>VDFB02000008.1:342434654-342814482 GCA_007258455.2 Sequoia sempervirens
TCTCTTTGAGGAGAGGAGACATCATCTTTGGAGTATGTTCTACCTACATCCTTGCTAGATATTGAGTTGTCTTTTTTAGCAGATGAGAGTGTTGTTGGAAAGGGGTTCTCACAGGTTTCAAGAAGTGACTACACCATTGCAGCTTCACATGGTTTGGGGAAGGCATCTTTCAACATCAACATAGGGAGCTTTGAGCAGATTTCAAAGACTTCTTACATTTTGAGGGTTCTTCCTTCTTCACTTGTGGATTGGGGAGACTTCATTCATACACCTTTGGTATTGTTTCTTCCCAAGGGGAGGAACGTTGTTCGACAGTTTTGGATCAGCTTCTTCATTCCTTCTCGAGCATCTTCCATGGGTGATCATTGTACATTGAGGGGGGGCTACCTTGTCTCTCTTCTTCTCTTGTATGGGGGGGACTTTTTCCTCACATGGGGTTTTTTCCTTCTCATGCTATGTTCATAGACTTTTGTATTTCATCTCTCTTTTAGGGGGTAGTTTTTTTCCACTAGGTTTTTCTATCTTTCCTCGCTTGTGAGAGATTTCATTGCATTTGTACATGGGTACCTAACATGGCCTAGTATCCAGGACCCATCTTGCATTATTTTCTTTGTGTACATTCTCCCTAAGTTGCACTTAAGGGGGGGTGTTGGTGTAATTATATGTCTTGTACCTTGTCCTAGGTCATGATTACACCTTAGTTAAGTTTACTTAGGGACCACATAGGAGGTTGTTGGAGATTTTCCACTTTTGGTGGACTTGACATGTCATTACCTCATCACTTCCACCTTTTGTGGACACATCATGTGATATCTCTCCACCTTTTTTGGGTGATCCACCTTTTGTGGAGATTATCACATTATCTCTTTCCCAATTTAGGTGGAGTGATAACTTTTCATTGTTGTCTCATGTCATAAGATTACGACACTTGTCATAATCTTATGCCCTCCTATGTTCTCACCTTGGCTATATAACCAAGAAGTCTCCTATGTACTATTGTACTATTCTATCATCCCATATTATTGACATTGAATACAGTTTATTCTTGTCATATTCTATTATCTCTCTTTTGTGCTTTCTATTAGGCCTCTAGATCTTGGGTGGCTACCTTCATAGCCAATTCTTACAAGGACAAAGTGTTATGGCGAATGTCAAAAAAGAGTATGTTCATTAGGGACAAAGGTAGATAGAGTGATAGTAGATGGCACAGCAATGACTGACTACACATGGCACCTGTTTGCCAGGTTTTCACCATGGTACTTATCCAAAGCACCTGTTTGCCAGGTTTTCACCATTGGACGAAATTTTTTTTTACTATTTTGTTGACTTTTATTTTTTTTATGTCACATGGACGCCTGTTTGCCAGGTTTTCATCAAGGTGACAATTTTTTTGATTTTTTTAATTCTTTTGTATTTTTTATTTTGCGGATAGCCTGGATGCTTTATATGACCACTAACTGTTCTGATTCCACTGACAGTGTCAATGTAGAGACCGGTGCCATGATATGCCAATAATGACCTTGCTGAAGAAGTTGTCTTGTCAGGATCATAACACTTGTATACAACTGATCGATGTCATTGTGATCCTTTCTGATACTAGAGTTGGCCTTATCAAAATACGCACATCGCAAGAGTGCCATGAGAGTCCTTGTGATAAAGAGTTGCTGCCATGATGTGACGGATTTGTGATGTGGAATTTTTTGACTTTAGGTGAGATGTAGGATTACAACAAATGATGGTAGACGTGGAAAGGTTGTTTGGACATTTGGATGAATCACTTTTTATTTTCCAAACTTGGGATGGTGGATGACGAATTTTGAAATTTTGATTGGGATGACGTTTGGAACCAACACTCTTAGATGCCTTGTTTGATGACCATTTTGAAGGAGGTGGAAATTTGTTATATGTGGGAGTCCTTTTATCTTGTGGCTCCACATTTTGATTAACTTTTTCTTTTGTCATATTTTCTTTGCTTGATCCACTTTTCTTTGGGATCCATTTTAATTTCATTTGTCCACTTGTCTTTTTGTTTGATTTGATGGCCTTTGACATTTGATTTTTTACTTTGTAAGACTTTTGTTTTTGTTGGTTCCAAAGGGAAGGTTTAAGATGTTGAGAATGATGGTTTATGGTGTGGGTGGGTAGGGTGTTGGCAGCAATCTTATGACAATGATTTTTCATGGACTCTATTTTGACATTTGTATCTGACAAGGTTTCCCCCAGTATCGAGGAGGTTCTACTAACATCATTTCATTTACTAACTGAAGAATAGCCAAGACCTTGATGTCTGTAATTTTCTTGAAGTTGTATTGGTTCTTGAATGCCTTGCTCGAGTATGCCTAGTCTGTTGCCTTGATAATGCATGCTCTAACAAATTCTGTTTGCGATGGGGTATTTATTGTTTTGAAAGCAAGATGCTAACCCATCATGGTATATGTGAGCACTGTCACTTGTAATGTTCTCATCTATGAGAAATCCTGCTTTGACAAGAGTAGATGACCCTAGTTGATAAAGTGTCTTTTCTTCATTGTCTTGTTGACCATATTTCTAACTGATATCTTTGGTTTGATCTTGTGACATGTCAGATTCAAATGATTTTGTTGGTGCATCCAAGGCAATGTTGAACCCATCATTATGTTTAGTGTCATAGAGTCCAATGATTTCAGCTATAACTTGATCAAGTGCAAGCATGTCCCTAGTGGAAGATTATTTTTTTGGAGGAATATCATCTATGTGTCTCATGGAGGCAAGTGTCTCATTTTTGGAAGTGGACGTGCTTGGATTTTGAGTAGGATTAGTCTCAGATGTTTGGTCATGAATGGCATAAAGGTCGATGAGTGGATCATTTTGGATTTCTTGGTCAAAGATAGGGTCTTGGTTGAAGATGGGGTTGTCATGGATGATATAATCGGAAATGGAATTTTTGTTAAGGATAGGTGTGTTTTGGATGTCATGGTTATCTTGAAGGGTTTCTTGAATGGACTTTAAGATAAGGTCATGGGATGAACTACCTTGTTCTTGACATGAAGGTGACGTTATAATGTCATGCTTTGAGCTTTCATTTTGACATGTATCCTCAAGTTTAGACAATGGGATTTGACTTTGTACAATGATAGAATTTTCATGACTAAATGCAGCTTGAAAGGGAGTGACTTGAAAAGGATTAATGGATGAAGAACTAGGATAGGACATCAGGACTTGGACTGGACTAGTATGTGAAGGACTAGGATATGGCATGGGGACTTGGACTAGATTAATAAGGTATGATATGGAGACTTGACATGAGTTGGTAGATGGTTCATAAGGCATGTAGACTTGGACAGGATTGGTAGGTGAAGGACTAGAATATGACGTGGAGACTCGTAATAGACTAGTGGACAATTGGTTTCCCTTGTCAAGGTTAGGATAAGGGTGATAAGTGGATGTTTGTTGTGAATTAATAGCAGGATTTATGTTAAGTGATTGTTGATGGTGAGAGTAGACAGATGGAGGTCCCAAAGTATTATGTCAAAGCCCCGTGGTAACTTAGCCCCTTGGTCCAAAAGCATGGATAGATACCTTTGAGGGTCACGTAAGACTAATTTTTCTACAAAGGAGGCTATATCATGATTTTTCATTGCGGCTTTTAAGTCTTCTACATATGCTCGTCCATTTTGGTGTCTTTGTATGAATGGTTCAGAAAGATTTTGTGATGAAAATGGCATGTTCATGGAAGATTGCATGTTTATGTTGTGAAATGGGTCAGAAAAAGTCCAATGTTGGTTCATGTCATAAGTGTTATTATCAATGTTGAGATTGAAATCTTGTCCAAAGTTTTTCATTTGTCTTTTCTTTCTTAGAAGTCTTGTTTCGACCATCAAGGAAATTGCTCAAATGAAAATGATGACAATGCAAGTATGACACTAGTCTATGTTTTTGTCTTTTTGGATAAAGGATGACAATGCAAGACTATGTTTTTGGATTTTTTGATAATAAGGGATGCAATATGACCATGTTGTCTAAAGAAAATGACTAATGCCAAAGGACAATGAAGACTAAGATGACAAGTTATGACACTAATTTTTTTTTTTTGTATTTTTGGAGGATGTCAATGCAAGGTGATAATGACGTTTGCCTAAGGAAAATGACTAATGCAAGGTGATAAATTGTTAAGAAAGGATGTCAAATTCCAAGGTGACAGTGAGGACTAATGTGAAAATGTTGGTTAAGGAAATGACCAATGCAAAGTCTAGATGCCAAATGGGGACTATGATGACAATATTTTGGATTTTAAAGATATGCAAGGTGAGGACTAAAATGATTTGAATGTCTAAAGTATGCAAATGAAAAGGTCTAAAATAATTTGGAAGAAGGTTGCCTAACCACCCTATGTTTGATCTATGTCTCAATTTTAGAATATCAAAGGACTTGTTTGAAGGACTAAATGACAAGGACAAAATGATAAGTGAGTCTTTCTAACTAGACTTTTGAGTCGGAAGGATCTCATAAAAGGACAATGACTAAAGGAGATAATGATGTCTAAGTCTAATGATAACCTAATTTTGAAAGTCAAGATTTTGCAAAGTGAGATAAGGTTGTCCTAATCCAAAATATGCAAAATGAGATGAGGACCTAAGTTTTGGTTTATGACTGGAAATGCAAATGGTGAAGCCTAAGGATGAAGCTAAATATTTGCAAAGATGACCCTATGGTAAGATGCAAGCTAAAGTGTACAAGGAATGAGAGATTTGAGCAATTTCATGATTTGGTTTTGACAGAAGACTTCTTAGAAAAAAAATGTTTGATAGCAGGTTGAGACTGTTGTTTTGATGTTTTATTGAAAAGTCTGAGTTGTCTGAGGTTTTGTGTCTAGATTTGTGAATGTTGTGTATATTGTTTGAAAATCTAGAAAACACTTGACAATCACGATGTTTTGGTGTATGCAAACACACATGAGACAAGCACAATCATAATAGGCCAAGGGTTTGTATACTTGGTATAGCCCACCGATATACCCCGGATTGGTGCTAAACACCTTTCCTTCTCGAGAGCAGATAGCTTAGAAGTTTGGTGGCACTGGCTCCTCTCCACGGCTCATTAACGTCATTCGGGCACACCAACTTCGGATTCTTGGGTCATCACTTCCCAAGAACTGCTATCTCTACTCAAGGGAGTTAATAGTGAGTAGCTTCGGGCATGATACTGCACCCTGCACTATACCAAGCAACGGATGAAAATGGTTGGCTTCTAAAACAAAAGGTGTCTAGTTAGGGCATCTGTTCGAGTGGCCACACATGGGGTGAGAGATTAATCGCCAATTAGGTGGCACTCCAGCCTAAAGAGGTTATGCTCAACAGGGTTTATGGGAGTACTACTCCATCCGTGTGACACATCCACACTCGTTGTACTTGAACTTTTCTCAAGCACCCATTTTATATCCCAGCTGGAAGTGGCTTGGCTTTAGCCTGTTACCAGTTGGGTCGTCCCTTAAGGTGAGTACTTTTTCCCTTAAGGCAGACCCATTTCTAGAAATAATAATTGTTTCTCTTACACCCAGGATCGCTCGAAAGTGCAAGGGGAGAGGATACTTCGATTATTAAGTCGTGAGGGTGACAAAAAATAAGGTGGGTCTGGTTTTCTGATCACCTAGTTTTCACAAGGTGAAAGCATAATCACCTACCACCTTCAAGCATAGTCAGACAAAATCAAGCACATATTCATTTTAATGCACCAATGGAAGTGTTCCTAAACTAGAAATCGCAAACACCTTGTTTGAGAAATGAGTCTTCGACTAACGGAGCTGCAAAACCATAAATTAGTAGTTTCATAAATGTCTTGGACCAACGAAAAAGCTGCAAAAAAAACTAAGTTAGAACAAAAGATTAAAAACCAAACTAAAAGTTAGTAAATAAT
Source organism: Sequoia sempervirens (assembly GCA_007258455.2). Lineage (NCBI taxonomy): Eukaryota > Viridiplantae > Streptophyta > Pinopsida > Cupressales > Cupressaceae > Sequoia > Sequoia sempervirens. The sequence continues at coordinate 342,440,547 of VDFB02000008.1, forward strand.
TAAACTAGAAAATAAAAAGACCAAACTAATAAAAAAGAATTAAATAAAACTAAAAACTAAGAGCTTGATTTTTTTGTTGCTCCAAAAGAAGCAGTTTTGGGAGCCCCATTTCAAAGCCACACGCTACAAACAAAAGATTAGTAAACCAAAAAAAAACTCGAATGAAAACAACAAACTAAAATAGTGATAACTTTCTCACAACTAAACAAAACTTTAAATTGTAGATATCTATGGAAAGCTAAGACATAGAGCTTCAAAACCCAAAAAAAAATTTGCAAAATTCTACACAACAAAAGTATTATAAACAAAAGAAAAATCGGATTTTAATAATTAAATCTTAAAAAGCTGTGATCAGTAAAATGGCCATAACTTTCTCAAATATTAACAAAATTTCAAACCGTTTAATGTTTCGGAAAGCTGAAAATGAGGCCTACAAAACCCAGAAAGTTTTTAAAATATTTGATGTGTCCATACTTTTGTGCTCAAATGAATATGACGGGATTTATTATGCATTCTTGGCTATAATCTGCAAAATAATGAAAACAAACAAGAAAACAAACCAATTTCTCTGCAAAATTATAAGATTCACGTCAGGTTCACCAAATGTAAGATAGGGTTAGAAAATCAAATAGAATAGGTAAAGTGACAACCAACACTTCTAAACTATTAACCCACATCCAAACAAGAAAAAACAAAGTAAGCATAAGGAAAATAAAACATTAAATTAAAATACTCCCCATGCTTGAACTTAAATCACTTCTCTTGCTCTCCTATTTCTCCTTTTGCAAATATGCCCTCAGATTTGTAGTGTGACTTGTGCAAATACTTGCAAATGATAAGTAGAAAGTTGGAGAAGAATAGCTGTTAAGTTGAAAATGGAGAAGGAAGCTTGCTTTTATAGACAACCATTTGAATGGACGGTTGAGATTAATCTTTTAGAAAGATTCCAAGATCAATTGATGGGAATGCATGAGAGGGATGTTACGAAATGGATGGTTGAGATTAAGTCTTAGAAAAGATGACAAGATCAATGGTCCAGAATTGATGCACCAAGAATATGCTATTCTTGGAGGAATCATGACAGGAAGACATGCAAAGACATGCAGGCCATGACAGACATGCAAGCTAGGATAGGCATGCAAAGACATGCAAGGACATGTAAGCTATGACAGGAAATGAATGTTATGACAGTGGATTATGACAAGGTATCTTTGACCAAGTGGTGCATAAATAATTTATTTTAAATTATTTATTCGAAAATGTTGGAAATGGACAAGTGGAAAATAAATAATTTATTCAAATTATTTATTTGAAAATAGAAGAAATGGACAAGTGGAAAATAAATAATTTATTCAAATTATTTATTTGAAAATAGAGGAAATGGAAAAGAAAAGGAGCATTTAATTAAATTTATTAATTTAATTAAATGGAGAGATAGAAATTAGACCTTAAATAATTAATTTAGATTAACTATTTAATTAGGAGAGGTGGCATGGGATAGTTAAATGATTTTAATAACTATTTAACTATGGAAGAATTAAAGGACCATGAATAGATAAATAATTAATGGTAATTATTTAACTATAGATGAAAGATGACAAAATAATTAAATAAATAATAATTTATTTAACTATTGAAGAAGAGGAAGAAATTAGTGACACGATTAGTTTATTTAATCGGTTAGAATAGAATAAATATTAGAAAGTGAATTAATTAAATAATTATTAAAAATTATTTAATTAATAGAGGAATATAATCAAACATAATTGAATAACTAAAATTATTATCGAAGGACAAGGATGAAGAAAAATGACACTCAAAGGCTTAGGACATTTTTATGTGTCTACAGTAACTATCAATTTTTTAAACCCTATCAAACCATAGTAAGGGAGGAAAATTTATACCACAGTTGTATAATATTTCACTAGATAAGCTAAGCTCACATAACAAGACAAATCCCTAGACCTAGACCTAATCCTCAAGGTTTCATTCAATATGGTTCTACCTATGTATCATTTTTCTAGGAACTAGAGGCTATGTACTTCTTACACAAATAATAGAGAAACTCCATCCTCACATCTAGGATGAGATCTTTGACCTTTCCTTTAGATCACAATTTTTCATTGATCTTATGCTTTTGATTTAATTCAATTACAAGAGAATGATAACACATTCTAATCAAACATAAGTTCCATTCCAAAATTAGTGTACAAGCACACACAAACCCACTTAGGGACCATCTAATATAAACATCACATGTTCACATGGCTACATTAGGCATATGTCATATATACATCACATATGCATAATAGGAATAACTCATGGATACATCTAATGTGAATAACAAAAACATCACATGCACACACAATGAATAGCTATCAAAAGGGAAGTGGTGGAAACCTTACAACAAGGAGCTTCCCCTTTACCTAGTTTATTAGCACATAATCCTTAAGTGCATTAGTTCCAAAATGAGGAATGTTGATGCATCCCATACTACATTACAAGTCCCATCCTTTTTCAAGATCAATTTCAATTGTGATGATTAGACAAGAATCTCATACTACTTATTGTCATCATTGATAAGGCCATGAGTGTAAAAATATACATCACATAAGGCCATTAATATTATTTCTATACCCCACTAAACATATGATTTATATTATAAGTGGATAAACATAATTGAGGTGTCATATAGTTTTACCTCATCCAAGACTAGTGTAAGTACCATCAATCATGTAGACTAATTTTGCAATTGAAACCTTGAGAACCATACCTCAAGAAGAACCTGCACAAGAAACACACATTATTTTTGATACATTAATGCTAATACTGATCTCCTAAGATGAGTAGCTCTTGGAATCTATCACCTGCATGTTATTAGTGAATGTTAATTAACCCTCTGATATAGTTGAATGCTTCTTTGGTGGAGCATGTTGTAGGAGTTTATGGTGAACTCCTCAACACCCCAATATCACTTTTTGCAAGACAAAATAACTTCCACAAGAGAGAAATGGTAGAAATATCATGCTATATTAAGGATACAATAATCCCAAAATAGCAGCCACACTAAATATGACAATGTGCATATGATGCCTTGCTTATATGCAAGGTGAGGAATATGATTAAACAATATTATGATAAGTGTCTTAATCCTATCACATGAGACAACTAAGTCATAACAACCTAGGACACAAGAATTAAATAAGTTCCAACTAGATAAGATAAGTGACAACAAATGCTTAACTAGAAAGATTCCTTCCTAGGACCTAAGTGGACTTAACATGTAAATAGGAACTAGATAGGTAAAACACCTATTTTGCTCCCTAACTCCTATCATGTTGGAGAAGTGATAAGATTATCTATAAGTAGTTCAAAGGTTTTATAATTTCAATAATCATCTCAAGATGAGTGAGACAAGTTGCACTAAGAGAATAATTATCTCTACTTATGCCCTTTTAGAGTACCTTTCTCAACCTTGATTTTGATGAGAAGTCAACTCCTATATCAATATTGGTTTAATATTGTGACATTTAGAAAATACCATAATATTGATCTAAAACATATTGTTTGAAGCGTTTAGACACTAGACTAATTAATCTAATTGCAATACCATGTAGAGGGATTCATTAAGATATACAATGGTCCTATCTAGGTCTTGGGGTCAAATTACCAACACATAAGTAACACATTGAACCCAAATGAGTTGACCTCTATCCAAACACAAAGTCCATTCACTTAATTCAATTGTTATTTAGAAACACATTATTTATTAAATAAAAATTAAACCCATAGTAGTAATATTAGACAATATCCCAATTTTGATTACATAACATTTTTATGTATTATCATTCATAAAGCTTAGCACATAATTATCCACTAAATATATTTAAGAAAAAATAACATACCATTTTTGGTAATAGGGTGATCCTACAATAATGTGTTCCACTTTTTGCCAAAGTGAGACATTGAAACAAATATTTTAAAACCAAAATTTCACTTTTTGTCACTTATAGCAACTAATAAATAAGAATTTGAAGATGATATTAACTATTGTTTTTTTAGATTTTTTTATTTTTTTTGTGTGTGCGTGTGTGTGTATAACTAGTGAACTTTTAATGTAATTTAGTCAATGATATTTTTAAAAAGTGCCATTTAAATTACATAATGCGTATTTTTAATACAAAAAGGATAAAAATATAAATTCTTAAAATTATTTTTCACACTAACATCTAGTGCAAAAATATTTTCTAGTAATTTTTGTTGCATATTTTTATTTTTTATTTTTTATGTGAGATTAATTATAACTTAGACATGTTTTATTTTGTAATGCATAAATTTGTATGTATACATCCGAATTTTTTTTTTTTGTTGAAATAAGAACATTATTACATATTGCACATATATTTTTTACAATTTTTTTCTCTATTTTTATATTTTTCATGTATGTTAAACATAGACCTTGATGTCCAGCAAAACCCTACGTTCAATATAAAATAGAAAATAAATATAATAATCAAATTAAACATATTTAGAATTATACCTTTTAGAAAGCTTACTCTGAGGACTACAATTTTGTAAAGTCTCATGTCCTAGTGACTTAGTTTGATGGCCCAACCCAATCTTTGAAATAAAAAAAATCTTTGGAGAATTATGTGAGTAGGGGGATAATGACATCTAAAGGACCTTTATTTGAAGGTACTTTCAAATTAATTTCTTTCATCAACTTCACAATATTAAAAAAATCCTATTAAAATACCACCTTTTTATAAAAATAATACCTCCAGTTGAAGGTGACTTGACGAGGTGTTGTTAGGTCTCATACTTTAATCTAGATTAAATACTGACAAAGGTGGTGTCTGAGGCTATTTGTAAAAATATTTCAAATTACTCTAATAAGAAATTAAAAAATGAATAATGCCTATGCCTAAAATAAATTTTGAATAGAAAACTTTTAAAAGTTTTAATCTACAGAAACATACAAAATAGAATCTACATAATCATATAGAATATAATCTAAGGAAAGTTAGTTGCAACCCTACTATAACAAAATGAAAATTTGTAACTATTGATTTGTTGGAAATGAAATATTTCTAAACTATTGTATTCTTATTTTATATTTCTATGAAAGGTAAAGATTTTAGAGAAACAAAGTAGTAATATGGACTTCTCTATCTACATAAATTGAGATTTTCACGTACAATTTTTATCTCTGGAGTGTAAGATTTCAACATATAATAAATAAAAAATAATGCAAACATGTGAGATTTTATTTTCATATAAATCATGGACTATATGCAATATAACATAATATTGGAGCAACCAAGATATTCTTGTAAGCTAAAAACAATCCACAAATGAACATATGCAAATGATAAAATATCATAAGCATGTGATGTGTTGTAAAATGTACAAATGAGCCTTGCTTATAAAGCCACAGATGAAGAGGTGAGAAGGTAGGAGTAAAAATATAACTACCCCTCCAAGTATGAAACAAGTGTAGGACTCTATGGAGAAGCATTGAGACACTTGGTGAGTTTACATGAGGTGAGACAAAAGTCTAGATAACCTCTAAGTGAGCTTAAGTGTTACTAAGTAGGCTAAATGCTAACTAGTTTGATAATGCATCTTTTCACACAAACACCCTCCTTAAGCGATACTTAGGGAGTAAGCTAAGCACTTAAAAGATGAGTCTTGGCAATAAGGCCTAATAAGGTACTCGTGTACAATAACAATCTCTCACAAACATAGAAAAAAGAGAAAGCCCAATGGGAATAAAAATCCTCTATGAAAGTGAGAAAGAGAAGGATAAGACCTCTTGAAAAGGTGTCTTATGAAGATAGGTGCATGATGGTGATGAATTATTGAAGCATGTTGAAGCTATACTTGACTAGTGGGGTGGGAGGAACAACCATAGACCTATCATCTTCAGGTAGGATATTGCGAAGGGATAATTCTTCTATACACTTTACCTTAAACTTTTGATATGATCCGAAAAATAAATCCTTATGAGGCTTAATAGGTTCCATAGGTTGAGGCCAAAATAAATCTAATGAAAAGTTTCCACGAGAGGATAAAGGATTAAACCCACTATGATGGACTATACAAATTTTGTTCTCAAATGAGAACTTTATGCACTTGTGAATAACCGACAGGACGACATTCATGGAGCATAGCCATGGGTAGCCTAGCTTCACATGGAATTGGTCTAATGTCAGGATGATGGAGAATGATAAATTTAATTATTTTGGTCCAAATTTAAGAGGAAGAGTGAAAAAACCTATTATAGGGTGAGCAAACCCATCATGAGTTTTCAATCATGCTTTCACTGTTCATAATAATCTTGATAAAGCTCACGCATAAACAAGAATTCCTCAGTGATCACATTCTCTACACACATGGGATCAATGAGTATTCCTTATGTAGGATTTTCATTAATACATCTGGTGATATATAGAGGACCATCGGGTGCATGTATGGATATGTCAATATGGGTGAAAGCAATGTCAGGTAAAAAAGTGGTTTGGCCCTTATGAGGTTGAACATCTATGAGAGTGACCATGTTCTGCAAAACATCCTCATTATCACTCTTATCATCATCCTTATCATTATTCATGTCATCAATATTATCAACATTCATCTCATCATTCTTAACATCACAAGAAAAAGAGAACCCTCGGTCTAAAGTGTAAAACCTAGGATTCAAATTTTGTGTGGATTGTGGGTCTTTTTCTAGTATTTCATTAAGATGGAGATCAAAAAGGTGATTATATTGAATTTCAGCCATGGAGGTGAGCTAATCAGACCTATGTCTACATCTTTTTGAGTCTTGGAATGAATTGGAATTAATTTTCCTTGATTAACCTAATTAGACTATATGCCATAATATGAAAAATGTAAGATTCTGACAATTGACAAACTATAACAGAGATTTGCAGGAAAATCTGGGGATGGTAGAGTGTTGTGTACCTATCCTAAGAGTTTAGTGCTAGTCTGAATATGAAGAAAGAGTTTCCCAAGGGAATCTAAGTCCTTGTATGACTTTTTTTCTAAGTTTTTGCAATCCTTTGATGTCAAATCTAAGATCCTTGTTTCTGCTTCCAGACTTGTCAAATCACTGTTAGATAATTTTATAGGCAAGTTTTCATGAGTTGACAAGGTGTAGGGCTTTGAATGTGATAATGGATAAATGATATTCAAGCTTCCTTCAATCCTCTCTAAACTTGAAACCTGCACATTCAAAGAGAGAAGAATGTTGTGCCATTTAAGGGCTTGCCTTAGTCAAACCCCCTATTAGAGTTTTCACTTCCACATCAATGATAGGAAGGAATGATGAATCAACAAAGTGATGCAACTCACCACTAGTATGTCCCTAAAAAGAGGGGAGGATCTAAGAAGCTTCAAGATAGAAGTTTGTGTTGGGAGTCTTTTCAAGGTGCTTAATAAAATCATATTGGGTAGGTTGTTAAGAGGATAGAGGTGTTCCTTGAATGGTGACTTGACCACGCCTAGTGGTGATAGCATAATTAGGACCCTTAACAGTGATAGTATTGACCTATGGATTGAATTCATCGATATGGCCCACTACTGAGTCATATGAGGAGGATGTAGCATGGACATTATTTGTTTGCTTGCCTTGGTTTTTCCCTTTAATATATATTGGAGGTTGGTTTTGGTCATACTTAGGGAATGTATTTTTATAAATACCTAATTTCTCATTAGGTGAGGGGATGAATGATCTTCCACTATAAGTTCACCTCGATCAATAAGATCTTGGACATAATTTTTTAGTTGCATGCACTTTAAGAGGGTATGACCTTTAACACAATGGTATTTGTAGTATTCATTATGACCTTCATCATGACGATTTTTGTTTTCTTTCGCCAAAGGGTTTGAGTGTATGGGTATCTAATCATGTTTTCCTTGACGAGTTTTTCAAACACTGTTTCTATTGATTCCCCTAAAGGAGTGTATGTACATCTTCTAGTTGTAGGGGGTCTTGATGATCCTTGTTGTGTGGTAATAGGATTATTTTGTAGAACATTTTGAATGTAGGAGTTGTTTTTTTTAGCACTATTGGTGCAATTTGGACAAATTTAATGTCAATAACCCCATCACTAATGAATTTTTTGCTTCTAGACCAAAATTTTGACTTATCATTAGTTTGAGTCGTATTATCTTTGTCCTTATTATAGATTTTGAATAGTCGCCTAGCAATAAGAGATTTCTCTATGGTAACTCGTTTTTCAATTATCTCATCAAAATTTGTGACACAATAGACTTTCAAATGAAAAGCCATTTCTAGGATAAGGTTTGTGATGAAGCTATTGACAAGCTATTTTTTAGGTATAGCCCATGGGAAGTGACTAGCAAGACTTATCCATATTTCAAGGAAGAGGAAAAACTCTCACCATTTCTTTTTTTAGCATTGCATAGGTCAAGCATTGAAAGTTCATGTTCTATATTGTAGGAGAAATGGTTGAATTGTTTTTTGACTAGTTGTGGAAAAGTGGTAATGGATCCAAGAAGTAGATGCATAAATCACTCAAGAGCTTGTCCTCCTAAAATTTTGGGAAATGGTCTCATAATATAAGCATCATTATAAGCCACTTCATGACATGCCATGTAGAAACCTTTAACATTTTCATGTGGGTATCCTTTCCCTTTATACTTATCTAGTTTAGGAACTTCAAAATTTTGAGGGAAAGGGGTTGATGTTATCGATTTATCAAAGAGGTAGGGACATAGTTCTTCAAATGTGTCTATTTTATTTTTTTGTAGGGTCCTTAATTACATCCCCTTAAGGGTGTATTTCATCTCTTTCAACTCTTTGGCAAAGAGATTCCTAGGATTTGGATTTGGCATATGTTGTGGTGGTTGTTGGTTATATGGAAGTCATTGGTAACTAAGTGATTATTTTTTATATGTAGGAGGTTGTAGGTATTGTTGTTTTGAGGGATTGGTTGTTGATAGTTAAGTGATTGTTGATGTGTTGATTTTTGTTGATATGTTTGAGGTATTTGAATAGGTTTTGATTGACATGTGTGTTGATATGTGTTTAGGAGTGGTTGGTGGGGTTATAATCTTATGAATAGGAATAGATAATGTAGAAATAGAAAAAGTAGCAAACACTTCATCTAATGGAGGGAAAGTATTAATGGGGTTGGTATTTACTTGTTGCAAGTTTCCATATGATTGGTTTTGGAAATTTAAAATAACTATAAGCTCTTGCATGGTGAAGGTATTTATTGTGGGTTGGTTGACATTAGAGATATCTGCAATTACGTTTTGAGAAATCTCGTACAAGGAATTTTCAAAAGTGGATGTCCCTAAATTTTGGTTTGTAATGAGATTACTCAACTTAGCTTGGTCAAAGCTAGCGAAGAGTGTTGAACCATCCTCTATAAGTGAAGTAGGGAGGGGGTGACACAAAACCCTCTCAGCTGATTTAATTTCAACACAAACACAAATTCTCAATTCATTGTGAATTTCAACACAAGTATGAAAGAAACTGCAACATGCAAATTGCATTAAAATAAAAAATCTGCAATTACAAAATAATAAAGTCTCATTGAGACTATGGGCACCACGTATGCCCTTTACAACATCATAGAATTCATTACAAAAATCTGCAACATTCCATAGAATCTATGTGCTTCTCAAGCACTACAACCAACCCACATGTACACTCTATCACTCTTCAACAATGGCTGCAAATAAATTATTGAAGCCTTCACACTTTGCTGCAATTTCTCCTTAGAGAAAAATCCACCTTAATTGTGAGTTTCCTGCCTTTGAAAACTAACTCCAAATTGTAAAATGAATTATCTTTTATTACCAACTTTCCAAATCTGCTGGAATGCAATTTCATTTCCATTTCAAACTCAAAAATCATCTTTCCCAAAAATCCAAGGAGATAATTTTTAAATTGAAATTCAAAGAAATCAAAAATCAAACTTCTCACTTGTGCAAGCAATCAGTCTCACACACACTTTACCGAAAGTTTCCAAAATTGAACTCACTCATCAAAGTTGCCAATTTGATCAGATGGGCACCCACTTTGATAGTCCCTATTTTTTAGGGATTTGTGGAAGTTGAGATTTTATTTTAAATTAAAATTTTAAAAATCTCCTTTAACTTGCAAAAATCCAAATTTTGAATTTTTGCACTTCCATTTCCTTTGCAACACCTGCTTTTTTGGAATAATCATTCAACATGTATTGTTAATGTAATTTAATTTAAAATTACATTATTACATTAATTACAAATATTTGTGGCAACCATTTATTGAAAACCAAACCAAATTAAAATAAAACAAATTTGGTTGATGCAAGATTGCACGAGCCCATGGATGCTCCTGCATCAATAAGTTTCTCTAGGAAGTGTGTTTTATTCAATCCTATAATATGATCTAAATAGGTTTAGGTAAGCTCATCATTCATAAACTCAAAAAACCTAGGAGAGTATTCAGGTTGGTCTACCAAGTCTTGTTCATTAACTCTAGGGTTATCCTTAATTTAACTATATTGGCCAATTGAAAATGGGTTTGTACTTCTGTATTCCATGTTTTCCTTTTCTTGTGACCTAGTAAGGGGTGGCATGAACCTACTAACACTACCTTTTTTTTGGATTTTGTGGTTTTTCAAATATTTTTGGGTTTTTTAAAAATTTAAGAAACTATACTAATAAAAATGGAAGATTAAAAAATCTAAGGCTAAAAAAGGAAAAGGTCCCCATTGTTGGGTTTCAAATGGGGAGGTTTTATTCTAACAATAATAGACATAGAAAACACATGAATAAACCTAGAATTGTGATATTGCTATCAGGATTCAACCATGTAGTTTCACGAGAAACTATAATTAATCAAGTGGGTAACTTAATATTGGCCCAATTTCCAAAGGTGTAATAACTTAAAATGAATAGGTAACTAGGGTATGCAAAGTTCATGTACCACCTCTACACCCCTTACCTTGGAAGGAAAAGGTCCAACCAAAGAATAACTATCAATTCAACAAGAGAAAGTACATGGTGAGTAATTTCAGTCATGATATTGTACCCTGCACCACACTAAACAACATTGAAAGGTCTTAAACTAGGCTATATATAATTTCTAGAGGAATCATCTATATGCCACAAGGAAACGTGAGGCCTAATCCATGAATTTTAAAGTGAAAGAAAGTATATTTCACTTCCCAAAGGTATACAGTTTTTTGAGGCTTAGCACAAATGAAAAACTCGTAACTTCCAAGAGGCATGTCTTTTGATTCACCCCTCACTATTTAAAATATGCCAGAGAACTGGAGTTGAGGTCATCCTCTAGGGTGATGAAATCCCTAGATAGGCCCCCTAAGAAAGGAAAAAAGTGGTGTTTTTTATTCTCAAGATCACACAAACGTCCAAGAGAAGAGCATACACACTCTCTCTCTCTTTTAGGATTAAAAGAAATGAAACATGAGGTTATTTTTAATCCCACAAAGCAATTGTTTAAAAATAGGTATAAAGACAAAGCAAACACAAATAGAAAAGGTCAATAAAAATTATCTTCAAACAACTGTCCTACAAGAAAAATATGTTAGAAGTTTAAATTTTTAGCACTTTGACATGTGAAAATGTTTATTTTGTGTGCCTTGATCTTTGACAATGAAAGGAAGTTGCTATTAAAGGTCAATGAAAAATATGCAAAATAAAACTTCAAATAGAAAAACTAATTGCATGGTTAGATTTCTTGTGAAATTTTGATAAATAAAAAAAAATGATAAAGTATGAAGCAATTATGTTCGTTTGAAGTTTTTTTTAAATGTTGACTTTAAAAATAGGTATAAAGACAAAGCAAACAAAAAGAGAAAAGGTCAGTAAAAATTATCTTCAAACAACCGTCTTGCAAGAAAAATATGTTAGAAGTTTAAATTTTTAGCACTTTGACATGTGAAAATGTTTATTTTGTATGCCTTGATCTTTGACAATGAAAGGAAGTTGCAATTAAAGGTCAATGAAAAAAATGAAAAATAAAACTTCAAATAGAAAAACTAACTGCATGGTTAGATTTCTTGTGAAATTTTGATAAATTAAAAAAAAATCAAAAAATGATAAAGTATGAAGCAATTATGTTCATTTGAAGTTTTTTTAAATGCTAACTTTGAATGATTATACCTGATTTATGCAATTTGACATGAATATTTTGTGTGTATTAATACGTCTACCTCGAAATCATCTTTCCAATGCCTACAAGAAGTTGAAAAAACTTATAAATAAGTAGATCAATGAAAACCAATAAACGGTAACTCTTCCAAACACACATCAAACATAGTAGGCCCACTTGACTCCAATCACATGCCTACCTTTGGGTAAATCAGTCAGCTCCCATGTTTGGTTCCTCTCTATAGTCTCCAACTCTTCATCCATGGCCTTACACCACTTCTCTTCCTTCACTACTTCCTTAAAATATGTTGGATCACTATAAGAGAATAATGCAAAATCTAAATTCTCATCAAAATCAACATGTTGTGTGTTGTCATAAATTTCCCCCACACTCTTTGTCTTTCATGGCATGAATGATGCGAGTGTAGGGTCTGAATTATCTTTTGAGTTGCTGCTACTTTGACCTCTGGAGCTACTATACTGCTGACTATCGAAGCTACTGCTCTGCTGTATCCTAGAGTTGCTACTCTATTGTCTTTGTTCAAAGCTATTGTTCTACTTAACACCTACAAAGTTATTGTTTTGTTGCACATCATCAGAGCTATTATTTTCCAATGCTCTACGATAGTTTCTTCCTGAGCTACTGCTCTCTTGAGCTTCCCCTATGTTGTTGTCATCTAGAGCTTCTTCATCATCAAGGGGTATTATGACTGAAATACCCGTGGTGTCTTCCACCGTTCCATCCCATGCTTCATTCTCAATAAACACAATGTCTCTATTGATCACAACATTCTTGCTGATGGGATTGTACAATTTATAGGCTTTTGACTCTTCACTATAGCCTATGAACATGTATTTTTCTCCTTTTACATCAATCTTTTGCCTCTTCTCTTTTGGTACAAATGCATATGCCACACACCCAAATATCCTTAAGAGCTCAACACTCCATTTTTTTTCTTTTCCATGCCTCTTGTGGAATCCTATCACAAACAACCTTTGTGGGGCATCTATTCAGTATATTATTGTTGCTACAACTTCACCCAAAAATATGTGTGACAACCATTTTTCTTTCAGCATACTTGTTGCCATGTCTTGAATGGTCCTATTCTTCCTCTCGGCCACTCCATTTCATTGTGGGTATACCTAGTTGTGAATTATTTGTGAATGCCCTCATTCCTACAAAAATTCAGAAATTCTTTGGAGATGCACACTCTCCCCCTCTATTTGTTCTAAGGGCTTTGATATAGTGATCACTCTCCTTTTCAACTGCTACCTTAAACCATTTAAATTTCTCAAAGGCTTCCAATTTGTTTTTCAAAAAATAGACCCAAATTTTTCTGTTGTAATCACCTATGAATGTCATGAAATAAGTATTTCCAACTAAAGTGGAGGTTTTCATGGGTCCACATAGGTTTGAGTACATTAGTTCAAGAGGTGCTCTTGCTCTCGTAGAATACCCAGATTGAAATGGCTACCTATGTTGTTTTCTTTAGATGCAAGCCTCACACTTGCCATCGGGTTCTACAATAGATGGTAGACCTCTAACTATTACTTTCCTAGATAATAAACTTAAACTGGAAAAGCTCAGGTGTTGAAACCTTAAATGCTAAATTTTGGATGGGTCTTTGATGACTGTCTTGAATGCAAACTGCTATTCCATTGTTGACTGTTGTGAGCACCAGAGAACTTTGTTTTTGTTGTCCATCTGTTGTGAGTGCCTCAGATAGTATGTGCATCCTTAGAGGAAACATTATGTTTCTCGTCATTTGCACTGCAACCATCACTTTCTTGCTACCTCCTTTATCAAATATCTTGCACTCCCCATTCTTCATTAGGATTTTGTAACCATTTTGTACCATTTGTCCAATGCTCAATAGATTATGCTTTATGTTAGGGGCATAATAAACATCTTGAATTTTCTACCTCTCACCATTCTTGGTTTGAATGCTGACAACACCTCTTCCAATGACTAGGAATTTCTCATCATTTCCCTTTTTGATTTTTGTTTTTATATTGTTGTCTATGGAGGCAAATAAATTTTAGTTACCACTCATGTGGTTGTTGCATCCATTGTCCAAGTACCAAACTTCATCATTTTTGCATTCAACAAGGTTGCAAACAATGAATACATTGGACTGTTTTTCATTTTAAACCTTGTTCTCATTTGCTACATTTGCATTTTGGCCTCCACGGTCACATTGCTTATTTCTACACTCACTAGCATAATGTCCATACTTGTGGCAGTAATAGCATTGGACATTACTCTTGTCATACCTTTGATTTGAACTATTGTTCTTCTTCTGGTTCTAGTTTGTTGACTGTGAGCTACTCAGCTCCTCTATGCTGTCAGAACCTCCTCTTCTAGAATTTATTCTTCCTTTGCCTCTTTGACCTCTACCTCTGCTATTTCTTCCTCTTCCTTGACCTCTTGCATTGGTTTGAGCCTTGAAGGCTTGCTCTAGGGAAGGAGCAGATCTGTTCAACTATTGTTCATGGGTTTGTAGTGAACCCATCAACTCATCTACAATCGTTTTAGACAAATTCTTTGCATCTTCAATGGAAATGACTATAGGATCAAACTTGGTAGGCATATTTCTTAGGATTTTCTCAATAATCCTTTGTTCTTCCATTGTTTCTCCATTGATTCTTAGTTGATTTATCAAGGTTGAAACCTTAGTGTGAAATTTTGAAATAGACTCACTATCCTTCATTTGTAGGCTCTCAAAATCTCTTCTTAAGAGCTACAACTTAACTAACTTCACTTTATCAGTCTCCTTATAACTATTTTGCAATATTTCCCAAGCCTTCTTTAAGTAATTTTTTGCTGCAATACGTGGGAAAATAGCCTCAATCAAGGCTGCCTCAATCAAACTGAGGGCTTTTGAAAGGGTTCCATAGGCTACTAGGTATATGATATCATTGAACCCATTTATGACCAACTCCCATAGGTCATTTGCAACCAATATTGTTCTCATTTTCTTAGCCCATATGTCATAATTTTATCCATCAAAGTTTGGTGGTTGTTGCTAACCTTTGCTCTCACCTCCTGCCATTTTTTTCATATTTGAGAAAATAGATGAATGCCTAGATAACCTAGGGCTTTATACACAATAACAAACTGACTGACTGGCTACCCAGAAAAACAAGGCTTTGATACCACTTGTTGGTAGGTAGGGGGTAGAAAAAACAAAGTCACTGCTGTGACAAGATGGACAAAACATAAAATAACACACAAAAAATGCACAAAGATAGCAAAACTAAACACACAAAAAATAACTTTTCATATATTCCTTCTTCTCAAAATTACAAAAACTAAAAAAGGACATGCTCTGTTTTCACAACAAAATTGGATAGATGTCCAATACAAGGGTGCTACACTCACTCCTCAAAAAAATTTAACTGGCTACAATCTTGTAGTTGCAACTGTCACTGCATTGCACCTGATAACATTCCTATGTATTGTTGTCTCACTGAACATTCCCTTCCTTTGTTTCTACAAGTTCTTCACTCCAATACAAAAAAAATGATTTCTTACAACTGACGATTATATTCCTTTATTTTTTCATTACTTGTTTTCAACTCATGAGAATGAGCACTCAATCCAAATTTTAAATTCACCTAACACATTAATTACTGTAGGCATACGTTGGGTTGTTGCAAGCTAAAAAATTAGTGCTATAATTTGAATTCAAAAACTACCTACCAAATTAATTGCACAGGTTTATGTTGTTGCAAGGCAGAAATGATTGTTGTTGCAGATTATTAAATATTCCAACATGGATGACATCCTAATCATATAAGAGCATCATACTGTCCTCCCTCTCCCCACCAAATTTTATCAGGTTGCCCATACCTCATTATTATTTAAAATGTGTTGTCCTCCCACTTTAAAAGCATGAGAAGGAATAATGAAAAAAATATGGGGGTGTTAGGAGACACTACTACATAAAAGTGTTAATGTAATTTTTTTTATTGAAATAAGCAAAAAATAAGATTACAAAGAGCCAATACATTGTATCAAAACAAAAATAATATACAACAACAAAAATACAAGCAAAAGGCAACAAATGGATAGTTGGAAAGTTGTTACAAGACAATAGCTACAGAAAAATATATCAAAAACATGTTTGATTGCCATATGAAACTTAGCAATGCATTTTAAGAGTTTTCTAAAGTAGTATCACCCTACCCTGAACAAAAGATTATCTGCTTAACTATTCCCATACATTACATCAGAATTATCATTTCCTATATAAAACCCAAAACTAAACTATGTCCCATTACTTCTATAATACATCTTAAACCAAATTAAACATCCCCATTAAAATAAACTACTAGCCAATAAATACTAAAGAACTTGAAAATTGGATTAAAAAAACCCATACATCAGTCATTCCTCCATGTCCACTGGTTCATTCTCGCCATGGATTTCATCAGAATCCAGTATTTCTAGCACCCTAGGTCTTTTACACCCTATGTAAACCTTCAGACCAATGAATTTGTTTGCACCACTAGCTACTATGAGATTATTCCCTTCGGCAACATTCCCCTTATCCATAGTGCAAACCTTCCCAATATTATTTTCTTCAATAGTATTCTCCTGAGCCATGGCTTGAGCCTTCCCAGAATTAGGGCTTTTTTGAACAAACAAACATGCATGATAATTCAAGAAGGCTATTGCAAAGTATTTATTTTTTATGTCCATTTCCAACTGAGCACAAAGGCAATGTCAATGCTTCCTCAGAGCTTTCAAAAAAATACCATCATTTTTACCTTGCAGTCCCATTTTCATGGCTTCATACACCTCATTTAATGCTTGGAACTTTTGAAGAAGCTTGTGTGAAAAAATCCCTCCTACTAACCCTTTACCCCTAAAAAAGAAATACCCCTGAATTGCCGATAGCAAAAATTTTCCATGAAGAAACTAGCATTTGACAAATCTCTATGCAACTACTTCTAGCTCCTTAAAATATTGAGTAATATCCAAAAAATTAGAAAAGAAAATTGATAGCACTTAACAAGGAGGAATCACTCAGTGTGAGACAGGTCTAGTGATCTCCATACCAATTAATGTTTGAATACTATCTGCTACTTTGGGGCATTCCATACAAAAAATTGATTGAAGGTCTTCATCAGATAGGTTGTCTTCGAACAACTTCTCCCAATTTTTCGCTTGTAAGGAGAATCGAAGATTCCAGGGATGTAGTGCCATGTGTGTAAAGTAAAGAACAGTCACCGCCACCCAAAGAAGCCACAAAACTCTCTTACAGACTTTGGCACTAACCCTCCGCCACCTGCTTTGTTTTACTAGCTCACAGATGAACTAACAAATGGACATGTTTCCCTTCATCTGACTCAATTAAAAAGGCCACCGACCAACATTGCCATGCCAAGTAATTATTCAAGTTAAAATGATGGAATGTAAAGGATACCCTTTCCAATGATGAATGAAGGCACATCTCCCAAAGCACATCGCATCATTTCTCCAACCACACTATATTTCATTATTACTTGTATACCTACTTGCGTACCTACACAATCAAAGCAAAGTGAGGAGAAACTGATGAACAAGGAAAAATCCTATCCACCATGGAGAGCCTAGTCACTTTTTTATATATGCTAAGCATTATGCTGATTCATCATTCCCACACCAAGAATTATGTTGATTTATCATTCCCACCTCACAACCTGATATATATCAATACTAAGAGTTTTGAAATAATAAATAGGCCTATTTATAAAGCATTAGTTCATGCAAAAGTGGATCTTCTTTTATCAATGCATTCAAGTCTTTATGCTTGAACTCTTTTCCTTCACACCCCAAATTTGCTAGCCTATCCACTATTTTATTTCCTTCACGATAAACATGTGAAATGTGCACCTCTTGGATAGATTCCATTAATAACCATGCTTTCTGTAAAATATAACAAAGTCTCCAATTATAAATGCTTTTCAATTTGCATGCATTTATAATAATCAGAGAGTCTCTTCGATATGCACCTTATTTAAACCCAACTCCTTTACCAAATACAGACCTTGAAGTAGAGCCTTCACCTTTGCTATATTATTTGGATCTTCTTCTAGTTTGAGAGCTTGAGCCACTAACAAAAATCCATTTGAATCAAGAATACAAACACCCGCATTTGACAAACCTAGGTTACCTTTACATGCACCATCAAAGTTCAGTTTAGCAAAACCTGGAGCAAGAGGTAGCCACTTCACCTTAGATCTATCCACTTTAATTGAGCATTGATCCTGATTGCATCCATAAACTAGTTTGGATATATGTTCCCAATTACTTAAAAGCCAATTATCCTAGTTAGTAAATGTAGAAGAATGGTTTTTATTATTTCTAACATAAGAATTATCTACCTCTGATATCTGCTTTTCAATTTTAAAAAGAATTTGCTGCATTGGCTGAGTTTGTTGCTGGAAAATCCTTCGATTCCGCTCCCACCATATGCACCATATGACTGATGAAGGTATTGCTCCCCAAATGCAGGCATATAAGGAGGTTTTATATAAAACAAGCCAACTCGAGAAAAGATCCCATAAAGAGCAAGGTAATGGGAAATGAATATTAAGTTTCCCTCTAATAAAATCCCAACATTCCTAAGCTACTTTGGAACAGACAAAAAGATGATCCACATTTTCAATGGCTTGACATAAAACACAAATGAAAGGATCCGCTATGCCCAATTTATGCAACCTATCACTAGTCAAAATCCGTTGCTTCAGTGCTAACCATGCAAAACTTCCTGCCTTAGGAAGTGACATGGGGTTCCAATAAAAAGAGAAGGCTTTGTGAGTTTGGGACTGAGATGACCTTGCCATGATTGACTTATATCCCTCCCTTTCTGAATAGTTTCCATCTTTTGCAGGAGCCCACATTAATTTGTTTGCTTTTCTTGAAAATAAAACTTCCCTTTTGCTTAATTCCCTCATTAGAATTGACTCTTGATGGAGTAATATCAAAGAAAAAACCTTCCATATAACTTTATGAGTGTGAATATCAACTCCAACAACATAATCTTTTAACTTATTACCCCATTCTTTTGAAAAAACTTGTACCAATGGCTACAATTCTAACACCGAATTAAGTGGTGGAAGACCATTCCACGAATCCTTCCAAAAGTGAACCTGCTCCCCATCATTAACCTCCCATGTCAAATAAGGAAGGATAATATCATGACATAAAATGATAAAATTCCACATGACAGATCCAAAAGGTGGGTCTTCTATTGTAAACACCCTTTGAGGATTACTATTATCTAAATATTTCTCTTGCACTATATTGCACCATTTGAGATCAGGTCTCTTATACATCTGCCATGACAATTTTGCACCCAATGCTAGATTTCTTGCAAATAGATTATGCAACCCATCCCCACCAGCATATTTGTTCATACACATATTATCCAAGGAAATAAGAGGAACTTTCCTTTTCTCATCAATATTACCCCTCCATAAAAATCTTTTAATAATTTTTTCAATACTTTTAATAATGCATTTAGGCACTTTCAAAACAACAAGGAAATAATTTGGGATTGAGGATAGTAGTATCCTGATCAACATAATCCTACCTGACAATGACAACCACCTAGCTTTCCATGACATAATTCTCGACTTGAGCCGATCAATGAATTTTTGCCAGTACTTGGTTTTATCCTGACCCATAAAGAAGGGAATACCTAGATAAGAACTAGGTAACTCTGCCAATTGAAATCCCAAAGTGTTAGTGATTCTTTTTGAAACTGAGGAGCCTGTATTAAAAATGAAAATCTTGGATTTATCCACATTTATTTTCTGCCCTGAAACCAAAGAATAACTGTCAAGAATTGACTGTAGTTGATGAGCTTCGTGAAGAGTTGATTTACCATATAGCAAAGTGTCATCTGCAAATAATGAGTGTGTAGCAACAAATTGAGTATTTGGAATCTTTATCCCTTGCCAGAGTCCTTGATTATAGGACTTCCAGATGGATTTTCTCAATGCTTCCACCATTAAGATAAATAGACAAGGATAATGGATCACCTTGTCTAACCCCTTGAGTAGCACTAAAGAAACCAGCTGGTGATCCATTTACTAATACTGAAAAAACTTAGCCCCAACCAGACAAGATCTAATCCATTTTACACCATTTATTACTAAAACCAAACCTCTTCATAACCTGAATTAAAAAATCCCATTTAACTCTATCATAAGCCTTCATCATGTCAAGCTTAATGATAAAAGAAGGGATGTTGATAGACTTAATTGAATGTAAAATTTCATGTGCAACTAGAGCGCCTTATTTGTTAAAAGCTTCTTTTTTGCTTTAAAAATCCTCTAAAACATTAATATAAAGACTTCAATTTTGTTATAAAATGAGATATCATTTTAGATTTATATTTGTAAATTGTCAATATCCAACACATAAGCCAAATGCATTAAATAATTCAAATAAAAAGAGTAATTTATATTTTCTTACATTACTAATTTTAGAGAAGGGCAAATTAAATTTGAACCATTCCTTGGTCTCTTGTCTTTTATTTGTTGAAAGTTTGAAAAGACATTTAAAAAGGAATTTTAGCAATGTTCATTTGTTTCTTCCTTGTAAATAAGAAAAAAAATTATCATTGCTTTTGTGTTTTTTATTTGAAAAATAAAAAGGAAATTGTTCATCACTTTCATATTTAGATTTAGTCTTCCAAAAAAAATTCTTAAATTTACATGTAGATTAAAAACAATTGATAGGTAGTTGCATTCAAAAAGATAAAATACAAAAAAATTATTTTATTTACATTAAACCACCATTGCATTTATTAAGTAACCTTAATTAATCAAATAATTTATTCAAGTTAAAAGAGCATTCTCTTAACTTAGTTTATTAACAATTCAATTATTATCAATCAATTATATAGTTGACTAAAGATAAAAAGAGAAAAAAATAAATTCATTTATTGCATTAACAAAATTGCCTAAAAATAGAGTAGTTTAGTTTATTTTCAGCTTGCATTCATAAAGCATAAAAAAAAAAAAAAATTGAAACAATTAAATATCACAAAACCATTAGCCTCAAACATAAACTAATATCAAAAACTCATAATCTTTGATTGGAATCCTCTTGACGTGTTCAATTTAACATTCAATTTGAACAATCAAGCATAAATCAAAACATCAAACTAAACACATCAAGAGGACTTCAAAATTTGAGTCTCCACTTCATGGGCCACATTTAGTATATCATACTTATGTGTATTGAGTTGTGACTACTTTTAATACAAGAAACCTTAAGAGAGCTAAGGGAAAACTTGTGTACTCTAGAAACTATCATTGTCTAAGAACAAGTAGTTATACTTGAAGAAATCCAATGGAGAATTTCTCATTTGGAAGAATTAGCAAATTTCATGGTAACTATTTGTTTACACTTTTGAAAATCAAAGAAGAATCCACATCACTCCTAAATGAAACATCATCCTAAAATCTTTATGAATAACATTGGTTACTTTACCACACACTACCAGGCCTCTACCAAGAGAGTATCATCCTTAGAACATTTTTCAGTTGCTTCCTCAAGAAGGGGAAACTTCCAACTATATTTTCCATATTAACATCATCCATGAAGAAAATAACCAACAATATAAGATAAATGGCATTCTCCACATACTACGTCCATGTGAATAGGGTAGTTCACCTTAATTAGTATCATCAGACCAAAATGTGCCATGTGATAATTGATAAATTGCATAATTATTGAATCATTGTGCATAATTTTTTGTGTCAATTTTAGAGCATATAGACACAAACTCCCTCTTTGTTTAAAACTTGATCAACCTAAAAGTTAAGATCCCTTTGAATTTATTTATTTTTAGATTAATTTTTGGGGGTTTTGTATAGGCCCTTGCCATTGAATTGTAGGGGTTTTACTTGGGTTCCTTCCCTTGAGTTATGGTCCATGGGTACTACATCCTATACAACTCATTTGTGGGGATATTTCTTTAACTAACACCCTACTAATAGGGGATAATGTTGGAGTTACATTTTAAACATCTACTCCTTTCATTGTGACTCTCTTGTGGATTTTCCTCCTACAAGGTATTCACTTTCATCGTTTCCATCTTCTACTCCTCTAGCTTGAACACTTTCTTCTTCTAACTCCTTCTACAAGGTTGCTACTCCTTATGCCTCCTTGCTTTCCTTCTTTATCACTTGCAATCTTACTATACACTATCATGGAGTGAAAATATCACTCCAACACACCCAATTGATGCTAAGATGTGCTTGGAGAGAATTGAGTCTTGTCTCCAACAAGATAACTAAGTGATCCTACCAATTGAAGAAAACACCTTTCATCCCTTTGAATTTAAATTAAAAAGATGAAATAATTATAATATTGGTGTATCTTTCATTATTTAAATATTGATCCAAGTGTTATTGCTATCAAATATGCAAATCATTAAGGTTTTCCTAATGAAAGGTTGAAGAAAGCATACCAACAAATCTTTCAATGTAGATCATCACCAATTTATTTGTTGCACTAACAAATGAACTCCTTTCAATGAAGAGCATGATTGTAGAGAAAAAATATAGGTTCCTAATGTGGAAAGCTACTAAACCAAATCTTGAAAGTGGGCCATAAGAGAGGTTTTGAACAATACAACTACTTTTTACTCACATTCAAACAAATACTTCTAATCTTTAGTGATTGAACCTTAATGTCAACAATGTGTTGACTTGTCACATTCAACCCCAATTTAGAAAAAAAATACAAATGACTCTAAATTTAGGAATGTGATACTACATAATAATGCAATATAACTTTTAATATTTATTCCTTAAAGGTCTTTGGAAAGGAAACTTAGAAGGGGATAAGAAATAAAAAAACCAATACTAAAGCAACTTGGCTAATAAAATAGATTGATTCAAATATTTCAAACTCAGTTAAGATTCAAAACTAAGTGCATAAACACACAATTTCCTTCCTCAAATGCAAGAAGAAATCAAACCACTGATAATCGACCTCTTCAAAATTTTATTCAATACAACTTTACATAGACTTCTCCAATGCTAATGTTTGAAATAATGCTTTAATACCACATGTTGAAAATGAATGCTAAATTAAATAGAAAAAAGAGAAGAATAAAGAGGAGAAAACGACATATTCATCTAATAATTCAAATTTGTACGTAAATTTATAAATATATAACATAAGGGTGTGCAACCACCTTGACAAATCACTACTTAACTACCATTTACTTAGGTGTGGTTAACACATAATCAAGGAAACATAATAGTACATTTGGAGGAAAGAAATATTTCAAAAGTGAATGAAAGTGAGCATATCCAACAATTTTTTTTGCTTTTACTTTTTATTCATAGAATTTTTTTAACAATTGTGATTATGCCTACATTGAAATGCTTGGCAAATGCTCGTATTTAAAAAAATATTTGTTCTCGTAATTTTCAAGATAAAGCACTCATGGTGAAGAGAATATACTAGAATTTTGATATCTTTAATCATATCTATTTATGAGTGACTAAATATTTACTTTTATGTTTAGTGTTTGTTTTATTTTGACATGTATTTTCATATAAGTTTCACATACAAGTCAAAGTGTGGAGGGGTGGGGTGGGGGGGGGGGGAAGGTGGAATATAGTGGAGAAAATTACATATCATACACTTTTCTCTTTTGTTTTGGGTTCATTTCAACTCATTTGTCCTAATACAATGGCAAATTCTTGCATTAAAACTAATCCTAATTGAATTCCACTATTATACATCCCAAGGAATTAATTTTCAATAGTTGTAAAAATAAACTTTGAATTTTAAAATTTAAAATTGGGCTCTCACCAACTTTCTTAAACTAGTCATTGAGAGTCAATTAAAGTGCAAAATATTTCAAATTGCATACTAGGGTGTAATGTAAAAGAAAAACCTTAATTCATTATGAACATCTCAAATCTAAAAAATCATTGAGAAAACATCTTGCATGCATCTATGGGCATTCAAGCATTATCATATGGCATATTTGCATTAGTAGTCTAGGCATATTGCATAAATATCTTATGTATTAGATATGTGTTCTCTATCATTGAATTAGTAATAGGATTTTTTACCAAAAGAGAATCCCCTTGCCCAGTAAGCTCCTCAATGGTGTCTATTGACACCACCTCTTTTTAGACATTTTACAAATTTTGAGGTGAGTAGGATTTGGACATCCAAACAACAAGATTCAAATCCTCAAACCAAGTTCAGATCCATCCATAGGTTCAATTCAACACTCACATAAATTAACTTTATGCTAGCAAAAATGAGCCAAAATAAGAAATAGAAAATTTCTCAATCCAAAGTGTTCATCTAACAAGACCTTATTTCCTAATATATTAACAATTCAATTAAAAAATAACACAACAAAAATGTAGAAAACCTAAAACTACATGCTATTATTTCATTCACTTAAACTCCATATGACCAATCCCAAAATCTTTAAGCTAAATTAATTTGTTATTCATAATTATTAATTAACTTAGTCATTTGTTTACAATTTACAATACCCATAAGAAGTAAAGCTAACTACCAATAGCATTGAAAGTGCAGCTCTTTTAATACTCATGTACAAGTACTTATAGGTCTCACTTGTTTTTGAGTCTTTTTGGACACTTTGACAAAAAAACATGCTGATGTGGCATCATATTTGATGATATGACTTGAAGTAAAAAAAATGGGAGTAATTTAAAATTTCTGCTCAACTAAGAGATCTTCTAGATCTGAAGGGGTATTTCCCCTACATGGCTGCTTTCAAAATACAGTAAAATTAAGATTTTTAAGGGAGCGGCTCGAATAATTTTATTGTCTGTTTCATTGCCAATGCAGACGCCTAAATAACAGGTCAGTGTTAGCAAAGCTACCTGTAATTTTTGTATTGTTTTATTTACAGTTGTTTTCCAATCAGTAGCATTAAGGTCAGTCAATGTTTGACCAAACTATTTATTATTATTTCTGAGTTTGATCCTAAATACTATCACACCAACATTCACAAATAATGAAATTCGATGTTAAGCAGCAATAAAATTCAAGAGTGATAAATCACAGGTTATGGAAAATTTTAAGTGAAAATGGAGAAATTTTGGTGTTTAAAAGATGAAAGAAAAATAACGTTTCAGCCTTTGGAAACAAACATGAATTCGGGCAAAATTTTCTCTGAGGCCACCCTGTAACAGGGGTCAAAATTCTTTATGCAACTTTATTGTTGTGATATTGAAGAAACAAAAATAATAAAAACACAAATATATATTGTATATTATCAACAGATAAATTATATAACAGCTTGTTTGCTGCTTCTCACTGTAATTATCACAAAATATAATAGCTGGACAATCTTGTGGTTGTGTTTCTTCAAGTGATCTTTTAAAATATATTCAACTTTTGTGGATGATAGTGACACTGCTGATTGCTTCAAGAAATTTGTCCTTAGCCAAGATGAAAGATATATCCAAAAATTGATTTTCTATCATCAATGTCACTTGCATAATTAGAATCTATGTATCTAGATACACTTTCAACTACATATGTAATATTCGGTTTAGTTATAGGGAGATACAAGAGATTTCCAACAAGTTGGCTATACAATTTTCCATCCACCTTCTTTTGAATGGAGTTGGCATTCAATTTTAATCTTATTCACATGGTGTACTAGATGGAGGTCATCCACAAATTCCTTTTTGCTACCCAAAACGGGAGCATGAGCCTTCTTGGGCTGAACCTCTTCGGTTTGCACTCAATCATATTTAATTTTCTCAATACAACAAAGAGTATAGTGGGTTTGAGAAAGCACGATCCTTCCTTCTTGTCATACTTGCATACCCAAAAAATAGTGCATTAACCCTAGATTAGTTATTTCAAAAGCTTGTTTTAATTGATCCTTGAGGTTTTCATGTACTATGTGCAATCTCTTGTAATTATTGAATCATCTAATATAGTGCAATAGTAACAATTTTACCATCACTATGCTTTGCATACACAACTAGACCAGCTTTGCTTCTTTTAAATCATGCTTCTATAAAGTATTCATTTATTTTGGAGTGCCATGTTGTTGGAGCTTGTTTAAGATGATATAGTATTTTTTAAATCTACAACTAAATGTCCTTCACCAATTTTAACAAATCCTATTGGTTGTTGCATGTAGATTTCTTCCTTTAAATCAAAATATAGAAATACACTTTTTACATCCATTTGATAAATTTTCCAACCAAAATGTGCAACTAAACCAACTATTGTATTAATGGAAGTCATATTAGCAACTAGAGCAAATATTTTAATATAATCAATACCTTATGTTTGTGAGAAACCTCTATCTAGCCACTAGCCTTGCCTTGTGTTTTTCAATAGCACCATCTAATGTGAACTTTGTTTTTGTAGGTCCACTTGTAACCAACCACATGTTTACCTTTTGGAAGATTTTTCAATTCCAAAGTTTTGTTTTTCATCAAAGAGTTGTACTCATCTTGCATAGCTACTTCCCATTCATCTTTTCCTTTTGATCCCTCATATGTACTTGGAATGTCAACTTGCATCACCTTGGTCATAAGAGCATAGTTAGCAAAAAAAATCTTAGGGCCTTCTTGGTAGATTTCTCGAATGCTTCTAGTCTTCCTTATGTCTTCATTGCCACTTTCACTTGATACTTCAACTTGCATTCCTTCTCCTCCCATAAAAGGTGGCACACTTTTATTTGTATTATTAGTATATAAGTAGACTTATCTTCTTCAATCAAGATTAGAAAGGAAAGTGATGTAGGAGAATTATCACTTTTAATACCTTCATCAAACCATACATTTCTTTTGATATGTGTTTCCCTTGTTTTAAGATTACATAATATATATCCTTTTGATTCCTCGCTATACCCAAACATTATGTACTTCTCACTCTTCATAATTAGCTTTTTCCTTTTTCAATAGGAATGTGGGAATAGGTATTATATCCAAAGACTTGAAAATGAGATACTATAGACTTTCTACCACTCCATGCCTCTTCTGATGTTATGTTCATAATTGCCTTAGTAGTAGGTGTTCTACTCAAAATATATAATGTGCAACATGAATTGCTTTTATATACTTAATATAGCTTGCTAAATCAATTAATATGTATTCATATTAAAACACATCTTTATATTAATTCTTTTTGACCGAGGTAATAATAATATTAACCTCAATAATACTATTATTAGTTTATTGAATAATAGTATTAATGCTAAATCTCATACTAGCTTAGTGGATTTGTTTATTACTACTCTTAAATAATAACATTACTCCTAATATTTATTACCACATCTATCACTAACTCTACTATTACTCATAATATTAATAATAGTTTTTCTTATTACCAATGTGTAATGTCCATAATTCACACTAGACAGACGAAACACAACAAATTCTTTTTATTATCTAAGATACTCACCTTGCCCATTAACATTAATAACGATGCTAACTTCACTATTACCGTCTCTCTCATGGCAATGATAATACAAATATAGTAACACTTCTATCAAAATTAATATATTAATATTATTCCCCTTCTTAATACTAATAATATTAAACCCAAATAAAAAAAATTCTTATCTACATAAGAAGCATTTATTTATTTAAGAGGTCTACTAACTCCTCTTATTTATATCCATATTTAACTATGTGAATAATGAAGATTATATATAAAATAATGACTTTATTTACTTATACATTTTAAATCTACTAGTGATAGAAGAAATAACATAAATAAATATATGAAACTTCTTTTTCATTCCTACCATGGAACTAGGCAAGGCGAGATCTTAACTAGTAATTAATGTTTTGAATTTCAACCAATCAAAATTGATTATTTTCCTTTATACATTATATTTAGCCGATAGGCTATTCTATGTGGGGGAACCCCACCGGCATTTCCTACAGTCAGATGCCAGTGGGAACCCACGAACTATTCCGGGACGCCAGAATCTCACCCAGTCTAACGCCGCCGGGAGAACTTCACGGCTGCTCCAAATTCCATTCCGGCCATTCCACGGGCGTCATCACTTTCCCGTCAACAGATTGAAGTCGCTGCAATCAAGTATGCGCTCGACCAAATCCCCTCCACCAACAAGAGTAATAGCTCATTAATAGAGAATCCCCCGTCACCGTCGAGGTCGTCCTCTATTTCAAAAATGGAGGTGTCAAGTGACGGCCAACTGGTTTCAGAGGAGCAAGACTATGCTTTGTGGGAGTCTTTCTTCGTGGATTCAGGCGACAATCAGTACTTGAATTTGGAGAAATTGCTGTCACTTGACCCAGCTGAAACACTGGACATAGTGTCTTCTACAATGAAGGAACAATCTTCCCTTGTCTTTGATTTGATGAATTTATGCAATTTCTAAATGTCTATTATTTGACGTACTCCTTTGCATATCTTCAATTATTGCAGACCTGCATTCTTAAGAATGTGCTTTCACAAGGGGAAAAAATCTCCCCTTTCATCGCTCAGCCGATTTGCATTTGCTACATGCAACAACATTTCAGAATAAGCTTATTAACATGTATGTCAAGTGCAGAAGTTTGGTTGATGCTCGTAAAGTGTTTGACCACATGACAGAATGAGACAACATGTCATGGAATACGATTATTGCAGCGTACCCAAGACATGGGTATCCTCAAGAGGCAGTCATACTGCTTCACCAAATGCAACGAACAAGTTTTCAACCCGATCAGTTCACATTTGCTAGCATACTCCCAGCTTGTGCCAAAATGGGAGCTTTGGAACAGGGTATGGATATCCATCAAAGCATGAAGGATAGAGGAATTTTGTCAGATGTTGTAGTTGCAACTGCCCTGGTAGACATGTATGCAAAATGTGGAAACATAGACAAGACACGTGAACTGTTTGACAAAATGCCTCAAAAGAAATGTGATCTCGTGGAATGCCATGATTGCAGGATATGCACAAAATGGATTTGTTGAAAAAGCTATAGAAACTTTCAAGAAATTGCAGTTGGAAGGTGTAAAGCCAAATTCCACAACGTTTTCCAACATTCTTTCTTCTTTCGCCAAAATGGAAGCCTTAGAACAGGGTATGGACATCCATCAAAGCATAGCGGAAGGGGATTTTATGTCAGATATCATAGTTGGAAATGCTCTGGTCAATATGTATGCAAAATGTGGAAGCCTGCACAAGGAACGTGAATTTTTTGACAGAATGACTCAAAGAGATGTCATCACATGAACTGCAATGATTGCAAGATACAGACATAATGGATTTGTTGAAAGGGCTTTAGAAACTTTCAAGGAAATGCAATTGACAGATGTAAAACCGAATTCCACAACCTTTACCAGCATCATTCCAGCATGTGCAAAAATGGGAGCATTGGAACCGGGTATTGGCATTCATCAAAGCATAATGGAAGGGGGATTTTTGTCAGATGTTGTAGTTGCAGGTGCCGTAGTAGACATGTATGCAAAATGTGGAAGCATAGACAAGGCACGTGAATTGTTTGACAGAATGCCTCAAAGAGATGTCATCTCATGGAATGCGATGACTGCAGGATATGTTCAAAATGGATTTGTTGAAAAGGGTTTAGAAAATTTCAAGCAAATGCAATTGGCAGGTGTAAAGCTGAATTACACAACCTTTGCTAGCATTCTCCCTACATGTGCTTAAATGTTAGCTTTTGAACCATGTCTACATCGATAAAGCAAAATTCCTTACGCTAAATATTCTTAGTAGGAACTAAATTTGATGGTCGTCAAAGTCAATATTTTGTAATAGAGAGAGTTGCCTTTCAAATACGAAAATGTTATATTTTTAGATTATATATAATAAATCAAATATATATTTTTAGAAATATATCATAAATCAAATATATTTTACTACAATCTTAAAAATCTCTGTATACAGTCTTTTTAAAATTTAATTATATTTTGCAATAATGATCTTATGACCGTCAAATTCAAGCCTAAATTTTTAGTATGTCGCTGCACCAAAAAAGATGCTATCCTATGTGGTTTTTTTGGGTAAATCTTTAAATTACCAATTATGGTTTGTCTCTTCATAATTTAAAACGCGACTAATAATTTATAGAGAATTAGATGGGGAAGGAGAGAGAGGTAGAGGAATTAGATAGGAAGAGAAGAGAAGTGAGATAGGAGAGGGAATAGGTGAGTAGAGAGAGAGATAGGTGGAGATGGAGGAGAGGGATAAGTAGGGAGAGAAGGGATGGATGGAAAGGAATGATAGAGGAGAAGGATGGACAGGAAACAGGAGGGGGAAGGAGAGAGAGGTAGAGAGGAATAAGTGAGAGAGGGAGAGAAGTAGAGAGGGAAGGAGAGAGAGAGAAATAGGTGGGATGGAGGGAGGGATAGGTAGAGAGGATATGTGATATAGAGAGAAATAGAGAGGGAAGGAGAGAGATAAGGGGGGACCTCAGAGAGAGGTGCAAAAGAGTTAAACATTTCTAAAAAATTTAAGCGATAAGGGCGGATTTTACGGAATTGAACATAGCATTTTTATTTTGCAATTTTTTTGGTTTTTTTTGAGGTATTTTTTTCACCACTTAGTTAATGTTTGCACATCCAAAAATGCAAAAATTATGAAAAAGTTAAAATTGTCATTGTTAATTTTTAATTACGCATAAGAAATCTTGACCGTGAATTGTGCTCAATCATTCTCAATCATCTACAAAAAAATAGAAAATTCATTCTGATAAAGTGAAGCGATTTAAAACAAATAAACAAAATGCAGTGAAGGTGGACAAACGTGAATACACATTAATAAATGTCTAGGGTGTTCATGGAAGGCAATTTCGAAAATCATGGAATTTAATAACCGTCTCTCGTACTTCTTATGTACAGTCAAATCATCAACAACATTACTCTTATCAATAGACAAATACATCAGACTCGCATGACAAGTTTACAAGAGGTATTTATGATTTCCAATCACATCATTATTGTATGAACATCTTCTCAGCATTAGACTTAAGCTAACAATTGTGACTTATTACCTACTTGTGCTCTTATTTGGGTGGTTTCTTTAAGATTTTCCCTTTGTTCATGTAGTGCATATTTATTTTTGGTGTAGGTTTTGCAATGGCATATCTATTCATTGTATAAATCTATAAGCAATTTAACTTGAAATGGTTATATATAAACACTTTGATGTTTTGAATATTTCGCATTGTGCAACATTAGCAAATTGACAATGTTTTGCTTTCAAAATTTTAGCAATATAAGCCCAATTACACCGCCCCAACCAACTTACATTAAGAACCACACCTATATATGTTCTGATCTTTGAAATCGTTTCCTTCTGAATTAAGGGGCATTCGCTTGATGTTTAAATAAAATTTCATGCAACTTTCATGGTTAGTATTGATCAGTGTAGAATTTTGTGTGTTGTCACTTGTAATTAATCTATTTCCTTATTTTGAATCTTTTTAGTTTTTGAACATCATGTCATAATTAATAAATTTAAAGCTTATCAACTCAAATATTTTATATTCTTTTAAATTAGAATTTAGTTTAATTTTATAATATAAAAAAGTTTGTATGTAAAAATGAAAAAAATACAATATAAAGAATACTTTTAAATTTAGATTTTAATCTTTGATTGTTGAATTATTCTAAAAGGCATGTACTTCTATTTAATATTTAATTCATTTATATTACATAATCATTATAATTTAATTAAGTATGAATTTAATAATTAACAAATAAATATTCTATGAATTTTAGAAAATAGAATTTAGTTTAATTTTAAAATGAAATTTAAGTTTTGCAAATATTGTGTTGATTTGATTATTTATTTGTTATATGATTGGTTATTCAAATTTAAAGAACAACATAGTTCAACTCAAAAATATAAAAATAAGCATCTAAAATATTTTATGATTTTATGATTATTTATTTGCTATATGATTGGTTATTCAAATTTAAAGAACAACGCAATTCAACTCAAAAATATAAAAATAAGCATGTAAAATATTTTATGATTTTAGAAAATGAAATCATTTGGATGAAAAGAAATAAAAAAGGTTTCTTTTATATTTATTTTAATTATTGTTGAATTATTTTGAAAATAATATTTAGTTTTTTTTAATTATAGTAAATATAGTAGAATGATCAACTGTTACAAAAGTTCATCTAAGAACATGAACCAGACCTTTAAGGTATACCACTTCACCTTTTACATTGTATGCATTGCAAATAATCCCCGCATATACCAAATCAAACCTTTACAAATGTATCAGACATATACATTAGATAGGATGTAGTTTTATTTAATTTATTTGTATTGAATAATTAATATAATTTAATTGATTATTTTTAAAAATAGATAATAAATACTTTATAAATTTTTAAAATTAAAATTTAGTTTAATTTTAAAATTAATTCCAAGCTTTAAAAATATTTTGTTGATTTAATTTTTTTATATGATTAATAATTCTTACCCTAACAATACTTCATTTCACATAGAAATAGAATTCTAGATTTAAATACTTATTTTTGTAATGTGTGTGTGTGGTGACTTGATTATTAATGTACTCTATGATTGGTTATTCAAATTTAAAGAACAATATATACCTAATTGAACTAAAAAATACAAAAGTAGGCATAAAAAATAATTTTTGATTTTTTGAAGTTAGAATTTAATGTAATTTTAGAAAATAAAATAATTTGGATGCAAAGAAAAAAAAATAGAAAATTATATATATATATATATATATATATATATATATATATATTCTTAATTTATTTTAAAAATAAAATTTAGTTTTAATTTAATTTATTTGTAGTAGATAATTACTATAATTTAAATGATTATTTTCAAAACTAGATAATAAATACTTTATATTAGAAATTAAAATTTAGTTTAATTTTATAATTAATTCTAAGCTTTACAAATATTGTTGTGATTTGATTAATTATTTTTTATGATTAATAATTCTAAGTCTAATAATACTTCATTTCGCATACAAATAGAATTCTAGCTAAAATACTTATTTTTGTTTGTAATATTTTTCATAAGACATTAATAATTCTAACCCTAATAGTGCTTAATTTCAAATTTATCATTAATGTCAAATTTATAAACTAATATCGAGAAATAAATAACCTTAACCCCAAGATTTATACTAGAACTCTAATTGAACCCTAAACCTAGCCCTAATTCAACCCTAACAATAGGATTTAATTACGGTTAGGGTTAGAGCGAGAATTTAATTATGGTTAGTGTTAGGGTTAGAATTAGGGTTAGGGTTAGGATTCAATTATGATTATAGTTAGGGTCAAATTTATAAGCTAATATTAAGATATTCACACCCTAACCTAACCTTAATATTCATCCTAGAATGCTAATTAAACCCTAATTGAACCATAACAATAAGGTTCAATAAGAGTTAGGGTTAGGGTTCAAGTAGGTTAATGGTTGGAATCAAGGTTCAGTTACCTAGTTAGGGATAGCATTCAATTAGTGTTATGATTAGGGTCAATTTCAAGTTACAATTAGGGTTTAGTTAGGCTTATTTTGGTTAATCTTACAATTGGGGTTTAACTAGAATGCTAATTGAACCCTAATTTAACCCTGACAACAAGGTTCAATTAGAGTCAGGGTTCGGGTTCAATTAGGCTTATGGTTGGAATTAGGGTCCAATTAGGGTTAGGGTTAGGGTTCATTTAGATTAAGGTTCAAATAGGGTTCAATTAGGATTCAATTAGGGTTATGATTACTGTTTAATTAGGGTTAGGGTTAATGTTAAGTTAGGATTAAAGTTATTAATCTAGAATAAAACTTGGAGCTAAGGTTAGGGCTATGGTAAGTGGTAGGGTTAGGCTTAAATTAGGGTTCAATAAAGGGTAGGGTATAATAAGGGTATAATAATATTGGTTACTTTTTAAGTCATGACCATGCTAGATGCCAATTTGGTTTAAAAGACCCCTTGACGAAGCCCACAAGTTATTTATTTCTATATACCTTATATATTGTTCAAATTTTTTATCATTGTGTTTGACCTCATGAGAATGCTTTAGAGTAAAGTACACCTTGAAAATCCACCTACACCTGGAGAACCATTCAATCTCTCAAAATTTGACTGTTATTCTGGAATGATTATCAAATTGGATATGTCCAAAGCCTTTGATAGGTTGACTTGGCAACTTCTATACTGCATATACCTCTTGTCAACTTCAACTAGGGGAGTACTAATTGCATAATGAATTGTCTTCTTTTTCAATTCGATTAATCATCCCCCATAGGGTCTTCTTCACCAAGTAGGGGATTAAGTTAAAGAGACCCATTATCATGTATTTTTTCTGTCAAAATGGCAGAGGCCCTTATTATAGAACTTATACTAGCTATTATGTTACAAAAATTTACATGAATGCCAATTCTACTAGCACGAGCCAATACATATAGTTTGTAGATGTTACCCGACTTACAAGATAGATGAGTTTCTAGAGGAGCTACAAATAAAGACAACTTTTCAATTTGTTTCAGTGCCCAGTGTGGAGTATCCAAAATTTATTGTTAATTCTGAATCTGATATTGACATATATTATTGAACTAAGATTGATACTACTGTTATGATTAATTGGCGATAATTATTGGATCTGTGTGTAAAATCTGGAGATTTGTGTTTAACTGCAAAGAGTTCTCTTGTGATTTATCAACAAATTATTATTTTTGTTTGTGGGCTTCTTACACAAGACAATATATTTATGTATTTCTTGCAGAGTCTATTCCAATTGATCATAACAAAAAAAACTTCCAATTTTGAAAAGAATATAACATAGAACCAAATAGTAGTGAAAATCCCAAACAAATATTGTCAAGAATGTAATCTCATTTAGCTTTTATTTAATCTTTCTCTTTGTGTCTACGATTTCCTAAAGTTTTTCTGATCATCCAAATAAAACGTTGATGGATATGTAACACATTTAGTGCACTCATGCCCTAGTTCATCATATATGGCAGAGAGCATGCCCATCTAGAGATGACCTTAGAATTTGGTTATGACTTATCTAGAGATAGTGATGTTGACAAAAATTCAAATGAGACAAACAGATCTGGAAGCTAAGGGTATACACATCAATTTCTAAGTTAAACAATTAATACCCTAGACAAATATCAATTCACACAGTGATGAGTCTACAATACAAAATTGTGATTCTAGATGGTAGGCTTATAACTGTACTATCCTAGAAATGCATGAGCATTGTGTGGTCACCTTGAAAGGAATAAAATAATTTGAATAATCAATTTCTTGAATCATTATGGTTGAATTATTTGATGTGTCCACCACAATATTGAGTAAAAATTGTCACATGAAGAGTAGGTTCTTTAAGGGTAAGATATTTGCAATCCAAAGAGTAGCATCAAAATTTGAGCTACAAAGGATAATTTTAAATTTTATATGGTTATTTAAAATACTAAAAACTTTTTCTTGAGAATTAGTTGTGCCAGACTTTCAACTTACACTTTATTTTGAAGGTAAGGGACAACAACAATAACAGTTAAATGTCTTAAAAACAAAATTTTCAGACAAAATGGGTAGATCTGAATTTTCATAGATCACTTTTTGCATACTCTACAAGAAATATCGTGATCTTTATTTTCAACTAAAAAATGATCTGGAAAAATACATATCTATAAATTTATAAGTACAAATGTTTAGTTTGTAAATAAATACACATTAATTAAGGGTGGACTGCATTTTCTCTTCCTAAAAAAGTGTTTGACATGTCAGAATATGGGCCATATTCTATTGAATAGCTCTGAAATTTAAAACATAGTAGATAATCTTTACTTAAGTATTAATTTAAAGTTTTAAACCATGTTTCCACAAAAAAATTATGTAGACCATAGCTACTCAAAATAGAAAAATTTCCTACAGATTTTACTCATGAAGCAAATATTCTTGTTGTTGTAGCAGGTGTGCCAAATTTGTTTCGTGGTGATTGGCTAAAACCTGGTGTAGTACTAATTGATCTTGGATTAAATGTAGTAGAGGTATGGCACCTTCTAACCACCTTTTTCAAAAAAAAATTGTAAGTAAAAGATGGTTAATATATAGGAAATTAAAACTATTGCTTCCACTTTTGCAGGATCCTAGTGCTAAAAGAGAATACCAATTAATCGGTCATGTTTCCTATGAAGAGGCTTCAAGAATAGCTTCAACAATTAATCCTCTACCTTGTGGTCTTGGTCCAATGACTATTGCAATGCTTTTTTCCACTACTCTACAATCAGCAAAACATGCATATGGGTTCAATTGAGATTTCTTATGTTTGATCTAGGCCTTTTGCAAAACACTTCACATTATAAGTTTTATGAGGCTTATAAATGAGTTATCTATTACTGAATAGAATAAAAAGATCATTTTCTATCGTAAGGCATTTTTGGAGACATTGGGCACCTATAAGAGGACTTAGGACTATATGTTTTCATTTTCATTTGTGCAGAAAATTATAACATTTAAACAAGTTGGTTATACATGACTCTACGTACAATGAAAGTTCTAAAGATCTTTGTTATTTTAAAGAGGATTTTTTATCATATATATGTTGAATGGTTAAGGAAATCTTTGAACTCATTAATATTTACATAATGTTGGCAACATGTAAATTGTACTTTCTTCATGGCCTAAAAGCACAACCAGAGCATCTCAAAAAATTTGAAGTGAGAAAAATTCTTTTGTTATAAGGGTCATTTTCTAATGGAAGACAAAGTTGACTCTATCAATGATCAAATTCCTAAATTTAGGTGACAACTGCTTTATCTTGACCAATTGTTCCTAAAACACAACAAACACAAAAAATACAAATAAAACTATTCTAAAACTTTATGGTAGGAAATTCGCAGCTCTACAACTCTTGTTTAATAATACAATATCTAATTTTACCCAACTCTTATATACATACTATTTTCTTTCCTTATAAATAATATTTAAATTTTCATAGAAACTAAAGTGACAAAAAGGGGAAAAAAAATTTTAAACAAAACATGGTAGAATATTCCAATCCTTAATTTCATACCTATTGTTGGCCTCCTTTAGTGGTTTAATAACTAATCCTTTAGGGCTATGACTTAGAGATTGAACATCTACACTAAGTATCTATCTCAATCATCATGAAGGTGCATTTCACTTGTCAACCCAGGGACATAAACTTGAAATGGGTCAGCATTGTATGTGCACCAAGACTTCATTGCAATCATCCATAAACTAGGAAGGAAACAATGCTGGAAATAACTTAGTGTTGGAAGTAAACCAACTTAAACATTGAACATAAATCGACATATGTACTAGAAATGAAGGATAGAAATGAAAATCTCAACAAACAGACAATAAACTACTCTCTCTGCCTTGGCTGCAGGAACAGTCACAAAATGGAATTTCAATGGTTGCAGGAACAAATAGTTGTTGAAATTGAAACTAAATACTGAATAGAAAATAACTTTTAAACTAATAGATGGAATTCTCACCAAGTGGGCCCCCTTGGGTGAGTCTCCCTTACACTAACTCAAATGCAACAACTCAAAATGTCATATTATTTCTTGAAAGCATAGGTACAATATCTCAACAATTGAACTGTAAAACTGGAAAATGCAAGTACAAACTCAAAATATCCAACCTTCTCAAAAGGAGCATCTGACCATTATTTATAAAGAGAAACCATTGACTAACCCTAACTACCTAGGCAATTGACTCCATCAACATAGGAGGATGCCACTTATTGAAAGCATAGAAAAAGATGGAGGAAGTTATGCATGCACTAAATTGGTCAAAGTAGACTTGCTTCAATGGGAATCTAGCACAAAACACTCCCTAGATTTTCTCAACAACAAATATGACCATTAAAAAGGTGGTTACATTATTTTTATTTGAATTAGGAATTTCTCTCCATGAGAGTTTTCCCGCTTTGACTTCTTAATGATCAACTTCTTGACTTCTTGGTAACTGACCAACTGGTAAGAATTTCTCCCACGAAGCAGGCTTTGTTGACATCAACATTTTAGTGGAAACCTGCACAATAGCAAATTAGCACGCACAAACAAAAGTATATCTATAATTACCTTAGTAACATTCATTCAACCACTTATAAATTCAACATAGATAATTCTCATAGCATGATAATGTCATTAAAGTCACAAAGATAAACTTATGCCAAGGTCTATGGTTTTAAGGAAAATATCAACAACCAAGTGTCAAAGTCTATGATAACAACAACAAATATGTAATGATCCCTATCAAAATTGAGCCATTAATTGAGCTCATCATTCCCCCCAACCTAACGTTTTGTTGGTCCTCCAACAAAATGAGCACTATTCTTTTGCCTAGTTAATGCCTTGAAGTTAACAACTGCCAACTGCCCCACATCAGTCTCTACAGTGCCTGAATTAGGATCCTAGTAAAATCCTTGTTTTTTCTCTAGTCTGTTCCATTTTCCCCTTTCTACATAGCTATGTCATATTGGTAAAACTTGTAATCTGGCACATGCCACAATAGTGTAGGTGGCTGAAATTTTAATGGAAGCCAAAAATGTTGCTTCCTTCTATCAACCTATATGTACCTATCAACCCTTTTGCATGCTACAACATAGTTCTGTAAAGAGTGGGGTTC
The DNA here is from genome assembly GCA_007258455.2 of Sequoia sempervirens. Classification (NCBI taxonomy): domain Eukaryota; kingdom Viridiplantae; phylum Streptophyta; class Pinopsida; order Cupressales; family Cupressaceae; genus Sequoia; species Sequoia sempervirens. Next base: position 342,479,303 of record VDFB02000008.1, read on the forward strand.
AACTTGTTTCAATTCTTCTGGTAAACTGTTCCACCTTTGTGCTAAGTATCCCATTACTGATTTTCCTGTGGTTTTAGCTACCTTCTCATATTCCTTGTAAGTCTCTTCTCTAATAAGCATAATCCTATCCTTGTAGCTAGGGCGGTAAATAATTTTGTGCCATGTCATGAAAATATCTCCAAGGTCACTAGATTCAACCCTAAGAGGCAAGGGAGCGTGAAACCCCCTTTCCTTGTAAGTTCTATACTATCGTCCCCAACTAATTTCATTTTGAATCCAAGACATAAATGCCCTTAAATGGAGGTCTCCAATATACAACAAGGGATTCCAATCATGATCATCAGACAAAACATAATTGTGCAGGTATAATTCACATAAAAAAAATTTAACATCAAGAGGAGCAAGCTGATAAGCCTGGAAAAATTCACGTGGAGTATCAAAAGTAGGACTCAAACCTGAAATGATCCTTGATAGTTTATAGTAAATATTTCGCTCCTTCAAGTGCAGGGCATACAATTTAGGTGGAGTTCTACATGCCAACATTTTGGGTATTAAATCTACCACATTGTCTACTCTTTCCTTCAAGGCAACAATTTCTACATTCTTCTCTTCAATCTCTGCATTTTTATTTTTAATCTCATTCTACAGTTCGCACTTTTCCTTTTTCCGTTCCTCCTCTTTTCTCTGCATCTCACTCCATAGTTTCATAGCTATGTCATTCCATGAAAAATTAGGAGGTTTATGTGTTCCTACCAAAATTTTCTTTTGCATTGATTCTTGTTGTTCAAATAATGTTCACCAGTTGCAGTGATTCAGGTTGTTCATCCTGCTCTGGTTGTAGGAACTCTGGATTCTCATCTTGTTCTTGTTGTAGGGCTTCTTGATTTTCATCTTGTTCCTGGTTCTCAACCTGTTCTGCAATGGCAGCAAGCTTTTCCAATCTGACATTTGCCTGATCCTCAAAAATATATTTTTCTTCAACATTCACCTGCCCCATTGGGGCTTTTGTCTCCTCCCTAGATATTTTTCTAAGCCTAGGGCTTCTCTTTGGAGGTACACCAGTGGCTAGACTAGTTTTTTTTGATCTCTTAGGAGGGTTTTTGTCTTTCTCTTCGACTACAGGAGGAACAGTGTTATCAACCTTTCGTTTCCTAAGGCTTGGTGTTGGTTTTTCTACCACTTGCTTCTTAGCCTTTCCCTTTCTCATTTCTGCTTCTTTCATTTGCGCTTCCTCTCTCTTAAGGGAAACCCTAGTTCAAATTGGGGTTTTGGAAGGGACATTATCATCAGAATCTGAGGATGAACTTTCCTCACCTGAATATTCTAACTCAGAAGACCCAATTTCAATAGCCTGCTCAACTGCAGGAGGGTTTGAACTAGGGTTTGTACCAGACTAACTTAATTTCAATAGCCTACTCAACTGCAGGAGGGTTTGAACTGGGGTTGTTGATGCTCCAGGAGCAATTTCAGCAACCCTCACTTCCCTACTAACCCTACGAGGTTGAGACTGACCTCTAGGACATACATTTTCTAGTCTAAATTGATCCATGTTTAAAAACTCCTCCCACGTCATATCAGATACTTCATGCAGAGATTTTTCCACTAGTAATTTGATTAAAGGTGAGAGACATAATATCCCTACCTTTCTGCATTTCGAACGCTATGATGGCAAGGAGATGATATAGCACACTAGGCACGTTCATTCTTCGCCCATGCCTCATATGGTTTAGGAGTTTGAAGTGTACGGAATGGAGGCATGACTGACAGCCCTCACAAGTGATATACTTGACAATGTGGATAGCTACTTGTCTCCATGGCTCTGGGAGAGAAGTTCTCTTTGTACCTTGTTTATCCACAACCAATGGAGGGTCAATGGGTTCAGTAAATTCAACTCTGGTTGACCTTGCATCTTGGTAGCAGGGTATGGCTCACCATCAATAGGTAAACCTATTACCTCCGTAATTGTTTCGTCAGTAACGATCACCTCCAACCCTTTTACCTTTCCCTTCCCCTCAGAGAATGTCTATGCAAATTCTTGTGCAATGTCTTTGTTGTAGTTGTCGAGTTTCAAGAAATAGTCCAGCCATCCACAATTTCTAAACTCTACCAAAGAAGGTGCATCCTACATTACCACATTATGAACCATGGGTTCATTCTGAATTAGCTGACCTCCCATTGTTCAACTGCCCGCAATCAAAAAAGCACTCTACTAAATTTCCTTTTCCTACAATCTTCTTCTTGAAAACCCCAACTTCTTCTTCATGTGTTGACGCTAATGTGATGTAGCTTACCAAATTACTTTTGTTGGGTGACATTTGAAATAATGACTAGGCAATAAAGATTCATTAATGAGGGGTATTATCGAGAGAAATGGCGGTGGTTTAGTGACATGCAAGTTGTCATTTCAATTTATCATTCAAATTGGCTCAATTTAAATTTGTTGATATGGATGACACATGGACTTGTGAGTTGAAACTCCCCCCCCAAACCTAATTTACAACATGTGTCCGCATAGGTTGGTTGATAATTATGATTGGACAAGGTGGATTACAATTTCATGCTATGTGAAATATCTACATTTAATTATAGTAATTGAAGAAATGCACTAAAGATAATAAAGATATAACAGATTGCTTGGTACATACATGAAATCTTGGAGTATCTTTGCAAAGAATGTGGAGAAAGTATCAATTACCTTGAAGTATGGTTGAGCAATTAATGCAGTGGTGATGAAATGGAATGATGGTGAAGTGGAGTGATGGTGGAGTTATGGAAGAGAGAGAAGATGGAGATGGATGGGCGGATGGGTGGATTAATGAAGAAGTGGACTCCCACAAAAGTGGAATTTTTTATTATGAAGTGGTTGCATATGTACTTGGATCAGTCAGAAGGAGGGACACTAGGTCCGCTTCCTTCAGCTGTAGGAAGTTCAGGGGTTGGGTGTTGATTTTAAATTGTTGCATGAATTCTTCCTTAGATGTTGGCTTGTGATACAACCTTAGATGGTGACTGTTGACTAGAAGTTTGAATCTGACAGGGTCAATGGTGGTGAGTTCTACAACTCCGTTGGGAAAGACTCTGCAACTTTGTATGATCCCAACCATCTAGTTTGCAATTTACCCACATTGTCTTGATACCTAGAGTCATAAAGGAGTGCCCAGTCACTAGGCTGAAACTTCATGTCCTTTATGTACTTATCATCCATTTGACCCTTTGATTTTGCACTACCTCAGTATGATGCGGGGTTGTCTTTCTCATCTCATCCAAATTATTCAGCTACATGATTCTGTCCTTTTGTGCCTCAGAGATATCCATCCCTAAGTCTAGTGCAGTCCTAAGAGTCTTATGCTCAAATTCAATGGGAATCATAGTTGTCTTCCCATATAGTAATTCAAAAGGAGTAAAGCCTATAATTGTTTTCCAATTGGTCCTATAGGCCCAAATAGCTTCTAGCAGCCTATATGCCTAGTCTCTCCTATGAATAGCCACTATTTTTGTCAAAATTGCCTCAATTTCCCTGTTGGTCACCTCAGATTGGCCATTGGCCTGAGGGTGATAAGGGGTAGACTTACCGTGCCTCACATTATATTCATTAACTAGTGTTGTGACAAGGTTTGATGTAAATTGAGCCCCTTGATCAGTCACTGTCTCCCTTGGAACCCCATAACGAGTGAAAATTTCCTCATAAAGAAATTTTGCAACCTTATTATCTCTTGCACGCTTCAATGCTTTAACCTCAACCCATTTGGTCACATAATTAGTGCAAACTAGGATGTAGTATTTACCATTTGATGGAGGATCAGTGGGTCCTACAAAATCCAATCCCCATTTATCAAATGGAGTGATTACTACCTAGGGGTAAAGGGTCATCTCATCAGATTTGGTTGGTCGTCCTATCCTCTGGCATCTATCACACTTCCTTGTGTACGTGCCTGCATCCTTATGAAGTGTGGGCCAGTAATATCCTGTATTAAGGATTTTCATTGATGTCCTCTTGGCTGCAAAATTCCCTCCACAGGGTTCATTGTGACATGCATGCAATATATCATATGTCTCATCTTCCCTTACACATCTCCTCATAACATGGTCTGGTCTAGTGTAGAATAAACAGCCTGCAATCCATGAGAAAGGAAAGGTTTTCTCAATGAGTACTCTTCTCTCTTTTGGAGAGAAATGAGGAGGAACTTTCCCTGTAACCAATTAGTTGGCTATGTCAGCATACCAAGGTGTATGCACACTAATGGAAAATAAATGTTCATCAGGGAAAGAGTCATCAATGACTTCATTATCTTCTGATGTAGTCAATCTAGAAAGAAAGTTTGCTACAACATTTGATTTTCCTGGTTTATCAACAATGGTGATGTCAAACACTTGCATCAGTAACAACCATTTGGCTAGCCTGCCTGAAATGAGGGGCTTATTCATGAGGTATCTTATTGTTGCATGGTCTGTATGAATAAAAATTTGATACCCTATTATGTAGTGCTTGAATTTGTTAAGGGCATAGATGACTGCCAACATTTCTTTTTTTGTCACTGTGTAATTGAATTCAACCCCTTGTAGGTTTTTGCTGACAAAATAGATTGCATTATCTATGGTTCCTTCTTTTTGTCCCAATACAACTCCTACAACATAGTCTGGTGCATCTGTATGAATGTGAAAAGGAAGCTCCCAATTAGGACCTTTGAGTACAGGAGCATGGGTTAAAGCTGCTTTTAGATCAGAGAATGCCTTGTCACAATCCTCTGTCCACTGGAATTCAACTTCTTTAGTGAGGAGATTGTACAATGGTGCCGCCATTTTGCTGAAATATTTGATAAAATGCCTATAGTACCCTGCATGATCCAAGAAAATTTTGAAATCTTTTTGCTTTGCTGGAATAGGAAGATTGGTAATCACTTCAATCTTGGTTGGTTCTACTTGAATTCCCTTTTTAGAGATGTAGTGCCCAAGGACTACTCCTTCCTGCATCATCACGAAACACTTCTCATTGTTCAATGAAAGGTTATGATCTTCACATCTCTGTAAGACCTTCCTTAGATTCTCTAGAGCTTCTGTAAAATCAACACCATAGGTAGTAAAATCATCCATATAAATCTCCATGCAATCATGTGAGATGTCTGAAAATATACTAATGACCACCCTTTGGAAAGTTGCAGGTACATTACACAAACCAAATGGAAGCACAGAGTAGGCATAAGTCCCCCATGGAAATGTAAAGGTGGTCTTCTCTTGATCCTCAGGTGCAATTTGTATCTGGTTATAGCCACTGAATCCATCTAGAAAATAAAAATACTGCTTACCTGCAAGGGAATCTAGTGCTTGGTCTATGAAAGAAAGGGGAAAATGATCCTTTTTGGTGGCAGAATTGAGTTCCTTGTATTCAACACAAACTATCCACTTACCTCCCTTTTTGGGCACAATCAACAATGGGGACACCCACTGACTGTCTGAGATGGGGTAGATAAATCCTGCATCCAATAATTTTTGTAGTTCTCCTTTGACAATCTTCGTCAATGCAGGGTTGATTCTCCTTTGTGGTTGCCTTACTGGTGTGCAATCATCTCTGATATATATCCTATGAGTATAGAGCTTAGGGTCCAATCCCTTCATGTCATGGTAGTCCCATGCAAAGGCATGCTAGTAGGTCATCAACAGGTTTGTCAAAGACAACTGCTGCTCTTGACACAACTTGCTGTTAATATTTAGATGTTTTCCTTCTGACACTTGCACTCGTGTAGTTAAATCTATCATAGTTGCTTCACTAATACTTGGCATTTTTAGTTCATGTGGCAACAATGTATGGAGCATATCAGTTGTTGTAGGAAATTCTGTTACAGGAAGAGCGGGCAGGAGTGTCTTCATTGAATTGGCAGAACCAGATTCATGAGTAGATGACTCTTTATGCACCTCACAATGGTTCTGAATTATGTGGGACAACACTTCATCTTCCTCCCGAAGCTGCATGAAATAACTTCTACCTAACATCATGAGTTGTGCCACTGAATTGACTTCCTCGGCCTCCTCTCCAACATGTGGCCATATGGTGCTATCCATGTCATGGGATGGTTGAGCAAGAGGGTAGAGAACAATATTTTTGGTACTCTTCCCATCATAAATGGTCATGTCCCCTAACCGACATCCAATGTAGGCATCTGTTGTGGCTAACCATGGCCTTCCTAGAATAATGGGATACCCACCTAGTGTATCTTTAGGAGAAAGAATCATAAAATTTGTTGAGCACTCCCAAGAATCTAGAGTTACCACAAGGTCCTCTACTATACCATCAAGTTTGATAGTGGAACCATCAGTAAGTTGTAGGATAGTAGGAGTGGGTCTCATGTTTGCAACATTTAGTTGCTACAGGATATCCTTATGTCACATTTATTGTTGCTCCCATGTCAATTAGAGCATTCCTTATTTGGATTCCATTTATGACAACTCCTACCATAGGGATACCTAGGTTAGTGTACTTAGGAACTATAACTTTTTCAAGCATGATGTCTACTAACTGTCCTACTACATGAACCGTGGCGGGGTCTTTCTTTTTCCTCCCTAGTTTTTTGAGGCATGCTTCTTTGATTGCTTTGCCATATATAGATAGGGACATCTTTTATGGCTTGAAACAAAGGTATCTTGACACATATGTGTTTCAACTGATCCAAAATGTCAAAGGTTGTTTCCTCCCTTTCTTCCTACTATTTAGCAACCTATAACCTTTGAGGAAATGGTGGATCTTGGGTAGTCTGCTAAACTAGATCTGGTTCAGGATTTTTAGGCACACTAGGCTGAATGGGGACATTCAGAGGCTCCTCTTCTTCCAGAGGAACCTCGATGATAATAGGAGTGGAAGGAGCTGGAAAAGTAGTTCCTGAACGCAAGTGGATGTCACTCACACTCACAACATATGTAGGAAATTGATTAGGATCTGTAGAGTATATTGGCTGTTGTTGTTGTGGTTTGTTATTTGGGTTAGGTGTGGGCTGAGTTGATAACTGAGTAGGTCTAGGTGTGCTTGAACTTGCGCTAGTAGGAGGAGGCATTATAGCAGGCTGCTGGGGCTGTGAAGGTGGCTGCATGTAACTAGTTGTCTAGTTTTTCCATTGTTGGTCTCCCCTCCATTGAGATGTTTGCTACCAGTTTCTTGGAGGTGGCTGCCAATTTCCCTGAAACTATTGCCAATTCCCCTGAGGTTGTTGCCACTGGGGTCCAGAGAGTTTTGGTGATTGGGCTAGGTATTTAGAGGTTTATTCCAAGGTTGAGGTGGATATCCTCCATAGTTGGATGGATATGGGGGTTGACATTAGTTACCAGATGCATAAGAATTGAAATATGGCCCAACAAAACATAATGGATTTGGTGGCATATGTTATCTTGAGGCCCATGGTATCCTTTGTGCAATGTAGTAAACTTGATCATCATCACCCTAGATTGGCTTGAACTCAGGTGGAATCTACTTGTTGTCAATGTTTGCTACCATTTTGCACTTGCAGTCCTTCTTTTGTCTGCAATGAGGGCAATATTCTGCCAACATTGTCTCTGCCTCCTCATGCTTCTTCTCTATTTGAAGTGTATCCAGCTGGGTAGCTAGATTGCTTATGATGTCTTGCTTGAAGTCTACCAACAATTGAGTAATCTCCATCCTTGAAACTCCATTGTTGGATGATTTACCCATAGAGGATTGGTAATCTCTTCCTTTCTTTGAAGCTTCCCTAGAATAGTTCTGACATATTTTTTTAATATCATCCCAAGGAACTTGGGTGATATCTCCTCCTCCCATCAGGTCCAAACCATCAGTGTAGCTGTCATTTATTTCTCTCAAGAAGAGTAGCTTTTGAGACTCTTCATTAAGTGTATGATGTAAAGATTTTTGTAGGCAAAACAAAAACCTTGAAATGTAATCCTCCAAACTCTAATCTTCCGTTTGTTGCATCCTAAAGACGTCATCTCCTCTCATGTCACTACCCTTGCAATATTCCTTGTACTTTTCAAGGAAATTTGTCTTCATGTCATCCCAAGTCTTCACAGTGTTTCTGCCTAAACTCATAAACCATCTCAATGCAGCTTCTTTCAAAGTGGTAGGAAAAAAGTTAAGCCTATGAGCATCAGTGGTATAGTCATAACTTCTATAGAGGATATCAAACTCAAACAAGAAAGTATCAGGGTCTTCTGTGACAAGTCCATAGAACTTAGGGGGGACTAAAGCAGAGATATTAAGGTCAACGTCAACTTCATTTTGATGAGCAATGGGGAATGGAAAAGTTGGTTGGTTAGGTCTATTTATGTGTCTATTCTCATTATTCTCATCACCCATGCCTACCTGATGAAGTTCCAAAGCAAGTGGATTCTCAATTGGATTCTAGTCTTCAGAGGAAGTGTCAGAACTGGGTAAATTGAGAAATGCATTAGCAAAAGGGTGTGCTTCTTCCTCTTCTTCGTCTCTTGGCATATTTTGATGTTCAACTAGCTAGAATGGATCATGCTCATTAGGAAGGAATCTCCCATGAACATCTCTCCTCCTTCCTCTATTCATGTGGTATCAACTCAATATCAACCAACTAACACAAAGAATTGGTGAAAGAATAGGGGGTCATTACTTTCCTAAATGGGGGGTATACTAAGAGCAACTTTCAAAAAATACTACAGTAAGAAAGAAACTATCAATGACTCCAAATAACTTCTTAGTTTGAAACCATCCTCGACAATGGCGCCAAAAATGTTGACCTCCTTTAATGGTTTAATAACTAAGCCTTTAGGGTTGTGACTTAGAGATTGAACATCTGCACTAAGTAGCTATCTCACTCATCATGAAGGTGCATTTCACTTGTTAACCCAGGGACGTAAACTTGAAATGGGTCAGCACTGTATGTGCACTAGGACTTCATTGCAATCATCCATAAACTAGGAAAGAAACAATGCTGGAAATAAAGTGTTGGAAGTAAATCAACTTAAACACTAAACATAAATCGACATCTGCACCAAGCATTAACAATTGGACTAGAAATGAAGGATAGAAATGAAAATCTCAGCAAACAGACATGAAACTACTCTCTTTGCCTTGGCTACAAGAACAATCATAGAATGGAATTTCAGTGGCTGCAGGAACATACTGTTGTTGAAATTGAAACTAACTACTGAATAGAAAATAAATTTTAAACTAATAGATGGAATTCTCACTAAGTGGCCCCCCTTGGGTGAGTCTCCCTTACACTAACTCAAATGCAGCAACTCAAAATGTCATATTATTTCTTAAAAGCATAGGTACAATATCTCAGCAATAGAACTGTAAAACTGGAAAATGCAAGTACAAACTAAGAATATCCAACTTTCTTAAAAGGAGCATCTGACCATTATTTATAGAGAGAAACTACTAACTAACCCTAACTACCTAGGTAGTCGACTCCATCAAAATAGAAGGATGCTACTTATTGAAAGCATATAAAAAGATGGAGGAAGTTATGCATGCGCTAAATTGGTCAAAGCAGACTTGCTTCAATGGGAATCTAGCACAACGCACTCCCTAGATTTGCTCAACAATAAATATGACCATTAAAAAGGTGGTTACATTCTTTTTATTTGAATTAGGAATTTTCCTCCATGAGAGTTTTCCCGCTTTGACTTCTTGGTAACCGACCAACTGGCAAGAATTTCTCTCACGAAGCAAGCTTTGTTGACATCAGCATTTTAGTGGAAACCTACACAATAGCATTAACATGCACAAACAAATGTATATCTATAATTACCTTAGTAACATTCATTCAACCACTTGTAAATTCAACATAGATAATTATCATAGCATGATAATGTCATTAAAGTCACAGAGATAAATTTATGCTAACGTCTATGGTTTTAAGGAAAATATCAACAACCAAATGTCAAAGTCTATGATAGCAACAACAAATATGTAATGATCCCTATCAAAATTGAGCCATTAATTGAGCTCATCACCTATTCTTATTGTTATTATTATTTTTTGTTTACTAAGAGATCCTTATTAAGGAGTGGAGGTATATATATTCATGTCTCCTTTATTAAGGAATCATTTAAACAATTGAATCTCATAAGAGCTAAAGTGAATGGATTGACGTGGGGCCAAATGAGAGTTTTTTTTTTTACACCACAATCATTGCATTAAAATTACAAGGAATAATTATTTCATTCCGTGATCAATTAGTTATTCAAACTTAACCTTACTTCATAACTAACCGAGATAATATTGCAATTAAAGATTTTACTGTTACAGTTTCCCCAAGTCACCGCTATGCACTTCGAAATTTACTCACGTTATTCTTTTCTTTACAAAGTGCTTCATTTTTTGGTGAAGTATGAGAAAAGAAAATACATATGGAGGTGAAGGGCAACAATTTGTAGTTGTGCAGTCATTCTTTCCTTTTGGCATTATTGTTGTTGTTCATTTTCAAACTTTTTTGGCAGTATTGTTGCAGCTGTCCATGCTCAGATTATTATACTTTGTACCTGTAGCTGCTCTTTATGTTCAGACCCCTTTAGCATTTTAGTTATTGTTGTTTACAATTTGTAGTTGTAGCTGCTCAGAAATTTTTCTGCTGATGAAATTATTTGTTTCTTATTCCAATTAAAAAAAATATACATTTTGGACACTATAAATGTTGTAAAGAACTGATCTACACTAATCTGCTTTTGGTTTATCACATTTTTAACAACTTCGTTCAACCTTACTTTAGTGAAGGCCAGAGGCAGAGGAATTTTTTTCATAGTAAAAATAAAACTTAAAAATATATTTTCTTCCACATAGAGCTGCTGCTCATTAATTTTCTGTATGCTCACATTCGCATTCTCATTAAAAAAAATAGAAATACATATACCAATATAGGTAAAAGTCAGGTGAATGTTTTTCACGGAAGAGAGGGCCCGATATAAAATTTATTACAAATTACCTAACCACTTTTTCCCAGTCAAAACACATTTAATAAAATGTCCTTTACAATAATATTAAAACTTAAATATTAAAATTTCATACTACGAAATATCCTGGCGAAGGCGGCTTGGTAAAAGGTTCCCCACAGTATCGCAATGGGTAACTACCCATATTGCGATATCGTGGGCAGCGGTTAGTTGACGGCACGATAAACAGCTGGTGGATAAAGATAAAACCAAAATGCTACGGGGTCTCCCGCGGTATCGCAATGGTTATTTTCTTTATTGCGATATTGCAGGCAACGGCTGGGGGTGACAACATCAATTAGGTTTTATATTCCAACACTCCCCCTTAAACATAACTGCACAGTCCACCATGCCCAATCTGTTTCTTTGAAAAATGAAATTATCTCTTCCCAGTGCCTTTGTGAAAATATCTGCACTTTACTCTTCTGATATGAAAAACTCTAAAAATATGTCACCATTGTTAATTAATTCCCTAATGAAATGATACCTGGTATCAATATGATTGTTTCTCTTATGGAAGACTAGATTTTTTGAGAGAGCTATGGCTGAATTGTTATCACAGTAAATTCTTGTTGCCTCCATTGTTCATTTTGCAATTCTTTCAAAATTCTTCTCATCCAGACTGCCTGGCATGCTGCACTTGTGGCTGCCACATATTCTGCTTCAGCTGATGAAAGACAGACTATTGGCTGCTTCTTTGAAGACCATGAGACAACTCCAATTCCAAAATTAAATACATAACCAAACGTGATTTTTCTGTCATCAATGTTGCCAGCACAATCACTGTCTGTGTATCCTATGAGTTTGAACTCATCTGAACTTGAATACTTAATGCCAAAATTTCTTGTTTCACTTACATACCTTAAAATTCTCTTCCCAACTTTCCAATGGGTGTCTTTTGGTGTTTCCATAAACCTGGAAATCAAACTTACTCTATACATAATGTCTGGCCTTGTGGCTATGAGATACATGAGACTTCCAACAAGCCTCTTAAACAAAGTTGGATCAACATTAGACCCTTTATCATCCTTGCTTAGTTTCAGACCTGTCACTGTAGGTGTTGGTGCAGGTTTGCACTTCACCATATTAAACCTTTTCAAAATGTCATTTGCATATTTTGACTGTGAAATAAAAATACCATTTTCATTTTGATTCACTTCAATGCCCAAAAAATACTTCATCAGACCTAAGTCTGTCATTTCAAATTCTTTCTTCATGTCTGCCTTGAACAGATCAATTGACAAATTGCCAGTGAAAATTAAATCAACATATAAGCATACTATGAGTATTTCACCTTCTTCATTCATTTTTGTATACAGTGTGGGCTCACTGCTACATCTATTAAATCCATTCAGCAAAAGATAACTGTCTATTCTACTGTACCAAGCTCTTGGGGCTTATTTCAATCCATACAGTGCCTTTTTCAATTTGTAAACTTTGTCTTCTTGACCCAGAATTTCATACCCAGGTGGCTAATCCACATAAACTTCTTCTAAATAACCATTTAAAAAAGTTGACTTTACATCCATTTGAGATACAGACCACTTATTTTGAGTTGCTAATGCTAAAATCATCCTTATAGTATCCAATCATGCTACAGGGGCAAATGTCTCATTGTAATCAATTCCAGGCTGTTGTGAATAGCCCTTTACAACCAATCTTGCCTTAAGCTTCTGAACTTCATCTTTTTCATTCAATTTGGTTTTATAAATCCATTTCACTCCAATGACATCTTTGTTTTTTGGAAGATTGACTAGATCCCATGTGTGATTCTTTTCAATGCTTCAATTTCTTCATCCATAGCACTTACCCATTTATCATCTTTGACTGCATCTTCAAAATGAACTGGATCTTCTATTTGAGAATAAAATGCAGAAAGAGAAACCTGATCTGAATTATTCTCACCTTCATTTTGCTCATATATATCTCTTATGCTTCTGATTTTCTTTCTTCTCAGACTTGCCAATGTAGGATTTGACATATCACTTGAACTTGTGGAATATGGACCCGATGGTCCTGCTGTAGATGGTGTTTGTTGTCCTCTTGTTGGACTACTTCCTTGAATGCATGAGGCTGTTCTTACAGTTGATGCTGGTGTCACTTGTGGACTACTTTGCTGAGCTTGAATGGGAGTGGTAGGAGTCACAATAGCTTGAATATTTTTTGATGCTGAAACTTCATTCTCCTCTTGAGGTATACTAACTGAAATATTGACTGTCTTCTCTATGCTTCCATCCCATGTTTCATTTTCTACAAATTGTACATCTCTGCTGATTATAACTTTCTTTGTTGTTGGATTATAGAGCTTATAAGCTTTGGATTCATCACTGTATCCAACAAATATACATTTTTCTCATTTGTTATCTAGTTTCCTTCCCAATTCATCAAGCACATGTGCATATGCTACACATCCAAATACTCTCATGTGAGTAACATTATGTTTTCTTCCTGTCCATGCTTCTTCAGGTACCATATTTATGACACTTTTTGTTGGACACCTATTCATTATATAGGCTGCACAAGATATTGCTTCTGCCCAATATTCATTTGACAAATGTTTGGCTTTCAACATGCTTCTAGCCATTTCAACGAGTTGTTCCATATTTTTCCTTTCAGCTACTCCATTTTGCTGAGGTGTGTATCTAGTTGTGAATTGCTTGTGAATTCCATGATCTTTGCAAAAATTAAAAAATTCTCTTGAAATATATTCACCACCTCTATTTGTTTTCAACACTTTGATATAATAACCACTTTGTTTTTCAACCAAATTCTTGAACTGACGAAACAGATCAAACACTTCATTTTTCTGCTTTAGAAAATAAATCCATGTTTTTCTTGAATAATCATCAATGAATGTCAGAAAATAAAAATTACCACCTATTGAAGGTGTTTGCATTGGTCCACACAAATCTGAATGTATAATTTCCAAAGGGGTTTTTGCTCTAGTTGACTTTCTTGCTGGAAATGATTCTCTATGTTGTTTTCCTAAAATGCACCCTTCACATACCCTTTCTAGTTTTTCTATTAAAGGTAGTCCCTTGACTATGCCTTTCCTATGAAGTAAATTTAAACCTCCAAAGTTGAAATGCCCAAATCTCAGGTGCCATAACCAGTTTTCATCTTTTATCTCAGCTTGAAAGATTGTCTGCACTACTGCTGTAGTTTCTTCTCTACCCACTTGTGAATTCATTAAGTGTTGTGCTTGAGCATAATTTATATTCAAATCTGGCCTTATCTTTAAGGGAAACATTCTGTTGTTTGTCATTCTGACTTTTGCAATAAGCTGATTGCTTGGGTATTTATCTAAAATTGTGCACAGACCATTCTTGAAGGTTACTCTATACCCTTTTTGAACAAGTTGCCCTACACTCATTAAGTTATGTTTCAGACCAGACACAAAATACACATCTGAAATATACTTTTTCTCCCCCTGTTTAGTTAAAATATTGACATCTCCTTTTCCCTTGACTGACACTTTGTTGTCATTACCCAATGTAACATCAGACTTTACATTTTCATTTAAACTTGAAAACATTTCTAGATTCCCTGTCATATGATTGCTACAGCCTGAATCTAAAAACCATACTTCTTTTTCATTTGTTTGAGCAACATTACAAGCTAAAAACATTGTGCTCTTATCTGAATTCTGATTTTGACCTTCTCTTGAAAAATTTGCATTTTGTCTATTATTATCATACTGCTTCTTTCTACACTTATTCATATAATGCCCATATTTTTTACAGTAGTGACATTGGACTTGAGATTTATCATACCTTTGATTTTGTGACTGATTCTGTGTTGGGTTTTGGCTTGAGCCTTGATTGCTGCCTCTTCCACTTGAGCTTGAGGGTGTATCTTTCACCTCTATAAGAGTTTCTTCCTCTTCCTCTTGATCTACCTCTGCCTCTTCCTTGACTGACTAAAGCCTGAGTTTTGAAAGCATGCTCCAGTGATGTATCTACTCACCTTTTCAGCCTGTGTTCATGAGAAATTAGAGATGCATACAGCTCATCAACTGAGAACTGTGAGAGATTCTTTGTCTCCTCTATAGCAACTACAACCCTAGAAATTTTGTGGGCAAACTCCTTAAAATCTTTTCAACAACTCTGGTATCTTCCAGATTCTCTCCATGAGACCTAATTTGATTAACCACCCCAATGACTTGGGTGTAGAATGAATCTACAGATTCATTGTCCTTCATACATATTGTTTCAAAATCTCTTCTCAGCATTTGTAGCTTTGCTGTTTTAACTTTTGCCATGCCTTGATAGGCTGTTTGAAGTATGTCCCATGCTTGTTTGGATTTTGTTGCTGCTGAAATCCTTGAAAAAATGCTCTCATGTACAACTTGAAATAGATAAAATAAAGCCTTTGAGTCTTTCTTCCTTGTGTCTTTTAATAAGTCTTTCTCTGCTTGTGTTAAAGCATTGTATGCTACTGCATCTGCTGGCTCTGGAAATCCATTCTCAACTAAATCCCATATATCTTGTGAGCTAAATAGTGCTTTCATGGTAATTGACCAGTACTCATAATTCTTCCCATTAAACTGTGGAATTTGTGGGTTTGTCAAGCTTGTGCTTGTTGCCATTTTTGAAATTTATCCAGATAATCTGCTTTGGTAAAATTGGCTCTGATAATCGAACTAGCTCTGATACCACGTGAAGACCAGAGGAAGAGGAATTTTTTCACAGTAAAAATAAAACTTAAAAATATATTTTCTTCCACATAGAGCTGCTGCTCATTAATTTTCTGTATGCTCACATTCGCATTCTCATTAAAAAAAATAAAAATACATATACCAATATAGGTAAAAGTCAGGTGAATGTTTTTCACGGAAGAGAGGGCCCGATATAAAATTTATTACAAATTACCTAACCGCTTTTTCCCGGTCAAAACACATTTAATAAAATGTTCTTTACAATAATATTAAAACTTAAATATTAAAATTTCGTACTACGAAATATCCTGGCGGAGGCGGCTTGGTAAAAGGTTCCCTACGGTATCGCAATGGGTAACTACCCATATTGCGATATCACGGGCAGCGGTTAGTTGACGACGCGGTAAACGGCTGGCGGATAAAGATAAAACAAAAATGCTACGGGGTCTCCCGCGGTATCGCAATGGTTATTTTTTTTATTGCGATATTGCGGGCAACGGCTGGGGGTGACGGCAGCAGTTAAGTTTTATATTCCAACATTTAGGTCAATTGATATGAGCTAATTTAAAACTGTTAACATTATTACTCAGATGACTATATAGTTACTATTATTTTGGTTCAGCGTGCAAAGGATCGATGATGTTAACATGAGTTTCAAGAATATTAAGCATTGATAATCAGAATAAAACAAACTATAATTCTGTTGTGGTTTGAAACTTTGGAATTTCGTTAGTGCATTTAGTTGTATGTTGTTGGTTCTGAATTCAGCACGTACTATTTTTAAATTAAGAAGTCTATGAACTAATTTTTTTGTGTTTGATTGTAAAACTTGCAGATAATGAAGGTAGTCATTGAGCACAAAGTTTGATAGATATTTAACAAAGCCATTCTAATATAGAAAACACTTTTGAATTAAAACGATAAGGCTGCCCCCATTGTGCATTTTCTGGAGGTAGAGAGGCAAATGAGTTCGAATGACTAAGCATTTAATTACTTGGAATTTAAGTTCTGATATGATTTTGAACATCTGATCAACTTTAGGAAAACTTAGATCAATAAATTTTAGACTATTCGTTCTAGGTTCCCATCCTTGGGTAATTAATGCTTAATAATTACAATTGGACTGCCCTGCTTTACTCCATATTTTTTCCTACTCACTACATCTTCCATCAGGGTGACAAGACTTAAAGGGCTCGTATCTTTGCTCCTACAAGGAAGAAGGACATATTGATTACTTCTTCTTTTTTCTTTTTTTTCTGACATATTGATTACTTGGGCCATCACCCCTATCATGATCTTGCCATGTCTGGCCGTGCTAAAAGTTGTAGTTCAAGCCTCCGCTCCATCTACTCACGCAAGATTGAGTAAATGCTGACCATTGGATCTATGGAAATTTACTTCTGACAACCATTCCAGGACGACAATGCGGTCAGTCTTTTCTTTGTTCTACTGTTTTTCCTTTAGTCTTATGCACGCCCAGACAGGTTGCAATTACTATGTCAAACCTCTTCTACTTACGTGACCCGAGAACCATCCCCAGCTGTAGAAGTTAAAGTAATAATCTTAAATCGTCAACCACTCAGCTACTAGTATCTATCATATAACTCTTATTCAATGGGAATTCATTTATTAATTTGTAATAAATCGTCATCGTTTTTTTTTCTTTCTTATAGATGTTTGACAATGGCCATGACTTAGCAAGACAAGAGCTTACTCCTTCGATCAAATCAACGTCTCACGCCCTACCTCATTTATTGCTTTTGTGACATCTAATTAGTATTATTATTATTATTTTATCCGTATGCTGGAAAATGTGAATTTATAGGAAGGTCCTGAATGTTGTTGTTGCTTGAGTGTTGCATTTATTTAGTTGAGCAGGTTGTTTTAAGAACAATTCTACTGCCTTTTATTATTAATATCCACCTCGGCCGGGCTTAACCGGCACACTCTAAGGGTACACTTCTTAGGTGGCCGGGCATACGGCCGGCCTTAACCGGCACACTCTAAGGGTACACTTCTTAGGTGGCCGGGCCTACGGCCAGCCTTAACCGGCACACTCTAAGGGTACACTCCCTCATATGTCCGGTGCCATGTGGGGCCCTCTTACCCCAACCTCTCTCTCGTTTCCAGAGCATTTCTTTAACCACACCATTTCAAATCTATGTTTCCGTAGTACTCCACCGTTGCAGTTTACATTTGACATTCTCGTTCCCGTTCTCCTTCCGTAGCTGTTCGTGGTTGCCGTTTCCACTTTACACATTTGTCTGTCATATTCCGATCCTTCCCTTTCAAGTAAGGGAAAATCCCATCTCTTACAGACAGTGCAGGCTTCAACTTCAACGCTTCATTAATGCAGGTTGAATCTTTCTCCAATCTAGATTGAGGCGGAAATAACTCTGTCTGTAGCATTAACTAAATAGAAAGAATAGATTGGGTCACGATCTCCTCACAGTCCTAGGGCCTTTTGCGTGCAGTAAATCTGTGCAGACAGAAAGCGTTGATTTCTCTATCGGCATTCATGCAGGAAGAATAACAGACACTCAAATCAACTCCGAGGAAGGATGCGGTGACAGGACCCAAACCGGCAATGTATTCAGAAGTTAGGCATTTCGCTTTTTTAAGCCCCATTCATGTATTCTCATTCTTTATGGTCCATTCCCCACGTTTCATCATGGCCTGGTATCACTGATTTGCTCTGTCATTTGATTGGGGGATTTAATTTTAATCCCACATTCATTTCATTACATGAATTGTGGTGAGTGTTACTTTTATATCACGAAGTGGGCGCATTTTGTGTGTGTTAGCAAATAAAGATGGTTTATCTTTCTTATATTTTTAATAATAACATCCTTTTTTAAGATTTATATCTTATTTATAATATTTATTAATGTTAATTTTATTTAATTGTTTATTATGTTTTATTTAAAAATAATAATATTTTTTATGATATTAAAATTAAATGAATTAAATGTGATGCTATTTGAGATGTAGATGTTAATTATTTGAAGTGTCTTGTGCTTTTAAATATGTGAATTAAGTGTTCCAAATATGTGTACAAAATAAAACTAGCTTCAATCTATAATTCCAATAATCAACTAATAAAAAAAATATTTTTGAAATTCATTTTTATCTTTAACATTTACACTTTATTATGGATGGACAATGTTTACAAACATCATTACAAAATCTACTGAATTGTGAGGCTTGTGTTATCTTCATTTAGATCCCTAGATGATCAATAAATGT
Organism: Sequoia sempervirens; assembly: GCA_007258455.2. NCBI lineage: Eukaryota > Viridiplantae > Streptophyta > Pinopsida > Cupressales > Cupressaceae > Sequoia > Sequoia sempervirens. The sequence goes on from VDFB02000008.1 coordinate 342,498,129, forward strand.
CTGAGAGTATTGCTTTGGTTCATATTCATGTCCGAGAAACCGAACTAGTGTGTAAATATAAATCTATACCATAAGAATCAACTAGCAAATAATTGATGTTTAGAATTTAGTTGCCTTGATCTTCTAATATTTGAACCTCAATATAGATAGAAAGTGTTTAGGGAATGTGCTAAATTGTGAGGATTTTGTTCTCCTCAATTAGAACCCTAATCAAACCAATTTCATGACATAGGAATAATGATTAGAGGCATGATGATATATGCTATGAGAAAATGTTATTACATTTCTCTCAATGAAAATGCTCTTTTGATAAATCCTCATTGTCCTAATAATCTTTGATAATTTTAAATGATTAAATGAATTTTTTTAAGTAAAATGCAACATGCAAATCAAGATAAACATGCATTAGGTAAGCTCACAATGATTAGTGGGAGGGTGTTGTCAAGATTTAAATTGAATTTAAATTTTAAAAGTGTAGGGTTGATAATTACTAGGTCAAGTTTGCACTAGTAGATCTTATGCAAGGTAGGGTAATGTCATGAGATTAATTCACACAAGAATATCCCACTTGTAGACTTGTTATTGCATAAAGGTCAATCTAGTCAAAGTTTACCAAAGATAGTAATGAAAAAGGGAATGGATTTTTTTTTTTTCTCTGACATTGATGTGCATGTAAACTTCTATTATAGTGCATGTCAAAGTAAACAAGATATCAACGAGGAAAATATTTAAGTAATTTTAAATACTAAAAGATATAGATTTACTTAAAATATATAGTTTACAATTATATTCTCCTTCCAATAATAACTCCACCAAAAACACAAAATTAAAAAAATATGTAATGAATAATATCTATCAAACATTTAAAATAAATATGGGAAATTTTTTGTTTAGTTGTGTATTTGTATCAATTTTTAACATTTCATATATATCTTACTACTAAATTCTAGATAGATTCTTATTTTCTCAGTATTTGGAGATCATTATTTATTTCCTTATTTTTTCTCTCAATTTCCTTATATAATATTACACCTCTTTCAATGCAAAAGAGTCCATATCTAGTCACTTGCTCAACCTAGATTTCATAGGATTTTCCAAATGACTAATATTTGTTAAACCTTTCAATCACACAATTATCAACACATAATATCTCTTAATCATCAATAACCAATGGTCCATCTAATGCATGTGTTAAAATATTTAAATTATTTTTAATATAAGAAGTTAATATTTACTAAAAAAATTAATTGATAGAATCTTGCTTAAAAAATTCTCTACTATTGACAAATAGGATACCAATGTTAGCAACTCAAGGTCACTATTTCGGGTTGTGCGGAAAAAAGAGCCTTTGATGGAAGGAGATTTGAGAATTGCTTCAATAAGATTTTATCTCTATCTAATATCAATTGCATGAGTCCTTGAATGAGGAATTGGTGAGATTCAAGCATAATTTGAGAAAATTGTAAATTAAGAAGATTCGTAGTTTAAAAGTTAGGAGGTTAAAATAAATTGGCTCAAAAATGGAGATAAAGGTTTTGATTTCTTCTTTAATTACATAAAGGAGAAAAATGCTAGGAAAGAAATTGGATCAGTCTAGGTGAATAATCAACATATAAATGGTCTTTCTTTGGTTATAAATGAGTTTCAATCTTCTATAAAAATATTTTCATTGTTGAAGATAGCAATGTGGACTATAAAAGAGCCCAAGATCACTGTACACAAGTCATCCCTAGGAAAATCAAAGAGGAAGACAATGATTGGCCTACTAGAGATATCTCTAAGGATGCGATTGTAAAGGATATTAGAACATATAAAAATGATAAATCTCCAAGCATAAATGGGCTTTCTACAATTTTATAAGAAAAAAGTTAACTAGATTAGTGAAGTTACCTTATAGGTTTATTTTGAAGTTATTAGCAAAGGATCCTTGGGAAGAAATATTAATAGAGGAATCATCAAGATTTTTCCAAAAGGAGATAGATCTAAAATTAGAAACGACATGCCCATTACCCTCCTTAATGTTTCTTACATAATTTTTGCTCTAATGATATCCTCCCTAATTTTGTTCTAAGTAATACTCAAACTAACTTTTTCAAGGGTAGGTATTTCTTGAAAATTCTTATTATTAGTTGGGAGGATATTTGATTGGGCTAATGTAACAAACTAAGAAAATGGAATGCTCTTGATTTTTATAATTCCTATGATAGGGTTGAATGGTCATTTGTAATAATGACTTTTGAAGCTTTTTGTTTTCCTAACAATTTTTTTCAAATGGTAGATGTCTTATTCAAGGATGAACTATTTCTCAAGTTGATATAAATGGTTCTTTCTATGAACCCTTCTAGTTGTAAAGATCAAAAAGGAAATGTTGTCTACAAGCCCCTACTCTCTTTGTGATCACCTTTGATACCATATTTTGTTTGTTAAGATCTATATGAGTAATGGACTGGATGTCAAAGGACTTACACTCCCTATTTAGGACAAACTCCTAAGTACATACAATTTATAGATGCATTGTAATCTTTGTGAATTAGGAGGAAAAGAATTTTAAGAGCTTGATGGGCAAGATAGAAATATTTTGCAAAGCACCTAGAGAGAATATTTCTAAAAGAAATTTTGTGGTACTAGCTAGAATTATTCTTCTAATCATTATTGGTTTAAAAAAATTGACATGTTATGGGGTGGATCGAACTTACAAGTGAGATACCTAAGAATCTCATTTTAAATCAATCCTTCCCTTAAGTCAATGTGAGATTAGATTAAAGTAATATTGAAGATAAAATCTCCAAGTAGATTAGATAATATCTTTTTTTGGTTGGTAGAGTACAAGTTTGTAAAAAAAATATCCTCCTAGAGCTTATATTATGCTTCAATGTGGTTGTTTTGCAACTATCAAGTGAATGAAATTCAAAAGAGAATTAGGAAGTTCCTTTGGTCTGATGGGAAAGGAAAGAGACATAAATATACTATCAAGTGTGATTGGTGTTTTTTAGATAAATATAATGGTGGCCTTGGACTTAAATACTTGAGACTACAAGTAATTTCGCTTTCTTCTAAATGAATTGTTAAATCTCTCAGTGGTAAAGAGACCTAAAAAAATTTAGTGGGGAATGACATTCAAATGGTAGTCCATAAATAGGCTAGGATTTGGAAGGGCCTACATCCTCATGACTTCTTGTTTGGAAATTTCTCTTTATCCCCTTTTGGCTCTAATGTCTTTAAGAGTATCTAAAAGGCAAGGGAAAATGTCATGAAATGGATCAAAGGAAATAAGGCACATACTAAGGAAGAGAAAAAAATTAGCCCCAGGTTAGTATGGTGGAATCTTCAATGGAAGAAAAATCCCATGACTCTCTAACACGATTGTTTTTTCAAGAGCTCTAGGATAGTAAAGGAATCAAAGAACTTGGTAACATAATGAATAATAAATAGACCAAGTATTGGGCTTCTCTTAGTATTGAGTATGGTTTACCACTTCCCAAAGGAGGAAATACAGTCTCAAGAAAAGCTGACAAGAACATTCAATTTTTTTCCCAAATAAGTTTTGAAACTATAATTTATGACAACTTGAAGTGGTGGGATAGAATTGTCCTCTACAAGGTGAACTCCAAAATATCTACAACTCTTTTTCAAAGTCCTAAGAGGTTATCACCTACACCTTAATGATTGTTGGTAATTGAACTTTAGTAATGTGCAATGATTTAAGATTCTTAAACACTCTTGGCCCAATGTGATTGAACCAAAGAAAACCTATTTTAAATGGTTACTCTTATCGAAAAAGTTACCTATCAATCTAAAGCATGTCCAACCTGTTAATAACCTGTACTCTATATGTGAAATTCTTAAAACTATGAACCATATTTTCTTTGACCATTTCTTTTCTAAATAAATTTAGCTTTTACTTTTTGTTGATTTGGATGGTGGGATATAGCAAGAGTAACTTTTCATGACAAGAATTTGCATTTGGTTATGTTAAAGGTGTGAGTAAACATTTAATATTTTTTGGTTGATTTTAACTACTAATATTCTTTGTTTTCTTGTGAAAAGCAAAAAAATGAGGGTTGTTTGCAAGGAAGGAAGAGACACTTTACCATGTCTTACAAAATGATCATCTTTTTCTATTTCCCTACAAGTTACTCTAACATTGGAGGTGACTAAAGAGAAGTTATGGGGGCTTTTGGACATAGGCCAAGTCAATGTCTTGAGATTTGAGGTAAAGACAACCAAATATTGGCCCTATGCTAGGGATGGAAATGATCATTTTGTGAAGAACTACCTGGAATTTTAGGAAAGATATAACAACTATAAATAGAATATTCTCCTTGAAGACATGGGTCTCAAAGAAACTCAGAGAATTACTAAGGGTGATTGCAAGCTAGAGGTGGTTAGAAACAATGACATCTTAAAGATCAATCCACCCATTAGGTTTTATGACATGAATGTATACAGTGAAAGCTACAATATCTAGGTTGTTATGGCTTTGAGTGTTAAAAAATGTTCATATATGTAACATTTTTTCATATCTGTGTTGGTTTGTGGTCTCCTAGACTCATTATTCTCTTTTTGAGTGCAATATGTACTATGTAACCTTCTTTTTCTTGGGTATTATATAATCAATTCAAATAAATTGTGCAAAGCTTATTATTTTTTTATAAAATTTATTATTTATAATTATGATTTGAAATCATAATTACAAATGACAAATTTTATAAAATATAATAAGCTTTGCAGAAATTTGAGAAAGCTAAACATATTTATATGTGACATAAATGAATCAAATTTTGCATGTTGTAATATCTGAAATCATAATTATATATATAACAAATTTTATAAAAGTAATAAGCTCTACAAAAATTTGAAAAAGTTAAACATACTAGTATGTAAGCAAAAACATCCAATAGAGAAAAGACAATCATACTAACAAAAAACAAAAAATTACAAGAAAAACATGAACTAAAAATAAACTATTTGTTCCAATATATTACACTTAATATTTTCTAATCATAAAAGTTTAAAATTCTTAAACTTATAATTATAAATAAAAATATGACACTCCCTACATTAATAAGTCAAATCAATTCAAATGTTTAAGTATTAAATCATCTTTTAACTATTTACACCTAACAATCACCAAGTTTGTGAAAATTTTATGAATTATTACTTTCAATCATTCATAAATATTCATATATGACATAAAGGAATCATATCCTATGTACCTAAATTTTTGATATTATAATTATAAATAACAATATTTGTTAAAAATGATAAGTTCTATATAAACTTGAGAAAAGTTAAACATACTAAGATTGAGACCAAAACATTGAATAGAAAAAAGTCAATTATTGTACCAAACAAAAGAAAGTTGTATACAATAAAACAAAATTAAAAATAAAATGTATTACAATTTATATTTGTACACAATCTTTTCTAATAAAAAAGTATTAAATTCTTAAAATATAAATATATCATTTCCTACATTAATAAAAGTTGAACATTATTTAAATGTTAAAGTACTAAATCATCATTCAACCACTTACGGTTAACAAATATCAAGTCTATGAAATTTTTTATAATTTTTTTCTTTCAAACAATCATAATTTTTCCTATGTGACATAAAAGGAACTAGATCTTATGTGTAGAAATATTTGACATTATAATTTATTTTTATGAGAGAATATTCTCTTGCTACCCTTTTGATCTTTCAATTTCCATATTTAAACCGAATTTCTAATTGGAATCTAAAAACAATTCTTAAACTATTTACTTTCTAATTTTATTTAGAGTATCCAAAATTTATCAAGAAAGAACAAACAATTGTAGTCATGGAGTGATAAGAAATCTTTCATTGAAAGCAATTATAGAATCAAATTTGAAATCTCCAACACTTCAAATAATCTAACATCTACATCTCAAATCACATATTTGTAACACTAAATTTAAGATAAGTTTGACATTTAATTTATTTAATTTTAATGTCGATCTTTTTATAAAAAAAATAAATTATTTTATTTAAATAAATTTTAATATCAATCTTTTTATAAAAAAAAAATATTTTATTATTTTATTTAAATAAAATATAATAAACAACAAATTTTCATTAGAATGGTCTAGTCTTCCTCAGCTGCACTCTTGGATCTCCAAGGAGTGGGAACCTCTTCTTTCGGTAATATTCACATTTTCCCTCTAGCCAAGGGATTCTTTATTGTTAAATTTGACAATAACCAGGACATAAAAACTATATTATGTGATCATTTTTTTAGCTGGGGGGATCAATATCTGCTGATGATTAAACCCTGGCATTCAAATTTTAATCCAGCATCAGAAACCTTTAGTAAAATCCCAATCTGGGTTCGCTTGCCTAATCTTCCCCTCCTCCTCTAGAATGATTCTCTTCTCGAGTCGGTTGGGGAAGCTCTTGGGGATTTTTTGTATGTTGACAATGCATCTTCTGATATCTTTCATTCCACCTTTGCCCAAATACTTGTGGAAATTGATGTGTCAAATGGATTGCCTGTTGAGGTTTCGTTAGAATCCTCCAAGGGGAATTGGGTTCAATCTCTGGACTATGAGGGATTACCTTTCTGTTGTAGAAGATGCTTTAAGACTGGACATGCTGCTGCTCATTGTGGTTTTGAGAAAAAAATAAAAAAGGCAAACTGGTGGATTGGAGTTGTTCAACATCATTATACTGTTGAGAATAAATCTGAAGAAAAAAAGAGTTTCTCAGAGGCAGTTGCTTCTGAATCACAGAAATTAGGAGCCGCTCCTTCGGCCTGTCCTTCGGGAGGGATTGATTCTTCCTCTCACATTGAACCTCGGTCTAAGTCTCCGTCTGCCTTTTCTGGTGGAGGGGCTTTGATTTCTCTTTCGGCCTGCTCTTCGGATAAGAACCAGTCTGCACGCCTGGTCAAGGATGTTTCGCCCAGGGCTGCAAATGGTCAAACCCAGGATTGTGATGTGCTGGCTTGGCAGGAAAAGGCAGCACAAGTGGAAGAAGGTTGGATTACAATAACGAGTAAAAAATCAAAGGCATCTGGGCCTTCTCGAGAAATGATGCTTCGTTCCCACAAGATTAACTCTAAATGTAAAACATGATGTTCTTGGCTTGGGAGCCTAATTTTTGGTGGTCAGAGGCTATCCTCAAGGCCTAGCTTTTCTCAAGTTGTAAAGTGTTGCAGTATCCCTTCTGCACCGCTTTTTCCTAATATCAAAACAAATTTTCATTAGAATAAATAATTAAATATAATAACGTTATTAAATATATATTTTATAGTTATTAAAACATTAATATATTAAACATTAAAAATAACTAACATTCATTAGAAATTATTAAAATTATAAATAAGTTACAAATCTCTGAAGAAAAATATTATTTCTTAATATGCAAGAATAAAAGAAAAAATCATTTTTATTTTCTAATACGTAAAAGTACTACCCACTCTTCTTAATATAAGAGCTACTCACTCGTATACAGAAATGAAATGAATGTGGGATTAAACATAAATTGCCTCGTCCACTGACCAACCAATCCATGATGCGAATAGCTATGGAACGAAAACGCGAACTGTAAACTGTAATAGTCGAGTGCTATGGAAACGGTGATTTGAAAAGGTGCAATTAAGAAAATGCAAACAGGAAAGATTGGGTTAAGAGGGCTCCACATGGCCCCAGACACATAAGGGAGTGTACCCTTAGAGTGGCCCCACATGGCTCCTCGACATCGGCGGAGTGTACTTAGAGGTGTTTGCTTGCCGCCCCGCCCATCGCTCTCCTCGAAGCTTTGCTCGTTTCCCTTTTAGCATTTTTCTCTTCCATTTCCCATTTGTGACCTTCGCTATTGCCTCTGTTATGCTACCATGAAAATTTTAAAATTTGTAGAAAGGAAGCCACTATTTCTACAAAGTTTCATCGGCAACCATGGAATGAGCATGCTTTGAATTATTTTTCATGGTAAAGCGAGTGGATCATCAATATAGTTTATCTCTATTTTTTGTTGAAATAAATTAGTTTTTTAATCCCACGTGTCGGGTGGGAAAACTCAACGAAGAAGGGAATTATAAAGTGTATTCAGCATTTTCCAAAATTCACTGCCCCATTCATACTATGTATGATCAACTATTAAAAGCTATCAAAACTACTAAGCTTTTCTTATATTTAATTTTTTAAGTTTTCAACTTTAAGATTTTAATAATTATTAATAATTTGAATTATTAAAAATAACTTTCCAATTTAATTTTAGATATAAATTTATTAATAATAAATTCTTTATAATTAATATTTAGTGTTTTTTTTTTTTTTTAAATAGACAATAAAATTAATTTTGATTTTAGAAATAAAAATATTAATAATAAAGTATTAATAATTAATAATTAGTGTCAATTAATTTTTAAAAAATTAGACAGTAATAAAACAATATTAATTTTAAATAATAATTCTAATTAGAATTATTATTTAATAATTAATAATTAATTATTGGTTATTAATTATTTAAAATTAAAATTGATGAATAAATTACAAACAATTTATAATCTGACTTTTTAAATTTTGACACAATGTATGGTTTTATTAAAAAAGAATGTTCGATTTTGATAAACTTGACATATGCAAATGACAATTTGATAATGATTAGTGTATCATAATTGAATGATATGTACATAAAAATATCTAATACTTCAACATAATCATTTTGTACATATCTTATGAATTTTTTATTTCATGAAACCACATAATGTTGAGGCATTTTATCTAGCAATTCATATGCTAGCATTCATCCACATTTTCATACATGTGTATAAATACATGCATCATTACAATATTTGACCCCAAAAAATGTTTGATATTATTTCTTGATGGATCTTCATATCCAACTTTAAAGCTTCCATTTCAGTAAACATGAGGACATTGGTAAATGTCATTGGGTTTTGTTTTATGCCTTCTAATTTCACATGCCTAAACATCGTAATAGGTTGTTACGTACCTAGTTTGCATTTTAATCTACAAGGTATCAAATTTCATGAAATGTCATTTCAATTGAGGCATTCTATCAAATAGTTCTCATGCCTAATTAAGGCTCTGACATTTCATGAAATGGGATCCAAAAGCAATATTGGCATTCTATCAAATAGTTCTCATGCCTTGTTAAGGCTCTGACATTTTGCATATATGAGTTTGCATTTAATTGAAAGATTTGGCTCCACATTAATTAATTGCTTGTGATTGATTTGTTTTCTATTTCATGTTTATTTTTTTATTATTGCAATCACACTTCTTAGAGGCATTCTACCAAGCAGTTCACTAGCATTGAAGCATTAATTTGGTTCACACAAATTACTATGTACAACTCTTTAAACATCTTATTTTGAAACTCTTTGAAGCATCAAGTTAGTGAGTGTTAGAGACTAGTATTGAAGCATATATACTAGATATTATACCCATTAACATTCATTCACATTGTTAACATCTCTCCCAAGCATTCTCCTCTATCTTACTTTACCTTTCATAGTTCCCAATGTCTACACATTCAACCCATTGACTAGCCCGATTGATGAAACTAGACAAAAGTGGTGAAACAATTGTTGTATTTGGCATCATGCATGTAGAATTAAGAGTGGTAGAAATAACCTACCTATAGTTGAATCAAACACTATATTTATATTTTTTAGAAGGCTTGCTATTAGAAAGATGTCCTATATTTATAATTTATACATGGGTTATCTAGGGCCACCCATTTGTTATAAATTTCCTATACTACTAAAATTCCCTACTTATGAAGCACATAGTGAAGATAATATTTCATAAATGAAGAATGCATCTTGTTAAAAGTAACCATTTTTAAAATAGACCCAAAATCATGAGTTATTAAAAAACTTCATGGCCTAAGCAAGGACTCAACCATATCCTTATATCCTTACCTACCATCTAGATACCTTGAGCCATCCACTCTTATTGACTTGGCATATATTTTTATTTGTAGCTATCTTATATTTAAGTGGTGAAGAGATTTATTTGTGAAAATTGAAGAGAGGGTTAGTAGTCATAGCATACTATATGGTATAACCTATAAAGAACAAAGATTAAAAGACAAGAAAAATAAATGTAGTTCACAATAAGTTATTTCCACCATATACATTTCCATAGAGTTGTATATTTGGGTCATGTTAGATATGCCCACAGAAATAAAAGTAGGTGATACTATACAATTTATATCAATTGATTTATAATTGATCAATTGAACAAGGTTTGCATTTAAATTGAGTAATCATTTATTGCTTAAGCACAAATCTACAACTCCGTGAAAATCAATACATCATAGAAATAACTAATTGTGAACTATATTTTTTTCTTGCATTTTCATCTTTGTTCTCTATAGGTTGTACCATATAGTATGTTATGACTACTAATCCTCTCTTCAGTTTAAACAAATAAATCTCTTCACCACTTAAATATAAAATGGCTACAAATACAAATCTATGTTGATTCAATTGATACATGTAAATGGCTCAAAGTATCTAGGTGGTACACAAGGATATGGTTGATTCCTTGCTTGGGCAATGAATATTTTTTAGTAATTCATGATTTTGGGTCTATTTTACAAATGAAACTTTCAACAAGACGTTCTCTGCATTTATGAAATATGATCTTCACTGCATGCTCCATACTACTAAAATTCCTCACTTACAAAGCATGCAGTGAAGACCATATTTCTTCACTATGTGCTTCAGAAGTGGGGAATTTTAGTAGTAGAGGAATTTTATAACAAATGGGTGGCCCTAGATAGCCCATGTATAAATTATAAAAATAGGACATGTCTTTCTAATAGAAATCCTTCTAAAAATTCTAACTATAGTGTTTGATTATGAAACTATAGGTAGGTTATTGCTACCACTCTTAATTCTAAATACATTATTCCAAATACAACAATTGCTTCACCACTTTTCTCTAGCTTCATCAACCGAGCTAGTCAATGGGTTGAATGTGTAGACATTAGAAACTATAAAAGGTAAGGGAAGATAGAGGAGAATACTTGGGAGAGGTATTGTTAACAATGTGAATGAATGTTAATGGGCATAATATCTAGTATATATTCTTCAATACTAGTCTCTAACACTCACTAACTTGATGCTGCAAGGAGTTTCCAAATAAAATGTTCAAAGAGTCGTACATAGTAATTTGTGTGAACCAAATTAATGCTTTGATGCTAGTGAACTACTTGGAAGAATGCCTCCAAGAAGTGCAATTGCAATAATCACAAATTAAACATGAAATATAAAAAACCAATCAATCACATGAGCAATTAGTTAATATGGAGCCAAATCCTTCAATGAAATGCAAACTCATATATGCAAAATGATAGAGCCTTAACAAGGCACAAGAACTATTTGATAGAATACCTCAATTGAAATGACATTTCATGAAATGTGATACCTTGTAGATTTAAATGCAAACTTGGTATGTAACAACCTATTACAATATTTAGGCAAGTGAAACTAGAAGGCATAAAACCAAATTCAATGACATTTACCAATGTCCTCATGTTTACTAAAATAGAAGCTTTAAAGTTGGATATGGAGATCCATTAAGAAATAATATAAAACATTTTTTTTGGGTCAAATATTGTAATTATGCATGTATTTATAGACATGTATGAAAACATGGATGAATGCATGGCATATGAATTGCTAGATAAAACGCCTCAATATGATGCGGTTTCATGAAATACAAAATTCATAGGATATGTACAAAATGGTTATGTTGAAGTCTTAGATATTTCATGTACATTCAATTGTGATACATTAATATAATTATCAAATTGTCATTTATGTATGTCAAGTTTGTCAAAATCCAACATTCTTTTCTAATAAAACCATAAATCATGTCAAAATTTAGAAAGTCAAATTATAAATTGTTTGTAATTTATTCATCAATTTTAATTTTAAATAATTAATAACCAATAATTTATTATTGATTATTGGGCTTGACCCACGCACCCGTCGTGAGGGGAGGCTTAAGTCTTTTGCTCCCCGAGGTCTTGGGTCGACTCCACTGGATTCAACGTGCACTAGTCAAGCGAGTGCATCTCGAGGGGATTAGTCTCACAACACCTCGGGTACCCAGATCACGGCTGCTAGGTGGGTGAGGGATAACTTGGGTAGTAAAAAAAATTATTATTGATTATTATTTAATAATTTTAACTAGAATTGTTATTTAAAATTGATATTGTTTTATTATTATCTAATTTTATTAAAAAATAATTATAAATAATTTATTATCAATATATTTATTTCTAAAATTAAAATTGGTTTTATTATTGTCTAATTTATTTTTTTAAATAATTGAAACTAAATATTAATTATAAATTATTTATTATTAATAAATTATTTCTAAAATTAAAATTGGAAAGTTATCTTTAATAATTCAAATTATTAATAATTATTAAAATCTTAAAGTTAAAAACTTAAAAATTTAAATATAACAAAAGCTTATTAGTTTTAATATATTTTAATTAGCCGATAGGCTATTATAGGTGAGAATCAACTGGAAAAGTCTCACTGTCTGATGCCGACTGAGACTATTCCGGTTAGATTCTGGTTTGAGACATGCCATCCGCATTTTCCGTTGCCGGTACGTTCTCCATTCACGTGGGAAGGTGGACGGAAGTATGGGTCTCACCACGCGCTGTTGTAAGTCTGGTAGGTGTTGATCAAAGGGGAGAGAGGGAGTGTCAGGACGTGACAGGAATTTATTGCATAGCCCGTAATTAACAGAGCCGGATTTTTCAAACACTGTTTACGTGGCACATCCCCGTACTTACGTCCAGCTGTGCTAAAGTACTTATTAGTGTTTTCCGCCATTAGTGGCCTTTTGGCTTGAGCTGATATGACATTTCATTACTTGATTGCCACTTATAGTTCAAATAGTTTGGGATTCTACATCAAACTTTGGGAAATGCACCCTTATTTCATTTTAATTTCTTGTTTCAAGTCCAGAAGCTTCTTTCCGAAGCTATCTGGAAATCATAGTTCCAACGATTTGTTCCTGCCGCCATTACCACTTACAGTGCTATTATTGCTCGCAGTTGTCGCCATCTACAACTGGTAAGGTTCCTATCTCTACTTTACTATGGTTTGCGCCTTCAATAATTTTGCATTTTGAGAATGGGGACGAATGTCATTTTAACCTATAACATTGGACTAGACCTGAGACCATGTTGCAGAATGCACATTTGGGTTATGGTATGCGTCAACCAGCCACTATAGGACAAAGGCAGTGGCCATCGAATGACTATCTGTCATTTATTATAGGCTATATAGATACCACCTATTGGCATCATCGATTCTACTCGAAAAGGGGTTCTGAGTTCCTGGAGTAGCTCTTCTAGTTTGTGTCAGCTAGGGATGCACGTTGGATAGAGATTTTTGCAAAGATGGCACCAGCTACTGAAGAGATAAGCCCTTAGTTTATGTTACATAGTAACTGTAGCCTCTGTAAAGTGTTTATACTTGTAATGGTTTAGTTTCAGACTTTTGGATACAGGAACCATTTTATATATAGGTTCCCACAAGTCAATATTTCCTCCAGAATGTTGGTTGTGTAAATATCAAGGTTTAAAAGATGTTTCCCACTTAAAACTTGAAGAAAAATGTCCTCTTAAAGAAACCGGGAAGGTTTTTTGTTTCAATAGTTATTATACTTTAAATACTCTTATCAATATTATTCTATTATGTGTTAAGCATTTTATGTCACTGCTTTCCTTTTCATGGCGATGATATGGCCTATGGCTGGAACACTTTAATTTTGATATTGTCGTAACGCAGTTACGCTTACAAATGGAGAACAAACGGTTAAGGGCATTTTAACCTTTGAAGTTTCTACCAGAGAATCTTGTTTGCTTGGATGGGTTTTGAGGGTAAATTTTGATGATGATTTTGAATTCGGTGGAATTAGAACTTGCAACCACCATTGTCGTGAAACCCTGCAATTGGCCAGTTTGGGAGCTAATTAAGGTAAGGGTTTGTTTAACATTCTCTATAACCCAACACAAATTATAAAAAACAAAATCCAAATGGATTTCATGATATTTAATAGCTTTTAGGAAGATGTTAATTTATGGCCACTGTTCTTGTTAAGTGGTTTGCAGGGTTCAATTAACACTTGAGCTTCAACATAGAGTCAAAAAAGAAGAAATTTGTTATGAACCCTTACCATAAGGTGCCCTCTTGTGCCAAATTTACGTTTTTGCTTGATAGTAACCTATAAATTACCTATGCATATATCTTTTGTTGAATTGCGGGGGAAAAGTATCAGCCCTTTCTAAGAGTATTGAAACTTTTCATAGGCTTTAAGAAAAACTGGTAGCCTTGTACTATATGTGAAGATCAGTGCTGGTTGTATGTGGCAGGAGCACTTAGTCAGGAATTTGTAGCATGGTGCAGAAGCTCACATTTGAACTGTTTCTGAAAGAATTCAACAAATTATGAATAGGTTTCTGAAGGGGTTCTTTTTCTTGTATTTTTGAGTTGAATTTATGTTTTATTTGCTCTCTTTTCTTTTCCTGTGAGAATCTCATTGGAGGAATCTTTATGGACTTGTTTATTTTCAGTTTTGCTAACTGGCCAATTTAATAAACACTCTTTTTGTTTTAGTGAAAAGTTTACCTGAATTTGCTATATCGTCCAAAACTAACAAGTGTCTGTAGTAAATTTTGTGCTTTTCTCTAATATTAGGCTATAATATTTGTCAGATACTGATAAAATATTCACCATTCTTTGAAAACCGACTCTGTACCATTCTTTCAAAGCTATCCTGAATTCCAGCTCCCATTCTGTCAGCTATTCAACCTAGCAATGCATGGTGTTTGCTATTCTTTTTCGTTATCATGGAATCAAGTACAATTTCATGCCAAGCTCCGAGGTGATAAATAATGTTCAGGTATTGAAGAATGAGATCTGCTCAATTTAATGTAGCCTTGTTTGTAAAATAAGAAGACACTTAAGTTATGCTTTATTAGCCGAAAAAAAGAAGACGCTTAAGTTATGCTTAAGTTATGCTTTTTCGCAGGGACTATTTTGCCCCAATCTATAAGAGGCAATCACTCCTACCCCTGTTTGCTTCTGTGAGTTATTGATAGCTAATTCATTGTGAAGAAAAAAGACCCCACATCAGTTGTGTTCTTAGCCTATAAAATTTTGGATTCTATAGGCGTTATTATTATTATGATTACAACTTTTACTACTGATGAAAATTTGAACGCCTCAACCATCCGTTGAATAGTGAATTCTCATGTAGGGTTTTGTTTGATATTCGTAATTCTTAATGCAGCAGCACACATTCACTTTATAATCTATCACTGTCACTTTTTAAAATGTTAGGCATTCGATAGTTTTCAAACACTTGTCAACAGCCTTCTCCAAAATCTGTCACTTGTAAATAATTTCTACCACTTGGGGGTTTCTCTTTGTTAAAAACCATAATTTGATTCTTCTATTATTTTCTATTTTGGGTTGGTGTTGGCTGTTTGAATTTCTCTTCAAGCTTGCTATCCATTTTGAGAGAAACTTCTCTATTTGTTGGTATATATTCTGTATCACCAGCTAGAGCGATTTTTGTTATTTGCTGAATGAGAAGGGTGAGGAGAGGGAACGGGTGAAAGATTAAAGCGGAGAGAAAGGGGAAAATATAAGGGACTGCGGATGTGGATATATATACAATGAGTATATATTTGTAATAGTTATTTGAGTCCAGAGTTACAGAGATGAATTTTAAAGAGGTTTTGCATTCTGTCAAATAGTTCACACGCCTTGTCTATGCTTCTGCATTCTACATGCATGTCAACGAAGGCAGTTGCAACTACAACCCCTGACAATATTCTAAAGTTCTGGAGGACTATTCTTTGAAAAAAGGAGACATTACGACCCCAATAAACATACCTTCCACTTTTGAATTTGCACTTTGAAAATTCATCATCCAGGCACGACCATCAATATGTCATTTTGAAGTTTGAATTTTGTTTGAATTTCTTACAAGCATTCATCTCTTTACTTAGGCATGCCCTTGAAGAAGCAACTTAGATTGTGATTTGTGAAAACAAAAATCCTTTGCTGAAGCATGCACCAATCAATGCAACTTCAACATTTTGATCTTTTGACTATCTTCCTCTTTCAAGCATGCACCTATACATTAGCCTTAGCAACTTTCTGATTTTGAAGTTGAAAATTAAATTTTCTCATTGAAGTGTGCACCTCAAAATGTGATTTGGGAATCCAATTTTGAAATCCCATTTTCTTGATACCAGTGTGCAGATATATATGTGATTTCAAAACTAACCTTGTGTGTTCTTTTTCCCTTGTCAAACATGCACCTGAACAATGCATTGTTGATTCAAACTTTGAGTGCTTATTTTCCCTTTCTCGGGTACACCTCTGACAAAGCAATTTTGCCTTTTGAAAAATCAAACTTTTTTTTCTTTATATAGGTGTGCAGTTGTCAAAGAGAATCAATTCTTATGACAAGTCAACCTAATTTTACCTTATCAAGTGCACCCCTAACAATGCAATTTTGGACTTAGATTGAAATGCCACTTCCTCCATAGAAGTGCACCCCTGACCTCCTATCTCAGCAAATTTCTCTGAAAAAACTGAAATTTAAAAACCACTTTATCTTTGGTCAAACTCCATTCTTTGCCTTGATGGATTTGCTCGAAGGTCATACCTACAATTTTGCAAAGATAAAAAAAAGGAACAACAAAACATAACAGGACCACCCTAGAACTTTGAAATATGATTGTTTGAATTGACTGTAAGATGAGGTCTTAAGTTTAAAAATCAACACAATAGAAAAATTTGTATGGGTACAAACAAGTTCATATCACCTTCCCTATGTAGCTTATGCATTGGATGGAGTTGGAGTGACTTGGACATTGCTATTTTGGACATTGTATATTCGGATTGTACTTGTTATTGATCATTGACCACTATTGCATATGTGGGGTGCTTGGGCATGTTGCCTAATTAGACTCCTCATATGACTGATCTACTTCAAAATTCCATTGTCAACCAAAAGTATTCCATTTGTCTTAAGAAAGAGTTCACCACAAAGCTTTGCAGTGTTTTACAATGCTGTCTCATGAGCCCCAACTCTCATCAACTACTCTCATAACAAAATCAGACAGCAATGTCCAACAAAATCCCATAGCATGGCTGAAATAGCCTCCAGAATACCCCCTACCAACCATGGAGACATCAAAATGGATTCATCTAGCTGGACTACACATCTCTTAGATTCAAAATCAGCACCCTCCTCCTCTTTGTAAGTCAGAAATTTGCATCACTTGATGCCCTAGAATAACCTCAAGCGATAGGTACAGTGAATATATCTGAGTGGGTCATCATGTATATGCATGATGTAGGCTTCAACTTGTTGCATTGTAATTCATAACCATATGTCCCTTGATGTGAAGGGCTACCGATGAATGATGCCTTAGTACTTGTTGATTTGTGTATAAGAAATCTTTTATATAAAAAGATTATAGATGATCGATTGAGACTGGTTTATGACATAGATGTTTGAAAGAGATTGTTTATCTGGTGTGTTTTCTGGTTCCTAATTGAAATTGTATGGTTTGTTATCTACAAGATCATTATCACTGTTTGGAGGGTTTTGTGGAGAATCAGTGCTTTTGGTATATGAGCATTGTTAGAAAATAATATCTCATTTTTAGTGTGTTGTGTTTTATTTTGTGCATTGTGCAAAAAAATTACTTCAAAAATTGAAATGATCTAAGACCTTTTAAGTACAGTCCAAAGTGGTAGAAAGCAATGCGGGAGTAACTACAACTGTGGAGAAGTAGGAAACTCATTCCTTTGCTTAGAAGTTGGCTAAGAATTGTGAAGTGTTTTTCCTATGTCTGTAGGTCTTGAAGAAGACTAAATTAAAATTGAAAGTTATCTCAAAATTCAAATTATTAATAATATTAATATCTTGTGTATATCTAAAATTAAATATAACAAAACTCGTTGAGGTGCAGTTAATCATACACGGTATGAAGGGGGCAGCGAATTTTAAAAAATGCTCAATACAATTTATTATTCCCTTCTCCGTTGAGTTTTCCCACCTGACACATGTGGGATTAAGAAACCAATTTGTTTGAACAATAGATGGAGAGAAACTATATTTGATGATCCGCTCGCTTCACCATGAAAAATAATGCAAAGCATGCTCATTCCATGGTTGCCGATGAAACTTTCACAAACACAGTGGCTTCCTTTCTGCAGATTTTGAAGTTCTCACGGTAACATAACAGAGACTATGGCGAAGGACATGAACGCGAAACGGAAAAGAGAAATGCAAAAAGAGAAACGGTGAAGGCCACTGGCAAAGGTCAGAATTAAAGAGGCAGTGGGCCCGGCCACCTAAGGCGTGTACCCTTAGAGTGTACCGGTTAAGCCCGGCCCTGCTAAGGTGCCAGATGTGGGCTCACTTTATACCAACACTCACCGCACTACATGTTTTCTCCTTCATATGCTCTATGCCGACAATTCTGAGTGCTGTAAATTAGATTTAAGAAAAGTGTTTACCAGCCAAATTTGAAATTTAAAAAGTAACAATGCCACTAAAACCCACGCTAGTGCTTCTTCACCATTTGGTTTCTCCCTATTGCTCTTGTTTACAGATCCTCCATTTTAAGACGACAGATACATATTTAAAAGATTGTTTTTGAAATCATTTCTGTATCTTTTAGTATCAGTGTTTCAGATTATTTTTTATTGTGGAATGTTGAGTATGATCTGAAATGTCATACAAAAATATATACAGTCGATTTTAAAAGTAATCTTTTAACAATTACAAATTTGTGAAGATTGGTTTTGAAATCAGTTGTGTATGTCTTAATATCAACATTTCAGATCATTCTCCTTTTCTTGATGAATTCTTAAATATAATCTGAAACGACAGTATAAAAATATACACAATTAATTTCGAAACAATCTTTTAAATACTACATGAAAACTCATACCATTGAATAATGCATCTCTCGATTGCAAAAGCTTTTAAGGGCTCTATAACTTGCTATTTTTTCTTCATTACTTAATACTTTTTGGGTTAACACATCCCTTATTCCGCATCCAAATTCGATTATGCATTTTGCATCATTTTTAAGGAAGATGAAACTTGTTGGAGATTATAATCCCAACTACCCCAGCTCTGTATGCTGATCATTTAAAATAGAAGTTTCTAACCAATTGCAATTAATTCATCATCGAAAAGTTTCCTCCACCAACTTCTCACTGACCTTTATTGCTCATGTTGGTTACTGTTTTCACATTATACATAATTCCTAAGCCCTCTATAAATAAAGGCAGATGTAATGTGGCTATTCACTCTCTTTCTTGGGAGTCCAGCTCCGTAGAGCTGTTAGAGATAAGAAGATGAGTTTGTATGTGGTTCTAAGTTTGTAAGATGATATGAAGAATGTAATCATATCTGAAGGTTATCGAGCTGCATCTCAATCAATAGATGTAATGTTCTATTTTGTTTAATATAAATCTGTCTCTGTTCTACTGCTCCCCTGTTTTCTACAAAATTTGTGTCGATCTTGCAATACTGATACACGAAAAGTTTCTTTCTCGTCGCCAAAAGATACACTTTAATTTTTTGTTTGGGGTATTTTCTACAATAAGCAGTTCCTAACTTATAAAGCTATTTTGCGACAAAAAACATGACCGGTGGAATGGAAGGGCAGCAGCACCAACAGCAGGATTAGAACGATAGCCAGAAATAGACCTAGCAATAGTGGAGCTTTGGAGATTGAGAATCATGACAACCAGCAAAATCAGGAGTTAAGGTTAGGTGAGATGGATCTCTTCATTAACCTCGCTCATCTATGATGTACCCGACAAATCCTAGAATGGTAACAGTGTCAATGTCTGCATTCCCACAACGTGGCCTTCTACTATCCACATTGAGCACATGCAATTGCTCACCAATTAAGTAAAGGAAATTTGATCACCACTACCTATTTCTATTCGATTTCAATAAAGCATTTACTTGCCACTACTAGACGCTAGTTAATTTATGTTTATATGTGTATTTTTTTAGATGTACAATAAAAGTGGACGACAAACCCAACTATTAGAGAATTGACTTAAGTGAAATAATTAAATCCTTCATCAGTAGTGACTGCACTTCTACTGGCATGTTCTAGAAATGACGTCTTGTTCTAGAAAATGCCATATTCAAACAGCGGAAAATGATGGCATGTTATTATCTATACCAACCCTAGATGCACTCTTTAATGAGGTGACTGGTTCTGTTTGGCCCCGCTCTTAGCCTCCTGTTTAGCGTGGTTCTTGTCTTCCTCGACGGACTCATTCTCCTCCTCAACGGGCTTGTTAGAGGTGGCCCTCTAGAGGAGCAGTGGGGAGCAGCGGTGGCGGTTTCGGGTGGCCCTCTGATGATACTCCTGCTATTGGCTCTTGTTGGCCAAACTTTGGTAAAAGCTTTCTGCGTCTGCACTTGCAATCTCGCTCCAATGTGAGGATAAAGATAGAAAGAAAAAGAAAAATGCTGATGATGGATGGGGTCCTCCTAACGTCACTTTAGACCCCGCTGATGTATGGGAGAAACACATGGATGACAGAGACCGTATTTTATATGTTTGTAATTTATGGATTTATTGGCTAGGCCCAAGTGACTCCAGTTTTTGGTTTTCTGGGTTCTGCCCATGTGACTCTTGGGGAGTGCCTTCTTAACGCCCTTTTTTGTGAATATGTAACTTTATATTTATTAATAATATAGATAACTGCCTATTCATCAAAAAAAAGTTGTAGAGGCTTGCAGAGAAAAATAATAATCAAGGTGTGTTTCTTGTAAATCATAGGACTCTTTGCACCTACCTCTGAAATCATGAACAAAACTGAGCTAATATCGATAACATTATATAAGTGAATTCCTCGTAGCTCTTTGCCCCTTATAATTCGGTTTCATAGATCTATTTATCATTATGAAAGCATGCATACAAATAGATCACTTACCTAATGCAATCCTTATGTTCCAAATAGTTGATGCCCGCTATTCTCCTCGTCTGGCTCTGAAAATATATAGCTTAGAAAAGATCCACAATTGAAAGATGGCGCTCTCTGATAAAATCTCTTCTTTGCACATGTTTTATCATACAATTCATTTCATTTGCCTATTTCTGAAATCATTTATGGAATCAAAACACAATAAGATCGATCACTTACGTAATGCTCTATTGTTGCTGAGAAATGTTATGGTCTCCTCATCGGCCTATAGTGAATTTGAAATGCAATCTCTTGCTGCTGAAAAATGCCGACAACAGAAATGCAGTATGTTAATGCTAAGAAATGGCGAGTACAGAAATTCAATCAGTTGCTGCTAGGAAAGAGAGTAAAGTGAAATTGAAATGGCGAGTGGAGAAGTATAATATTCGTGCGTTATGTTAAAGCGGAGACGATTCTTTAAGGTAACCAGCGAACCATCAAGGCAGCACATCTTTAATGTAACGGCCAGCACGAATGATGAAGGCAGGAGAACGTGTAACCGCAAGTACGAGCCATGAAGCAGGAGAAGTTTCAAAAAATGTACACGCATCTGTGCTTTCACTATAGGACGCCTCTCGACGTAAAAACATAAACTACTTAGCGTAAAAACTTTTTTCTACAGTACAGTCTTCTTATGCCTTGAATTTCTAAATAGAAAGACCATTGCAGGAAAATCCATAGCTAATTATTATTATGGACTACTCAACTCTTTATACTGGGCTCATGAGATCCAATTACATATATACATGTAGAAATATGTTTGCTTCTTTTCTATGTAGAAACCATTAAATCCTCCCCGAAAAGATAGGAGATCTGATCGACCACCCAGAGGGTTCCTGGTTCTGCATCCACCATCTGCCTTTGTGGAAGAAGAGGACATCTGCAAAGAGGACATGTGCCTTCACGCTGATCAATCCATCTATCCAAACAATTTCTATGAAATACATGACAGCAATTACAGAGCTCTCTTATTTCGTCATCTTTCTCAAACGAGTTCAAACAAATGGAGCACACGATATCCACCTCGATCTCCCTAAACCTCTCTGCGAATTTTGCAAACGTCAGCACTGGCAACTTCTCTCTGATGATGTCTCCGCACATAAGGGAAATCTCAGAGGATTCTTCCAATGCAGAGCTTTCGGGCTCCAAGAATCCAACTCGAGAAAGGACCCAACAAATCGCTTTGTTCACGTCTTCTAAAGCAGAGATAAACTTGTGTAGAAAGCTTGGGACCAAAATACCAGTATAACCTGCAGAAAATCTTATGATCCAACAATCGGCCATTTCTTCAGTGGTAACTAACAATCTCCCTCGATAAGAGATGGAAATGGCAGAGTAGAATTGGTATGAAGTCCCTCAGAGCCAAAATATATAAATATATGGAGGAAGAGATTCTGGGCAGGCCCGCTAAGATATGAACGGCTCCCTTGCAACTGCTCCGAAGCGTCGTTTAATGCGCCTCGCCACTTTCAATACAAACCCCAACGTGGAAGAAGAGTGGGTTTTTCGTAAAAGCACATGCGTTCAAATAATTTGTTGACAGTAAAAACAGATTCGAATCATTTGCTAATTAGTCTTTAGATCTCATTGTACGCAGCGGAATTATGAAGCAAAACGTTTGCAGTTTAATCGACATGATTATTTTTGAAATCCGGCAATAACATACTTATTTTCACATATTATAGGGTTTGGATTTAAATATGGTGGGTTAAATTTGTGGTTTCGATCTATCTATTTATCACTTCTTTTCATTATCACCGTATTATTTAAATTCCCATTATTATCTAGAGAGTATTATTTAATTATATGGTTACATCTTTAATTTTTATTAATATTTATATAATTTAGACAAATTAGATATACTTGATATCTTTCATCTTTGTTTAAAATATTAAATAGATTCTTAAAATTTAACTATGAATAATATTTACTCTATAAATCTAATGATATTTGTAGATATCATCAATAATAAACATGTTTTATAAGATCAAGAAAACACATATTAAATTCAAAAATAAAGATTATCAAATTTATAAATATAAAGATTTCTCATAATATACAAAATTAAGTGAAAATAAATATGAATCATTTTATAATCTTTCAAAACATAATATTAGATTTAATCTAATCTTATCAATTTATGGACTAATGCTAAAATGAAAAGTACATGTGTCGTAGAAAAATGGCCCCTTGACATTTTCATGGTCTTTTAGGCCTTTCTTCATGATGCTTCATCCATTTTGCTTTGATTTAATGTTGTAATGTGACTTGAACATTCACATTAGGTCCTAAAAATTCAAATTATGGCATCTTGTGAAGGTGTTGTGAATTGTTGTGAAACACTTCTACACTTTTCTATACTCTATTCATCACAATTCACCTACAAATCACCTTTTCATCACTTGTCATGTCCTATTCTAAAGTGTTGTAAAGTCTTGTAACAAGATTTCATACTTTTTTAGGCTTAATTTCACTATTTACACCTTTCTTATACTTTATTTGACCCCTTTATGCACTCATAAGGCTTAATTAAGTGTGTTTTTGAATCTAAACCCAAAAAACAACATTAAATATGACTTAATTCTTGACACCCATTTTCAAATCCAAGGTGGGACCCATTCAACATGGGTGGCAAATGCATGCCTCTTGGCTCAAAATTCAAAATATTTCAAATTTTATTTCGAGTTTTTATTCAAAATTACCTTATGTCAGCCTCTGATGAGGTATCATTGGGTTACTAAGGCACAAGTGTGTATAAATGAGTATTTTTCTCCTCATTTTACATCTCCTAATCTCCTAATTCATTCAAGCACTCAATCATCCATTCAAGAACTTTGCATCATTTGATCAAGCATTCATCAAGCATCTTGGAACAACCATTGACATATCTTCATATTTCTTCAACAAGGTTGTGGTGAGTTTAGGACATTTGCATGTTGTTATTGATTATTTTCTTGCTCATTTCGTTCCATTATTTCATTAAGGGTTTGACTACCAAAGTGGGATTTGACCAAGGAAAATTTTTATAACCTAACCTTTAACTATTTTTTCCCTTTTGCATGTATGTTTCCAGACTTGCATAAATAGATTTGTCAAGCATTTAAGTGTTGAAAGGTGGACAAGAAGTCAACAAAGTGTTTCAAGTCAAATCAAACCTATTTCAAGCTTGGACACAATCTACAATCTATTTTCTGTAGATTTGACTCCATTAACCCAACAACTAGACAATCTTAGATCTAGTGCTACAAAATTGGCCCTGATTTCATAAAATTTTGGGAGATGACTGATTTTCCATTAGTAGTGAATGAGTCCCACCTTAAAGCTAGAAAAATAGATTTTGTCAGATTCCAGATCCTGACACTCAAACTAGCTTTCATCAAAAGTAGGATTGATTTGCCATCAATGGCGAATGAGTTCCACAGGTAATTTTCACTGATTTCTGTCAGCATTCAAAACATTCTAGATTAATCATTCTCTGTCTAGGTGCACTCTAATTCAACCTTCTTCATTTCTATTTTGCATTTGTTCATCTTTTAGTTCATACTTGCATGTCACATTATGTTTTCAAACATTGCATACTTCTTAGGTTTGCATACTTTAATCAATCAATTTCATCATCTATTTGTATTTAGATAATCTCATTTAGCCTTAATTACATCATACATTTCCTAATTTAAGTGAACCACATACATTTTGAGTGGGGTTTATCTCTCTCCTTTTAAGTGAAACATCCTAAGTGTACAAGAGTAGCCTATAAATCCCATTCCCAAAAATATATGGTTCATTTTGGTGAACCTACATATTGAGCACTTTATCTTTCTGATTTCAATTGCATCTTGCATCCTATGATTCATTTGCATCAACATTTATTTAGGTTTTTTTTGTTCTTGCATCCTAGGGTTTCTCAAATTGCATTAGTGAAAGACTCATTTAGACTTCATTTTTGCATATCATATCATTGAAAATCTAAAAATATGCATTTTCATCCTCAATTTGCATATTAAAAGCATTAAATCACTTTAAATTTTTTGAAAAATACAAAAAAAATATCATAGCTAGACTCATTCGCCACCCTGGATGAATCAGTCCACTTGCACATTTCAAACAACATTTTTAGGCATTTTTTGGGTATTTTCTGCATTTCAATTTTTTGTGGTTACTTTCTTCTTTACTTTCTAGATTCTTTGTTTTCTTCTATTTCTAGCATCTTTGTCTACTTGCATCATGGCTTTTTCTTTTAATAAGTTTTGGAATTCATTGAAATCCTTAGTAGACATATCCAATTGTGCCTTTGGTTGTGATCCTAATGACCTTGAGCTTCCTCATGCTCCTTCAACTCCTCATGATGTTGACATCATTGGAGAAGATGATGCTAACATGAACAAGTTTGATGAGCCTTAAATATGCTCATAGTTTGAAACTTTGATACTCTTACTTTTATTGTTAATAATTGTTTAAATCTATTGATTAAAGACTTTTTAGGTAGTATCCTATAGCAATGAATTCTATATTCCTGTAGCTTGATAACTTCATTAATTACCTTTTTGACCGCTTGCATCACTGATTTATGCTTATGATTTTGGATAATGGAATAGGATTAACATGTGATTAATGAATAGATGATGTGTCACTTGTGTGTATGCTTTCCTTCGCCTCTGTTATTTGTTGCAAGATTGTTGGAGGAAGCTGAAGCTAATCAAGCGCAAGAATCTCGACTTTGTTGAAGAAGTCATTCTAGTAATAACTTTTTGACCAAATCTTTGGGAATATGCTTAAATGGTCCTTTAATTTAGGGAGTGTGTAATGCTATATTTTCTCTGGGTCGCATCGAGCAGATAGACTTTCATTTATGAATATCTGTTCCGCGGATTCAGAATGTATTTATGATCACGACTTCCTCTGTTAATTAGTTAGTTGTCTTTTTTATTTAAATAACGGTTCCTCCTACGTGAGTGAACAAGGATGAAATAGTATGTGTTAGAATTAAGTTGAACAAGTAATAAAGTTTTGTGTTAAGTTTTATTTTTAAAACATAGTAATCGATGTATCTTGGTTCTGAATATGAATAAAAATTGATGAAGCTTTGAGTCAACTTCTTGTGTAATCTAAGTTGATGGTTGCTAAGGGGGGCCACTTAGTAAGTATTTTGTAGCAAGTTGTTGTGATTAACTATTCATTTCATGTTGATTACTAGTTAGCATCTATTTCTGTAGATTTCAACGCAAACTCATCTTTGTATTGTTCCTACAGCATAAAGCCAGTTCACAGTTTGTCCTTTAAATAGCTGCTATGATTTCTATTTTAGCCGAGTTTTGTTTAAGTTACAAATTTTTACATTGTATTACTGTTAAACATTTATTTTCTGTAGATGGTGACTGGAAACTAGTTCTTAGTGCACATACCGTGCTGGTCCATTTCAAGTATACGCACCCTGGTTTGATAAAGTAAATGAACGACCATGAAAAGATGTTAGTCGCCTGTTGGAATGTCCAATTCCCAAGTTTAGTTATGTTGTGACTTTTATATCCTTTTCTGGGTGTGACCATTTTTGGCGCCGTTGCTGGGGATGGTGTCAATCTAAGAACCTACTATAGTCATTGTTAGCGGTAGTTTAGTAAGTTGTTTAAGTATTTTAAAGTTATTTTCAAATACCATTTATTTTATTGCATTTATAGAAGAAGAAGAGACGCACTGGGAAGGTTCCTCCCTGAAAACCTATTTGTTGAACTACCATTTAACCTAGTTGACGAAGAACCTGAGGAAAATCCATTTGCTCTGATATTCCAACACACAAATATGGCAAATAATCCACCTAATCCACCTCCTACTTTTGAGTTTCCCATTGTTCCCCAACACGATACTTACAACCTTAAAAATATTCCTTCTTCATTACTTTCCAAATTCTACGGCCTAGTTATGGAGGACCCAAAAACTTTCTTGTTTGAGTTTGATATCCTCTGTCGTAGTTATGACTACACTTCAGATGCTCACAAATTGAAGTTTTTTCCTTCCACCTTGAAGGAGGGGGCTCTCAGATGGTTCATGAGTTTGGGAAGAGGTGTTGTTGATAGTTGGGAAGCCATGCAAACAAAATTCCTTGAGAAATATAAAGAATATTGTAAGAGTGGCAGTAAGGGAGATGATATATTCAGAATTCAACAGAAGGAGGATGAAATTCTGGAGGATTATATTTCAAGATTCTTGTTTTCCCTGAAAAAGAATTCAGACCACACTCTCAACAAAGAATCTCAGAAACTACTCTTTCTAAGGGGAATCAGTGATACTTGTATAGATGCCCCGGACCTGATAGGAGGAGGTGATATAACCCAACTGCCTTGGGATGATACTAAGAAAATATGCCTTAATTATTTTTAAGCAAATGTGAAGAAGGGTAGAGGTCATCGACCTACTATGGGCAAGTCTTCTTCTAGTGGAGTTTCCCGGATGGAGATAACAAATTTTTTGTTTGACTTCAAGTAGGATATTATTAACAATATGGCTACACAACTAGACACTATGCAAGCTTGGAAGAAACATGAGGCGGCTGAAGCAATTTTGGCCGAGTTTTGTCCACATTGTAGGCAGCAGAAATGAGACTGCAGATGCAAGATAGTGGCTAATCTGGAAACTAAGCAATTACCTATTGACTTTAAGCCAGTAGAAGGTGATGATGATCAAGTGTTCTATGTTGCACAAAGGAGACCATGGGCTCAAAGACAAGGTATGCCTCAAGACCCTTTAAATTTTGGTAATCCTTATTCTAGCTATAATAACCAATGGAAACCCTCATATGGACCACCACCACCTTGGAATACATCTCAACCAAATTGGCATAATTATTAGACCCCTCAATAGAAATCTCCTCAAGGAGGTTGGCAGAAGCCACAAGGACAATGGACCCCAACCCAAGGTAATTGGCAGTAGAGTCATCAATGGAGAGGTTTTCAACAATGGTAGAACCAGTCCCCTGGGTTTCTGTAGCTTCCACAACCATAACCTCAAGCCCTCATGCCACCTTCTGTAGCAACTGCCACAAATACTGGCCCTCCAAAACAAACACCTATGCATGCTTAGTCGTTGCCAAATCCTAATAATAAGCAACAATAGCAACCACAACAGCCCACGTATTTTGCTGAAGCTAACCAATATCTAGCTTATGCCTTAAACATTCATGATATCCATTTGAGTTCTAGAACTACTCTTCTTGCTCCACAACCGCCTCTAATTATTGAGATGCCAGATTCTCCCCTTGAAGAACCTATTGCACCTGATGTTCCTACTAAGCATATGCCTATAACTGATACGGTTTCTAAGGAGCCTATTTTGCAAAGTCAAAACAAACCACCTTTTCCTGAGAGGTTACGAAGTACTACATTTAAATCCATGGAAGAACCCATTTTTGACATTCTGGATCAGCTCAAGAATGTACAAATTCAAATCCCTTTATTTCAGGCCATTAAAGATGTTCCTATTTTTGGAAAAGCCATTAAAGAGGCATGTTTGAAGAAGCCTAGATGGAAGAAAAATGATCCCCAAACAATTCATGTCTTAGGGAAATTGGCTGATATAATGTTGGGAAATGTAGTCATTCAAAAGTACATTAACCCTAGAAGTCCTATGGTACAAATACATATAAATGGCCAAATTGTAAAAAATGTTTTGATTGACCTTGGTGCTGCCATCAATGTCATGACAAAACATACTATGGACTACTTGAACATTCTAAACATCAGGTCTACACCTACAGTCCTGCAACTTGCAATTAGCTCCACAGTCAAACTTGATGGAATGGTGGAAGATGTAATTGTTACTCTTGAATCTTGGGAGTATCTAGCTGATTTTACAATATTATCTATTAAGGCAACTTTAGGAGGATACCCAGTTATCCTAGGTAGATCATGGTTAGCAACTGCAGATGCTTTTATAGGATGTCATTCTGGAGATATGACTATTTCTGATGCATAGTCCACAAAAAAATTAGCTTTGTATCCACCGGCTCAACCTCAACTAGATTTGTCCCAACCTGTTTGGCCAGATGTGGGGGAAGAAACTGAAGAAGCCAATTCATTGGTTCAATTAATGATGCTTCAAACTAATCCATTCTCACAACTTCAGAATGAAGATGCCTTACTTTTTCAAATTCTGCAGTCTAACTTTGATACGGGTAGTTCATCTGATCCAAATAGTAGTCATCTACAATGTTTCTTGCAGCAACTAAATTCTGAGAGTTTTCTTCCTAAATTTCCTATAATTTTTCATAACTTGCTTCCACAAGAGGTACAAACCTCACCTATAGATTCTATGAGTGATCTCATTAAGCAGATAGAATTGTCTCCAGGTCACTATTTGAATATCAATAGCAAGCTATCACAATCTCAACAGGCTGTCCTATTTAAAATGCTACAAGATTAGCAAAAAGATTTTGCATGGGAATATGGGGACATGCAAGGAATAAATCCTCGAATTTGTACTCATAGGATCTATATCAAAGAAGACTATTTACCAGTTTGGCAACCACAAAGAAGAATTAATCTAGCACTTAGAGAAATAGTTAAGAATGAGCTTCAAAAGTTACTTGATGCTGGTTTTATTTATCCAATTTCTAACAGTCAGTGGGTCTCTCTGTTAGTTATTGTCCCTAAGAAATGAGGAAAATGGAGAGTGTGTGTAGATTACAGAGAGTTGAATACTGCCACTAAAAAATATTACTTTCCATTACCCTTTGTAGACCAAGTGTTAGACTCATTGTCTAGTAAAAGATATTTTTCCTCCTTGGATGGCTATAGTGGGTACAATCAGATAAAAATTGCCCCTTAAGATCAAGATAAGACCACTTTTACCTATCCATGGGAGAAATTTGCTTATTCAGTCTTGCCTTTTGGTCTATGCAATGCGCCAACACCATTTGAAAGAGCAGTAATTAGTATTTTTGCTGATATATCTTAGGACTGTATGGAAATTTATATGGATGACTTCACTACCTATGGAGTTACATTTGAAGAATCATTGGTGAATTTAGAAAAAGTATTAAAAAGGTGCAGAGAGAAAAATTTGTCTCTAAATAGTGAAAAGTGCTTCCTAATGATGGAAGAAGGTATTATTCTAGGCCATCATATTTCCAAGAA
Organism: Sequoia sempervirens; assembly: GCA_007258455.2. Classification (NCBI taxonomy): domain Eukaryota; kingdom Viridiplantae; phylum Streptophyta; class Pinopsida; order Cupressales; family Cupressaceae; genus Sequoia; species Sequoia sempervirens. The sequence goes on from VDFB02000008.1 coordinate 342,528,310, forward strand.
TGGAATTCAGGTTGACCTTGCTAAAATTGAAGTTATTCTGAATTTACAAACTCCTGCAAAACAAAAGGATGTCAGAAGCTTTCTTGGCCATGCAGGGTATTATAGAAGGTTTATAAAAGATTTCAACAAAATTTCCAGTCCACTATATGCCTTATTAACTAGGGAGTCTCAATTTGATTGGACGGAGGCCTGTGAAAAATCTTTCTTGCAACTAAAGGACTTGCTTACTAAAGCCCCTATTCTTCAAGGTCCAAAATGGACTTTTCCTTTTCACATACATGCTGATGCTTCTGATTTTGGTATAGGGGCAGTCTTAAACCAAAAGGAAAACTCAATTGAGCATGCCATCTATTTTATCAGCAAAAACCTTCAAGGTCCTAAGCTAAATTACATTGTTACAGAAAAGGAGTTGTTAGTAGTAGTGTATGCTTTGAATAAGTTTAGGCATTATGTCACAAGTTATCAGATATTTTTTCACACTGACCATGCAGCAATCAGGTATCTGATGAACAAGCCTGCCATTTCTGGTAGGTTGGCAAGATGGCTCCTGTTGTTACAAGAATTTGACATTACAATCATTGATAGACTAGGAAGAGCTAATGTTGTAGCTGATTTTTTATCAAGGCTTCAAATAACTGCACCTGTTGAATATGAAGTCATTGATGATAGGTTCTCTGATAAACACCTATTTTTCATTGCTACACATACTCCATGGTATGTAGACATTGCCAATTATCTTGCAGCAAGCAGAATACCAGCTCACTTTTCCCCAAAAGAAAAGAAATTATTAATAGATAAAAATTTTAACTTTTCATGGATTGCAAATTGTTTGTTTTATACTGGACCTGATCAAGTTATGCGAAGATGTGTAAGGGAAGATGAGACTAATGATATCTTGCATGCTTGCCATGATGAACCGTGTGGGGGACATTTTGCAGCAAAGAGAACATCAATGAAGGTTCTTGCAACAGGATGCTATTGGCCAACATTACACAAGGATGTTGTAGCTTATACAAGGAAATGTGACAGATGCCAATATATGAGAAGACCAACCAAGTATGATGAAATGCCACTGTACCCATAGGTAATTGTCACCCCCTTTGATAAATAGGGAATGGATTTTGTTGGACCAATTGATCCACCATCAAATGGCAAGTCATACATTTTGGTTTTCACGGATTATGTAACAAAGTGGGTTGAAGTAAAGGAAATGACTCATGCTCATGATAACAAGGTTGCTAAATTTTTGTATGAGAAAATTTTTACTAGATTTGGAATCCCCAAAGTGCTGGTAACTGATTAGGGAGCTCAGTTCACATCCAATTTGATCACTGCACTAATGAATAACTATAAAATCAAACATAGGAAGTCCAACCCCTATCACCCTCAAGCCAATGGTCAGGCAAAGGTTACAAATATGGAAATTGAAGTGATCCTGACAAAGACAGTACAGCTCCGTAGGGAAGATTGGAGCAGTAGACTTTCTGAAGTAGTCTGGGCCTATAGAATTGCATGGAAGACAACAACTAGGTTTACACCTTTTGAACTGCTTTATGGAAAAATAGCCATGTTTCCCAGAATTTGAGCATAAAACTTTGAGAACGGCTCTTGAACTCAATATGGAAATTTCTGAAGCACAAAAGAACGTCTCCTGCAGCTAAATGCTTTGGATGAAATGAGAAAAGTTGCCCAGTAGCATATAGAAGCTGTCCAACAGCAAAGGAAGAAATGGCACGACCAACACATCAAAACCAAGCAATTCTCTAGTGGTGATTGGGCTCTGCTATATGATTCCAGATATCAAGAAAACCAAAGTAAGCTTACAACAAGCTGGCTCGGTCCCTACGAAGTTGAGAATGTGTTTGATAATGGATTAGTACAGCTGGCTACAATTGATCTAGTCCATTTTAAATTGTTGGTTAATGGACACTGACTACAGTTATATCATAAGCCGACATCAAAGGAGGACTTCCTGAAGAAGTTGTATCGATTGATCTTCCTGCAGCAAAAGGCTTAGGCCTTTTTCCTGTAGCTTCTCTTTGAGAATTGTGTTGACTGCCCATAATAAAGTTTTCTTTTTAAAGGAAACCACTTTTCTCCATTTCTTTTCATCTATCACATCATTCATTTCTCTATCTGCCATGTCATCCATCTCGCCACTCCGCCTCATTCATGCATTCAATCTCCCAGCTATCATTTCATGATACGCTGCTATCCTTTACGACATTCCCAAGAACTGCATTCAAGGTATGCAAAATCTTTTCATTATCGCATAGTTTATTCTTTCTATTTATTCATTAATTGTAACATGTACATCAACTGTAATTGCATGCTTTAATCCTATCACCTTGTACATGTGAGGACACATGTCGAATGCTAAGTAGGGGGCGAGAGTATTCTAATTTCAAATTTTCTTGTGTCAAATTTATGTTTTCCAAAAATAGTTATGATCTTGTACTTTCTAAAAGTACGATTGTGAAGCTATATCCTGAGAACAAGTTAACTACTTAGTTTAAGTAGTTATTAAAATTATTTTATGCAAATGTCTAGTTGTTATTCTTGGCAAGAAAAGGAAAGTGTAGTAAGAAAGAAGAGTCTTTTTCAAGCTTTCAGTATCAGTCTGAGTTTTTGTTTTAAGGATTTTGATCATGGGTGGCCAACTGGTGAGGTACAAGCCTGCAGCTCATGATGCCTTAATATAGGATCCTTAGTTAATGCAAGCATTTTCCAACTGTGGATGGTTAAATTATTTCTTGAGAATTGATTCTTTTGATGAAGAGGTTGTAGGTGAATTTTTAAGAACATTTTCAGAGAATGAGGCTACGATATGGGGCTTGATAGTGGCTGTGATAGAGGAAAGAATTTTAGAGGTCACTGGATTACTGACAATTGGTGAAAATTTTCCTATTGGAAGGGATGATGTCTCTGCTAGGGCAGAGTTTACCCTACTAGCTGATGGGCCTTTGTGTGCAAAAGAACGTCCCTACCTTATCCATACTCTGAGTACGCCATTTTTGTTATTAGGTATTTAACTTGTGAAGGGCGTTTCTCTTACCTACATTCATATCATTTTAAATTGTTAAGTCATATGAGACATGGATTGGTAGTGAATGTTCCAAATTTCTTGTTCAACCTTTTGCAAAATAGTGCACATGAAACCCAAATGGGTAAATAAAACTCTGTCACACATCATGCCCTAATAAAAATTTTGGCTGAGCGATCTTTAAGGGATGTTTCACCTCTTTCTTGGAATGAGTTTGTTGCTCGAAAAGGTCTTCAACTACCTAAACCTCCTAGGGCATTACCCACACAACCTAGAAGAAGGAAAATGAGAATTGAGTCCTCAAGTACTGAAACAGAGCAAGAATCCACTGCTCCTGCAGTGCCCACTCTTGCAGCTTCCATATCGACGTCCTCTACCGGTGTGCAAACAAGGTCTGCTACTAGAAGAGAAAAAGTAAAGACAATTGTAGGTGAGTCATCCAGGGTAGGGAAGACTCCTGAGTCAGACCCACATACTCAAAGACAAAAACTTTTTGTCTCATCCTCTCCTGCAGCAACACCCGTTAATACTCCAATTTCAATTTCTTCTTCCCCTACCGAGTCTAGATCTTCAAGACCACCTAGGAAGAGGACTACTAGGGAAGCATCCTTTGCTATTGCTCCTCCTGCAAAACTACCAAGAAGTTCATTAAGAAAAAAGTCTAAGCTTGCTACAACCTCTATTCAAACAAAAACTGTCATAATATTGGAGGACTCTGCTGAGTCAGGTCATGATAACTCCCTGGATATATCTGCAAGTGTTCCACCAAGCTCCTCTGTTGTTCCTGAAGCAGCACAACCCAATAATATTGATAAAGGGAAAATGCCGAGTTTGGATGACTTGGCTTGTGCAGCTGAGAAAATTTCAAAGGAAGAACAATCTTCTCCTATACGGCAACAAGGCTTCATCCTGCAGCAAGAGGATTTTATCCTATAGCAAGAAGAAGATGTGCCTGAACTACCTGAAATACCTTGTGATAATCCATTGCCCACTAAAGTTTGCATAGATTTAGTTGTGTATAAAAAGACTCTACTGATTGCATACTTGGAATTTATGAGCATTAAGAAGATGCCTGTGTCATTTCACACTTTATGTTTTCGACATTTCACTGAAACTGAAGTTCAACAAAGTTTATGGGATGAGGAAAAGAAAAAGATGGAAAGAGAAATTGAAAGGAAAAAGCAAGAAATTCAAGATATGCAGACAAAAATAGATAAAATAATGAAAATAACTGGATAGATAATGGAGTGTAGGCCGCCACCCAAAACATATGCAATGTGTCTTAAAGAACAATTCCTTTGGTTCAAATTAATGAGGATCTCCAGAAATTTGGATCCCGATATTGAAACAGCCAAGAAATTCTATGATGCTTATCAAGTGGCCCCTAATTGGTTGAAGAACTCCATGTGTGAACTATATTTACATGGTTATTTAATTCCTGCAAAAACTGAATGGAACCCACTTCTTTATATAGGTGATATCCATTTAAGAGCACTTATGTCTTGGGCTGCAAATGAGATCAATTATGGAAGGCAATTGGAAACATATGAAGAAACAAAAAAATATGAACCTATTCTTCTCAGAGCTGAAAGTTCAGAACCACGCACAGTTTTAAGAACCTGGTTTAGAGTTACCTATGGATGCAATAAACCTGAGGAAATAGAGAAATTTTTTGACATCAGAAAACATGTATATAGTTAGTTTAAAGAACATAAATATACATTTTGGAAACTCACCTCTTCAAGGATTGAGACAAGGTGGGAGAGACTGACAGTTAGTCTAAGAAAGACAAAGCCTCATAGCCCCTTGAACTTCACAGTAGCGCTCAGGAGATCAGAAAGGTACATGCAACTAGGTTTGCAAAGCAGATTTGAATTATGGATGCCACTGACCTTCCAACCTCCAGTTTTAATGTGGCTACTCTATCCTTACCAAGCCAAGCAAATCAATGCAGAAATAGAGAACCGTAGATATGAAAGATGGGAGTTTACCAGAGGTTTTTACTACAAGTTTGGAACTTTGCTGCAAGGTCATCCTACTCCAACAAATTTCAGGGAAATAACAAGAAAAGTTAATGTTGGAGGACCAAAATTATCATAAGTAGGGGGCAGAATGATGAGCCTTAAATATGCTCATACTTTGAAACTTTGATACTCTTACTTTTATTGTTAATAGTTGTCTAAATCTGTTGATTAAAGACTTTCTGGGTAGTATCCTATAGCAATGAATTCTATATTCCTGCAGCTTGATAACTTCATTAATTACCTTTTTGACTACCTGCATCGCTAGTGTGTGCTTATGATTTTGGATAATGGAATAGGATTAACATGTGATTAATGAATAGATGATGTGTCACTTGTGTGTATGCTTTCCTTCGCCTCTGTTATTTATTGTAGGATTGTTGGAGGGAGCTAAAGCTAATCAAGCGCAAGAATCTCGACTTTTTTGAAGAAGTCATTCTAGTAATAACTTTTTGACCGAATCTTTGGGAAGATGCTTAAACGGTCCTTTAATTTAGGGAGTGTGTAATGCTATATTTTCTCTGGGTCGCGTCGAGCAGATAGAATTTAATTTATGAATATCTGTTCTACGGATTCAGAATGTATTTATGATCACAACTTCCTCTGTTAATTAGTTAGTTGTCTTTTTCATTTAAATAATCGTTCCTCCTGCTTGAGTGAACGAGGATCAAATAGTATGTGTTAGAATTAAGTTGAACAAGTAATAAAGTTCTTTGTTAAGTTTTATTTTTAAAACAGAGTAATCGATGTATCCTAGTTCTAAATATGAATAAATATCGATGAAGCTTTGAGTCAACTTCTTGTGTAATCTAAGTTGATGCTTGCTAAGGGGGCCCACTTAGTAAGTTTTCTGTAGCAAGTTGTTGTGATTAACTGTTCATTTCATGTTGATTACTAGTTAGAATCTATTTCTATAGATTTCAACACAAACTCAGCTTTGTATTGTTCTTGTAGCATAAAGCCAGTTCACAGTTTGTCCTTTAAATAGTTGCTATGATTTTTGTTTTAGCCGAGTTGTGTTTAAGTTAAAAAGCTTTACGTTGTATTACTGTTAAGCATTTATTTTCTATAGATGTTGATTGGAAACTAGTTCTTAGTGCACATACCATGCTGCTCCATTTAAAGTATACGCACCTTGGTTTGATAAAGTAAATGAACGACCATGAAAAGATGTTAGTCACCTATTGGAATGTCCAATTCCCACATTTAGTTCTGTTGTGACTTTTATATCCTTTTTTGGGCATGAACAAAGTTCTTAAACGAATGTCTTGATAACCTTGAAGCCAAAGCATCCTTTTACCCATCCATGATGTCACAAAATATTCCTACTATTGCACCTCCTAATCACTTTGGATACCTACATCCTAAAACTCAAGAAGGAACTAAGATCCCTCCATCAAGTGGGCCTAGTTCCTCTTAGAAAACACATCCTCAACCCTTTTATGACCACAAAGTTACAAATACAACAATTAACCTTGAAGAAACATACGAAAAAGGATTTACCATCTTAAGCAAACAAGGGTGTGATACAACAAATGAACATGACATTCACCAACCTTTAGAACATAAACCAATAGAATAAAATACAACAAGACTAGGATATCAAGATCCTCCTCATGCTGACAAGCCTCCTTTTGAATATTGGAGACTTTGAGATGATGGTACCATGATCTTTGATTCTCCTTTTGACTTGATAATTCTCCTTCCATGTGAATGACCATTGCTTAATTTTGATAATAAGGATTCTAGGATCCCCATGGGTTCTCTTCCTTCTTCCATTCATGAAAAAGGAAAATCTAGAAAATGAAAATGACCTTACAAATTGAGAAAGCTCAAGTTTCCTACTCATCCACCACCTGAATTAAAGGATACTTCAATTAATTTTAAACCAAGGTCTTATGTACTCTTACCACCTTCCAATAGGTTGGTCATTCTCCCTAAAGATTCTAATATACCATATTGCAAATATCATCATGTTCTTTGGCATCGAACTAAAGAATGTCAGATGTTGAATAACATACTAGACAAGTATCACTTCACTGATACCGATTGTTTTCCTATCATCTCTTAAAATAAAATCCTCTCCCCATGCTCTAGTTGTAGAATTTTCTATTCTCACTATTGTATGATCCCTTCCCATCAGCCCATTTGCTTCATTCTTTCCCTATACTCAGTAGGGGGCCAAGAAGTTGTTAACCTTGTCCTTGTAATGCATTTTTATATGTCTCTTAACTCCATTATTCATTTTCTGCTTATATTACTTAAGATTAAGAAACCAATAACTTGGTTAAGGGTTGTCTTACATTTGCATTAATAGTTTCTCTTTTCTTTGTTTTGTTTTATGTGTTTATTGCATTCCCCTATCATGTATGTTTTATGTGTTCTCTCTCTCTTTGTGCACTTCCTCTATTTGTACCTCTATTCTTCTACATGTCATACATTGCCTTTTTCCTTTTTGTTTTGTGTTCTCCTTTTGGGGATGACACAAAGCGTTGAGACACCCTATGTCTCTTCCATGTTGACCCAATTGGTCCCTTTATCTTTTCTTTTTTTTCTTTTGTTTTGTGTTTTCCTTTTGTGGATGATGCAAAGCATAGAGATGCCTTATGTCTCTTCCATGTTGACCTAAAAGGTCCTTTTCTTTTTCACTTTTGTTTTGTGTTCTCCTTTTGGGGATGACACAAGGCATTGCGACCAAAATGTCTCCTTCATGTTGACCCAAAAGTTTTTCATTTTCTTTTCATTCTCTTTTCACTTGTGCTCTCCTTTTGGGGATGATGCAAAGTGTTGAGACCACAATATCTCTTCCATCTTGACCCAAAATAGACATTTTTTCCTTTTATTTTGCTCTCTTTGTGTCATTCTTTTAGTTCTATGTGCTTTGGGGAATGATGATAGTTCTAAGCTCTTTAATAAAAAGCATTGCAACAACAAACATATTGACCCCAAATCCATAGATCCCTTATGTGTTTGGTGTGTTCCTTTATGGGGGAAACTCTGTTTCTTTTGTTCTTTTTTCATTTACATGAACCAGCCTTACTCAGAAACATATGACTTGGCATAGGGGCTTTCCAAGTTGGCTTTCATGTCTCATTTCTTTTTGCATTTTATTTCCTTCGCTATTTTAAAATAATTGCTCCTAGAACGATGTGTAGCAATTCCTTTAAAGTGGGGGGCATACATTGCATTATTTCATTTGCATTCTTGGTTCTTAGTGCAACCTTGTCACTTCATACGATGCATTTGTCACTTTTTGGATGACAGTGGGTATGATGTTCTTCATAAGTGTGATCTATCTTATCATATTACATTCCTCTTGGTGGTTCAATGCAACACACTACATCCCCTAAGTTATGAATATTTTATTCTTTGATTGGTCCTCTCTTGGAGAAATTAGACAAAATGTTCCTTAAGTAATAGACCTTGCATGAACTTAACAAGACTCCTTTGAACATCTTTTACATTTTACATAGTTTACCTTTTACATTTTTACCACCTTGGATAACACAACTTGCATGCCTGTGGTACCTTTGCATTTGTTCATAAGTTCTAAGCATACAAAGCTTTGCTTGTCTCATGAAGCAAGAATTGACATTTTCCCTTGTGGAGCCTTGCTAAATTTATCAGGAGGTATAACTTTAATATGGTTGAGCGGGATGCCCATGCAGTGACACTACTTTCCCCATAGCCACCTACATGTTTGTGAGTGCATACCAACTAGTGTATGTATCTTACCTTTTTATTTTTCTCATATGGTAGACCACCATGAGTTTTTTCACCTTAGAGTGAGTATGTATTCTATTTTTCTCACAAACAGCTTAGATCTAATCCACAACTAGTTGGACAAATGATTGAAGCTCAATCCAATTTCCCCTCTTCTTCTTTCACACGTGTTCCTTTGTTCTTATGTTTAATTTTCCATGGGATCTTTATCCTGGGGGATTTATCATCCCTCTTGATCATTTTCATTCCATCTTGCTAGCATAAGTGCATTTGGATCCCTCTTCATGTGCATAGCTACTTTACTATGAGTTTGAAATAAGTTCATCATCTTGCTAAAGTGGGGGCTTAATGTGCCATAGACAAATATCCCCTTGGCATTTTAATGGTCTTTTAGGCCTTTCTTCATGATGCTTGGTCCATTTTTCTTTGATTTAATGTAGTAATGCGACTTGAACAATCACATTAGGTCCTAAAAATTCAAATGATGGTGTCTTGTGAAGGTGTTGTGAAGTGATGTAAAACATTTTTACACTTTTCTAGAATCTATTCATTACAATTCACCTAAAAATCACCTTTTCATCACTTATCAAGTCCTATTCTAAAGTGTTGTAAAGTCTTGTAACAAGATTTTACACTTTTCTAGGCTTAATTTCACTATTTACACCTTTCTTATGCTTTATTTGACCCCGTTATGCACTTTTAAGGCTTAATTAAGCATATTTTTTAATGTAAAATTGATAAAAAACATTAAATATGACTTAACTCTTGACACCCATTTTCAAGTCCAAGGTGGGACCCATTCGCCATGGGTGGCGAATGAGTCCCTCTTGGCTCAAAATTCAAAATATTTCAAATTTTCTTTCAGGTTTTTATTCAAATTTACCTTATGTCAGCCTATGATGAGGTATCATTAGGTTACTAAGGCACAAGTATGTATAAATAATTGTTTTTCTCCTCATTTTACATCTCCTAATCTCATAATTCATTCAAGCACTCAATCATTCATTTAAGCAATTTGCATCATTTGATCAAGCATTCATTAAGCATCTTGGAGTAGCCATTGACATATCTTCAAATTTCTTCAACAAGTTTGTGGTGAGTTTAGGATATTTGGGTTTTGTTATTCATCATTTCCTTGCTCATTTCATTCCATTATTTCATTAAGGGTTTGATTACGAAAGTGGGATTTGACCAAGGAAAATCCCTATAACGTAACCCTTAAACCATTTTCCCCCTTTTACATGTATGTTTGTAGATTGCTTATGCAGATTTGTCAAGAATTTAGGTGTTGAAAGGTGGAAAAGAAGTCAAAAAAAAATTTCATGTCAAATCAAACCTATTTCAAGATTGGAGACAACCTACAGTCCATTTTCTACAGATTTGGCTCTGTCAACCCAACAAGTAGACAATCTTAGATGTAGTGCTACAAAATTGGTCCTCAATTTCATAGAATTTATGGAGAGGAATTATTTTCCATTAGTGGTGAAGGAGTCCCACCTTAAGGCTGGAAAACTAGATTTTGTTAGATTCTGGATCCAGACACTTAGAAACCAGTTTTCATCATAAGCAAGAATATTTCACCATCAGTGGCAAATGAATCCCATTGGTGATTTTCATTGATTTCTATCAGCATTTAGAACACTCCAGATTCATCATTCTTGACCCAAGTGCACTTTGGTTCAACCTTCTTTATTTTTGTTTTGTATTTGTTCATCTTTTAGTTCATGCTTGCATATCACATTATGTTTTCAAACATTGCATACTTCTCTTGTTTGCATACTTTAATCAATAAATTTCATCATCTAGTTACATTTAGATAATCTCATTTAGCCTTAATTACATCATACATTTCTTAATTTGAGTGAACCACATAGATTTTGAGTGGGGTTTATCTCTTTCCTTTTAGGTGAAACATCCTAAGAGTGCAAGAGTAGCCTATAAATCCCATTCCAAAAAATCAATGGTTCAGTACAATAATGAAAATTTATCCAAAATTGAAATGAATCTAAATTAAGCTTGATTTAATGAAATACATGAAACATAAACTCAGTAAACTGAAACAAAAATCTAACAACAACAAACTAAAACACAAGAAATAGGGTTTTTAATGTTGTAAAATGCAATTTCAGATTTGACATGGGACTAAATCATGTATAGGGGAATATGTGTCCTAGTTAGCATTTTCTATGAGTACAAATGTTTATAAATAGTCAAAATAGAATACCCAAAAATCAGACAAAACCACCTATACTAGGACTAAATCACCCAAAGGGGTGTATGAGTCTTAGATTAGGGTTTTTTCACAAATTTCAAAAAAAATTGATTGAATGTTAGGTTTTCTAGTTTGAATGATGTCTGGGCTTAATGCAATTATAGATTTTAAGTGAAATTCAATGATGCAAGAGGAGAAAATGCAACCTATATTCACTTTCACTAATGCAAGATTTAGAAGCCCTAAATGCAAATTAACTAATGCAAGACCTAATGTAAAGCTAATGTAAGCTAGATCTAGGACTATGATGCAATCTAAATTAGAAATAAAGGTGTTCTAAAGGCTAGGTTTACCAAAATGAAACCTAGAAAATTGTAGTTGTATGTATAATGACTTAGGAGATACAACCGCCAATTTCCTACAAGTCTCACTCAAGGAAATCCTAGGGATTTCAATCCAAGGATAGATTGAGGGAAAGATATCTACAAGAAGGTGTCCTAGGGTATAATTAAATACTAAAAGAGGGTTCACCACCAAGCTAGGGCTTGAAAAGACAAGAAATGTAAATGATATGCAAGACTTAAGTAAATAACCTAAAAAACAATACAAATCAGAATAGTAAACTGAGAAAGCACAGAGGTGTACCTAGAAACTTAAAGAGGCTTGGATGAAGATCTAAAATCCTAAAAGTATTGATTTTAATGCCTACTAGGAATCATACACCAAGATGGGCGATTTAGTTCCAGATTAGGGTGTCTGGAAGAAAATTGGAATTTGGTAATGACAAGTCTGAATCCTCCAAAACTCAGAAAATATGCTATACCAGGACTCATATGACACAAGTGGCATATTAGTCCCAGTTTGATTTTTTAGAAAGTCAGGGTTTGAATATTTTCTTCTATCTTTTCTCTTTCTTCCTGACTTCATTTCTAGATTTGAACCTATTAAAAATCTTGCAAAATAAAATATTGTATTGACTTAATTATGGGGTGTTTTCCTTGGTCAAACCCCCAGTTTGGTAATTAAACCTTGATAGAAACAATGTATATTGAAAGTAAATGTGAATGAAAGTCCCAATCTTAAGTGAATCTAAGATTAGGAGATCTAAAATGCCATAATACCCTATTCTAATGTGATAGAATAAGATGCATGAATGAAATATAGAGATGATGAATCACTTTGGGAGATCCCTAATCACCCTAGTAACTCACAAAAATATATGTAACTTCCTCTAGGTTGAAAATATAATGATAATGGAGGATGCAATCACTTACGAAACAAGTCATTAGGCTTGGCTTGATGGCTAGTTGCATCTCCCCAACCTAGAATCTGTCATGATTCACCATAGAAAACCATTAACAATCCTTGAAAATGCTAGATCTTGAATGAAAGTGATCTTGAAGACCTACAAAAACACTATAATGTTGCTCCAAGACTTCAACTTTGCTTGCTACTTTCTCTTGAATGTTCTTGTGAAAGTATTCTTGAGTACTCAAGTTGATATAATGAATGCTTAGACCTTGAATTTCTTTCTCTAGATGAAAATAATGATTTCAAACCTTGTTTATATAGGAACTTCATCTAATTTACCATTTATTAGATCTCAAATTTTGACATTAACCAAAAATTTGAGGACTCATATGCCCAATGTGGCATATGAGTCCCACCCTAATTTTTCGAGGTGATTAAATGTATGGTTGTTAGAAAATTGAATTCCTTTGTTGATTTTGCCTAAATTTTAGTTGAAATAAGCCTTGAGATTTAAAATAAAGGGTATTAGGTGCCTAATAATGATGATTTAAAGGACCATAAATGCAAGGGTGCTAAAAATAGGTCCACATTAAATGTGAAATTGTACCATCTCCAAGAAGAGCATACAATTTTCTACACAAAAAATGTAAATTAAAGTATAAGAAAGTAAATTTTCATATGTAAATGTTAGTTTATTTCATGTATATAGTTTCCATAGCAAAGAAAGAGAAAAATAAAGAGTTCACAAAAATGCATTGGCAAATGTCATGCTTCCCATTTAGCAAGCCCCAAATTTGGTGCTAGCCAAATGGAACACTTCATTTGGCTAGTGCCAAATTTGGCACTTTCCAAATGATGAACTTCATTTGGCAAGTTCAAAATTTGGTGCTTGCCAAATGATGAACTTCATTTGGATAGCACCAAATGTGTTGCATTGGGAAATACCAATCCAATGAAATTTTATATGGGTAACAAAATTTCACATATTTTTGGTCATGCTAATCACCAGGTTTGCATATCATTCAATGAAAGTTTATAAAAAAAATGTGATGACATTAGACTCTCTCTTATATAACCATATAATTTTTTAATATTTTGATTATGTTAAGATTTTCATCCATAACTTCTCTTTTTAATGCCTCCACTTATTTTCAAAAACCAACATGTGCTAGTTTTAGTATAGATTTGTACTCATTCATCGATATTTTTTTAAAATTATATTTTTTAAAACTAGACTCCATTCTACACATAATGAAAAAAATAAAAATTGATTTTTGATTAGTTTTCAAAAAATCTAGCAAGAAGCATGCTCAAATTTCAACTTTTTAGGATGTTTCCACATCAAAAATTTATGAAATATCATATATTCATTTAAAAATTAGCTGAAAGAACTACGATAAACTACATGGTGTTATCTAATTTCCCACCATTTGAATTTTTGAATTTCTAAAAAAATAAAAATGAAAAAGGGAGGCCATTATAGACGGTATGCTATTTTTTTGATAAAAACATGACCATTTTTGGTGGCCCCCCTTTTTGAAACAATTAATATTCATTATTTTCAAAAAAAAAGTAGCTTAGAAAGTAGACTCGGAGCACTTCAACTCTTATTCTTGTTGTATCTTCAAATTTTGAGTGTAACTATCTTCATTTTTTCATGAACATCAAACATTTCTGATTTTAAAAAAAGTGGTATCTTAAGAGCCATTTCTTTGTCACAACTTGGTCCAGTTACCCATCATTCCCCAAATACTCATAGAACAAAAAGAAAAAAGGAGGAATGACACATAGAGAGTGAAAAAAAAGGAGAACCCTTTTTGTCAACATGGAAGAGACCTAAATGTCTCAATGCCTTGTATCATCCCCAAAAGGAAGGCACAAGACAAATGAAAAGATAGTGGTTATTACATATAGAAGAATGTAGATACAAATAGAAGGATATCACAACATATTATCTTTCTTTGTATCCTTGCACCAAATGAGTGACAACGTTCATCCAAACTAGGCTCACAAACACAAAGACACGCCAAGCAACACAATATGGGGGATCACATTATGCATATACAATCACACAAAGAACATGAATAGACATAAATATAGTATGACACATGCGAGACAACCTAAAGCAAGTCATTCACATCCCAATCTTGTTCATCATATATGGAAGGTAGATAACTAGCCAAAGGGGAAACAATGAGTATCATACTAGTACAATCACCAAGTTCAGCACATGGTAAGTCACTCTTGTTAGGAGGATCATCATAGTTGTTGTCATCTAAGTTCATGGAAGAGGAAAATAAAAAATTTAGCTCATTATGCACTTCCTCATCATTCTTAAAAATTTCATCATCATTATCCAAGTTATCATAGCAAGAGGTTTAATGACAATACTCATAGAGATTTCTTGTTTTTGTTTTGGTGAATGTGGAGAATTATCATGATTTGTTTGAGTCAGTATTTTATTTTTGGTTGTTGGTTTTTTATTTTCTTCTAACTAATGATAAATAGCATGAAAACTTCACCTATGCTCTTTAGTATTTTGATTTCTTCTGCATGGCTTTCAAGTTGTGATGGTGTAGGAGCAAGTTTATCAACCATTGGTTTCTTTTCTTCCCAAAAGAGAGGAAGAGAAGGAACCATCGAGGGTTGTTCAACCACTTTATCTTTGGGTTTATAGACTTGTTTGATCTTAGGAGGAACAATGGGAATTGTATGGTTATTTCTTGGTCTCTTATAGGGAATAGGTGGAGAATTTTTCATGGATTTTTCTTGGTTACTTGGAAAGGATTTTGGTTCAATCATAGTTTCATCAATGATAAGAGGTTCAATCATGGACTTAGGAATATTTCTAAGAGATAATTGTACTATTTTCTTTGCCTTGAACTTTTGGTAAGATTTGAAAAACACCTCATGAGGCTCAATAGGTTCCATAGGTTTGGGCCAAAAGAAACTTAATGAGAAATTCCCATGTGAAGAAAAAGTATTAAAATCACTATGATGCATAGTAAAAATTCATTTCCAAATGAAAATTTCAAGCAATTATGCACTATTGATGGGACAACATCCATGGAGCATAGCCATGGATAGCCTAGCTTCACACAAAATTTCCTTGAAGATGGGATGATGGATAATGAGACAGACAATTGTTTTGGTCCATCTTTTAATGGGAGAGTGATCAAACTATCATAGGAAAGAAAACCAAATTATGTGTTTTGATCCATGCTTTTGATTGTTCATAAGAGTCTTGGTAAATTTCATACACAAATAAGAATTCCTTGGAGATCACATTCTATACACACACGAGATCAATTAATATCCCAGTAGTAGGCTTTTCATTGATTCTTCCAACGATGTAAAGAGGACCATTGGGTGCATGTTTGATTGTCATTTTATGAGAAAGTAATGTCAAGAGAAAATTTTCTTTGGCCCTTACAAGGTTGAACGTCAATGAGGTTTACCATAGTTTCTACATCATCCTCATTATCACTCATGTTATTATTAGTCATATCTTGTATGTTGGCAACATTCATCACATCATTCTTGGAGTCACTAGCTTTTACAAAAGCGATGTTATTATTTGGCATTGGATTGGTGAACATTTGCAAATTTATTTTAATTTTTGAAAAATGTACTTGTTTTGATCAATTGACTTGAATGAAAACAACTAAATAACATTGTAATTTTAGAAAATGAAAGAGAGATCTGAAAATAACAAGAAATAAAATAGATAAAGATAATTTAATGCCCAATTTTTTTTAAAATGACATGTACAAGGACATATTTACCCAAGGGTGAATCGATATTTGCACACGGGTTTGAAAAATTAAAATATGAGTTTCTCAGTTAATGTATAAGTTATTTGTTTTAAAAATTAAAATATGAGTTTCTTCAATGTATAAGTTATTTGTTTTAGGTTGTAGAAAAATTCCTTCAGCTACAGATTTCTAGAATTTTATGATTAAATGTAAATGCAATTGAATGGAAAACAACAAACAAAATGATAACTTTTGAGATGCAATTGTGATTGAATTTTCTAATGTAAATGATTGAAAACGCTAATGTAGACTACTATGCAATATATATGCAATATTTTTGGATTTTTGTGATTTTAAATGATGTAAAATTCAATTTTGAATGATGAAAAATACATTCAGGAAACCCTAAATGATATGCAAGACTAACTAATGCAAATCCTAGATTTAGTGTTTTAGATACTTCCAAATTAAAATTTATGATACATACAACATTGGATTCACCAAAATGGAATAACAAGAAAATGGAATGAGAGTGTGGAAGAGGGTTCCAATGATGGAATGATCTAAATTTTTAAACATACTCATACTTTCCCTAGTTTCATTGAAAAAAGAGATCTCCGAGGTATAGGATTAACTTTCAACCTTGAGGTGAGTCAACCCTATTAGGAGATTTGTTGTTTTCTTATGACAAAAATGATTGAATTGTTATTTTGGGAGATAAATTAAAGTGAATTAACAAACTAAACTATATGACCTAACACTTGAAATGCAAAATATTATGATAAAATAAATGAAAATGATACTTTTCAAGCATATTTAAGGTTAGAATGTTGTGCACCTAACATAAAAAGTGAATTATGAGCTCTATATTAGGACCAATTTGCTTTAGGATCAATGGATCCTACTGCATGGGCCAAAAATATAATTTTTTAGTCCTCAAATCCTGGATCTAAGCTTCTAATTTCTCTAGGTTTGACCATTGCAAATCTAGAAATAGAATTTATAGGCGAGTTTTTGAGTCTTGACAACAATGTTGACAACTTTTGAAAACTTTGCAAAATTGCTCTTTTGATCAGTCTTTAGTCCTTCTTCACCTATAAATTTGTACATACAAAGAGAGAAGAAAATTGTTCATTTTTGGGCAAATGGGGGTTTTCCTTTGTCAAGCACCATGTTGGTAATTAAACCTTGATAATGAAATGATGATAAATGGAAGGAATTGATGAATGAACAATGTTATGTCACAACTCACCAAACCCTTAATGACTACCCTTAGAGTACTGAAGTCTTAACACATCTCTCTAAGGTCTAGATCTTGCATGAATTGGCTTGATTGATTTCTTTATTTGATGCTTGAATGCTTTCTTGAATGCTTGAAATCTACATCACAATGTTAGCTCCTAAACATTGCATGAATGTGCATAAACTTTGACATGATGATATGATCTTGATTGTTGATGTAGATGACTAATAAATCTACTCTTAAATTCTCTTGAAAATAATATTTTCTATAGGATTTCTCTCATAAAATGTGTTAGATTTTAATTGATAGAAAGACCTTTTTCTTTATAGGTTTTTATCTAATTTCTTGAAAATTAGATTCCACAAGATGGCATTTGAAACTTGAGTTTTAATCATGAAAATACAACCAAAATCATATTAAAATTTGGGTCACAAGACTTAAAGGGGACCCATTCACCCTTAGGCGAATGGGTCCTAGGACCTAAATCTAAGACGCAATTTCCAAGGTGTTTAAATAATTAATCTTGGAAATTGTTTAATGGAGGTTTCCCTTTCAAAAAAGAGGAATAATAACGCTTTTTAATACATAATTTGGTCAATTAGAGGCTCAATTAAGTCCAATTAATTAAGGGGATGCAAACATAGTGTGAAATTGTAAAGGTATACAATTTTATACACTACAATATTTGTAGGTGTTTATCTAATTTTGTGAAAATTAGATTCTAAAATTCAACACTTGAAACTTGAATTTGAATCATTAAAATGTCACCAAAAACATAATAAAAAATTGGGTCCTAGAACTTAAAGGGGACCCATTCACCCTTAGGTGAATGGGTCCTAGAACCTAAGTCTATGAGACTCAATTTCCAAGGTAATTTAATTAATGTTGGCAGTTGTTTAATATAGGTTTATTTTTTGGAAAATAAGAATAATAAGGTTTTGGAATGCATAATTTGGTCAATTAGAGTGTTAATTAAGTCCAATTAGTTAAGGGGATTCAAACAGAGTGTGAAATTGTAAAGGTATACAATTCCCTACACTACACACACAATCAGAGGGACTTGTCTATTCATCATAAACAATAACTACACCAAAAGAAAAGAGGTATCAAAAACTCTAATACAAATGAGTGCAGAGAAGAAGACTCACAAAGAAAGGGTCAAAAAAATGGTAAAGAGGAAGATAATCCAACCTTTTGAAGAAGAGGAGAAAGGAGATGAGGTGGAAGAGGTATAAAATACTTCATAAAAGTAAAAGAAGTATACAATAGAAATACAACAAATAGAGGCATCGAAGCAACCACAAGCACCAATTGATGTCATGGCGACTACAAATGCCATCATCTACGATGATATGCTTCTACAAGTCTACACCATGTATGAAGATGCAAACACAAAAAATAAAGATAATATAATATAAAGCTTAGTACAATATATAAGGAAATTTAATGAAAGCTAAGATGACCTATGATTAAGAAGTTTTTGGAGCCAATAATTATTGCACTTTGAGAGAAGAGGGATAAGGCCATAAAAGAAAATGAGGAGATAAGGGAGAAATCCATCAAGGAGGTAGGGTATGACCTTACTGTAGAAAACAAGTAGTTGGCACTAACCCAAGTTAAAGAGCTCTAAATAAAATAGAGGGAAGAAACCCTAATGGAGGGAGAAAAAATGGAAACAACCAAGATGGAGAAAGAAACCACAAAAGCTCACCGAGAAGCTCTTAGATTCCATCTTGGAAGAGGAAAATGTAAAGAATCAAGCAACACATCCTCTCACAATTAGTAAACCAAGTGGTGGGGAGGATGGGGGAAAAGAAGAAAAAAATTTAAAGAGGTATCCACATCCATCTCTCCCATACATTTCATTAAAGATTTATTGGTGTGCAACAAAAATAATTGTAGCCAAGGCCCACACCATAGCTACTCTAGTTGCCAGTAGTGGGATCATAAGAAAACCTAGCCAATATCTCCCCACTCTAAGAGCTTCAACTTGGTGGAATATTTCATGCTATTGTAAGAGAAGAGATACTTCAGCATCATGTGGACAATGTGGAACAATTAGAAGAGGTGAGGTAGACATTGTAGAATTCAATACCACACATATAAAGAGGCACTTTCCTTCCCCTACTATAGTAGCTCAAATATTTGTGGATGGCCTACAGTTAGATTTTTAATCACATAAGTCCAAGATAAGGTAGGAAGCACAATAGGAGATCTTGAAGAAAAATCATATGAGGTCACAAAGAAACATGTAGTAATGCATTCCCAATTGGAGGTACAAATAAAGAATATTGAAGGAAGAATTACATAGACCAAAGTAATATGCCAATTTTTTTTAATGGTCCAACATAACCAAGAAATTAAAGTACCAAATCATAGAACTAGATGCTCAAATAGTGCATATCACCTCTTCATATGATCCACTCAAGGACATGGATGGTTCAATAAGAGCACAAACTAAGAATTTGCACACCCAATTGCACTAGGTCAAGGAACAAAAGTAACAAATAAGATGCAAGTCAAGCAACTAAGGGAAATAATCAACATCAAGTTGGCACAATTAATTGGAGTATTTGGAGAATTCAAAAATATATCATAGCGAATCTAGTTCCCTATTAATCTTGCAGAGGTAGAAGCCATAGACATAATTAGCTAAGGAAACATTAAGGTACTCAAATAAGCAAAGAAACAATGGGAATCTACATTTTTGGAACTAAAGGTGATATACAAACACATCCTTCAAAGGAACTAAGAAACATCTCTTGAGGACAAGACATAGTTTTGAAAGGGTAGATGATGTTAGTAGGACATAGGGGAAAGACCTAAAATATATTACAACTACTATATAGGACTTCTGGAACCTAAGCTCAAAAAGGAATATAGGCCAAGAGTGTTGGGAAAATGTCTCAACCTTGTAATTACACAAGGTACTATTGATAAGTAAGTGTAGGGGCATAGAGGGGTGCCCCTCATGAGGGCTCCAAGGGCCACACAAGCCAAAAGCCAAATTATATATATATATATATATATATATATATATATATATATATATATATATGTTGTTGTTAGCAGGATAGACATTAGTTGAATAACAATATCATTATATATATATATATGTGTGTGTGTGTGTGTGTGTGTGTGTGTGTGTGTGTGTGCATGATCATGATGGGCCAAAAAGTGGCGATATGATGGGTATGTGTAGGGTATGTGGCTGGCAACTTTTTTTAACCCAAAATTAATGAAATGAAAAGGGTTTTGAAAGGAAATTATTAGCTTTCCACCAATATAAACTATTCTTTACTTTGAATTTAATAAATTATTATTATTCATTTTCTATTTGACTACAACTAAAGTCCCTCGATTGATAGGTCGATTGAAAAAACATCTATATAGCTTTTAAACAAGATACATTTTTGAATCAAACATGTGTCACATTCTATGCTTCACATACCATAGGATTAAAAAATAAAAATTAGTTCTACAATTTCAATCGCTATAAGTGGGTCAAACATAATGCGGTTTTTATATTTTTTAAAAGTTGTAATGAAAAAATTATAACAATTATTTAATTAAAAAAATTACAAAAAAAATATGCATCATATCTAGATGACCCTCTACTTATATCTAAAATATTTTAAAAAATATTATCATTTTATTGTGGTTAGAGTGGTCAGACAAACACCTACTTATTTTTTCTTGAAATTTGGCACTACCGCATTGAAATTCCCCTAAATTTTCACCTCAAATAGATTTAAAAAAAAAAAAAAATAAACCTAGTAGTTTAGAAAGCATAATAAATTTGCTACAAATTCTATTATTACATATTTTTTAAATAATATAGATAACTTATTCAAATTTTTACATCAAGTTGCCTAACTCTTATTTTTTTGATTTTTTTGCCACTTAAGGGCCTATTTTTTCCATGATGATCTTGCACATCCTGCACATACCCATATATATATTATTGTAAATTTGGACCATTCATCATTAGGTCTCATATGGGTGATTCTACAATAGTGGTTTACAATTTTTGGCCAAACTAGAGACTAAAATATTTTTTTTTTACTAAATCTTCACTTTTAGGCACCTATAGTGGCTAAACTATGAGAAATTTGAAGATGATGCAAACTAAAGCTTCGTGACATTTTGTTTGTAGATTCTAAATTATTTTTTTTTCAAAATTTTAGGAATCAAATTGCACTTCTTTTTCCATCTCCCTTGAAAACCAATTTTTTTTAGAAAACAACATTTTAAAAAAGTGACGCTAACCGTATAACGATAATATTTTTCCATGAAGGATAAAATTATAATTATTTTGAATTTAGATTTGTAACTCGATATTTAGTGCTTCCACTTCTTTAGATAGTTTTATTGAATATTTTTTTATTTAATCAAGTTTCTAAGTCAAACCACTACAATTCAAATATAAAGAACTGCATAACGATAACCTTATTTGTATGTATTGAAATTCAATTTTTATTTATTGATTGCTGATCCTTTATCTAATGACCCATTTTTCAATTCTTTGATAATCCCACATTTTTCCACATGTAATGATAGAGCTTGATTTTTCAGTTGAAAACCCACATCAATTGAAGAAATAAAAATAAAAATAATATTAAAATTAAATTTATAAAATTATACTTTTTTCTCGTGAAGCTTTATAATAAGCGGGACTACATAATTTTACAAAATAATTTTAAATGACTCCATTTGATTCCCCAAAAGGTAAATCAAAAGTTGTTTTTTATTAGCATTTTGATAGGTGTAAAGGAGACTTCTTTATAGGTATGGTTTAAAACTAGCAGGGTTCTATCCAAGGGGGTTTGATCTAAGGTAGTTTGATCAAACCCTATTCAATTTGAATTCTTTAAATGGAACTTTTTAAGGCTCAAATCATTATATTTTCTAAAAATATGTGATTTCAACAAAAATCAGAATCTCCCAAAAATTGTAAAGCAACTTTGTGGGATCACCCATATTTGACAATCGATATTATGCTGGCTTGATTTTCCCTAGAAGGCAACCCTATTTTATGAGGGCATTTTATTATAGCTATATATTGTGATGTATTATGAGAGTCTAATAGCGGTCGTGTTGTCTATAGATCTCTGGTTGGTGATACTCCTATGAGAAGCTTGCTCTACAAATACATTATAATCTTTGTGATTTTTTAATAATATTTTGGGTGGCTTTTGGAGTGTGGGATTTTTCTCCTAAAAGGGTTTTTCCCATGTAAATCACTATATTTTGGTATGCATGATGTTTAAGTTTATTTCTGTTTAAGTTTCTATAACTATTACAAAGATTTGTAAAGTTTTTCATTATCCTCCTCTCAATATTAGTGTAGGAAGTTGTTTTGCTACCTTAGATTCCTTACAAATAGGTGCTCTATAAGGGTTGCATCTCTATAAGAGACAAAACATTAATATATTTATGTAATAGATATCAAATTAAGATATCATTAAATGAGATAGAGAATGGAATAGACTTTAATATAGAGCATAGACTAAGACTTGCTATTGTAATTGTTATATGAATATATAAATATATGGAGTTGTATAAGAGTGAATTTTCACCCCTTATGCAAATTCCCTTTTTTCCTTTATCCACCTTAGAAAACCAAGTTTAGAGGCTTAATTACACCTAACCCCACTATTTTCATCCCACTTGGCACCTATTTTGTGTGTCGGTGGGGGAGTTTTTGTCGAGGATGCTCGAGCGGCACACAGACATCCATGCAATGTGCTTACGTCCCTGGCAGATTCCTGTAGTTGAACCTACAGAGGCATTACACTTCTCATTGGGAGTCAAGTTGTAATGCCCTCTTTAGTTGATTGGTCCGAATATGGTCATTTTCTTCATCTCCTCTTCAAATTATCTCCTTCTACATGCATTCTAACTTCTTCCAAGCATTTAGTTCAATCTCTTCACACTCTTACACTCACTTCAAGCATTTCAAGCAGTCCATTGTAGCAATAAATTCACTCCATCACTTTAGTAGAGCAAGTTTGGGACAACACCATTGCAACAGAGGCTTGAGTTCTCTCATTTTCTCCTCCAAGTAGCCTTGAGTGGTCTTGGTGGAGGTGGTAAGCTTCCCTTTCCTCTCCTCTATTACTTGGTTGAGTAACCACACTAATTGTTTTGTAGTGCTTTTGGTGTTCTTTATTATATTACTCTCTTTATCATACTCACTTTCTTTGTTTTTCATGCAGGTGGAAACACCTAATCGAGGGTCTGACTGAGGTGGGCCCCTATACAACCACCCAACATTTTCCTCCTCTTTGTGTGTAGGTGAATGTGCTTTCAAGGAGCTAGCTAGTGAACAAGTTTCTTCATGAGATCCTTCTTGCCACCCTAACTCTTTCATTTTTATTTTAAAACATTAGAGAGTATTTTTTTTACTTAATCACATTATTTTGGCCCTTTAGTAGTAGTTAGCTGGGCCATTAGCTTGTTTTCTTAGGTTTGACCTTGAATCTATAGTTGTTTGGCCATACGAACGCCATCACACTTTAGAGATGCCAGTGCGTCACGTTGTTGTCCAAGGACCATGCTTTCATCCTCGGGTTGAGAGCTTCCTAAGGCATAGTGTTGAACCTAACAACTAGCTCACCTAGCCATGTTCTGTATTTTGGGTCTGTAGAGTGGTCGAATGATCTTGTAGTCCTCATCATTATTGTCCTGCATATCCCAACTTCATGTTCAGCTGAGGTAAGTTAGGGAAACCTTCCACATCTTGGCCCTCTGTGACCTAGGGCCTTGCACATGGTGGTCCCCCTCTCTTACATTTTTGGTGAACCTGATGTGAACCATTTTGGTTTCATGTTTGTGATACTGAGATTTCCTTTCCTCATACTATAGTAGTGTTGTAGGTGTGAGTGTTGTGAGGCTATCTCCTTACAAACCAACCTATGACTCCTAGTTGGCATAGTTGGAAGGTTCCAAAGGTGTTGCATAGTGAAACCTTAACTAGGTGACTATCTTATCCTATAGCCTTTAGGGACTTTGTGGAAGTATCATCTAATGTGCATAATGGCCTCCTTCCTTCATCAACCTATCCCCTCTCCATAGCCTATGGAAAGTGGTACTAGTATAACCTTCACTTCACAGGACTTGTTAATGTGTTTTAACAAGGAACCATCTCCTCTTTATATCCCTGCGTAGATTAATGGAAACATCACAATGGGTGTTCTCATTGATCCAATGTTACAAGTAAACATAATAATCAAGGAGATTATGTTGATCAACTTCTTGCATAAGGATGGGTACAATACACCTGTGAGTACCATCCACACACATGATGGGCTTTCCGTGCCCCCCTTCGATAGTATTGTCCTATTGATCTTGGTTGGACCTAAATCTGTGAAACTCCTATTTGACATTGTCTCTAGGTATGAGCTCTTTAGGGTGAAGATGGGTATCCCTTGGTTGGTAGCTCTGAATGCAGTCCCCTTGGTTGTGCACAAATGTCTAAAAATTTTCCATGGGGGTTTTTTGCACGTAATTCATGACACCGGTTATAAACCATTAGTTTCTCATGGTAGCTACTCCTTAGACTACTCTTGGCCTATGCCCGTTGGTCCTCTTCCACCTAGGATGGACCTTTTGCACCAAATATATCAAAATTATCAGAAAGGGTTCCTAAGGCTGAAAGTGAGATACCCTCGCTTGCCTTATGCTATTTCACATAGAGCTTTCTTAAAGTTTGACAACGTTGCCACTAAGCCACAAAGGAAGGAAGAAGAGAAGCAGTCTCGTGATCCTCCTTCTTCTTTTGCTGGTCAGCCTGATGCTTCTTCTCGCTTTGTTGTGGTAACATTAGATTCTAGTCCTTGCTTGTAGGAGAATCCTATGGTGCCCACTTGGCGAAATACTAAGCATCCTCAATTCAAACTTCCTCTTATGCCGACAAAGCCTAGACTCATTCGGTATAATAGGAAGAGTCTCTCCAATGGAGATTCCTCTTTGTATCAACCTCTACGGCCTCCTATAGCTCTTGCTCCTAAAGTAGTGAATGGCAAGAGGCCCACTACTGAGGTGCTTTCAACCCAATTCCCCCTCCCACTCATCAACCTGTTCCTCCTACTACCACTTGGGAATCCTTTCCTTCATCAAAAAAGACTATAGTGGGTGTTCCCATGGTTGAGCAGGAGCTTTCTATTCCTTCGCAACCTCTAGACTCCAACTCAAAGAGTCATAGAAATCACCTTACGCGTGAGTGCAATTGCTAGCGAAAGGCTCTCTTAACTAAGTAGGTCGCCTCGCAAAGGAAGGAGGAAGAAACAACCACCCCTACATTAGGGCCTCCTACATCTTCCTCTCCCCTTCCTTCTGCTTCTCTTCAATCTGGTCCCATGCGGCTTTTGGCTTCTATTGTGAGTATGAATATACCTAACGCCAAGCAGGTATAGGTGTTCATTGCTCCTTCGGTGGAGCCTCCCTTTTTAATGTTTGTTCCAGATATCCATCCTTTCCTAAAACCCATGGATATGGCTAACACTTCGGTCATATCTATTGTGATTATTTCCTCCTCTTCCTCTACACCTTCAGCCTCATCTATAGGGAGTTCAACTCCTCTGACAAAGAAAAATATGAAGTGTGGTCCTTCTAGCAGTGAAGGACATAAGAGGAGTCCATCTTCTCCATAAAGTGGCCCCGTGTTGACTTGTTTTGTCTTGGTGATGGAACTAGTCCCAGCTTCCCCTGAGTTTTTCACCACTCCTAATTCATTTGGTGAGCCTAGCGGTGAATCTCAGGTGCAGCTTTCCCCATCCACTAATGTTAAGCACAACACTCCCATGGGGTGCATGTTTAATTATGTGGATGAAGTTTCAACCTTGTTAGCGATCTTCATGAATTTGCTGACCTTAGCTCCATAAGATCTTGATGAAGAAGACCTTGTAGGGCCTTCTTCCTTGGCCCTTATTGCAGGAGGGTCAAATGCTCATTCTCCTCCCCCCTACAATGATCTAGAGTGGGAAGCGAATGACCTCTTGGCTGATCAATGTTAGGAGGAGGCCTATTCTTGATATTTTGTGTGTGTGTGTGTTTTGTGATGTGTTCCCCCATGATCATCCTATGTGTTCCTAGATGACCCTCATCACCCTTATTGGTGCTTAGATACAGGTTTGGTTTTTGTTTCATAAACCTTCTTCTATTTATATCATCATTCTTCCATGTTTGTGCTTGATTTATGATAAATTGGGGACAATGCAAAGTGTTGGGGGCATTTAGGCTTCCCTTCCATGTTGACCCAAATTTTTATTCTTTATTTTGTCTTCTCGTGCATTATTCACATGGATTGATATAGTAGGGGGTTGATGATAGTTCATTTATATACTATTACTATACATACATACATACATACATATATATATATGAGCAATTATGACCCTGAAATATCAGGGTACCCATGTTTCCTTTGTTTGTGTTTTTCTCTTTCGTTTTCTCTTTATATTTCTCCCTTCTTTGCTTGAGTTTCCCCTCTCATGTGTGACAAAAACCTTTCTTCAACATTTCAATTTCCAGAAAATGCATTCATGATCAAAAAAATATTTTCTTGAGAATCTTTACAAACCTCTTTTTTTTAGAAACGCATTCTCAACTTGGAACCCTAACAGAACATGTTTCCTTCATCATAAGTTTGTAAAGAAAGTACTTGAAAACCTTCCTTCGAGGTGGGAACAACTTTGACCTTCCCCTCATGTGGGGGAATATTCTTCCAATTTATCAACGGTCCGCAGGACTGTCTGCTTACTTGCCTACATGGCCACTTCCTGACACTGCAGAGTTTGCTTTCCTAAGTTTCCTCCATATGAGTGATCTTGGAGGATACCTCCCTGCAAGCCTGAGCACTTGTAGGGTGATTCCTTTAGGTTTCCTCCATGCGAGAGATCTTGGGGGTTACCTTCTCTACAAGTCTACAATTCTATAGGGAACTTTCCTGGCTTCCTTCATGTGAGAGATTTTGGGGGTTTCCTCCTTGTAGTTTTGCGGGTCTGTAAGATGCTTTCTTTCTTCAACTTGATAGTTCTAAGAAGCTATGGAGTCCTTCACTTCCCCTATACCTTCAAGGTCACCAGGTCGTGGTATGCTTCCTCGATAGTTCAGGTATACATTTCTAACCTTACTCCTTCCTTGATCTACTTTACCAAGCACTCATCCGTATTTGTGCTCTTTAAAGGGTAAAAAAAAGAAGTTGGGTCCATGAAGAGGGGAATTTTTGGCAAAAAAAAAATCGCAAAAAACTCGTACATGTTATTAAGAAAACGTGTATGTGTTATGCTTTAGGTACCCGAGCCTAAAAAATGTGTACACGGTATAACACATACATGTTATATTACACGTATGAATTTTATAACATGTACAAGTCGTTTATTTAAAAAAAAAAACTTTTTAGAAATGCATATGCATTTCTAAAAAGTATATTTTTTAAAAAATAATCAAGAAAATAAAGAACACATGAATTTTGTAACGCATATGTATTTTTAAAATTTTGAATTGTAAACCCACATGTTACACCAGTTTTAGGCTTGGGAAAGGCTTGGCAACTCGACTTTTAGCCTTAGACCTGCAACTAAAAAGGTAAGAGAAATTGAAGAAGAATGTCCAACTTTGGCAATATGGCTGATGGACTTTTTTTTTGAATCAATCTATAAAATTAAAATGCATTAGAGAACACAATGTCTAGTTTCTAAATATATAATTTTTATTAAAATTGGGTTATATTTGTTATATTTTAATTAATTTCTAAGCAAACTAATCCTTAAACTTGAAATATCAATCTTTTTTTGTTTTTTAATAACCTTTTTTTTTTTGGTTAAGTTTCTTGTAAAAAAAATTATATGACATCAATCTTCAGACAATTGTCTACACAATGAAAAAAAATGTTTCAACTTTAGGTCCAATTATACTATTTGTACACGTTGATTTTTAAAAACAACAATTAAGGCCAATAAAAATTTAATTAAAAAAAAAATTCAACTAAAAATTACAAAAAAAAATCCTTATCAATATTAATGTTGTTAGCTCTCTTTCCCCAAAAGAATAAAAAAAATACTTTTATTTGGGTCAAAAAGTGGTGTCTGTATACGTGCATGGTATGGTAGACAATAGGGAGTTTTAAAAAATGGTTTTTATACATCCCTATCAAAACTTAATTTCTATCATCTGGGTATTTAAACAAATGACTTTTTGTAAGATTCATTGTGTAAGTGCCTCGAATTTTTAGCCCAAGTGTAACAAATCGGAAAAACAACAAAAATACTTCCACTTTTTGAGCTTTTTGTGGACCCAACTTCTTGCATTAGCCCTAAAGTGGGGGAAAAATGTATAAGAGTGAATTTGCACCCCTTACACAATTTTTTGTTTTTCCTTTATCCACCTTAGAAAACCAAGTTTAGAGGCTTAATTACACCTAAGCCTGTTTCTTTCATCCCACTTGGCGCCTATTTTTTGTGTCGGTGGGGGAGTTTCTATCGAGGATGCCTATGTGATGCATAAACATCCATGCAACATGATTACATCCCTAGCAGATTCCTACGGATAAACCTTCAGAGGTGTTACACTTTTCATTGGGAGTCAAGTTGTAACACCCTCTTCGGCCGATTGACCCAAATATGGTCATTTTCTTCATGTCCTCTTCAAATTCTCTCCTTCTACATGCATTCTAACTTTTTCCAAGCATTCAATTCAGTCTCTTCACACTCTTGCACTCACTCCAAGCATTTCAAGCACTTCTTTGCAACAATAACTTCACTCCATCACTTCATTAGAGCAAGTTTGGGACAACACCATTGAAACAGAGGCTTGAGTACTCTCATTTTCTCCCCCAAGTAGCCTTGAGTGGTCTTGGTGGAGGTGGTAAGCTTCTCTTTCCTCACCTCTATTACTTGGTTCAGTAAGAACACTTATTGTTTTGTAGTGCTTTTGGTGTTCTTTATTCTATTACTCTCTTTATCATACTCGCTTTCTTGGTTGTCCATGGAGGTGGAAACACCAAAACGGGGTATGGGCGGGTGCATGAAGTTGGGTACCAATTTTGTGGCCACTTTTCATTTTTTTTTTTAAAAACGCGCTTGCCAAAATCGACAAAATCAAACACATGGGTAATGTTAAGTTCTCTCTTAGCTATCCAACGATGTAACTTTTTTCACTTTTTGGAAATGTTAAGCCTTTCATCCATAATTTCTTTTGTTTGTATGTTTGTTTTTTGCTAAAAAATAGTGTTTGGTGTTTCTTTTGTTATAAATTAACCATTCATCAAAAATTCAAATACATTACATTTTTAGAAATTAGACTCCATTCTACAAATTCTCAAAAATAAAAGAAAAAGAAAATCAATTATTTTCAAAAATTTGTAGGGGGAGCACAGCCAAAATTTTGCTTTTCAGGAAGTGCCCACTTAGAAAATTAGTAAAAAATCAAATGTTCATTAAAAAATTATCAGAAAAATTGCACATCAACTAGATGCTATTAGCTAACTTTTGACTGTAGCGATTTTAAAAATACTACAAAAAAGTTCACCGTGCTCAGGTCATACAAGAGTTTCTATGTTATGTTTATAGCACCGATTTGTGTACAACCCTCTTTTGAACCCTTTAATCTCAACCATTTTCAAAATAAATTAGTAGTTTAGAAAGTAGACTCGGAGCACTTCGATTCTTGTTTTTGTTCCATCCCAAAATTTTGAGTGTAACTATCCTCAATTTCATGTCCAAGGTCAGCATTTCTTGATTCCAGAAAAAAAAGTGGCCACTTAAGCCCCCTTTTTGGGAACCATCTTGGTGCACTTACCCGTATGACTGAGGCAAACCCCTATACAACCACCCAACATTTTCCTCCTCTTTGTGTGTAGGTGAACATGTTTTCAAGGAGGTAGCTGGCGAATGAGTTTCTTTGTAAGATCCTTCTTGCCACCCTAACTCTTGCATTTTTACTTTATCACATTAGAGAGTATTTTTTTTTACTTAATCACATTATTTTTTCCCTTTAGTAGTAGTTAGTTGGGTCGTTAGTTTGTTTTCTTGGGTTTGACCTTGTCTCTATAGTTGTCTGGTCGTACAAACACCAATGCAATTTATTGAAGCTAGCATGTCGCATTGTTGTCCAAAAGCCTCAATTTCATCGTCGAGCAGAGAGCTTCCTAAGGAACAATGTTGAACCTAAAAACTAGTTTTCCTAGCTCCATTCTATATTTTGGGTCTGTAGAGTGGTTGAAGGACCTTGTAGTCCTCATCATTCTCATCCTGCATATCCTAACTCCCTATTAAGTTGAGGTAAGTTTGGGTACCCTTTCGCATCTTGGCCCTCTGTGACCTGGGGCCTTGAACATGGTGGTCCCCCTCTCTTATAGGAGTTATAAGGGTTTAATACATGTTTCATGGATGAATGTTGTCTTTGTTTAAGTTATAAATGAAAATTTGATAGATATAGATTCTATCTGCACTTACTCTTTTATCTCATTGTATCCTCTAAGGTATAGACATACTACATAAGGGATACTAGCTAGTACAAATCTCCATAATGTAATTCCCTATTTCGTCTTGCCAACAAGAATGATTATCTAACAATATTACTAGGGTATTTTATGAGAATCATTTCTTTTAGTGAATTGTGCTTCAAATTTGATTTGAGATGAGTTCGCTTCCTTATGTTAATGGTTTTACTACATGTTATTTATGGCATAATTAATTATTAAATTTTTATTATAGATTTTAATGTTTATCTAACAATGGTGTAAGATATTTTACATCAAATATGTTTTCAACATGAATATAGGAAGGTGAACTAGGTATTGGTGCTGAAATATTTGACCTATAGTCCAATTGTATGAAAAATATCAATTTATTAATTAAATTAGATAAGTTAATTAATTAAAAATAAATCAATTAATAACACTAATTAATTTGTCAGTGCATATTATTACCTTTTTGTTAATTATTTTCTAAAAAAAAATAAAGAGGACACAATCTTAATTATTTTAATTAATTTGTTTAAATATTGAAGCTGAAATTTACATAGTTAGAGTTTTAGAAAATAAATTATTGTATTTATTCTATTTGAGAACTAAAGGTAAATAATTTCTTAAAATTACTTGATGAGTGGAACTTATAATTAAAAACTAGAAAAATATTATTTTAATATATAAGATGCTTTTCTAAGAGGATGTGCATAAAGATGATATATATAAAGGATGTAATATTAATTTCTTTATTTGAACAATTTGATTTGGATGGTGTTTCATGCTTCGTAATTCTTAGTATTCTATAATATTTTAATTTTTTGCTTGTTTGTTCTTTGTTGTTTGGTTGTACTTAATGCTTTATCTTTCTCTTTGTACAAGAGTCAAGGCCCTTTCAAAACCCTACTTACTTATCAATATCAGTTTTATTAGAATAAGAGTATTTTTTAATAAAAAGAAAGAAGAATTTCTTTAGAAGATATTATTATTGCATTCTAGTGAAATAAATGATACAAGTTCTTGAAGAATGAAGAATTAAAAGTTCTTTTTCGAAGTTCAAGGATAGTGACTATAATTCTAGTTCTTCATCAATTTAGTTTTCAACTTACCAAATGAATTATGGTTGGATCTTCATATAGAATTGTTTTGAAAGAGATTTGAACTAAGTTTTAATTAAAGAATTTAGAATCTTGAATACAAAATAGAATTTTTTTTTGATTGATTAGGTGTTTCTTTCTCAATAAGAAATTAATGTGAAATATTTTCAATAAGAAATGATTTAAAAAAATCATAAAAATTAGATTGAATTAGATGAGAAAATATAAGATTATTTGTGTAGGAAGAAACATGATAAAAATGGTAAGGAAATATTTTTTATCTAATAAAGATTCTAAATTAATTCTCCAATAATATATCTAATAGTGTTGAAAGCCTATTATGTATTAACAAGTTTTAAGTGTCAAAATAACACAATGAGAAGTGTTTCTTAATAAATAAGGGATGTTTGAATGCATAAAACAATTATCACTATATTTAGTGTTTAATTTACTATTTTGATAAATATTATTATGATTTTTATGAAGTTGTGTTCTTTTAGATTAGTGAAAAGAGTGTTAGCTAGTGAAAAGGGTGTGAAAAGGGTGTTATCTGATGAATTAGTAAAACTCGATCGATAGGTTTGACCTATTTTTTAATTTAGTTTATTGTAAAATCATGGACTTGAGAATGATTAGATTCATTGACTAAATTTTATGATCACCAAGGTATGTTATATCAATTTTTCTAGTGCTCTTAATGGTAGAGGGTCCATAAAATATGTTATACATTAGTGATCATCTTCCTTCACTAAATCTAGGAGTTTCTCTCTATGAATCCTTATAGTTTGACTTATTCATATGCATGCATACTCCACTTAGTGAGGTGGCATGCTCTATACTTGCTGTGGTTAGTTTTCTTTCTTGTGTGGGACACTACACAGTTGGGAGTTGACATTTTGGTGTGGTATTAATGAACATTAAAGAGTGTGATGCATTGATATTATTTTTTGTGTACATTATCATTTGTTATAATTATCTCATATTGTACATTCTTAATTATTATTTTTATTTATGATTGTTTTAAATGGTTTCTTTGGTGTGATTGTTTGGTATGCATTTGATATTGTGAATATGTGTTGTAAATTTAGATGGACATTGTTCAATTGTTCAGTCTTTGATTTTGAATGAACGTCTATTATATTTGTTAAGAAAATGTAAAATGTATTACACTTTTGGATTATGAATAGAATATTTCATCATTAAGATTGGTGGTTGGGGAGGAAAGGGATTTCCACAAATGTGTTGAATGAGTACCTCCCTAACAACAACTAAAACTTGGATGGATTGATTTATATATAGTTTAAAGACCTCAGTAATTTATTTTATATAAGATCACTTTTACATATATGATAAGATTACTCATAAATATATTATAATAATTACAATTATTGATAAAAACTGTAATACTAAACCCATTATACATAAATTAATATATTATGTAGTGTAATTATTGGTCAGATAAAAGGATAAAAAATAGCTATTTTTTGGGGGATGTGACAATAGTCTACCAGCCCTTGGCGTGGTTTCCATGGCAATACTCCTAGTCTGCGTGCACGTCTTGCATACACAAAATTGTCAAAACATGTCATCCAGTCTATCAACCTGTCACACATAGCCCGTGCTTAGACGTTTTTACACCACCTCTATCTTCCTACTTTTCTTTTCTTACTATTTTGCTTGTACAAAATGTATTGAAACTTCTACACGGAAGAATGTACACAATAGTCTATAATGCATGACAAGATTACACAGGCATATAGGAGGATGAACATCAACACAACCAACTCACATGTTATTGCGTGTATTTTAAAATTGTCTACACACATCTGATTATTCGTTAGTTCTTTAAATTTTTAATTTAGTTTAGTTTATTAAATGGGAGATCGCATAAACTGCCACGACTGCTAAGGTGCCAGATGTGGGCTCACTTTTAATTAACACTCACCGCACTACATGTTTTCCCCTTCATGTGCTCTAAGCTGACAATTCTGAGTGCTGTAAATTAGATTTATGAAAAGTGTTTACGAGCCAAATTTGACATGTGTACAGTAACACTATAGCCAATTCCCACGCTAATGCTTCTTCACCATTTGATTTCTCCCTATTGCTCTTATTTAGAGACTACAGATAGAGATTCTAAAAGATTGTTTTTGAAATCAGTTATGTATGTTTTAATATCAATATTTCAGATCATTTTTTGTTGTGGATAGTTGAATATGATCTGTAACATTATACAAAAATATATACAATTGATTTCAGAAATAAACTTTTAACAATTAAAATTTATAAAAATTGTTTTTGAAATCAGTTGTGTATGTCAACATTTCAGATCATTCTACTTTACTTGATGAATTCTTGAATATAATCTCAAACGATAATATAAAAATATACACAATTAATTTTGAAACAATCTTTTAAATACTACATGAATCTTGAAACAATCTTTTAAATACTACATGAATCTGTAACTACACATTCTATTACAGATTCTATTTTTCTTTTGATTAAGGCATCGATCTCGATTACAAAAGCTTTTAACGTCTTGTAACTTGCTATTTTTCTTTGTTACTTAATACTTTTCCGGTTGGCACATCCCTTATTCTGCATCCCAAATTCTACGAATGCATTTTGCATCAGTTTAAAGGAAGATGAAACTTGTGTTAATCTTGCAATACGATACATGGAAAGTTTCCTTCTGGTCGCCAAAAGATACACTGACTTAATTTTTTTGTTTGTGTATTTTCTGCAATAAGTAGTTTCTAACTTTTAAAGCTATTTAGCGACAAAGCCCCTGACCGGTGGAATAGGGCAGTAGCACCAACAGCAGGATCAGAACGATGCCAGAAACGGAGGTAGCAACAGTGGAGCTTTGGAGATTGCGAATCATGACAACCAGCAAAATCAGGAGTTAAGGTTCGGTGAGATAGCTCTCCTCATTAAACTCGTACCCGACAAATCCTAGAATGGTTAGTGTCAGTGTCTGCATTCCCACAACGTGGCCTTCTCCTATCCACATGGAGCACATGCAATTGCTCACCAATTAAGTAAAGGAAATTTGATCACCACTACCTATTTCTATTCGATTTCAGTAAAACATCTACTTGCCACTACCTGATCCTTGTTAATATATATATATATACTTGTATTTTTTTATATGCACAATAAAAGTGGACGGCAGACCCAGCTATTAAAGAATTGGCTTAAGTGAAATAATTAAATCCTTCCTCAGTAGTAACTGCACTTCCACTGGCATGTTCTAGAAATCACATCTTGATGCAGAAAATGCCAAATTCAAACAGCTGAAAACGATGGCAAGTTATTATCAGTACCAACCCTAAACGTACTCTTTAATGACGTGATGGCGTATGTTACAATCCATTTATTGGGCATTGAAAAGTACATAGAAATGCTTGACAAACATAAACTAGCGTAAAAACTCTTTTCTACAGTTCAGTCTTCTTATGCCTCGAAATTCTGAACAGAAAGACAATTGAAAGAAAACCCACGGTTAATTATTCTTATGGAGTCTCAACTCTCTATTTTGGGCTCATCAGATCCAATTACATATATGCAAGTAGAAATATGTTAGCTTCTTTTCTATGCAGAAGCAATTAAATCCTCCCCGAAGAGATAGGAGATCTGATCGACCACCCAGAGAGTTCCTGGTTCTACATCCAGTGTCTGTCTTTGTGGAAGAAGAGGACATCTGCAAAGAGGGCATGTGTCGTGACGCTGATCAATCCATCTATCCAAACAATTTCTATGAAATACATGACAGCAATTACAGAGCTCTCTTATTTCGTCGTCTTTCTCAAATAAGTTCAAACAAACGGCGCACACGATATCCTCCTCGATCTCCCTAAACCTCTCTGCAAATTTTCCAAACGTCAGCAGAGGCAACCTCTCTCTGATGACGTCTGCACACACAAGGGAAATCTCAGAGGATTCTTCCAACGCAGGGCTTTCGGGCTCCAAGAATCCAACTCGAGAAAGAACCCAGCAAATCGCTTTGTTCACGTCTTCTATAGCAGAGATAAAGTTGAGCAGAAATGTTGGGACCAAAAGACCAGAATAGCCTGCAGAAATTCTTATGATCCAACAATCGGCCATTGCTTCAGTGAAGACTAAAATTCTCCCTAGATAAGAGATGGCAATAGCCTAGTACAATTGCTATGAAGTTCCTCAGAGCCAAAACATATAAATATATGGAGGAAGAGATTGTGGGGAGGCCCGCTAAGATATCAACGGCTCCCTTGCAACTGCTCCGAAGCGTCGTCTAATGCGCCTCCCACTTTCAATACAAACCCCAACGTGGAAGAAGAGTGTTTAGGTAATACGGGTTTTCGTAACAACACGTGGATTCAAATAATTTGTTGGCAATAAAAACAGATTCGAATCATTTGCTTCGTTTTAGATCTCAATATACGCAGCGGAATAGTGAAGCAAAACGTTTGCACTTACTTTAATCGACATGATTATTTTCTAAATCTGGCAATTAATGATAAAATCTTATATAAACTTATTTTCACATATTTTTAGGGTTTGGATTTAAATATTTTCGATTAAATTTGTGGTTTGGATCTAATATATTTATCACTTTTTTTTATTATCAAAGTATTATTTAAATTTGCATTATTATTTAGAAATTATTATTTAAGTACATGATCACATCATTAATTTTTATTAATATTTTTATAATTTGAATAAATTAGGTATATTGTACCATTTCTTGATATATTTCATCTTTGTTTACAATATTATATTGATTTTCAAAGTTTAATTATGAAAAATATTTATGATGGGAGGGCTTTGGTTTGATTGGTTAGAGTATTTTGTTGGAGGCAAGATGTCATATGTCCATTCTTCCACGTTAAAAAAGTATGAATAACATTTTCAGAATAAAACGTAATAATATTTGTACATATCATCAATAATAAACAAATTGTAAATTCATAATAAAGATTAAATCTTCAAATCAAAGATCAAATTTATAAGTATGAAGATTTTTTTCATTATATACAAAATTAAGTAAAAATAAAAAACCAATCATTTTTTAATCTTTCAAAACAACATAAAAGAAATTTAATTATCAGAAAAAAATAAAAAATTAAAGAAATATATTAAATTTCATTATAAAACATAAATCAAATCACAAAAGAAATCCATAACAAAATTTTTGAAAATTACACATAAAACTATATTTCTAAATTTCTATTCCTTCTTTTATCATTCATAAAAGTATACTTATATTTCCTTATTATTTGAGCACTTAAAAATCACCTGGTTGTGATTGTTGAATCATTAGGGGAGAGGGCCCAGTAGTCGTGCACCCTAACTTCGCGCTTCTAATTATCCTACGTCGAAATTTCAAATCACTCCCAATTTTTTACAGCAGCTTTCTTGGCAAGTTCTCTGCTTATAACTAAGGTTTCAAGGCCACATCATCAAATATGATGCCACATCAGCATGCGTTTTTGTCAAGGTGTCCAAAAAGGTCCCAAAAAATAGTGAGACCAATTCTCGTGCATTACATCATGAGTAGTTGAGCGCTGATGTGGTATCACATGATTGGTTGCTTTTTAGATCAAAAGCATACATTTTGTTTAATTATGGGTAGTCAAATCACAACTATTGGACATTATATAAACGACTATTAGGTATTATATTTATGATTGGGTGCGCGACTATTGGACCCCGCACGACTATTGGGCCCTCTCCCCTACTTAATATCCAGTTCAATAGATTTATACTTTTTCTATCACGTACAAAGTGGGAAAAAAATTATTTTATTACTTAATTTGAAAGCTTCTTTCCTCGAATATCAAAGCCAGTCCCACGTCAAAAAGTTAATGCATTCCACAATTCAGTGGGCCCCCCACTTTATAGTGAATTTCATTTGGGCTTTTCAATGAGTATTTGCTGGTGGTACCTACCAGTAAAATAGTTTCTTCCCTCACATTGAATGGATGAAAAAAAACCTTTATTTTAAAGAGGGTCTTGGTCCACCATTTAAGGATGGAAATGGATGTACTATTCCTCGCTCTAGGTTGTTCTCCAAAACTAACTTTTTTAGTTTATTTTTTTAATAGGGAAAACATACTCTGACCTATGATTATATAGATCTAAAGGAGATATAAGTATTTAATAAGTAATGAAATATTTGGTAAAATGATTTTAGAAAGAATAGGGGGCTAGAAGTTTTTTATTAAATATAACTGATGAATGACAGTTAATTTGAAGATGCAATTAATAATTGTAATTTGATCTTTATAATTGAATACGTATTGTTTGAATTATTATAAATTTATCTAGATTGTATTATGTGGTTTTATATGTGGTTGTGTCCATGATCTAGTCCTTCTAACATAGTGTAGTCTTTGTGGAGAGAAAATTTCTTCTACTCCTATAAATTTGTCGAATTTGTTTTCTATAAATGTATCTAAAATTGGTGGATTGAGAAGCACCTTGGAAAGACTATTAGTGTATAGGGATGAAGTGTGGAAACATTCATGATAACTAGCCAATTGACATAATCAATGAATAAGGTTGGAACACATTCCATGTAAGTATAATAAGTTGATTAAGTAATTGTTGAGGGTGGTTTTAGCACACCCAACTTGCTAACCAATAGCAAGTTATTGCTCCTTTTGAAAAGAAAAATAATCTACTCCAATTTTCCTTTTGAGTTGGGCCTTGATCGCGATGGACAACTAAGTGGTTGATGTTATTAGAAGAATAAGGAGTTTTTCATTAATGCATTTGTTGGCAACATGAGCATGTGGGATGAGCACAACTTGTGCAGTCATGCATTGTAGTGTTGTCATTGATGTCAACATTGTATCCCAGTATGAAGACCATTATGGATGGCTTGAGTATGTTTGAGGATTAGTTTCAGTTTTAGTAGTGCATGGTGTTAAAGTAGTTTCAATCTTTTTATATTCTTTTCATATTAAATCATCATAATAGATTAATGGTTTAGTGTATGAATGTGGATTTGAATGTTAATGAGGGTTTTTGAAGGTTTAAGGTACAACTAATTAACCACCCCTCTCAGATTTTTTTGTTCATTCAACAATTGGTATCAGGGAAAGGTTCCTTGGAGAAAAGGTTAACTACTTAAAGTAGATCTAGGATAACGAACAAGAAGGAGATCCCTATGTTTGATAGCATAGACTATGCAATTTAGAAGGAAAAAATGGAAGGCTATCTAGTTTATCTTGGATATGATGTCTGGTAGTCAATGAAGAATCAATATACCATACTTGTAAATGGAACAAGCACAAGTGATGAGATCAAGGCCTATGAAACAAATGGTAAAGCAAGTTTTGTTCTCTTGAGTAGTCTTGCAAATTATAAATTAGTGAAAGTGATGGATTTGAAAACTACTAAATAAATTTGGGATAAACAAGCTAAGATGTAGAAAGCATTTATGAAGGAGATGCTAAGGTTAAACAAGCTAAGATGTAGAATCTAAAGACACAATTTGTGAGCCTACGAATGTTTGAAGATGATGATATTACAAGCTACATGTAGAGATTTGATGAAATTATCAGTGCAATTAGAGGTCTTGGAGGAAAATTCAAAGAACCAAAAGTGATAAAGAAAATTCTCAAAACTCTTCCTAAATCTTATGATAAATTTTTTTTCTGCTATTAAGGAAATTGTAGATTTTAATACTTACACTAGAGATTAGTTGTATGGTACACTAATTGCATTTGAAATGAGAGAATTTGGTTTGAATAATGTTGTAAAAGTGGATACTACTTTAAAGGTTGGAAAATCAAAGAAGACTGAAGATTCAAATTAGGATGATCTTGATGATGTAGAAGCTAACTTTGTGAGAAGGATGAAAAAGGGCACCGATAAGTAGAAAGGTAAATTACCTTTCAAATATTTCTATTGTGGACAAATAGGTCACTATGTTTCAAAATGTCCAATTAGAATTGTGAACAATAAGAATAAGGAAAACAAAGGTAAGATGATCAGTAAAAGCTATTATGTTAGAGAATATGCAAGTATTAATGATGATGAATTTTATTATGGAGATGATGATGATAATGAATGCTTGCTCATGGCTTTAAAAGATGATTTTTTTTTGCTAACTCTAAAAGATGTGTGAAGGAAAGTGCTCCAGAGACAAAGGATAAGACTATAGGTACTTTGGTATCTACTTTTCATGCCACA
Source organism: Sequoia sempervirens (assembly GCA_007258455.2). NCBI lineage: Eukaryota > Viridiplantae > Streptophyta > Pinopsida > Cupressales > Cupressaceae > Sequoia > Sequoia sempervirens. The sequence continues at coordinate 342,568,307 of VDFB02000008.1, forward strand.
TAGGATAAGAACTATTGGATCATTGATAGTGGCTACTCAAATCATATGACTGGAGACAAGAGTAAGTTTGTTAAACTTGAAAAGTATGATGAAGGACTTGTTAGATTTGGTGATTATTTAGATGTTATTTAATTTGTGGAATAGGTTCAATCAGTTTTGATGGCAAGAATAATACTAATGATGTCTAGTATGTCAAGGGTTTAAGGCATAACCTTTTTATTGTTGGAAAAATGTGTAGCTAGCAAAGGATATAATCTTATGTTTCAGGACAATGGATACATAATCAAAATAGGGTCCAGAACTATCATTGCTACTAGAAAGAGGACTGATGGAAATGTTTATCAACTCAAGGGTGTTGATGGTCATTGTTTTATGACTTATATTAATGAAAGTTGGTTATGGCATAGGAGGATGTTTCACATCAATTTTGATAACTTGGTTAGAATCGGTCTAGTTCAAGCAGTGAGAGATCTTCCAAGGATTATAAAGGTTATCAATTTTTTCCGTAGAGATTGTTAGTTTGGAAAACAAACAAGAAGAAGTTTCAAGGGGAAAGAACAATCTTCTATCAGATTGTTGGAATTGGTGCATGCAGACCTTTTTGGTCCTATAAGAGTGAGAACGCTTCAGGGTAACAGGTATTTCATTCTTTTTATTAATGAATATTCTAGAATTTGACATTGGTTACTTTTCTTAGAGAAAAATATGAAGCCCTAGATAGATTCAAAGTATTTAAAGTTATGGCTAAGAATGAGATGGATATGAAGATCAAATGTTTAAGGTCTAACAAAGGTGGAGAATTCACCTTCAATGAATTTGACATGTTTTGTGAGAATCATGGTATAAAGAGGCACTTGTTTACCCCTAATACTCCTTAGCAAAATGGAGTGGTTGAAAGGAAAAATAGGACTATTCAAGAAGCTACAAGGACTATGACGAGAAAAGCTAAGCTAAAAGAAGTTTATTGGAGAGAAGCAATTCATATTGTTGTTTATATACTTGACAAAGTTCACGAAAAAATAAACAACAATAAGGATCCCTATGAGTTGTGGTATGGAAGAATCCCTACCATCAAGTACTTTAGAATGTTTGGAAGAAAATGCTATATCAGAAGAGATGATGAAAACTTAGGAAATTTTGATGCAAGGTTTGATGAAGGTATCTTCCTAGGATATTCTACTAAAAGAAAAGCTTACAAATTCTACAATAAAAGGCTAACAAGGATTGTTGAGAGTGCGATGTCAAAGTTGATGAATATTTGTAGAATCTAGTGGTGATAAATATATATGAATTAGATGAACTTACTTGTAGAGAAGAAGAAGAAAAAGCTAAGGAATAGGAAGTGCATGATGAAGAGGAAGAAGCTCTAGAAAAGACCCCTAAAATCCCTAAGTATGTGTAGAGAAACCATTCTGAAGAACAAAACATTGGAGACAACAGAAAAGGTGTGTTGACAAGAAGAAGAGCTATTGAAGAAGACGTAAATCTATGCTTACTTTCTAAAGTTGAACCTAAAACTATAATTGAGTCATGTGTAAAGATGAACATTGGATGAAGGCAATGGAAGAAGAACTTATGCAGATTGAGAACAACCAAACTTGGGAACGTGTCCTAAGATTTACAAACAAAAACATAATTGGTACTAAGTGAGTATTCAAAAACAAAATGAATGAGAATGGATAAGTGGTAAGAAATAAGGAAAGTCTTGTGTGTAAGGGTTACTCACAAGTTGAAGGAATAGAATTTTAGGAGACATTTTCTCTAATTGCTAGAATGAAAGAAATTGAGATGTTTTTGGAATTTGTAGCAGATAAGGAATTTAAATTTTATGATATGGATGTGAAGTCGACTTTCTTGAAATGGCGAATTGGAAGTAGTGTACATGGAACAACCAAAACAATTTCAGTTATTAGATAAACCGGATATGGTTTGTAGGTTGAAGAAGGATTTATATGGATTGAAGCAAGCTCATAGAGTTTGATATGCAAGGTTGGATAGGTATTTGATACAACAAGGTGATCCCACAATACTGGTTTACAATTTTTGGCCAAACTAGACATTGAACTAATTTTTTTTTAATTGAATTTTTACTTTCAGGCACCTATAGTGGCTAAACTATGAGGAATTTGAAGATGATGAAAACTAGTGATTTGTGACATTTTGTTTTTAGATTCTAAATATATTTTTTTCAAAATTTTTGGAATTAGATTGCACTTCTTTTTCCATCTCATTTGAAAACTAGTTTTTAACAGTAAACACCATTTTTAAAGAGTGATGTCATTGGATAACACATAACTCTTTTTCTATGAAGGATAAAATTCTATTTTTTTCAAATTTAGATTCATAACTATCATATCTAGTATATAGAATCCATTCATAGCATTTCATCGAGTATTTTTTCTTAATTAAGTTTCAAAGTCAAACTAGTTGATTGCAATTTAGACATGATTTATTGGCTAAAGCATAAAATTTTTTAGATGTATCAAAATTCAATTTTTTTTGTTGGATCAAGGACATCAATATCTAGTGCACTAATATTTTTCAAAAAAAAATTATAATATGTTATTTTTGCACATGTGCAGAACAAAGAGCTTGATTTTTGGTGAAAAACCTATGTTTAATAAAACTAAAAAAAATGCATAATAAAACCAAAACATATTAAAATTTTATTTGATGGATAGCTTGTTTCAAGGACTACCATCATCATGTTGGGTTTATGAATTCTCCTCCATTTTCATCCTCAACCCGAGCTTTGAAAGTTTTTTTTGTAGAAATTTGGTGCAAGAGAAGGAGAAGGGGGAAAGGGGGGGTTCGCTCGAACCCCCCTTCGAGTGAACCCCCCTTGACCCTTCGAGTGAAGGGGGGTTTTCTCTAAGGGGGTTTGAGTGAACTCCTCTTTTTTCAAAATGTGCAAAAAGTGGGTCCCATCATTAAACAGGGTTTGCTCGAAGGGGGGTTCGAGTGAACCCTTTATGGGTCCATATGAACCCCCAGTTTGTGCGAAACCCTAAAAACCAATTTTTTTTTTCCATGGGATCATTTTTGCAATTTTCCTTCCTCAATGGAATTGTAAACCAATATTTTGGGATCACCTAACAAGGATTCAATAAAGCTGCTACATATAGTAATCTTTACTTCAATGTTGAGAAAGATAAAATCTTGATTGTGGTTGTGTATGTTGATGACATAATTTTTGGAGGAAATGAAGCTATGTGTTAGTAGTTTGCGTAAGAGATGCAAAAAGAGTTTTGAGATGTTTATGTTTGGGGAGATGAATTTCTTCCTTGGGATACCAATCAATTAGACATATAAAGGCCTATTCATTTCATAGTCAAAGTATGCTAAAGAAATGTTGATGATGTTTGGAATGGAAGACTCCAAACTAGTATGTACTCCTTGCACCCTATAAAAATGGAAACTTGTCATTTTCATGGTCTTTTTAGGCATGTCTTCTTGATGTTAGATCAATTTTTCTTTGATTTATCGATGTAATGTGGCTTGAACATTCACATTAGGTCTTTAAAATGAAAATAATGACATCTTGTGAAGGTGTTGTAACACATTTCTACACTTTTCTAGACTCTATTCATTACAATTCACCTAAAAATCACCTTTCTACTCATCAAGTCCTATTTTGAGGTGTTGTAAAGTCTTGTAACAATATTTCACACTTTTCTAGGCATAATTTCACTATTTACACCTTTCTTATGCTTTATTTGACCCCTTTATGCCCTTATAAGGCTTAATTAAGTGCATTTTTGAATGTAAGCCTAATATATATATATATATATATATATATATATATATATATATATAACAAATTCTCGACATCCAAATTCAGGTCCTAGGTAGGACCCATTCACCATGGGTGGTGAATGAGTCCCCCTTGGCTCCATATTTAAAATTTTCTTTTGGGTTTTTATTCAAGATCACTTGATCTCGCCCTGTGATGAGGTATCAACGGGTTACTAAGGCACAAGATTGTATAAATAAGTGATTTTTACCTCATTTTACATCTCCTAATTCATTCAAGAAATATTCTATAATCATACATCACATCCAAGCATTCAAGCACTTTACAACATCAAATCAAGAATCAATCAAGGATTCAAAGGAAGCCATTGACATATCTTAAGAATTTCATCAACAAGGGTTTGGTAAGTTGATAGCATTTGCATGTTATTAGTTTATCTTTCTCTTTCATTTGAATATTTTATTAAAGGTTTGATTACCAAAGTTGGGTTTGACCAAGGAAAACCCCTATTTGCTAACCCTCAACCATTTTTCCCCTTTGTGCATGTGTTTTGTATGCAAATATATCAAGCATTTAGGTGTTGAAAAGTGGAGAAAAATTCAACTAGGTGCTTCAAGTCAAATCAACCATATTTCAAGCTTGGAGAAGACTTTTTGTCCATTTCCTACATAATTGACTTTGGCAACCCGAGAAGAAGACATTTCTAGATCTGGTGTTGTAGAGTTGTCTCTTGATTTATCAAAATTTTGGGGGAGGACTGATTCACCATTACTAGCTAATGAGTCCCACCTTAAGGTTGGAAATCTAGGTTTTGTTAGATTCCAGATCGTGATACTTAGAAACCTATTCCCGACAGTTTTTCCCATAACCAAGACTGATTCACTATTAGTCCCGAATGAGTCCCACTAGTGATTTTCTGTGATTTCAAACAACATTCAAAACATTCAAAATTCTTCCTCAAACTTCTAGGTGCAGTCTGATTCAACCATGTTTTGTCTTGTTTTGTATTCATTCATTCATAGTTCATTGTTTGCATATCACATTATGTTTTCAAACAAGTCATAATTTTTAGGTTTTGCATTCACAATTTGCTCAATTTCATAGTTTATATGTGTTAATATCATTCAATTTAGTCCTAATTACATCACACATTTCCTAATTTGAGTGAACTAGTTAGATTCTTTGGGCCCATCTCTCTCTATTTAGGTGAAAAACCCTAAAAGAGCTAAGAGGGACTAGAGAGCCAAAAATCTATAGTTCATTTTGGTGAACCTACATTTTGAACATATTAGCTTTCTAATTCCATTTGTATCTTGCATCTTAGACTTCATTTGAATCAACATTCAATTAGGGTAGTGATTTATTTTTGCATCCTAGGGTTTCTTAACTTGTATTAGTGAAAGACTCATTTAGATTTCATTTTTGCATTACATATCATTGAAAAACTTGAAAATCTCCATCTTCATTCTTCACTGGCATTTGAAAAATCATTTTAATCATTTTAATATTTTTGAAAAACATAAAAAAATCTCATTCTAGGACTCATTTGCCACCCTAGGCGAATTAGTCCACCTACACATTTCATTCTATATTTTTAGAATTTTTTTGGCATTTTCCTGCATTTATGTTCTTTCTTGTTATTTCTCTATTTTAGTTAGCATACTTTTTGTTATTTGCATTTTTCACTCTGATATTACATTGCATTTACTTTCACCCCGTCCTTTGTGGTACTTGCATGAGTGTTCGGTGCCCCATTGATAATATTGTAGTGAGATGAAGTTCTAGACTCATGGCTTCCCATGATAGCACTTTCGTTGTGGACCTTGGGATCTCAAGAGCTCCTACTCCTAGTATGGACAATGGTGCATTAGGCATTGATCATACCACCTCTATTCCTTCCCCTTTCCATCCAATGAATGTTGACATGCAAAAAAAATCTCTTCCTCAAGACAAGGTCATTAGTATTCATGAAGAGTTTGCACATTTACAAGAAGACTTGTCTCTTGAAAACATTTCCACCACTTCCATACTTGCAATAGAACAACTTCATCATTTGATTGAGAGTAATGATAGCTTACAAGTCATGAAAAGAATTGTTGAAATATACAATAAACATGATCCTAATACTTCCCAATCAACAAACATAGTGGCAAGTCAAGGAGGACCTCACATTCCTCCCACTTCAACCATAGCATCCATACCAACTTATACCACTCCTAGGGTTACAACAACTATGCAATAGGTCAGTCATGTGGCTCCTTCCTTTGCAATTTTTACTAGCATTGCAAGTTCTTTTGTCACATTGCATGTCCCCTCTTCCACCTTCACTCATCTTAGTGTCTCTTTCACCCCTCCTAACATTAAATACACTCCATCTCCATTTTCCCTTCCACCTCATGCTCCTTACACTGATCCCATCATTACACAACTCTTTAACACTATTTCATCCATGCAACAACTCTCCACCATTCGCGAAAGCCAAAATGCTCCACCAACATACCATGTTCATAGTAGTCCATTATCCTTTGAAATATTACGCACCTTGATGCCACAAGGAATTGAAATGTCAAGGTTTGAGAAATATGGGGGTAAAGGAGACCCTACCAACCATGTCAATGCATATATGTACCCTTGTGTAGTGACTTTGTCCTTGATGATAAGCTGTTGGCCAAAATTTTTCCTAGGACCTTGAAAGACACTACATTAGACTGGTTTTCAAACTTACCTAATCATTCCATTTGATTGTTTAATGAACTTGTAAATTCTTTGATACGTCATTTTCAAGTCCACATGACTCCTAAGAAAACAATGGTAGATTTAATGCATTGTAAACAAAATACTAATGAAAAAGTCACTCACTTCATTTCTCGTTACCAATCATTATATGCTCTAATTAATGTCAAGATTCTTGATTCACATTTGTAGAAGAATGTTCATTAAGAACTTGCATACTCACCTTCAAGATAAGTTAACAATGATGAAATTCGCCTTATTCATGCATTTATGCACAACCCTTTGTGATTATCACAAATTGGTTTCTAGTTGTGATTCAAAGTCCACTTCTAATTGAGCTAAGAAATTTGAGCAAAATACCCACAACAATGGATCAAAATTTAGAAAACCTAACCGAGGATTTTTACAATTTAATCTTCCTTCTTCGCAATCACCCCAACCTATTCCAAACCAAGTGGCTGCTCTTAAAATAGTCATGCCCTATACCTATGGGGACCAAAAGAGACAATTTACTTCCTTACCTAATACCCTTCATAATATCATGAACCAATTGCTCCAACAAAAAATGCTCACATTGCCTACCATTAAACCACTTGATACCACCAAGCCTTTACCACCCAACTTGAAACAAAATTATTATTGCCATTTTCATCGCCAAAATGGCCATGCCACTAAACAATGTAAGCATCTAAAACACTTAGTTCAAGACCTCATTGATTCGACTCATTTGTCCATTACAGGTGTAAATGATCAAGGTAATAAGTTTATTGCACCCCCTAACCAGAATTTACAAATCTTCACCAACCCTATGCTTAAACACAACATTTTATTTGTCAAGGCTAGTGAACCTTCAAACCCTTAAGTCTTGAACAGTAATACAAATAATGAACAACCTGATATAACTCCAAATGTTACCCAAGTTAATCCTATGGATGAACTTGTGGGTACAATAGACATTGTCCCTTGTAAGGGCCCAACCAACAAAAATATTGCTATCAATTTTTCTTCTAAAGATATACTTAAAAAAAGCTTCTTGATGGTCCTCTTTACATAGCTGGCCGAATCTATGATAAACCCACTAATGGGATATTAATAGATCCCGCATGTGGTGAGAATTTGATCACAGAAGAATTTTTAGTACTACATGACCTATATCAAGGTAACTATAATAAAACAATGGCATGGATCAAAACACATACTAGTTTTGCATGCCCTACAATCAGATTGATCGTACTCCTATTACAACTACGACCAAAAACCTTATAGGTAACATTTTCTATTATTTCACAATCAGATCAATTTCATTTGTGGCTAGGTCATTCTTGGCTTTGCATGATGAAAACAGTCGGTTTTGTTGTTCATAAGTGTTGGAAGTTTCCACATGGTAATGAAATATTTACCATAAATCATAGTGGCTTTAATCCCTTATCTTCTAAAGGTAATTTTTCCTTAGAAGCTTTTTGGCCTGAACTTATGGAGCCCATCACCCCTTGTAAGGATTTATTTCCATAGCCTACAAAAGTTCAAAGGCAAATACATAGCTGAATTGTCTCTTTCGTCCCTATCCACTTCCACTCCTATCTTAGATGAAACCATGCTTTAGCCTGATTCTGACATTGAAAAAACCACACAGCCTCATGAACAACCACTCATAAACACACCCCCTCCAACATTTAAACAACCAAGAGAACACATGACACCAATCTTTTCATACCTCCTCATATTAAACAAGTGTATAAAGCTAAAGAGAAAATGATGACCCATAGTCTTCGGTTTCTTCCATTCTTCTCCCTCAAGAAGAAAAGCAACCTATGATGGAGCGACCCACTCTTACACCTCAACAAGTTCAAAATAAAATTAAATGAAACTATGGTGCTATGGAGCGTAGGCATCGTCATCATCTCCTTTCTCATCAGTCTCAAATGGAAGAAAACAATGAAACCTAGCCTCCACCTTTGACAAAAGAAATAGATGATCAACCTATTCCCCCTGGCTTATTACAAGACAACACAATCTAGCCCTCACAACAAAATGAACCAATCCAACAACCACAACTTTTGCTTCATCCTTCCTTGGAGATAACCCTTCTTCCTCCTATTGTAATCAACCTTGATGATGATGAGGATGATGAGATTACAAAAATAGATGAAGTGCATAACACTCTAAACTCATTATTCTCATCTACCATTAGCTTAAATGATAAATCTTCTTAACCAAGTGACAAATTTGGCACATCTCCTAGTTCGGCCCTTGCAATTCTTCCTTTGGATAGTCAACAACCCTCACACTACACTGAACATGATTGGGAGGCAGATGACCTATTAGATACTTGACTTACATTTTCCCTACTATCTTGTTACACTTTCCTTTTTTGATTTGTTTTGTGTGTGTACTGTGTTTCCCTCATAATGTGTATTTTATGTTCCCTCCCTCTATATACTTCTTCTATTTGTACCTCTATTCTTCTATATGTCATGCATTGGTCTTTTTTTCTTTTGTTTTGTGTTTTCCTTTTAGGGATGATGCAAAGTGTTGAGATCACAATGTCTCTCCCATGTTGACCCAAAAGGTCCTTTCCTTTTTTTCTTTTGTTTTGTGTTCTCCTTTTGGGGAAGACACAAAGTGTTGAGACACCCTATGTATCTTCCATGTTAACCCAATTGGTCCCTTTTCCATTTTACTTTATCTTTTTCTTCTGTGTTTTCCTTTTGGGGATGACACAAGGCATTGAGACCGAAATGTCTCCTTCATGTTGACCCAAAAGCTTTTTCTTTTCTTTTTGTTTTCTTTTTGCTTGTATTTTCCTTTTGGAGATGATTCCAAGCGTTGAGACTGAAATGTGTCTTCCATGTTGACCCAAAATGGATATTCTTTTCCTTTTTTTTCTACTCTCTTTGTGCCATTCTTCTAGTTCTATGTGCTTTGGGGAATGATGATAGTTTCGAGCTCTTTCATAAAAACATTGTAGCAATGAATATACTGACCCCAAGTCCATAGATCCATTATGTGTTTGTTGTGTTCCTTTCTAGGGGACAACTCTCTTTTCTTTTGTTTTCCATTTCCATTACATGAAGCAACCTAACTTAGAAACATATGACTTGGTATAGGGGCTCTCAAAGTTGGCTCTCATGTCCTATTTTCTCTTTGCATTTTCTTTCCTTCACTACTTTAAAGTAATTGTCCTAGACTAGTTTATATCAATTTATTTAAAGTGGGGGGAAATATATTGGCATTATTCATTTGCATTCTTGGTTCTTAGTGCAGCCTTGTCACTTCATATGATGCATTTGTCACTTTGTGGATGACATTGGGTATGATGTCCTTCATAAGTGTGATCTATCTTAGCATATTACATTCCTCTTAGTGGCCTAATGCGACATGTGACATCCCCTAAGTTGTGAATATTTTATTCTTTGATTGTTCCTCTCTTGGAGACATTAGACACAATGTTCCCTAAGTTATAGACCTTGCATGAACCTAACAAGACTCCTTTGAACATCCTTTTCCATTTTACTTTTTCATTTTACATTTTTTCCACCTTGTATAAAGCAACTTGCATGCCTATGGTACCTTTCTCTTTGTTCACGAGTTTGAAGCATATGAAGCTTTGCTTGTCTCATGAAACACAAGCCATCATTTTCCTTTGTGGCACCTTGTTAAAGTTATCAAGAGGTATAAATTTAGTATGGTTGAGCGAGAAGCCCATTCCAAGGCACAAATTTCCCTATAGCCACCTTTGTGTTTGTGGGTGCATGGAAACTAGTGTATGTACTTCACCTTCTTGGGTATTCTCACCCAGCGAACCACCATGAGTTTTATTGCCCCAGAGTGAGTATGCATTTCATTTTTAAAATAATCGGCCTAGATATTATCCACAACTAGTTGGATGAATGATTGAAGGTTTCATTGGTTTCTCATCATGTGTATTCCTTTTTTCTTATGCTTAGTTTTCCATGGGATCTTCATCTTGGGGGCTTGATCATCCCTCTTGATCATTGTCATTCCATCTTGCTAATGTAAGTGCATTGCAACCCCTCTCTTGATATTCATGGCTACTTTAGTGTGAGTTTGAAGCCAGTTCATCCTCTCACTAAAGTGGGGGCTAAATGCACCATAGAAAAATGACCACTTTTCATTTTCATGGTCTTTCTAGGTCTATCCTCTTGATGTTAGATCTATTTTGCTTTGATTTATTAATGTAATGTGGCTTGAACATTCACATTAGGTATTTAAAATGTAAACAATGACATCTTGTGAAGGTGTTGTGAAGTATTGTAACACATTTCTACACTTTTCTAGACTCCTTCCATTACAATTCACTTAAAAATAACCTTTTTACTCATCATCAAGTCCTATTTTGAAGTGTTGCAAAGTCTTGTAACAAGATTTCACACTTTTATAGTCATAATTTCACTATTTACACCTTTCTTATGCTTTATTTGACCCCTTTGTGCCCTTATAAAGCTTAATTAAGTGCATTTTTATATGTAATCCTAGCAAACAACATTAAATATAACTTAATTCCTAACACACATTCAGGTCCTAGGTAGGACCCATTTACCATGGGTGGAAAATGAGTCCCCCTTGGCTCCAAATTCAAAATATTTTAAATTTTCTTTTGGGTTTTTATTCAAAATCACTTGATGTCACCCTGTGATGAGTTATCAACGGGTTACTAAGGCACAATATTGTATAAATAAGTGATTTTCACCTCATTTTACATCTAATTCATTCAAGCAATCTTCTACAATCATACACCACTTCCAAGCATTCGAGCACTTTACAATGTCGAATCAAGCATCAATCAAGCATTCAAAGGAAGGAATTGACATATGTTTAGAATTTCATCAACAAGGGTTTGGTAAGTTGATTTCATTTTCATGTTATTACTTTATCATTATCTTTCATTTTATTATTTTACTAAGGGCTTGATTACCAAAGTGGGGTTTGACCAAGGAAAACCTCTATTTGTTAACTATCAACCATTTTCCCCCTTTGTGCATGTTTTGTATGTAGATTTATCAATAATTTAGGTGTTGAAAAGTGGAGAACAATTCAATTGGGTGCTTCAAGTGAAGTCAACCATATTTGAAGCTTGGAGGAGACTTTTTGTCTATTTCCTACATAATTGACTTCGACAACCTGACAAGCAGACATTTCTAGATCTGGTGTTGTAGATTTGTCTCTTGATTTCTCAGAATTTTGGGAGAAGACTGATTCTCCATCAGTGGTGAATGAGTCCCACCTTAAGGCTAGAAATATAGGTTTTGTCAGATTCCAGATCTCAACACTCAGAAACCTGTTCTTGAGAGTTTTTACCTGAAGTAGGATTGATTCGCCATTAGTGGCAAATGAGTCCCACTAGTGATTTCCTGTGATTTCAGAAAACATTCAAAACATTTCAAATTCTTCATCAGACTTCCAGGTGCACTTTGATTCAACCCTATTTGTCTTGTTTTGTATTCATTCATTCATAGTTGATTGTGTGCATATCACATTGTGTTTTCAAACAAGTCATAATTCTTAGGATTTGCATTAACAATTGCTCAATTTCATAGTTTGGTTTTATTCATATCATTCCATTTAGTTCTAATTACATCACACATTTCCTAATTTGAGTGAACTAGTTAGATTCTTTGGCTCCATCTCTCTCCTTTTAGGTGAAAAACCCTAGAAGAGCTAAGAGGGATTAGGGAGCAAAAAATCTATGGTTCACTCCTATAGTTACTAGTTTCAAACTGAGCAAGGATGATGAATCCTAAGGCTAATTAGAGCAAGTATAAATCTATGATTGGTGGATTCATATATCTAACTGATACTAGATCAGGTATCATGCATTTTGTTTGTCTTGTGGCTAGATTTCAAGAAGACCCCAAAGAGTCACATGTTGTAGTGAAGAGGATATTTAGATATTTAAAGGGCATTTTGAATTATGGCTTATGGTATCCAAAGGATATTGATTTCACCTTAAGTACTTACACAAATGAATATTGGGCCGGTTGTGTTGATGACAAAAAAAGTACAAGTGGTGGTGCATTTTTCCTTGGATGTAGATTAGTATGATGGCTAAGCATGAAACAAGATTCAATTTATTTATCTATTGCAGAGGCTAATTAAATTGCAACATCTTGTTGCACACAAGTGTTGTGGATGAAGCAAACATTAAAGGTTATCAAAGTAGTGTATGATGAGCCTATTTCTATCTTTTGTGATAATACAAGTGCAATCTATTGGAAATTGGATTGTGTCAAATGGTTGTCATCAATGGACCAACAGGTTGGTATTGATGTCAACACAATATCAAATGTATGAGATGTTTACTAAAAGCTATTCTCTATTGAAGATATTCTTTATCTATGATTCAGTGTGTTGGTTTTTAGGTTCAAATTCTACCGCAAGAGAAGTTATGACTCTAATATCTTAACTATGTCATTATGATTCACTTAGATAGAGCTATATTCAGAAATTTGAGAATTTGTTTTGGGAGCAGTAAGTTATCAATGACAAAGTTTCTTGGGTCTTGGACGACCTAACAAATGCTATGATTTAAGAAGATTAAATTGACCTTGGAGATGTTTTGTATGGAGCTTATCCGACTTGGTATAATACACTACATGGATAAAATTTTTAAATCATATATGGTGCCAACAAAGATATTTTTGATTATTTTTTGTTCATCTAATTAGGTTGACCTAATTAATGATTAAGATATACTTGTATATATATAATATGTTTTGAGGAATGGATTGAGGAGGACACACATGAGAAGTGAATGTGAAATAAGAATTAAGTGTGAGTGTGAAAAGGATTAAGAGGTGTGTGAATATCTATGCCTAAATATTTTATCAGTTGTGGATCAGTGCAGTTTTGTTAAGTGAGTACTGTGTGAGGTAGTTCTTCATATTCTGAGCTTCATTGGAATTAAACTCTGCACATTGAAGGTGTATCCCATCAATTCAATCCTTTGGTAGTGATCCACTATTATTGTATCTTGGCAGTTAGCCATCTTTTATATCTTTGGGTTGTAGCCCTATTGGACAGTGAGTCCTTGTTCTTGACAGTGATTCCTTATTTCAAATAGTGAGCCTTGTTTCATGAAACAAGCCTTTTGTAATTAGTTTTGATATTCATTATAGTGTGATTTAATCCTCATCATGGTTTTTCCCTCATTTTTTTTTCCATGTAAATTTGGTGTTATTTTGTTTATGTGTTGGATTTGAGTTTTTGCATTGGGATTTGATGATTAATCATTTAAACAATTTTAAGCATTAGTTTTAGTGATTGAATTAAAGGTTAAAATCTATGACAAATGATTCACCCCCCATCTCAGTTTTCCTACTCAACAATTGGTATCAGAGCTTGGTTCCTTGGTGAAGATCTTAACCACTCGAGGAAGGTCCGGGATGGCTAGCACTATGGTCCTTTGAAATGAGTTTAGCAACTTGAAGAAGATCTTGGTAGGTTAAACAAAATGATGAAGGAATCTGACTAGGATGAAAAAGAAAGAATGGAGGATACCGAGACTAAAAGAGGAGATCTAAAAGAAAATTTCAAGCAAGTAGATGAATGCATTTAGAAACTAATGAATCCGATCCAGAAGTTCAAGTTGAAACATAAAGAAGTAAACCAAGAACTTAAAAAGCAAAGGAGATTGCTAAAAATCTAAGAATGAAACTTGAAGAAAAAAAAAGAGTGGAAGAGAATCTGAAATCAGAAATTGAACAAGGAAAGATAGAGGAAGGATGCTTGAAAGAAATTATCAATTAGAAGATAGAAAAATGTGATCTAAGCTTGAACAAGTAGTAACCCTAAAAGTTTGTTTGGAAATAGCAAAAGTTGATGAGTTAATTTCATCCCAGAAACCTACAAAGGATAAAAGTGGTCTAGGACTTGAAGAAGGACAAAGCTAAAAGGCTAAAAAAACTTTCAACAAGATGGAAAATCAGAGGAAATTCCAAGGCAAGAATCAAAGGAACAACGCCAAAAGGGTACCCATCTAACAACCTAATGCTCGAAGGTACCCATCTTTTAAGGGATTTTGTTTCTCATGCAATAAATTTGAACATAGAGTAATAGAATGTAGAAATAGGTTGAACCAGAATAGAATGAGTCAGAATATTGGATTCCTTGCTGGACAATGCTATGTTTGCAACAAGTTTTCACATAGAGTAATACAATGTAGAAGCCAAATAATGATGAACAAATGTAATACTAGTAGAAGGATTCAATCTTTTGAAGGCTACTGTTACACATGTATCTTGGACACAAGGATAATTAGTGAAAGTCAAGGATAAATACAAATTATTTTGATCAAGGATATGTTGTGTACCACACTTTCAACCAAACAAAACATATCTCAAAATTTTTGCAGGAGCAAAGTTGGGAGGATTTACCTAATCCAGAATAGAAAAGAATGTCTATGAACAAGGTAGATCTATAAGAAGTAAGGAGAGAGATATCAAAATTTGGAGGAATAAGGAAGAACATGAGAACAAAAATGAATCAAATAACTTTGTATTAGCATTCAGTGTAGAGACCTCTTCCAAGAACTGGGTTTAGGGGCACCATGTTAGATCATTTTGTAAATAAATTCTTTTGATAGGTTTTGGTGTGTTGAGTCCTATTTGAGTCTAATAAGTTCATAATAAACCATTTGACATGTATTAGGGGTTCATTTTGGTTAATGTTGTCAAATTTTGTAGGTCCTTCAAAAGTTGTCATGTGCAATATTGTAAAAGTTACAAAAATGCACAAAATTGGAATACCGATGGTCATATGGTGTTCAAAAGACAATTTGATTCAGTTTGGTAGTTATTTTTTTTGTGTGTAAGTGTTTAAAAGGCCTCACACAATTCAAGGCAAGGGGTTGGAGCCTTGTTTGAAGATTGAAACAATAATAAAATTGTGTTTCCTTGCAATTTTATGGTAATCTACTGTTGGAGGTCACTGTATGGCCCTGTACAAGTTTTTTTTAATCTAAAAGGCATTGAAGTTGATGGATCTATGAGTTAAATTCAATTTTTCTTTTGAGTGATTGAATTTTATTAAATTTTAAGGTTTTTACAAGCATTCTTCTGGGAATGGGTCTATAACATCTTGTTTGAGGGTTTAAGACATTTAAAATGTATTAAAACACCCATTCCACCATTAGATTTTCCTGTAACTTAGTGGAATGGATGTTTTAGGATAGGTTTATATTTTAGTGTAGTATTTTGGAGTAGGAAGTAGGGTTTGGAGGAATTGGAGTGATGCCCTAGCAAGATTTTAGTCATGGTTTTGAGCTAAAATGATGGCTAAGAGGTGAAGTTTGGTGAATACACATTGAGAAAGAGTGTAGGATTGTTTTTAAAGAATGTGAAAACTTTTGGGAATGTGCTAGAGGTGTTGAAAAAATGAAATAGGCCTAATAACATTGATTTTCAATAAACCCTCCTTGTTTCAAGCATGTAATGGCATAAACAAGGGTTTTGGTGTTTGATGCATTAGAGAGTGTTTTGTTGACCAAAAGCTATTGATTTTGAGGTTTTAAAACCCATTGAAAGTGTTGGAGAAAAGTATGGAAATTTGGGAGAAATATTTTGTTGAGTTGCTTTTCATAATAGGCCTAATTAGCTTGAGGGGACAATGTAACAGTCCATTTTAGGGATTAATGATCCAAAAAAAAGGTATACACAGTTTGGATATGTTGAAATAGGCCATAAAGGGTATTTGACGTGGAAATTGGTTGGTGGGTTTGTGGCATTCTCTAAAAGATATGGCCAATTTAAACTATTTGATATGCTACAAGGAGAATAAGTAAGAATTGTGAAAAGAAGTTAAGATAGGGTTTTGAAGATTGGAAAGTTGGTTGAAACACTTTGAATTGTGATTGTTTGTGGTTTTCCTTCTCTACATCAATTGGTATTAGAGCATAGGTATTAGATCTTTTGAAGGGAAAAAGGTTCAAGTTTGGAGAAGGAAAAATGGTGATTTGAGAAGGAAAGATACCTTCTAAAGGAAGTGGAGCCTTTGGTAGGAAAATACGATTGTTGAAGGAATCACAAGAAGCACTATTAGCCAAATTTGTAGTATGGAAAACAAAGCAAGAAAGAGGAAAGGTCACTGAAGAGGAAATTGATCGAGAGGAAGAGGAAGAGGGTGAGGATGAAAACCCTCCAAGTGGAAGAGTCCAAGGTGATGATTTGGATCCTAATGAGAGAAGGATGGTGAATATTCTCAAGGCTATTATAGGAGATGCTTCTGGTGAGAAAATAGATGTGTCAATGTATAATGACAAATTGGACGTTGAAGAGGTATTAGATTGGATAAATGCACTGGATAATTAATTTGAGTATAAGGAGGTTGTTGAAGATCAGAAAGTGAAGTTTTCTAAGAAAAATCTAAAATGTCATGCTCTTACATGGTGGAATTATGTTCAAGAGGAAAGGGTGAAAAAAGGAAAATAAAAAATCAGTTCATGGGATAGGATGGTGCCAAAGATAAAAATCCAATTCTTGCCAGGTGATCATGCTATACAAACATTCAAGAAGACATAAAGCTTAAAGCAGAAGGATAAATATTTCATGGCATATATAGAAGAATTTCACAAGTTGAGTATTAGGGCTGGTCATGTTGAAAATGAAGATGAAAAGATAGCAAGGTACATATGTGGGTTGAGATTTCAAATTCAAGATGAATTGAGTTTGGCTACACCTAGATCAGTTGAGGAATGTTTCCAATTGGTTGCTAGGGTAGAATAGAAACTAGAAAGAATGAAAGAAAGACAAGGAAAAGGTATAACAAAGACTTATGAAGAACAATAAGATACAAGAAAAAACAAAGACCAAGTTGCTGATTAGAGAGGTGGTCTTAGAGGCTTTAGAGGAAGATTTGGTAAAGGTAGAGGTTCAAGTTCATTTTTAGGGAGATGTTACAATTGCAATCAATTTGGTCATCTAACATGGAAGTTTCTATAGAAAGAAGGTTCTATTTCAAGTGGTGGTGATAAAAGAGTTCAGATGGTACAAGAGGAAGACTGTGAGAGTGTTCATTCCTAATCAACTTACTGCTCCAGAAGCTAGAGAGTCATTGATGGTGAGAAGAACACTACTGAAAGCATCCAAGGTGAAGGAATATACAAAAAGGAGGACATTATTCAATACCACTACAAATGAAAATTAAAGGTATGCAATGTATCGATAGATTCAGGGAGCACTGATAATATGGTATCTAATGAAATGGTTGATAAACTAAAGTTAGAGAAAATTCCTCATAAAACACCTTATAAAGTATCTTGGGTGAATGATAATCAGTCTACTTTGGTGAATGAACAAGCTTTGGTTGAGTTTAATATTGGTGGATACAAGGATAACATTCTATGTGATGTTTTTCCCATGGATGGTTGTCATTTGTTGCTTGGAAGACCATGGCAGTTTGATAGCCATGCCATTTATGATAGGAGAAACAATATATATCAGATTGAGAAGGATGGAAATACTTTTACATTGGCTCCATTGCAAGAAGATGTTAAGGATAAAACAAAGGAAACAAGTGTTAATGTTGGGTAAGAAGGATTTTGTGAAGCTAGAGGAAGAAAAAAATGAAGAGTTTGTAGCCATTGCAAAAGTTGAAGATGCTAGGATAGTAAGTTTGAAGAATGATTCAATGTTGGAAGGAAAAGGTAATGAGATGGTGACAAAACCTAATAAAGAGAAGGTCAAGGATGAATTGATTGTGGACATCAAAAATTCCTTACAAAAGCATGATAAGATCATGATAGGGATAGGCCTTTGTCCTTTGGTTTCAAGAGAGGTTAGAGGGAAGTCTAATTCTATGAAAATAGTGGTATGTAAGTCTAATAACATAGGGGTGTTAGAGAGAGAAAATGAAAGAAGAAATGAGGGGAAAAGGTAAGATGATTCAAGGTGTTTGGAAAGGAAAGATAGGTGAATTCAAGTGTGGAACAAGAGTGAAGTAGAAGGCATAGATTTACAAGGTGCAAGAAGCTGTGGTAGCAAACAAAGAAATCACTTTGACAGTATTTCTAGGTGTAGCACAAAGGAGGGATCACATATCAAGTGTAGGACAACAAATTCAAAGAAGGAATCAGTCAAAGGGAAGGGAAAATACATGTTTTCAATACCTAACACATTGGAAAGGAGTACTAGATAAAAAGGCTCTTGAAGGTCAAGGAGATGAAGTGATTAGGTGTGGACAAGTTGCAATACAGTCCTCAAGGGACTTGAGGTCTTTTTCAGGCTAGGTTTATGGTGCGGGGGAACTATGTTGGATCATTTTTTAAATAAATTATTTTGATAGGTTTTCATGTGTTGGGTCTTATTTAAGTCTAATAAGGTCATCATAGACCATTTGACATGTATTAGGGGTTTGTATTGGTTAAAGTTGTCAAAATTTGTAAGTCTTTCAAAAGTTGTCATGTGCAATATTGTAAAAGTTGAAAAATGCACAAAGTTGGAATGCCAATGGTCATATGGAGTTCAAAAGAAATTTTGAGTTAGTTGGTAGTTATTTTTTGGTGTGTAAGTGTTTAAAGGGCCTCACACAATTTGAGGAAAGGAGTTGGAGCCTTGTTTGAAGATTGAAACAATAATAAAACTATGTTTCCTTGCAATTTTCTGGTAATCTACTATTATAGGTCAGTCTATGACCTCTTATAGGTTGTTTTTAATTTAAAAGGAATTGAAATTGATGGATGTATGAGTTAACTTCAATTTGGCTTTTCAGTGACTGAATTTCATGAAATTTTTAGGTTTTTACAAGCATTATTTTGGGAATAGGTCTGTAACACCCTATTTAAGGGTTGGAGACATTTAAAATGTATTAAACACCCATTCCACCATTAGATTTTCCTATAACTTGGTGGAATGAGTGTTTTAGGATAGGTTTAGATGTTAGTGTAGGATTTTGGAGTAGGGAGTAGGGTTTCGAGGAATTGGAGTGATGCCATAACAAAATTTCAGTCACGCTTTTGAGCCAAAATGATGGCTAAGAGATGAAGTTTGGTGAATAGACATTGGAAAAGAGTGTAGGATGGTTTTTGATGCATGTGTAGACCCTAGGAAATGTGTTAGAGGTGTTGGAAAAGTGAAATAGGTGTAAGAACATTGAGTTTCAATAAACCCTCCTTGTTACAAGCATGAAATGGCATAAAAAGGGTTTGATTAATGCATTAGAGAGTGTTTTGTTGACCAAAAGCTATTGATTATAAGATTTTGAAACCTTTTCAAAGTGTCAGAATAGAGTTTGGAAGATTGGGAGAAATATTATGTTGAGTTTCTTTGCAAATAGGCCTAATTGGCTTGAGGGGACAACATACCAGTCCATTTTAGGGATTGATGTTCCAAAACAAAGGTATGCACAATTTGGATATGTTGAAATAGGATATAAAGGGTATTTGAAGTGGAAATTGGTTGGTGACTTTGTGGGCTTCGCTAAAAGATATGCCCAATTTACACTATTTGATATGCTGCAAGGAGAATAAGCAAGAATTGTGAAAAGAAGTTAAGATAGGGTTTTGAAGATTGAAAATTTGGTTGAAACACTTTGAATTGTGATTGTTTCTAGTTTGCCTCCTTGCTCTACATTAGAACTAAGCCCAATAATGGTTTTACAGGGAGCAGTCATACAAAATCTAAGAAACCCCTAATATATGAGGTGTCATGCAATGACACGTGGATATGTGATGTGAATCTCTATTTTGAAGGCATTGGAGAAAATTCTTGAAAAAAAGATGCAAATTAGGAAATTTGCAGAGCACTTGGTTTACAGTGTTTCTCATAAAGTTGTTGGCAACTTAAAGGCAATAAATGCAAAATTAGGGCAATTCAAGAAAAGTATCATAAATTGGAAGAAAAGGAAGATTGTGGAAATTATTCTATTGTATCAAAGGATTCATCATTTGAAAATTGATCGTACATATTTGGATAAGGGGAATTCACTGATAGAGTAAAGTACTAATGATGATTTCATTACCTTTTTGCGATGAAACTCTAAAGGTGACAAGTTATTTAAGGAAGTTGAGTGGTCATTCTTTTTCATTTCAAATTGAATGAGCTAAGGAAAAAAGTGTACCTGAGAAATAAGGAGTTAGGGTTATTGAAAAAAAAAAGTATAGAGAACAAAGTTGAATCAATGGAGTCAAAGGCAATAGTGGTATTTGATTCGCATGACGATGAATTGCAGAAATTAAGTAAGTTATAGATTCATGAATTTAACCATGAAAAGATTCAAAATATTGAAGGTTCACTTTCAGTTGAGCAAATTCAAAGGGTCAAGAGTCTAGGTAACAAGGGTCTAGACATTTGGAGCAAATTTCTATACTTTTGGATGTAGAAATTGTTTGTCCTAAGTAGAATTCAAGGTGATCAGATGATCTTTGAAGAACCCTACACGATTACAAAGGAAGCAGTTGCATCAATTACAGGATTATGCAATATTGGACCCATACTAGTAAAGAAGTCAGTGAAGAAAAAAGAGGTTCAAGCCCTAACTAGACTGACAAGATGATGCAGGAGCATCCAGTGGTGTGAGGGCAATCTTGCATCACCCAAAAGAGGATTTCCATTTTGTTCATGTTGTTTTCTTTTTGTAGATGTTTTTGCATTTCTAGATACCCTTTTCGTCAAATAAGAGTTTCCAACTTTCAGAATAGTTTTTCTGTTTTTTCTGCTCAACTGCTATTTTTAGCAGGTTTGAATTTGAAGTCGTGGGAAGACAGAAATTTATGGGAAGGTTCAGGATGGAAAAATACATAGTCTGGTGAAAGAATTAGGTCAAGATCATTCACGACTTGAAAGTTATTCAAGTTCCAATTTCTTCTTTTTGCCCTGAAAAACCTTCTGAGCTCAGTTTCAGGCACTAAATGATCCCGGATGGACCTGAAAATTTGCGAAAATCATCTTTTCGAGAGCTTTCCGTAAAGGTATTATCATTGAAGATCCGACAGTCGGATTAAAAGTTATGGCTGCCGGAAGTTGGTGCATATTTAGAAATGTGCTAATTTTCAACCGTGAATTTAAACTTGAATTTCAAATTGTAATTTTGGCAACAAACTGTCAAAAATCTTATCTTGAAGGTTGTTTTTGGGTTCCAAACCAAATAGGTCTATTTAGGGGCTTGTTTCTGACTTTTGGGTAACTTTTTGGGGAAAGAAGTTCGCATGCTGTGAAAGGGGATCTGGGTAATTTTCTATAAGTTAGCAATTTGCATGTAATACAGAGCTTGGGGATTTGAGATCCTCTGCATGTAAGAAGTTCAATATTTATGAATAAAATATTATTCTCTGTTTTGTGAGTGTATTTCTGTGTCTCAGGTTTGCTCCCTCGTCACAAGAGACCAAAGGGAATTTCTAATTCATACTATAATCAACCCTGTGATAATGTATGTGGTATATGGAATTTCATATAAGATTTATTTTAGAAATAGGGAAGGTTCTACTTCTGGGATTTTTGTTTACATTGCACATCAAATGGTTGAAACAAATGTGGATTTTGACTTGTGTGAGTTATTAAGGAATCAATTAATGGAGAACATTACTATGAAAAAAATGACAATTACCCTTTTTGTTTTGGATCCCTGGTTATATATGTCTGATGATTTATTTTCTAAAGTCATTACCATTGAAAGAGAATGTTGTGTGGAAGTCAATTGTACTGATTGGGAAGCACCTAGTTTATTGGTATCTAAAATGTTTAGCAGAGAAGGAAAAGATTTGTAAATATTACATTGTAGACAAAATAAATGCATGGATTTGTAGTATGGTTTCCAGTCTAGTTGAGATGTCTAAGGTAGGATCCTCCTATGGGAAGAGGAAATAAAGAAGAATCATTTCATCTCCCCCTCTAGAAATAAAAAAGCTAAAGACAGAGGAGAAGAAAGAAGAAAAAGAAGAAAAAATGACAGAAGCATTTGATCCAGTATCAAAAGATGATGATGTAGAAGACTTTACTAAAGAGAAGGTGTTGAAGATTCTTGAGTGATTTGACGGTTTGAAGAAGATTAGAGATGTTTGGTTGTCACAACCAACATATGAATAGGATGAGATTATAAATTCCTAGACTGTTTATATAATTCATAATGACATTTATGTAAGTGATTTGACCAAATTTTTACCGGAAGTATTAATTGAACAAATTGGAGACAGGCTAAAGGTATTGTCACTTAGGGAAATAGAAGAAAAATATGAGATTCAATTGGATATGGAAGGAATATGTGGAAATGCATAGGAGATATTGACTAAGAGAATAAATGAATTAAATTCATGCATCAAAAGAATAAACAATGTGTATAGGTATTGTTTGCAGTGGCCTACTGCTATCGAAAACTATAGAGCAAAAATTGATGCTATTGAGCTTGAGTTGGATTCTATTGGAAAGACATATAATTGTAGACACCTAAAAATTGTCACAATGGATCACATTGGCTAACTAACATCTTTTTTTCCTCAAAATTATCCTCTTTTCGCTTGTTTAATTAAATATGCCTAACTATTTAATTAAATGCCTCATTTTCACCTATTAATCTAATTGACCTATTTGAGTTAATTCGCCCCCTCTCACACTGATATTTCATCCATTTTAATTAAATAATGCAAATTATTTGATTTTAACCCTAATTCCTCTTATTTAATTAAATATCATATTTGAATCTCCTTTTCATTAAATAAATCAATAATTTAATGAATATCCTCACATTCCTCAGCTTGCACATTCAAATTTGTTTTTAATTAACTAAATTGCTAATTTCCCTCTCATCCACTTGAATAGGGAATATTCCAAAGGAATATTCTCCTAGTTTCCTCCAAAAATAAAGGTAATGGTTACTTCAAACAAACTTTGAAACAACTTTTTAAAGTTGTTGCAAAGTGTGCTTGTTTGCATGATTGTGAGCCCTTGATCTTTTCTTTCAATCCATGTGATTTTTTATTCTCATCCATTGATGAGAATCCTTGATCCATGTTTCATCTGTTAGATGCTATGGTTGTGTTTTTGATATGTGGTTGTCATTGATGTCAACACTACTAGCATTATTTTATTGGAGGTTGTATATGTTTAGGATATTGAGAAATTTGTTAAAAGGAAGAGTTGCTAGTTGCTAGTGGAACAGTAAAGGCCATGAAGGTGTTTTGTTTTGTATGTTGAAGATCAGTTGTTACAGACTAAAGGGTTTATTGTTGAGAGTATCTAGTTCATCTACTAGAAGTTTCAGAGGTCTGCATGAAGATTTGATCATGCTATGAACAATTGTTTTCTGACAGTGTTTCTATGGTCTCTGTCAATGTTACTAATTGAAGTTTATGTGATTCTGATAATTTATGTTTCTGTGGATGCTTCTCTATTAGTTCTTGTTGATTTTGAATGCTTCTAGATCATTCTCTATCTTTTTTGTATGCTCGTGTTGATTGGTGTGTTGGTGGTCAAAGATTTTTCTCATGTGTGTTCCGTTTTTCATGTTCTTGGCCGACAAGATGGTTGTAATATGTTGTGAATCCTTGAAGATTAAAATTTGAATTTTTGGCACACTCGAGGATATTTGTTTGGGTCACATCATTATATTAGCTGATGGTGTATGATTCACTTTAAAATTTATTTGTAATCTTTGGTCAACATTGAAAATATGTTTTATATTTCTGGCCAACTAAGTTTTTTATGTATTTCATGTTGCAGATATATAAGAGTAGTTGTTTGAGTGAAGTTAGTGTGTGTGAAAAAAAAAAGGAAAAGAAGAGAAAGAGAAAGTGCACAAACATTGATCTAATCATTCTATTACAGAGCAGAGTGAGAAGAAGGTTGAGTGAGTGTGAAGGGTTTTTGTTCTTAACTAGAACTGTAATCAGGCTTGTGTAGAAGATATTTTCTCAGTTCAGGATCTAATATAAATTACTATGTATTATTGGGAAGTGAGCCCTCTTATATTTGAGCAGTGAGCTCTAGGTAGTGTGCTTGAATGCATGTGCATTCCCATTATTATTCTCATTATACTTTTAATAGGGTATAATATTGTGGACTAACATCCACTGTGGTTTTTCCCCTAATAGGGTTTCCATGTAAAAAATCTTTGTGTTCTCTATGTTTCTAATGTGTTAATTTCTTATGGTTTATTGTTCTTTCATCAGATCTGAGGTTAAGTTAAGTGTGAAAATATTGTGGACTAACATCCACTGTGGTTTTTCCCCTCTCAGTAGTTTTTCCTTGTTTTTCCAACAATTGGTATGACAGTAGGTTCCTCTAAAGAAGTTTAAAATATTGAGGTGATCCATGATGGCATCATACAAGAAAGATAGTCCTAGATTTGATGGAACAAACTATTCATTATGGAAAGCTAGGATGGAATGTCATTTGAGGTGTATTGGAGAACCCTTCTAGAAGATTACAAAGAATCCATATGTTATTCCTCATAATGGCCCTTCCATTGCTGATGAGATTAAAGAGGTTGAGAATAATGTTAGGGTTATGGAAGCTTTGTTGAGTGCTCTACAGATTCAAAAATGACAAATGTGATAGGTCTAAAGACAACTCATGAGATTTGGATGAAGCTGGAAACTTTGTATAAAGGAGATGTACATGTGAAGATGGCTAAGCTACATAGTTTGAAAGGAAAGTACAAAAATTGGAAGATGGGTGAAGATGAAAATATCTCTTTTATGGAAAGAGTAAATGAAATAGTGTTGGGTATTAGATGTGTCAGTGGTACCCTGGAAGAGGAATAAATTGCAGCTAAATTGCTTCGATCATTGTCTCCCTCTTACAAGGAAAAATCTCATGCTATTGAAGAAACTAGATCATTGAAAAATATGACAAGAGATACATTGATTGGAAAACTTGGTGCCTTTGAGTTGAGTGAATTTGGTGAATTTGTTCCCAAGACTAAATCTGCATTCAAGGCTATTGTATCTAGAAGAAACAAGCAAAGATATGATCTGAGAGAGTGTTCCAAAAAGTCATTCAAGTATGAGGAAGAAATGAAATAGCTTGAAGATGAAGAAAGAGAGGTGGAAGAGTTGGAAGCACTAATTGTGAAGAAAAAAGGAATAGGACAAGGTAAGTATAAAGGAATGTTTCCTATTAAATGTTTTTCTTGTAGTAAAATAGGTCATTTTGCTTCAAGGTGTCCTGAAAGAGTTCTGAGGACTAAGCCTAACAAATCTAGATTCTAAAAGAAATGTTACTATGCCAGGAAGAAGGAGTGACTGATGATGAGTCTGATAAAGATAATGGAAATGAAGATGAATGGGTGTTCCTTGCTATTAAGGAAAATGGTCCAGTGGCTATTGAATTTTCTCAAGTTGAGAAATCTCTTGCAACCCAAATTGAAGAAAAGGATGAATGGGTTATTTAAAGTGGATGCTCACATCATATGACTGGTGACAATTTTTTTTTGTAAGTCTTGAGAAGTATGACAGTGGTGTTGTAAGATTTGAAGATAACAATGCTGGTGTGATTCGTGGTAGAGGATCTATTTGTCTTGGTGGTAAGCATAACACTGATGATGTTCTTTATGTTTAAGGCTTGAAGCACAACTTGCTGAGTGTTGGATAGATGGTGGACAAGGGTTATGATCTTCAATTCAAAGATTGATGATGCAGAATACTTGGAAGTTCTGGTAATGTAATTGCTTCAGGTAAAAGACAAAAGGTAATATTTTTCACCTAAATGCTACTAGTGAAAGTTGTTTAATTTCTCAAGCAGATGAAAGATGGTTATGACATAGGAGGCTATGTCATGTGAATTTTGATAACATTGTCAAAGTAAGTTTCACCCAAGCAGTAAGAGATATACCTAAGCTAATGAAGCCTGCTAACACAATTTGCAAGGAATGTCAAATGGGAAAATAGACTAGAGTTTCTTTTTGGATAAAACAACATCATACAAATGGATTAATAGAGCTAGTACATACTGATCTATGTGGTCCCTCTAGCGTTAGAAGACTTCATGGAGAAAGGTACTTTATGCTGCTTATTGATGATTATTCTAGGATGATATGGGTTGCTTTCTTAAGAGAAAAATGTGAAGCATTAGAGAAGTTCAAAAGTTTCAATGCTATGGTAGAGAATGAGAAAAGCTTAAAAATCAAATGCTTAAGGTCAAACAGAGGTGGTGAGTTCACCTCCAGGGAGTTCAATTCTTTCTATGAAGAGCATGGAATCATAATATAGTTATCTGCTCCTCGAACCCCTCAATAGAATGGAGTTGCAAAGAGAGAGAAGAAAAATTCTAGATGCTACTAGAACATTGATGATAGAAGGAAATGTGCCTCACATCTATTCGAGAGAAGTTGTAAGCACTGTTGTGTACACTTTGAATTGGGTAAATGCCAATGGTAATTTTGGTAAGGCTCCTTTTGAACTATGGTTTGCTTATATGCCTACTGTTAGATATTTCAAGATCTTTGGAAGCAAGTGTTATATCAAGAGAGATGAGGATATAGGAAAGTTTGATGCAAGAAGTGATGAAGGAATATTTCTAGGTTACTCTACTAATTAAAAGAAAGGCCTATCGGTACTATAGCAAAAGGCTAAGAAAAATGGTTGAGAGTGCAAATGTCAGAGCTGATCAGGACTTTCCTAGATCATCTAGATATTGTGGATATGATTTAGATGACAAGGAAGAAAACACAAACAAAGGGAAGAATTCTCAGACACAGAATCAACTTCAAACTGTGCCATATGTTCTAGTAAAACAACTTCAATTTATTCTGGTAAATCAAGTAAGTCAGGAAGGAGAGACAAGTGCAAGTGCAGAAGAAAGAACAAAAGAGCCATAAGCTCAAGGGAGTCCCAAAGTTCCAAGGTATGTGAGGATAAATCATTCTAAAAATCAAATTATTGGAGACAAGAATAAAGGTGTGCAAACTAGGAGAAAAATTGTAGAATAATATTGCCTGATATCCAAGATTGAGCCTAAAGATGTTAATGAAGCTTGCAATGATGAAAACTGGATGGAAGCTATGAAAGAAGAACTGATGCATATTGAAAAGAATGATACATGGATAGTTGTTCCCAGACCTAAAGACAAAAATGTGATTGTTACTAAATGGGCATTTCAGAATAAGTTGAGTGAACAAGGTGAAATGGTCCAAAATAAAGAAAGGATAGTATTTAAAGGGTATTCACAAATGGAAGGCAATGATTTTGAAGAAACCTTTGCCCCTAATGCCAGAATTGAAGTTGTTAGATTATTTATTGCTTATGATGCATATAAGAACTATAAAGTTTATCAAATGGATGTAAAGTCAACGTTTCTAAATGGTGAGCTAGAAGAAGAAGTTTATGTTGAATAGCCAAATGGATTCCAAATAACTGACAAGGAAGACATGGTGTGTTGATTGAAGAAAGCTCTATATGGAATCAATCAAGTCCCTAGAGCCTGGTATGCTAGACTAGATAAATATTTACTAGAGCTTGGATTCGATAAAGGTACTTTTGACAAAAAACTTGTATTTCAAGTTGGATCATGATAAAGAATTGATTATTGAAGTCTTTGTTCATGGAATTATTTTTTGAGGAGATGATCATCTATGTATGAAGTTTGCTAATGAAATGAATATTGAATTTGAGATGAGTATGATTGGAGAGATGAAGTTCTTTCTAGGATTGCAAGTTACTCAGTTAGACAATGGAATTTTCATATCTTAGTCTAAATATGTGAGAGAGTTGTTGAAGAAGTTTGGCATAGATGACTCAAAGCCTGTTGGTATTCAAATGGCAACTGGATACAAGTTAACATAGAATGATGATTCTCCTAAGGAAAATCAAACAAGATACAAGCCAATGATTGGTGTATTGGTCTATTTAACTCAGACCAGACCAGACATTATGAATGTTGTATGTATGGTTGCTAGATTTCAAGCTGATCCAAAAGAGTCTCATGTGACTATTGTAAAGAGAGTCTTCAGATATCTAAAAGGAACAATTGATTTTGGACTTTGGTATCTTAAGGATGGTGATCTTACTTCGAGTGCATATACTGATGTAGATTAGGCAGGAGATGTTGATGATAGGACAAGTACTAGTGGACGTCGTACCTTCTTCCTAGCAAAGAAGCTAGTGTCTTGGTTGAGTAAAAAGTAGAATTCCATTTCCCTATCTATTGCTAAAGGAGAGTATATTTCTGCTACAAACAACTATACTCAAGTAATGTGGATGAAACAGATGCTAAAAGATACTATATAGTATATGAAAAACCTTTTGCCATATATTGTGACAACTCAAGTGAAATTAACATATAAAAGAATATAGTGCTACACTATAATACTAAGCATATATAAATCAAGTTTCACTTCTTAAGGGAGAAAGTGAATGAGAAAGAAGTTAAACTAGAGTATGTGCCTACAAAAGAACAGGTTGCAGACATTTTCACTAAGCCATTGCTAAAGGATACTTTTGAGTATCTCAGAGGGATGCTAGGGGTGATTACACCTCCTAATATGAACAAGAGATGCATTTAATTTCATCAATCTATGTGCTTCATAGATTTTTTTTAATCTGAATTGATGTTTCCATAGCTGATAGTCAGGGGGAGTAGCCAAATGTGCAGATATATGGTTCAGAGATTGTATGTGGGAAGGTAATGCTAACCTTTTCCATTGATTTCAAAGGGGGAGAAGAGAAATGTGAAAAATTATTTTGGGGAGAAGAGCATTTGTTTTGGGGAGAAGAGTAGTTGAGGAGAAGAGTTAAAATCTAAGGGGGAGTTAGTACAGCTATGTTGATGGTATTTTTCACATCATGTGTTGCCATCAATGCCAAAGGGGGAGATTGTTGGATGTTATGGTTTGGTTTCTGATATGTGGTTGTCATTGATGTCAACACTACTAGAATTATTGTATTGAAGGTTGTATATGTCGAGGATATTGAGAAAATTGTTAAAAGGAAGAGTTGGTGGTAGCCAGTGGAATAGTAAAGGTCATGAAGGTGTCTTGTTTTGTACATTGAAGATTAGTTATTGTGGACTAAAGGGTTTATTGCTGAGAGTATCTAGTTCATCTATTGGAAGTTTCTAAGGTTCACGTGAAGATTTGTTCATGCTATGAACAATTGTGTTCTAACAGTGTTTATGTGGTCTCTGTTAGTGTTCCTGATTGAATTTTATGTGATTCTGATAATTTATGTTTATGTGGATGCTTATTTGTTAGTTTTTGTTGATTGTGGATGCTTCTAGATCATTCTCTATCTTTTTTTCACAACCGCATTGATCGGTGTGTTCGTGGTTGAATATTTTTCTCATGTGCATTTGAGTTTTCATGTTCTTAGCTGACATGATGGTTGTAATGTGTTGCAGATCCTTTAACATTAAAATTTAAATGTTTGGCATGCTCGAGGATATTTTTTTGGGTCACATCATAATATTAGTCGATGGTGTATGATTCGCATTAAAATTTATTTGTAAACTTGGGCTAACATTGTAAATATGTTTTATATTTCAGGCTGACTAAGTTGTTGGCTAACATTATAAAGTATGCTAGTGTGTGTGAAAATAAAGGAAAGCCAAAGAATGAGAAAGTTCACAAACATTGATCTAATCATTCAATTATAGAGAAAACTGAGAAGAAGGTTGAGTGAAGTGTGAAGAAGGGTTTTTGTGCTTAACTAGAACTGTAATCAAGCTTGTGTAGAAGCTATTTTCTCAGTTCACACCCTATGGATCTAATCCAAATTACTATGTATTGTTGGGCAGTGACCCCTCTTGTATTTGAGCAGTGAGCTCTAGGTAGTGTGCTTGAATGCATGTGCATTCCCATTATTATTCACATTATACTTTTACAGGATATAATATTGTGGACTAACCTCCAAGATGGTTTTTCCCCTAAAAGGGTTTCCACATAAAAAATATTGGTGTTCTTTGTGTTTTTGATGTGTTAATTGTTTATGGTTTATTGTTCTTTCATCAGATCTGAGGTTAAGTAAAGTGTGAGAATTTTAAATATTCTGTGACAACTGATTCACCCCCCTCTTAGTTGTCTGTACTCGTTTTTCCAACATCGTGCTCCTCTCATTTGTGACCATTGATAGATCAAATCAATCTCATCCATTGCTTTTTCATTTGATCTCCATTAAATCAATTATTTAATGAATATCATATAATTCCCCTAATTTACATAATTCATTTTTTGTTTTAATTATGAAATTAATAATTCCCCCACTTGCAAGGGAATTTTCGAAGGAAATATTCCTCCTTTTCACATTCCTCCAAAATGGGAATATTCTCCTTCCCCTTTTGCACAATTAAACTTTGTTTTAATTTGCAAAATATCTATTTCCTCACCCATGAGAATATTCCAAAGAATATTCTTTCTTCTCACTCATTTGAGAAAGGGAATATTCTTACAAAACTTCATGTGAAATTTAACTCAAAACTTCATGTGTAAGTTAACTCAAAACTTCTTGTGCAAGTTAACTTGTGACCTCTTGTATAGATTAAAAGTGTGTTTGTTTAGATGAATGTAAGCCCTTGATCAAATATCGACTTGAATTTTCAACCCTTGATGAAAATCCATGATCCATGCCTCCAACTTTTCCCATCCTTGACCATTGATTAGCCTTTTTGATCTTAACCCTTAACCTCTCACTTGCTTTCCTATAAATAAAGCACTATTTAGAGATAAATGGATCCATCTTTTAACAAAAGACTTATTATGTTAAAATCATTTGCACTTGCACCCACATTTAATGTCATTTTAGCTTTATTTACTTGAAAATTAGATTAGCTTCCATTAATGGCTTCCATGATATAACATAGATGCATACATTTAGCTTATTTGTTAATTAGGATTTTAATCTTTTGAAGCTTGCATACATTTAAAGTAGATTTCCATATACCCATATGCATCATCTTAGCATAAACCAAGTTAACATCACTTACATCATGTTAATTTAACATTTAAATAATGTTTTATCACACATCTTTCACTAGTTTCGTCCATTCTCTTCAATAGAATCGATCAAACAAGCTCATTATCCAACGGATTGGGAAAGGGTCACCATTCCACATCAATGCAACACCACTCCCCAAATAGGATAAGTTTCAATGTCTTAGATTAGAGGTTTATCAAGCTTTTATGATTTAGAATATTAGTTTTAATGGCTTCTTTTTCTTTGTTTATAGTGAATGATCTTATTGGGATTGATGCTTAGTGGGTTAAATATGCCTCAAATTTGTATGGATCAGGTGTAGTTAACTTATACTAATGACATTAGTCTCAATAATATCCTTAATGACAAGGATGGATCACTAAAGAAAAGGATCATTTCCTTACAATCTAAATTTGCAGTCATTGTGGTACAAAGGGATGGTATTGTGAAGAATATTTGGAAAGTTAAAGAGATAATTGAGTTGGCATTGGAATATCTTTCCTGTCTCTTGGTGGACGCTAAGAAAAATGAACAAAATACCATTATCCTAGATACTCTTCTAGACACAATTGATCCAATAGTAAAGAACAATAGTATTTTTTTAAACATCCGGTTGGTAGTGGATTCTTGGAAGACATTTCTTTTGAAATTAAAAGAAAAATAAAAGGAGATATTTTAGGGGAAAAAGGATTGAGGTAAATAACCTTTTTTGATATCTTTTTTGTTTTCAAGGCCGTTTTTGTAAAAAAAATTATTGTAAGGGTGAGATAAATCCTTTTTCTTTGCCATTGATGTCAAAGGGGGAGAGAAAGCATGTGAAAATAATGAAAATCATTACAACTCATCAAGGGAACTACAAAGGTTGTTGTTTTTGACTTTTCACATCCTGTGTTTTCATCAATGACAAAGGGGGAGATTGTTGGAAATTGGATTGCATCAATTGGTTGTCATTAATTTCAACAGGTTGTCATATATGTCAGCACAATAGTGAATGCATGAGATGTTTACTAGAAGCTATTATCTATCAAAGATATTCTTTATCTATGATCCAGTGTGCTATTTTTTGGGTATGGATTCTACTGCAAGACAAGCTATGACTCTGATATCTTAACTATGTCATAATGACTCACTTAGATAGCTATATTCAGAATCTTGAGAAGTTTTCTACTGGGAGCAGTAAGTTATCAATGACAAAGTTTCTTGGGTCTTCGCTGACCTAACACATGTTATGATTTAAGAAGATTAAATTTACCTTAGGGATGTTTTGTATGGAGCTTAGCCGACTTGGTATAATAAACTAAATGGATAAAATGTTTAAATCATATATGGTACCAACAAAGATATTTTTGATTATTTTGTGTTCATCTAATTAGGTTGGCCTAATTGATGGTTAGGATATACTTGTATATATATAAGATGTTTTGAGGAATAGAATGATGAGGACACACATGAGAAGTGAATGTGAAATGAGAAGTAAGTGTGAGTGTGGAAATGATTAATAGGTGTGTGAAGATTTGAGCCTAAATACTTTATCAATTATGGATCAATGTAGTTTTGTTAAGTGACTACTATGTGAAGCGATTCTTCATATTCTAAGCTTCATTGGAAATGAACTGTGTACATTTAAGGTGTATCCCATCAGTTCAATCCTTTGGAAGTGAGCCACTATTATTGTATATTGGTGGTTAGCCATCTTTTGTATCTTTGAGTTGTAGCCCTATTGGACAATGTGTCATTGTTCCAGACAGTGAGTCCTTATTTCAGGCAGTGAGCCTTATCTTAGGCAGTGAGCCTTGTTTCAGGTAGTGAGCCTTTTGTTATCAGTTTTGATATTCTCTATGGTGTTAGTTAATCCTCACTATGCTTTTTTGCATCATTTTTTTTTCCACATAAATTTGGTGTTATTGTGTTTATGTGTTGGATTTGAGTTTTTGCATTGGCATTTGATGATTAATCATTTAAGAAGTTTTAAGTATTAGTTTCAGTGATTGAATTAAAGGTTAAAATTCGTGACAAATAATTCATCCCCCCTCTCAATTTTCCTATTCAGCACAGTCAATATCTCAAAAATCCTAGTGGTGCATTCAAGGACAAAACGTATTTGAATCAAATATCACTTTCTAATGCAAAAGGTTATAGAGAATGAAGTGAAGCTTGAGTATGTGCCTACAAAGGATTAGATTGCTGAAATATTCATTAAGGCTCTTCCTAAGGATACTTTTGATTATCTCTAGGAGAAGTTGGGGGTTATTACCCCTCCTTTGAACTATATGCATAAGGGATGCACCAATCTAGTGGATCTCAAGATCTATTCTTTATTCTTGAATGATGTTGGTGGCTACCTTTTAGAGGAGTAGGTAGTGGTATCAATTGCAAATTATTGCAGTTAGTGGTGTGTAATTTCAAAGGGGGAGAATAATGCAAAACATTTTATCCTTTTCCATTGATGTCAAAGTGGGAGAGAGAGTCATGTGAAAAAGGAAAAAATTGTCAAGGAGAGAAAGAAACATGTGAAAATGTCTATCAATAAAGGGGAAAAGAAAGTTAGGGTATGTGTAGGATCATCATGGAAAAAATAGGCCCTTAAGTGGCAAAAAATTCAGAAAAATCATAATTAGGCAACTTGATGTAAAAATTTGAATAAGTTATCTATACTATTTCAAAAATATGTAAGAATAGAATCTGTAGAAAATTGAATGTAGGTTCTAAACTACTAGGTTTATTTAAAAAAAAAAATCTATTTGGTGAAAATTTGAAATTTCAATGCAGTAGTACTTAAATTTTAGGGAAAAAATAAGTAGGTGTCTGTCTAACCACCCTAACTACACTAAAATGATAATATTTTTTTATAAGATTTTAGATATAAGTAGAGGACTCATGTCCCAATGTGATGCATATTTTTTTGTAATCCTTTTCCAAGAAAATAATTAATTATAAAAAATTTATTACAACTTTTAAAAATATAAAAAGCTCATATGTCTTACCACCTTAACTTGGTCAAAACTTCCTGAAATTCAATATTTTTTTTTGTAATCCTATAGTATGCGAAGCCAAGAATGTGGCACATGTTTTAGATTCAAAAAATGTGATATCGTTTGAAAGTTATAGATATTTTTCAATCATCCTATCAATCAGGACTTTAGTCATTATTCAAATAGAAAATGAATAATTATTAATGATTAAATTCAAAGTAAAGAATAATTTATATTGGTGGAATGCTGAGAATCTCCTTTAAAAACCCTTTTTCGTTTCATCAATTTTGGGTAAAAAAAAAGTTGTCAACCACATATCCTACACATACCCATCATAATATTGCACATGTCCATTAGTTGAAGAGAGATTCATGTAAGGGGGAGATTGAGTAAATAGATAATAGAAAAGGAAATAGGTATGTTTAGAGTTGTGTCTTTAATGGTTTTCACATCATATGTTTCCATCAATGACAAAGGAGAAGTTTGTTGCAAGTATGTGCAGATTGATGTTTCCATTTATGTCAACAAGCCTATGTTTTCATTGGTGTAAAATATGTGTTGAGGGAGATTGGTGTTGAGTATGAACAGTAGGTGTTGTCTATGCTTTGATTTGTTACATTATGTTGTCATTAGTTAAACTACTAGTGTTAATGTTTGGTGTTGCTTTGATAAGCTTCTATCTATGGAAGTAGTTGTGTTGAAGATAATGTGGATATGTATATGGTGCTTGGTTTCCAAGTGCTTTTGAGAAAAATTGATAAAAATAGGAAACAGTGTGTTGTAGTGTTGTTCTGGGTTATAGAGAGATGTTCTATTTTTTCTCCACATTTATTCTAGGTTGAAGATCTACTCATATGGTTTGGGTATATTGGTGAGAAGTTGTTAGAGGTATTGTATTCAAGAATTGGTGCATTGGATTGATGTACAATAGAATTTGTGTCCATTAGTGTATGGACTTTGCATTACATAGGTGTTTGGGAAAATATATATTTGCTCCACATTTCTCCACGGTTGTGTTTCAAGTCTTACAATTCTAAAGGTGTGTTTATGGTGGGTATGTGTAGGATCATCATGGAAAAAACAGGCCCTTAAGTGGCAAACAATTTAGAAAAATCAAAGTTAGGTAACTTGACGTAAAAATTTGAATAAGTTATCTATATTATTTCAAAAATATCTAAGAATAGAATCTGTAGAAAATTGAATGTAGTTTCTAAACTACTAGGTTTATTTTTTTAATTAAAAAATCTATTTGTTGAAAATTTGAAATTTCAATGTAGTAGTACTTAAATTTCAAGGAAAAAATAAGAAATGGGTGTCTGTCTGACCACCCTAACCACAATAAAACGATAATATTTTTTTATAATATTTTAGACACAAGTAGAGGACTCATGTATGGATGTGATACATATTTTTTGTAATTTTTTTCCATGTAAATAATTAATTATGAATTTTTTATTACAACTTTTCAAAAATATAAAACCTTGTATGTCTGACCACCTTAACTTGGTCAAAACTTCATGAAATTCAATTTTTCTTTTTTTAATCCTATAGTATGTGAAGCATAGAATGTGATGCATTTTTTGGATTCAAAAAATATGATACCATTTGAAAGCTATAGATGTTTTTCAATCAGCCTATCAATTAACATTTTAATCGTAATTCAAGTAGAAAATAAATAATAATTATTTATTAAATTCAAATTAAAGCATAATTTATATTGTTGCAAAGCTAAGAATGTACTTTAAAACCCCTT
Organism: Sequoia sempervirens; assembly: GCA_007258455.2. Classification (NCBI taxonomy): domain Eukaryota; kingdom Viridiplantae; phylum Streptophyta; class Pinopsida; order Cupressales; family Cupressaceae; genus Sequoia; species Sequoia sempervirens. Next base: position 342,604,366 of record VDFB02000008.1, read on the forward strand.
TTCATTTCATCAATTTTGGGTAAGAAAAAAGTTGTCAACCACATACTCTACAAATACCCATCATATTGCCACTTTTTGGCTCGTCTTGATCCTGCACATACCCTGGTGTTGGTAGTCTACCTCATTCAAGAGGGTTTGAGGTTTTTGTGCTTTAGAAGATGGTTTTTAGAGTTACATTATATGATAGAGTAGTTTGAGTGTACTAGACTCGTACATTCTTCAGGTGAAAGTTGATATGAAGGAGTTTGTTGGATTTTAGGGTGTTTTTGGAGTATTCTAAATCATGTTCAAGTGTGGTGTGTGGTTTGAAAGTTATCCTTGGGTTTGAGGAAGTGTGTACTTAAAATTTTAATGGTGCTTGCATGGGAAACAATTGATCTAGTGTTTACACTACATGTGAAGGATAAATATTGTTTAAGGAATCATGTGGTTGAGTAGTGTTGTTGATTTGGGTCCTAATAAAGTTTTGATGTGGTCCACATTCACTTCTATCTGTCACAGACATTTTTTGGCACCAACTTAATTTGAATTTGCATGTTTGAGGTGAATAGTCAACCTCAAAGAAATGTTTTGAAAGGTTGCAGTAGATATAAATATGAGTTAACTTATTGGGGGATGGTGTGTGCGAAGTGTGTGATGTGAATGATGTGAATTGTAGAGTTGTAAGGCGCGAAATTGTGAAGTGCAGTGCAAGCTTTCAATTGTTGGATTACTAGATGCAATGAGAAGAAGGTGTTTGCAATCATTCAAACATACTATAAAGGTGTCTGAGCTATTGTGGTGGATTCTCTGTTGCATTGAAATCATTCTCTCAGTGTAACATTTCTACTTTATCTCCTTTTTCTATTCTGATAGTAAGCCTTGGATGTGAGCCTTTTAGAGGAGTGTGCCCCTTCTGGTAGTGATCCTTTATAACTAGTTTTTCAATTACTTATATTATGAGCTAATCCTCTCCATGGTTTTTCCCTTAGTTTTTTCATGTAAATCTGGTGTTCACATGTGCATGGTGTTAAAGTTGTTTCAATTTCAATTATTTTCTTTTCATGTTAAACCATCATAACAGATTAAGGATTTAATATATGAATGTGGATCTCAATGTTAATGAGGGTTTTTGAAGGTTTAAGGTACAACTGATTCACCTCCCCTCTCATTTCTCTTGTTCATTCAACAACACGGTTAAATAATTTTTGTATTAGGTCTTCTACAGTGCCAACCTAATAGGTTTGAAGGTATGCAAAGTTTAAATAATTATTGTGAAGTTATGTGAGATCTATTATAGGTCCATGCCAACCTATTTCAAAGTATTTTTAGATTTGAATCTTCGTGTGAGGCGTATGTGAAGGATTGAGAGATGACAAGTTATCTTTTATATATTTTGAATGTTACATCTAATTAGGCCTAACTAATTGATGTTATGGGTGAAGTAGATATACAAGCTAGATCATTTTTAGTGTTTTGATCAAAGTACTACATGAGAGTGATATGAATGATGAAAATTGAGTGAATACATTACGAATCTAAGTTGTGAATGTTGAGCAGAATATTAAGTGATGTGAAAGCAAAATATTAGAGTGATGTGAATGCATACGAAAGTAGAGTATTAGATCAAAATCAGATGAGGTGTGTAAAGTCAATCTATTGAGCTTCATTGGAATTGTATTTCATGGATATTATAGATGTAATTGTAACAATTCAATCTAGAAGTTGTAAACCACAAATTTTCTTCTATATCTTTTTTTCTTTCAATGGGCAGTGAGTCCATGTATAGCAAGCATTTCTTTAACATACTGTAACCAGTTATAATATATTGTGAGGTAATCCTTGTATACACCTAAAATGGTCACATTGTAATAAGTCTGGTAATTAATTAAATACAAGTTATTTAATTAAATCTCTAATTAAATCTACATATAAATAAGTTTAATTGTTTATTTATATTGTTCATTTTCAAATTCTTCTATCTTAATTAAATAAGTTTGATTACTTATTTAATTTAATGAATTTTCCAATTCTTCTTTATTAATTAAATAAGTTTTAAAATTTATTTAATTTAATTATCACATTGATTTATTTTGAATAAAGTAGATATTCTTCTTTTCCCAAAATCATAAAATCATCTTTAAATCTTCTAAAAAGCCATCTCACATTTAATTAAATATTTTAAAATATTTAATTAGAAACTTCTTATCCATATTCCACACATAATTAAATATTTTTCAATATTTAATTAGAAGCTTCCAAATCCACATGTCACATGAAATTAAATAATTTTATTATTTAATTGTTAAATTATCCTCAACCGCAAAAACTAACTCATAACTAAACTAAATAAAAATGGCAAGTTTCATCTATTTTTGAGTGAAAGGTTTTGTGGGAAGGAAACATCTTCTTTATTTTTCTCTAGCTTCCATCTTTCTCTCCAACTTCTCCATCTCTCACCACTCATCTTAGTAGACTGAATCTCAACCGTTGATCTTTGCCAAATAAGATTTTGCCTTCAAAAATATATAAATAAGACCTATTGGCTCTTTGAAAATTCTGGAACTATTGGCATAATGTTAGAACTATAGTCAAGCATTCAAGTGACTAGGCATCTTAGCATAGCATTCTAGTTTCATTATCTTAGCATTATCCATTAGTTGCATATCTACTATCTCATTTCACAATCATTTATCATAGGAACTTAGTTTCTTGTACTTTTGCATATTTTCTCATTCTCTAGGTATTCATTCTGTTGGGCCTTTATTGACACAATATGAGAGCAAATAGCTTTAAATGAATCCTTGGAGATAGAGGATGATGATATGGCTTTAAATAATCTCATTGTTTTGAAGTGTTTTACTCTTTTATATTTTTTGATATAATGGTTCATTGGTGTGTTATTGAGTTTAATAGTTGACATTATTTAACACACATATTTTTGGCACCCACCATGGGGATCTTGCCCTATTTTTAATATTTTATTAGAGGTTTTCTAGCAGGTCATGACTGGAGACACAGATTAGCACATACAACACCATTTCTAGTGCATTTGAAGACTATTCTAGTGCATCTGATTAATTCTCTGGTGCATTTGAATATTATTCCAGTGCATCTGATTGATTCTTTGACACATTTGAAGACTGTTCCAACACATCTAATTGATTCTCTAGCATATTTGAAGACTATTCTAGTGCATCTGATAGATTCTCTAGTGCATATGAAAGATTTTCCAATGCATTTGACTATTTCTATAGCACATATGACCTTTGTTCTAGCGCATTTGACTATTTTTGTAGTGCATATGACCTCTGTTTTGGCACATTTGTAATTTTTCTAATTTTTTGTCTTGATCTAATGTGACTATGGCTAGTGGTTTTATTGCTTCTTTTGGATTAAAATGAACCAATCCTAGGGTAGCCAGTTGGATTAAAATGAACCAATCCTAGGGTAGTCATTTGGATTAAAATACACCAATCCTACGGTAGTCATCATACATTTCTATCTTGGTTAGAATGAATATCATGTCTTTTGTGAAGCAGTATTTTCATGTAGAATAGAAAATCATCATTTGGGCTTTAAAACTGAACATTGTTTGTTGTGATTGGATGGTGACAGGCCTATTCTCTTCCCTTAACTAGGTGATCAAAATTCTAGACTCATCTTTTAATTTCATGCACTTTATGCTTTGTCTAAACCTTTAGTAGGCCCGTTGTAGTGTGAAAAAGTACTCACCCTATGGGAACGACCTAAGTGGGTACAACTAAATCCAAGTTTTCTAAACCAGTATAATCAAAAGTAAATTTTGGGAAAATCCGCAATTCCATGGTAGTGTGCAAGATAACCATACCCAAAGCCTCTGTTATAAAGGTTGGGAGGTCTTCTGAGGGAGTCTATCATTTTCTGCATCAAACAAAAACCTTTATTACGAGCCTTAGTGTAGAAGCTAACCGAGTTAGTAGCCAAACATTATAACACTCATAGTGCAAGTGGGGAGAATCTTCCCCCAAGATACTCACCATATAATTACCAAGGACAATTTTCTCAAGGGATCAAGAAATATAACTTTGAGTATATGCCTGGAAAATACAAAAAACATGGGTTCCCTCTAGGGGGTGACACAATTGTGTGAGTTGACACAATTTTAACATGTGGGATGTGATGATTATTGTAATACCCCTCTGTGTCGGTTGTTTTGGACTTGTGTGTGTGTGTGTTTCATTGGTTACTGAGTTATTTGATTGTGTGGAAAATATAATATGTTAGTAGTCATGTTTAAATAATTAATTAAATCATAAATGAAATTGCAAGGTTATTTAAAATATAATTATGAATTAAAATAATAATCAATTAAATAAAATCAAATGATTTAGAACAAATGATCAATCAAACTAATTTGTTAAAAGTAAAAGTGATATTATTAGATAAGTTGATTTAAATTGTTATGAACAAATAATCTTGAAAAGATAATTATTTTGGATACTTATTTAGAATCTTGCAAATGGTTGTTTTTAATTATTTTAATGTGGAAGTAATTAATTAATAATGTATTGTGAAAATAATGAATATATATATTTAAATAAAAGTTCAATTTTGAGGATTTAAATTTATTTAATTTTAATCATATGCATGAAAAGGCAACAAAAAGAATTAAGGATTAAATATTATTTTGATTTATTTCTTGAAATGTGACTTTTGGTATTCTCTGGAAGAGGAAACAGAAGAGGCTTCTTGTGTGAGATTTTATTTATTTTGGAGGGGGAAGGGGGTGGAATTCTCTTTCCAACAGATTTTGGTGAAATTGGCAGTCATCTTTCTGTTATTGTATTACATTCTTTTATTCTTCTGAGAATTTATTTGAGGATTAAGATTCATGGTTGAGGGAGGATCTTGGAGTTGCTACTGGAGAGGATTGGGTCAGCAAGAAGGATAAAGCTTCTACAGTTATCTACAGGCACAGACACCAGGTTCTCCTCCTTCTTTTAAATAATCTTCTTTCTATAGCATCAAATGAAATAAGAATTCTTTGTTTTGGGATTTGAAATTTAATGCATGTTGAAATCACGTGAATTCTTAGAAAAATTTGGGACTGTTTTCCAATCAAAGAAAATCTTACTGGGGTTTGGGATGGTTATTTATTTAAAGTAAATTTTGTTGGGATTCTAGAATTGAGTAGGGTTACGGTGGTTTCAAGTTAAATAATAATAATAAACCAGTAAAAGAATAACGTCATCTCAGAGAATTCGAAGTTGTGAAAATCCTCAATTGTAGATAAATTTTACAAAGTTATTCTGTGTATAAATATTTGTATTGAGTAGTAATTGAATTCTATTTCTCTGTATTCAAAATATTCTTTTATACAATAGATATATGTATATATATATATATATATCAGATATATATATATACAAATTTGTATGCACATTTATATATATAAATATAAAGATAGTTACAAAAAAAAATATAATGATAATAAAAATTTAAATAAGTTAAAAGTTTGCTGAATAAAATTATTTTGAAATTGTTTTTTTATTAAAAAAAAAAAGAGGCACACTGGGTGATGGTCCGGCCTCGGCCGTACCCACCACCCAGCCGGCCGTGGTGGTGCAGCAGCCTACGGGCTACCATAGCAGTCTGAAAGACTGCTGTGACAGTCCGTAGACTGTCCACAGCAGTCTGTCGGACTGCGGTGGCAGTCCGTAGACTGCCCACAGCCGGCGGCATAGTCTCCCGTGTGGTGTGTATTGGGAATTAAAAATTTCCCCAATTAAATTTAAATGTAATTAAATCTCTGTTAATATACGAATTTTATATGTTATTTTTCTATGCGGGTATTTATCTTTATAAATATATATATAAATATATATATATGTATATATGTATATATATATATATTTATATATACATATATTTATTAATTAATTTTATTATTCTATTTTCTCTGATTTAAATAATATTGTATTATTTAATTCTGTATACAATATATTCAATTTCTTTTTGATTAATATATAATCTGTTAATTTAACTGTTAGTTAAACAAATGTATAAATATATTATGTTTCTGTTTCTTTTCTGATTAATTATATATCCTGTTAATTTAACTGTTATTTAAAATATATATATATATATATAGATTATGTTTCTTTTCTGATTAAAATAAAACAAGATTTAGTTATAGTAGAAATAGTAAAATAGAAAAAAAACTGTCTTATGGATTTGTTAAATTATAACTTTGAGTGGATATTGTTAGCAGAAAAATCATTTACGAAAGTAAAATAGCATTGTTTATTTAATTCTTGTTTAAATGTGAATATTTTTGGGAATAGAATTTATTATGGGATTAAATAAGTTGTTCTTTTTATATTTCATCTTGTAGTATTGTTGGATTCGTAGAACAGATCTTTTCTCTTTTTACATTCCCTCCTCAAAAAGAATTAAAATAAATATAAATGCGTAGTGGTTTTTAAATGTAATTGTGTGTGTAAATTTATTTAGATAGATTTAAGATTTTAAGGTGGTAAGTTCTAATATGTAGTTTAAGTATGTAGAGTATTGTTATTATTGTCATTTTAAAGTATAGACAATTGGTCTTAAATGGTTTTCACAATTAATTTAAATTTTGGAAGTGAATGTTAAGTGAGTATGATGAAAGGGGAAATTTAAATGTATGGGTATAGTTAGAGATTCATTAGGGTAATTTCGAATTGGATAGTTTATTGGTGAAATGGAATTTTAATCTTTTGAAAATTGACTTCCCTTATATTCATTTAATGATTGATTTGTAAGTTCTCTTTATGAATAAGTCTTTTAGAGTACTTGTAATAGTTATCATGAATTGTTTTATTATGGGTAAGTTGTAAAGTTATTTAGTTCTGGTCGCTAATTGATTGGCTATTAAATATTGTTCTTGTTTGAATTTTTTGGTTGTTGTTTATTATGCGAATGTTTGGTGGAGTTGTGAGTGATTGAGTATTTAAGGTGTTCTTTAAATTTGGTCCCTTGGATGCCTAGTTGCATGCTTTTACCTCTTTTATTAAAGGATTGTTTTTGGACATTTTCGTATTGGTATGAATGTCGTTGGAGATTAACTTTGATTCAAGGAATCCTTTGTCATTTAAATTTTGTTGCAATGTAATTGGGAATTTGTATTTTGTTGATGAGTTGTGGGAAGTTGATCTTCTTGGATTTCTGATTTATTTTGTATCAAAGTTGTTTATGTGGTTTGGATGGGGTGGTTGATCTTATTTTAATGTATACACTCATTATATTTGAATTGAAATTGATCTGGTGGCCTTGCAATTATTGTTGTCATTGCTATGTTGTTTTTATGAAAGTGGTTTGTGTACCATCATAAGGGGGTTCTAGTGAGGAGAAAATTGAGGTCTCCCATGGAATGCCTAGTTGGTGGCTTTTGGTTTTATTAAGTGATTTTGTTTAAAGGTTGATTTTCTTTTGCGTTCCCTATTTGAGGTAACACCATTATTGATTTGTGGATGGGTCTTGATGAATCTTCCCTTTTTATGGATTTTCTGAGTTACTCTCTTATTTGAGGAAATTTTATCCTTGTGTTGGATTTATTGGAGAAATACTCATGTTGCTTCACTTTACCTTTGTTTATGGGTTTTCATTCTTTTGGCTTCCAGAGGCTTGAGATGATTGATAATTGATGTTCTCTCTCTTTATGGGCCCTTGATGTGGCAAGTGTTTTGGTTTCTTGATTTTAAAAGGGTTGTACATAATTTGTTGAGACTTGGAAATTGTATTTATAGCGAGATGGGTAATGCCTCGCATGCTTCTCGGTTGTGATCTAATATTCTTATTTTTCTGGTACAACCCTTGGTTTTTATGTTGTTGGGTCTCTAGGGAGAGTGGCTCCTCATGGGGGCCGGTGCCCCATTTAAGGGGAAGAGCTCAGGATAACCCACGAGTGAGTTAGTAAACAAGTGAAAACCTAATAATTAACTTAGGAGGGTTGGGTAGTAATATCATTATAAGATTAATAAAATGGATGCCTCGTCTTCATTAGTGCTTTCACAGACTAATGGAAGGCTGAGAAGGCCGTGGTTGGCAAGGTCATGACCTCGTCTTCACGAGAGGTCTACGGCTCCGCATGAGTCACCCTATGGACCGGCGCCTCCAGTTGGGAGGAAGAGCACAAGACAGCCCATGTAGGACTATGCGATGACACTCTCTCCTAGTTTCCCATGTGTTTGACTTTATTGTGTTCCTCTGGAAGTAGGTTGTGGGAGTTGGTTTAGATTATTGATTTTTGGATTTATACTGATTTGTGATTATTGCCTTGATACATCTTTGGTGTACTGTGTGGTCTTGTAGGATCTCATTGATATTTGATTTACAATCTTGTATCTTATGATACTGTGATATGATGTTATTGTATTATTTGATTGAAATTTGGAATTGTATTATGTTTATGATCATCCTTTGATTACTTGTTTACTGGTAATTGCTTTAATTTATGTGATGGAATTTATGGTTTTAAGTTAGTATGATGACTCTGGTAATCCTCGAGTTTTATGATACTTTTGTATGTTGTTGAGTCTTGTGGTTTCGTGTTTGGATGTTCTTGGTTGAGGACTCTTATTGTCAGCTCCTAGCACGGGTGGTGGGTCTTCAGACTCACATGGTTGGGTGGAACATGCTAAGCACCCCATTGGGTCCCTAGTCGAGGATCGAGAGGTGCGGATTGGTGCGGTTGCAGCAACTTCAGAGTTGTATCCATCTTGGAGCTAGTTTTCATCTGTTTATTTGTATTATGTTATCTTATGTATGGTTTCCATTTATGTTTGGAAACACTCTTGTATCATTGTACCTTTAGAACATTGTACTGTAATGTATTGTTAACTCGGTGTGGTTATTGGCCATGGCAGTTGTTATTCATTGGGTTGAGTTAATTATTTATATGTTGTACTTATATACTCAAATGGTTTCTTATCAATGATTATCATGTATATGTTATATTTTTTAATGTTTATTTTGTTATGGATTTATATCTTTGGATTTTATTCTTTATTGTTGTTGTGTGGATCTCAGTCTCGTAATGACTCTTCGTGTACCCCAAGGGATGTATGTGTTAGTGAATCTGCTTAAATGGAATTCATGTCATGACTTAGTGTGTAATACATGTATGTTATGTTTACAAAAAATAAAAATAAAAAATAAAATTGTGTTGTAATTATTATGTATTTGTCCTTTGGGGTTCACACGGCGGGGCGTTACAATTATAATGACCTTTTTGACCATTAAGAGTGAGTCTACTTGAAGTTTTTATTTTTTTCAAATACCCATCGAAATTCCAGAGAACATACACTTATTGTTTAGATTCTAGGACTTAAAAAAAATTGTTTTACCAATTCTTGTTGTGTTTTCAAAACATTAATTTAGATATGATCATCCACAAAAGCACAAGATTTTGAGAAATCAACCTATGAAATTTATGTTAAGGTAATGGAAATCAACAACATTTTTCAAGAAATCCCTTGCTAAAAGAATCAAGAAACTAAAGAAGCCACTTAGCTACAAGAAATTTTTTGAAAAGGAGATGCTTTTTATATCAAAGTAGGAAAGTCTTGCTTGAACATCAAACTTTCATCCATAGATATCATCACTTTGCTAGAGGACATACTGATGATTTTTCTTTAGAGCCTTTATATTCACAAGATTATTTCCAACGAAGAGCTCTTTCATAAAGGAATAATCATAGTCAACCCATTCGCCATTCTTTCATCTCACAATCAAAAATACAATATTCCAACCACCCAAATCAATTGTTACAATAGAGAAAAACTTGGAAACATTAGGATTTTTACAAAAACCACCATTTTTCAAACTAAGATCAAAACATCTTAAAGTGCATCAATTTCTGATTTTTCAGTTTAACTCCCATAACAGGTTCTATCATCCTTCATCCAAGGAATCAAAACCTAAAAATTAGAAATTCCTTAGTCATATCAATAGGATCCATCATTTTATTTGGCTAAGGCATCAATTATCCAACAAATTTCACTCCCATTTGTGATCTAAGTTTAGTAAAAATTTGATTCAAGAATATTCCTATTGTCACAAGGTCCCAAACAAGAGAAGAAGATGAAAGAGAGAATCCACTTTGCAACATGGGTGATAGGGAAGAAAATCATTTTCATAAGCTTCATGGAAATAGTTCAAATGATGAAATAATCGATGAAATGCTGCAAGAAGCTGAACAAGATCCATAGTTTCACCTATCCATTGAAAATATCTTAGAGTGGAATAAAGAAATATATTTTCTTTTATTCACAAACTAAGGTGATAAATTTCCCTTTGACTATGAGATAGAGAAAATTAAAGATCTTGAAAAGATTGAAACTCCCTTAAACGTTCTTAGTGCGCTTACCCAACAAATAAGAGAGCTACAAGGGAAAATTAAGGAAATACAAGGAGGTACAACTAAGAAGTATGCTTTGGAGGATATCTGTCCATATCCTTTGGATAGAAATCTCAACATGATCCCATTTCCAAAGCATTGTAAAATTCAAAAATTTGATAGATACAATGGGAAAACAGATCATATTGACCACATGAGAGAATTTAGAAACATGAGCCTTGAATCTACACATGAAGACATGTACTTGATGAGATAGTTCCCATGAAGTTTAGGTGGGAAATCCATAGAATGGATTTCTAAAATCACTCCACCCATCAAGACATTTGAGGAGTTGATCAAAAAAATTATATCCCACTACTCCTACAACATTCAACATAAAATAACTATGCTTGACCTATGCAGAGCAAAGAAAAAGACTCGAGAACCCTTCATCACATTCCTACAAAGATGAAGAAGATTATTCACACAATATTCTCATCTAGTTCCTGAAAAGGAAAAGATGGATATTTGTATTGACAATCTTAATCAAGAAATGAGTTATAGGATCAACCTTCATTGTCCTCCATCATTTGAGAATTTTATTGAGAATGCAATCACTATTGAAGGAGCCTTATTCAAGAAAGGAGTGATAAAACTTGACAAAGATAGTCCAAATTTGTACAATCATAACAACAACAATGATAAATCAAGATTTTGGACTAGAAACTGTAAGATTGTTGTCAATGATGGTGTGGTAGATGCAAGCAATGTGAAAGAAAAACAATCCATCTTCAATCTATCGGGTACTCCACGCAATAACACCAATCAAGGAAATTCAACCAATCAAGGTAATAGCAGCACCAATCAGGGAAATAACACCAATCAAGGATATTTGACCAATCAGAACAATAGAAATAATCGTGGTAACTTCAAAAATAATCTTGGCAACACTCAAAATGAAAATCCACCCAAGTCACATTTTTTTAAATCGACGAAGTTTCAATCCTTTTTTCCAATCTCTTGAGTCATCTCTCAAAGAGCTTCTGGATAAAAATGCTATCACTTTACCACCTCAAAGAGATTATGAACCAGGATTCAAACCACCACCATGGAATAGATCGTATTATTGTGACTACCATAAATGCAAGGTACATAGGACAAATAATTGTCAAGGATTGAAAAATTTAGTCCAATATTTGATAGAAAACTACACAATAACAATTGAGGGACATCATGCCAATGAAGATCATCAAGCATTTAAAGACCCTTTTCGAAACTATAAAAAAGGGGAATCTTCCTCATCAAATAACAAAGGAGAGAATGCAAACTATGTCTATGAGACTACCATTCTTAACATTTTTGTAGTTCACAATCAAATTCATGATAAACAAAATATTGTACCAACTGAGTTGAAAGTTTGTCAATCCCAAGCTTTGGTGGGACACTTGATTGCACCTCATTGCCTATCATTTACTGAAAAATGATGATGCATCACTCACCCATCCACATAATGCTACACTTCATATTGAGGTTTTGATCCATAAATGTCTGGTCAAATGTGTTCTAATAGATAGAGGAGCTGGTTTAAATACTTGCTCTTTAAAGTTTATACATGGATTGGGATATTCAAAAAGTGTAATAGATTCTAGTAAACAGATTGCCATGAAGGCATTTGATGCAGAGGAACGTTCATCTAAGGGATCTATTATTTTACCAATCAGAGTTGGCCCTATCACGAAGGATGTGGTTTTCCAAGTCCTTGATCTCCCCTTGACCTGTAATATCCTCCTTGGAATACCATGGATACATGAAATGCAAGCAGTGTCCTCTACATACCATCAATGCTTGAAATTTCCTCATGATAGAGTTGAAATCATAATATAAGGAGATCCTAATTCTTTCATTTCTAGCCATAATTAAAGTCCTAAAGTTGAAATCACCATCCCTAAAAAAAGTAAAGCACTACATAATCAAGCATGTGTTGATCCTAAACCTTCAAAAACATCCACTTCATCCATTACAATATCAAATTCTAAAGTCCAAATCCATGATCTAGGAAATGGAGAATATCGTTTGGACAATTTGCTAGTAAAAGATACTACTACTATTGTTGAGAAGGGTTAGAGTTCTAATAATGATGTCAAGACAACTACACAAGGGATACAAAAAGATAATCATGCTGAGATTGAAACTAATTGGGATCTTGATGATACATCTACCTATTCCATATCTGTTACCACTCAATCTTTTCATATGACTGATAATCCATTCTTTGATCATGATCCCACTGAGGATATCCAACCATCATCCTTCCATTCCACCTACCCTAGACTAGGGTATGAATCTCCTGTTGTGGCCTCTACAAATCCATCTTGCCAAGTCGCTAAGGATGTGCAAGCTTCCTTTGATGTTAGTCCTACTAAAAAAGATAGTCTCAAAGACTCTATTGATGACATCACTACTCCTTCCATCTCACCTACATCCATCCACCTTATAGACATGGATCAACAGGGTATGTGCAAGATCATGATGGGCCAAAAAGTGGCAATATGATGGGTATTTCTAGGGTATGTGGCTGATGACTTTTTTTTTACCCAAAATTGATGAAATAAAAAGGGTTTTTAAAGGAGATTCTCAGATTTCCACCAATATAAATTATGCTTTACTTTGAATTTAATAAATAATTATTATTCATTTTCTATTTGAATTACGACTAAAGTCCTGATTGATAGGCTGATTGAAAAACATCTATAACTTTCAAATAGTATCACATTTTGGAATCCAAAACATGCATCACATTCTATGCTTCACATACTATAGGGTTAAAAAAATAAAAATTGAATTTCATGAAGTTTTGACCAAGTTAAGGTGGTTAGACATACGAGTTTTTATATTTTTAAAAGTTGTAATAAAAAATCATAATTAATTATTTACTTAGAAAAAAATTACAAAAAAATATGCATCACATCCGGACATGAGTCCTCTACTTATGTCTAAAATATTATAAAAAATATTATCATTTTATTGTGGTTAGGGTGGCCTGACAGACACCCACTTCTTATTTTTTCCTTGAAATTTAAGTACTACTGCATTAAAATTTCAATTTTTCACCAAATAGATCTTTAAAAAAAAAAAAAAAATACTAGTATTTTAGAAACTACATTCAATTTGCTATAGATTCTATTCTTACATATTTTTGAAATAATATAGATAACTTATTCAAAATTTTATGTCAAGTTGTCTTAACTCTGATTTTTCTAAATTTTTTGCCACTTAAGGGCCTGTTTTTCCCATGATGATCCTGCACATACCCAACAAGTATCAGTCAAAGAAAATATAAAGGAGGTAATTCAAGAATCAAAGGTCAAATTTCCTTTTCAAAGGGCGATCTAAAATAAAAAAAAAGCTTGCAAGGAAAGAAAGATCAAGAAAAATCCCTTAGCCAATATAAAAAGCTATTGGACAACTCAAAAACAAAGAAAGATCCATACAAGTCCACTAGCCAAAATCAAAAGCTATCAGACAAATAAAAAATAAAAGCAAGCAAAAGTTGATCTCCAAACACGCCTCTCCCTCAAAACTCACTGGGGAAATCTATCAAGAAAGAAAATCAAAGAGAGAATTTGTTGATCTAAGGTCTCCATCCACCTCGTTATCACTCATACCATGTAGTCCTTGGTCGCGCCCACAAAAGGATATGAAAATCACAGTAAAACCTGGAATTCGACATTCCAACAGGTGACTAATATCTCTTTATGGACGTTCATTTACTTGTCAAACCAGGGAACACATACTTTAAATGGCGCGGCACAATATATGCACTAAGAACTAGTTTCGGTCACGACTTAACAAAAATAAATACTTGGAAGGAATTCTATCTATGCTACAGAAAGGTAATGCAAAGTTATTTTAACTCAACCATGATTTGACTAAAATAGAAACCATAAAAACTACAACTGAAACACGAACTATGAACTGGCCTTATGCTGTAGGAACAGGCACATGGATGGATTCCCGATGCTGCAGGAGCAATACAAGACTGAGTTTGTATGGAAACTTCAAAGATGAAAGCTAACTGATGATCAACAGAAAATAACAGCTACTAACTAGCTACAGATACTTACTAAGTGGGCCCCCTTAGCAAGCATCTACTGGTTACGCAAGTGCTAAACTCAGAACTTCATCAAACTTTATTCATGAAAATAGAATGGTATACATTGCTTTGTTGATATGGAAACTAACAACAAACTCTGTCTCTTATCATACAGATTATGCTTTTCATTCTTACATGGTATCTGCTATATCTCTATCACTATGCTTCTATCATACTATTAACTATCATCTCCTTCTCACTCACGTAGGAGGAGTACTTTATTTAAAATCAGGAGAACAACTAACTAACTAACCCTATCAAAGAAAGACATGGAAGTAAAGTGTATCCCAGAATCAAGGAACAAACTTCATAAATAAATTTATCCGTTCAATCCGATCCAGAGAGAATCTAGCGCTCCACTCTTTCCAGATTAACTGTCATTAAAAATCATTTCCAACGGTTTCGGTCAAAGAGTCTTCGCTAGAGCTTCCTCAAAGTCGTGCAGGGAATGGACCTTACTGCAAGGCCAAGATTGGTTGCGCTTGACTCGATCATATTTTCTTCAACAACCCTGTGAAACACAAGGTAATAGATGCGAAAGAAAAGGCGCATGGTACATACATAATATCCGTTCATTAATCACACATTTAAATCTATTTCATCATTCAAAAACTTTATGCGATATACTAGTCATTTAGAGAGTCAACGAGGTAATAAATGTAGTCAAGACAACACAATAAGCTGCAGGAACACGAAAGTGGTTTGCTACAGGATATCCCCATACAAGGTTTCAAAAGAGTTTTAAACAACCACAAATAACAAAAGTAAAGGCATTAAAAGTTTATCATAATATCCAAACTATGAGCACATTTTGGGCTCATCAGTCCTTTCCACCCATCCATGTTCACATACCCATCATGTATCATTACACCTCCATTGGTGATGTCTTTCAATGTGTGTTTGATGATGACCCCTTCATGTACTATAACTCGTTGGTTTCCCAAGCTCCTTTTCGACTAAAGCCTGATGGCCCATGTAGTGTGCACATTAGGGATCCTATCCTAGCCTCTTCCATTCACTACATCTATCGTCCTTCATACTTGCCACTCGTATTCCTCATTCTGATTGGGTCTTTTCATCTAGTATAGTCATACACATAGGAGAGAGACATTGTCATTGTGATCTACAGATCTGGCATTTATCAATTCTATATCTAGCTTTGGAGTGCACATGAAATGTCCTAAAAAAATCTGAAAAAAGTAGAAAATTTCCTGAAACAATCCAAAAAAATAGCATAAAATGTCTTGAAATAATCCAAAAATAGCATAAAAAGTCCTAAAAAAAAGATCATTACCTTGATGAAAAATTGGCAAACAAGCGTCTTGGTAACAAAAAAAAATTTAAAAATCTAAAAAAGTGCAATAAAACAAATGGTGAAAACCTGGCAATCATGCGCTATTTGTGAACAAGTCGACTCTTTCATCTATTAGTTCATGTCCTCCATCCTATCAACATTACCATCCTATTAACATCCCTATCCTATCAGAATCTTATCTATCCATCATTTGTGCATCATAGAGGCAATCGTCTTTCATCATGGTTTGGTGAACATTGTACATATCCATAATAATTAGTTGTGTCTAACTAGGAGAAAAATATAGACTCAATGGGGGAAAATGAATTATGACCTATCACAACAAACAAATGGCAGTTCAACGAACATGTCAAACAAAAGAAAAACACAGTGACAAGACAATATTTGGCAATCAATCATACATGATCAAGATACTCATCAGAAAGCATAACATTAGTTTTTTTCAAATCAAAATGGATGATTTAATCTGAATAATGATTGAAATACATTAAGCAAAGGTTGAATTGTTTATTTTATGGATTTTTGTAATCATACCTCTGGAGCAACTCGATGATGTCCTAGACTAGAGAAGCAAGGAAGGAGTATGATTTTTCTTTGTCTGTTGTCTGTGAGTTGATCATTTTTACTATGCGAATTTTTTGTGGGACATGCTCTACAAGGTATCACTGATGACATTTCAAAATTTGCATAGGAAAAGGGTTAACTCTTGTTTGTTTATGCAAGCAATACTAAGGTCATCTTGGCTCAATTATACCTCGATGATTGTATTACCTTGCTATATCAAAAATCATGAAAGTTGTACTTAGGTCATCATCAGTGAGAATATCCCCTTTGATGCTTGTACAAACTTCCAACATTTTCAAAAGTCTGATTATGATAAACAAGCATAAAGTAGCTCTTGGAATGACAAATCTACATGGTTAGTATAGATTGTATTCATGTTAGTTCTACATCTGCATTATAGATTTTCCAACGTTGGCAAAGCATCAAAGACAACATATCTCTCTAACAAAAGATTGAGTACATTTGACATTACTAAAAATAAACATCATTCATTTCAGTATCATTATCATTTTCATATTATTCATCCATTATCATTTTCATATCATTCATACATTTCAATTTCATTATCATTTCATTCATTTTCATTTATCATTCATTATCATTTTTATTTATTTTCATTTTCATTCATTATCATACCTGCTCATTTTCATTCATTTTCACTATCATTAACATTTTCATTTTTATTCACTTTCAAATCATTCTTTATCATTTTCATCATCATTTATCATTTTCCCAACATTGATTCATTTAACTTGCATTTTCATATCATCCATACATTTAGAAACATAATCATTTTCCATCATATGATGTCCAAAGTGCATTTAAAAAGCATTATCACATCATATTATCATCCAACATCCATGCATTAGATTATATATGTAAACATTAGAAAATACAAAAATATACAAAGTGTTGCATATCATTTGCATCCATCTCATATAAAATTTAAACATAATCACATCATAGGAATCCATCATATAAATATACATCCATCATAAATGCATACATCATAGGCCATCATATCATGATCATTATGAGTCATAAACATCATCATCACTATCATATATCATATGCATAGGCATCATCATAAGATATATCCATTTGCAAGAATCATTAGCCATAAACATACATCATACATACATCCATCATAAATGCTTCCATCATAGAGAATCATGTAGACATGCATAGATCAATAATATCTGTTGCATCTCATAAATATCAAAACTCAATGTCAAATGTACAAGGATATCAAAACAAGGAGAGATACAATATCATAATGTGACAAAAATGAATGTGTATAGAAAGATCATCAAATATACATCATCAAAAAGGATCATGGGACTATGAGGTACCCCCCTTGAACTCATTGGTCTCACAAGACCTCCTGCACCTGCATGCCCCGCAGGCATCTCCAACAATGATGTCAACCCGCAGGCATCAACGACATCTTTGTCTAGTTGAACAAGTAGTGGAATCAAACTCCAGGTCTTTAGGAATCTCTCTCACACTTGAAGAATCACTAGTCTCTCATGGGTATGTGCAGGATCATCATGGAAAAAAATAGGCCCTTAAGTGGGAAAAAATTCAGAAAAATCAGAGTTAAAAAACTTGACGTAAAAATTTGAATAAGTTATCTATATTATTTCAAAAATATGTAACAATAGAATATGTATCAAATTGAATATAGTTTCTAAACAACTAGGTTTATTTAAAACAAAAGAATCTATTTGGTGAAAATTTGAAATTTCAATGTAGTAGTACTTAAATTTCAGGAAAAAATAAGAAGTAGGTGTTTGTCTGACCACCCTAACTGTAATAAAATGATAATATTTTTTTATAATATTTTAGATATAAGTAGAGGAATCATGTCCAGATGTGATACATATTTTTTTTCATGTAAATAATTAATTATGAATTTTTTATTACAACTTAAAAAAAAAAATCGTATGTCTGACCACACTAACTTGGTCAAAACTTCATGAAATTCATTTTTTTTTTTTAATATTATAATATACAAAGCATAGAATGTGTCACATGTTTTGGATTCAAAAAATGTGATACCATTTGAAAGCTACATTTTTTTTTCAATCAACCTATCAATCACGAAGTCAAATTCAAATAAAAAATAATAATAATTATTTATTAAATTCAAAGTAAAGAATAATTTATATTGGTGAAAAGTTGAGAATATCCTTTAAAAACCCTTTTTGTTTCATCAATTTTGGGTTTAAAAAAAGTCGTCAGCCACATACCCTACACATACCCATTATATCGCCACCTTTTGGCCCATCATGGTCCTACACATACTCTCATATCCATTTGAAACATATCAAATCAATGCTTGTGATCAAAGCAATCAAATCAATCAATCTTACTATTTGTTTCTCATCAATCATGAGGAGAAATTTATCAGTTAATCTTACTATTTGATTCTCATCAATCATGAGGAAAAATTTATTAGTTATCCTACTATTTGTTTCTCATCAATCATGAAAGCAAATTTATCAAATCTTACTATTTGTTTCTCATCAATCACAAGGAAAGATTTATTAGTTATTTTACTATTTGTTTTCTCATACATCATGAGGACAAATTTATCAGCTATCCTATCAGACCTATCAGTCATCATCAGTTGAACATCAAAACTTCACCATCATAGGTTAAATCAATTGAAAAATCATCCATCGGGGAGTAAAATCATGCAAACTGGCATACCTTTAGGTAAATGCGCTACACTTTTTATCAAATGCACTATAGTATTATGTGTTATTCTTTTCATCATATGCACTACACTTTTGATCATATGCGCTATGGAATTATATGTGCTAGGTAACTAATCATATGTGCTATGCAATTATGCAAATGCACTATACTGGTAAAAACATGTGAAAAGCAAGGAAAACGTGCCAAAAACATTGAAATTTTTGACGAATCAAATTACAACATGGTTTATGCAATACATATTGGGGCTCCATAATGTGTCGGGCACTGGTGTCATCAAATCCACTCCAATCTGTGTTGGTGGATGGGAAGTTTAATTTTTCTCACTCTAGAGCTCAAATTTTTCAAATTCACTATGGTAACAATGTACAAATGATCTTCAAAAGTTACTTTTTACCTATTTATGAGTGAATGGAGGGTAATTTTATGACATTGTTTTATCCATGGGGTATAATCAAAGTTCTTCATCCTCATATCAATCTTTCAAAAGCGGATTCTGTCAAATCATCTTTATCAGTCAATGAATTAGACAACTAATCACTACACATTTTCAAAATCATCAAAAATTTCTAAAAAAATAAAAAATATGAAAAATTCAAAATTTTATCTGATTCATCGCCCAAGGGGGCATGTAGGTGTCAGTTTTACAAAATTCACATCTGGAGCAAAATTTTTAATTCTTTGAAGCAATGCATAAAACACATCACTTTAAAGAGGGGAAAAATATATACACCTAAAAATGGTTACATTATAATAAGTCTGGTAATTAATTAAATACAAGTTATTTAATTAAATCTCTAATTAAATCTACATATAAATAAATTTAATTATTTATTTATATTATTCATTTTCTAATTCTTCTATCTTGATTAAATAAGTTTAATTACTTATTTAATTTAATGACTTTTCCAATTCTTCTTAATTAATTAAATAAGTTTTACAACTTATTTAATTTAATTATCACATTGCTTTATTTTGAATAAAGTAGATATTCTTATTTTTCCAAAATAGTAAAATCATTTTTAAATCTTCTAAAAAGTCGTCTCACATTTAATTAAATATTTTAAAATATTTAATTAGAAACTTCTTATCCATATTCCACACATAATTAAATATTTTTCAATATTTAATTAGAAGCTTCCAAATCCACATGTCACATGAAATTAAATAATTTTATTATTTAATTGTTAAATTATCCTCAACCACCAAAACTAACTCATGACTAAACTTGAGAAATCACAATTTTCCTCTATTTTTGAGTGAAAGGTTTTGTGGGAAGGAAACATCTTCCTTCTTTTTCTCTAGCTTTCATCTTTCTCTCCAACTTCTCCATCTCTCACCATTCATCTTACCAAATTGAATCTCAACCATTGATCTTTGTGAACTAAGCTTTTTCCTTCAAAAATATAGAAATAAGACCTCTTGGCTCTTTGAAAATCTTGGAACTATTGGCATAACATTGGAACTATAGTCAAGCATTCAAATGATTAGGCATCTTAGCATAGCATTCTAGTTTCATTATCATAGCATTATCCATTAGTTGCATATCTACTATCTCATTTCACAATCATTTAGCATAGGAACTTAGTTTCTTGCACTTTTACATATTTGCTCATTCTCTAGGTTGTCATTCTGTTGGCCTTTTGCTTACACAATCTGAGAGCAAATAGCTTTAAATGAATCCTTGGAGATAGAGGACGATGATATGGATTTGAAGAATCTGTTTGTTTTGAAGTGTTTTACTTGTTTAGATTCTTTGATATAATGTTTCCTTGGTGTGTTATTGAATTTAATAGTTGACATTATTTCACACACACAATCCTCACTGTGGTTTTCCTTATTTTTGTTTTCCACATAAAAATCTTGATGTTCATGTGTTATGCGATGTTGATTAGATGTTTCATACTTTCTTTCATTACTATAACTAAATATGCTATGTAATTTGGATGTTTAAAGTTTTGAAAGATTTAAAAGAATATTGAGCCACCCTCCCTTTTAGTATTCCAGGTGTTCAACAATGTGCATTTGGAAAATAACATTCATGTATCCTAAGAACATCATCACTCATTGAGATATTGATCATGGTCCCTAAATCCATTATTCAAAACCTCAAATCAAATCTATGAAAGAAGAATTGACTTAAGTAATATGCATTTGTAAACTTGAACCTTGAATTTTTAAAATTAAATTCAAATTTATTCAAGCCAGTTCCCTCCTACTAGTTTTCATGAGCCAAGCTAGTGCATGCTTGTGTTGAATTTTGTGTCAATTGTTATATTTTTATATATATTCATTCAATCAACTAAAATGATGCTAGAATGTAAATATAACATGTAGGTCAAAGTGGTTTAAGGAGAATCTATCTTGCATTATATTTTTATTTATATTTCAATTAGAGCCTTGAAGAGTATAGCACACTTGTTTCTTAGTTTTGACTCTTTGAATTTGAGCCATAAAGTTGTTGGAAAAGTAGGGATATGTGAGATGTCCTTGGACACCATTGATCCTCATAACTAAAGATCAAGGTAAATGAATTCCAACAATCTATCTTTTGTTAATTGAAATCTACAAGTCATAGTTTAGGTTCACATGCAAGTTCAAGTCCTCACTTACATATGTGAACCTAAGCAAAAACTAGTCAATTTGTAGATATCCTCACTCAAACAAACAAAGGAAAAGTTTTAATATTCCAACAAATCAACTTTTAATATTTGTTACAATACATAATCATCAAATTTCAAACTAAATATCACATTTGATTTACTTCGATTTCAATATTTAACTATATCATTTTCAATTATCCTACATTATATTTCTTTGTCATTATATTTTTTTTTTATAAAAAAACATTGTTTGGTGTCCACGTGAAAGTGGAGAAGATAAATTAGCATCACAGCGACTCCATTAAAGAGAGACGATTTCTCTCCAAAATATTGGTGGGCATAAGGTAAGTGCATTGGAAGCCCCACAAACAATATTTTTTCGCCCATTCAATCGATTCTTCTGTTCGCCTTTACTCTCAAGGCATGCGCGTCACATGGTTCATTGAATGGCCTCAATGTATAAAGCACTAAAATGAGAAACTAGCAAATCCTCGCATTGTTTCTTGCTTTTCAGGATCTTCCATTATCCTTATTGCTATGGCGGGGACTGTCGGCAGTGGCACCAAGTATGTCATTACCAAGTCAAAGTGGGTCTTACGAGCTCGACTCGTGTCTATATGGCATTCGTGTGTTTAGTTATTAAGTAGAAACCAAGTCATAAATGTGGGTCAATTATTGTCTATATTCTTTCTTAGTCTCTATCAAGGCAAATTACACAATCGTGTGGTGGTAGTTTCCTCGGAAATATTTTATAAATTATTTTAAGATATACCTATATTTTAGATTTGCTTAGTTTTATGTTTTTTAAAGTTGTTTGTTTAGTATCTTTTGATTTTGTAGGATTTTATATTAAATCAATAGAATCATTTAATTATACGATAAGGAATACGAGTTTTAGGTTCAAATTTTTTTGGTTAATAGTTAAAGATTGAGAGTTTTAATAAGGATCATAAGTCTTAGGATTAAACTTCTTCAATTGTTTGATAAGGAATGCAAATCATAATTTGAAAATTCTATGGTTGTCTAGTAAGGAGCATGAGATAAGGAGAACAACCGGTGATTTTATTAGTGGCTAATATTCACCAATTAACTAATAGTTGAAATTTTAGAATTAAAATTTGGCTAATAGTTTAAGTTGTAAGTGTTACATTGGGTGTTGTCATTGCACCAAAAGATTGACTTGTTAATGCCCGATATATCCACCATATTTATACAAGATCCACAGGAGGTGGTTAAGCCATGACACAAACCCAAGTGTTGCATTGCATAGAGGAGACTAAGGGACACACTATTTTGCAACAATCCCCCCAGTGCAAGCGAGGGGTTCAAACTTGTGACCTCGACTCTAATACCAATTGTTACATTGGTGGCTGATGTTGCACCAAAAGATCGACTTGTTAATGCCCAATACAACTGCCAGATTTATACAAGATCCACAAGAGGTGGTTAAGCCATGTCACAAACCCAAGCATTGCACTGCATAGAGGAGACCAAGGAATACACCATCCTATAATAGTAAGACAACCTGAATTGCCACATCTTTACAAAATTTTCTTTTAGTCTTATTTAAATTGCCAAAGTATTTATTTTTAAAAAAAGAAATGAAAAATTTGCCACAATATTTGATACATGATTAGATTATATTTAGCTAAATTTTATAAGTTATTTTAGAAATATAAATTAATTCGCTAATAATATATCATAATTATTAGTTACTTTATGTCATATCCCCAATCTTTAGATGCCACAATTGATTTAAAATATAATCTAAAAATCTTCATTGTACTTTGTGAGCTAAAATGTACCATGATTTATAATGCTCATGGGGCTCAAAATTGCTTTTTGATCTTTTATTCCCCATGAGCATTACATGTTGTGGGTAAATTTTACCTCACGAAATACAATAAGATCCATTAGATTATATTTTAAATAAATGGTAGAAGCTAAATATTATAGATTCTACCCCTTAAATCCATCAATAATTTCCACCCTTGGGTCTCTACTTTTCCATAAGAATTATGTATTATTAAATTGGAAGGATTTGTCATGGTAATTAATAAATTCCTCTATTATTTACCAAGATTTTCCAATATTTTGAACAAAATTTTAGTGATGTAAAAGAACCGCCAATAAAATTAATATTTTTTTGACAAAATAGAAAAAAATGCCAATAAAAAATAATATTTTTCCAAAAAAATGAAATATTCACTAGAGTTTGATATATTTTTTTGGGGGAGGTTTCTTAAAGTTATCTATAAGCACAAGCCTCAAATTGAAACTTCTTTGGCTAATAGCTAAGGATCTTGAGAGGTTCAATAAGGTGCATGATTCTTAAGTTGAAACTTCTTTGGTTGATAGCTAAGGGATGAGAGGTTTAATAACGAGCATGGGCCTTAAGGTAAAACCTCTTTGGTTGTTTGATAAGGAGCATGACCCTTAAGTTGAAACCTCTTTGGTAGATAGCTAAGGAAAAAGGGGTTTAATAAAGAGCATGAACCTTAAGTTGAAACCCCTTCTGTGCATAGCTAAGGACTAAGGGGTTTAATAAGAAGCATGAGCCTTAGGCTAAAACCTCTTTGGGTAATAGCTAAGGATTGGGGGTGTTTATTGCACCTTTGAGGGGTTTGAACCTTTGGATTGCATAATCAAGTATTATACCATCATCATCACCTATTGATCTAAAATCCTTTGGGAAGTTTTATCTTTTAAATTATTACGTTTATATTTAAAAATATGTCTCGTGTAAAATAATTTATTATCTTATATAAGAAATGTGGTTAGTATCATAAATTTTTGTTATGTGATAATGTTGATCCTTAAAGCTTACGCTTCAAGGAAACAACCTTTATGTGAAGTTCAGTGGATGGGGAACGAATTGTGCTCCATGAGACAACCTCCAGTATTTTAGAGGATGACTCTTTGTTCCTGTTTGAAAATAAAAAGGGGAAGAAGGTAAACATAAAAAAATATACACTAGGGTGATGTGCCAAAGCATTTACAATATTTCAAATCCTACTTCAAATAACCAAAAATGGAGATCCTAAGAAATAAACACAAAGTGCCACAGACCCTTCATTTTTGAAAAAGAGAATGAAACTATTAAGGCTTTGTAAGCATAGAATTTATATCTTTTCATGGTAAGCACCCACTAAGGTTCAATAGGATATGATGCTCCTAGGCTATTTTGTTAACTCCTTAAACCTTTTATAGAGATTTCTCACCCATAAGCATAGTATCACTTTCAACATAAATTATTGCAATAATGAAAGAGTACAAGACATGGTTAAGTTAACCAAAAATTTATATCAAACATCATAAAATCTAAAACTCAAACAATTAGTTATTAAGATCATATTCGCTCATGAATAACATAGAGCATAAAAACTAGTGTAAAAACAAAGTAAAACACTCAACAAAGGAAAATTGGGCACAATTTGATTTGTTTTTCTTTCTATTAATAACTTGAAATGATACTAAATGATAAGGTTGGGTGCGAGATGACCATTCTATTGAAACAAATTCTCTAAGTATCCTTTACAAAAAATAGTGAACAATTAATGCCAAAAACTATCAACCCAAGGGAGAGGCTAGAAATTCCATTTTATAACACAAAAGAAGCAACAAACAAAAACCTCTCCACCACCTAGGCACACAAAAGACAAAATTACAAATGGTAGCATTAAACCATTGGCCAAAGAACCCATAAGGGCCCTGCACAAAGCCAACAAAAAATATTTCTCCCCCAAGCACACCCATGCTATAATAACGTTTCAATTGTGAGGGGTATGTGCAAGATCATCATGGAAAAAATAGGCCCTTAAGTGGCAAAAAATTCAAAAAAATCAGAGTTAGGCAACTTGACGTAAAAATTTGAATAAGTTATCTATATTATTTCAAAAATATGTAAGAATAGAATCTGTGGAAAATTGACTGTAGTTTCTAAACTACTAGATTTATTTAAAGAAACTTTAGCAAATAGAATCTGTAGCAAGTTTTGGGTTTTGGGCCCAACTTCATTCAGTTAGTTTGAATGCTCTTTACGGATGCCTAGGCATGCATCACCATCAATGGTCGTCAATCCTTTTCCTTTGGACTCTTTTATTCCATTTAGCAAGAGTGCCCACTTGCCTCCTCTTTGTATGTGCTTGGTGCTAAGGGTTTTGGCTACCTCCTGGCCAACGCAGTTTCTCAGCACCGTGTCAAGGGAATCTCTTTGCCCAGCTCTCAGGCTCAGCTGGTTAATGGCAATTTTGTAGATAATTTTTTCCTCACTCTTCTAAAAGAAGAAGATTATGTTGTTGTGCGGCCCTGGAGTGCCTTAATATATCTTGTCTTGCTTCTAGTTTTGCCATTCAGTGGCATAAGACTCTATGCTACAGACAGTCTATCTTGCCTTCTCCTCCTTGGTTGCAGCAATATGGTGTGAAGTGGATTGGGCTAGGCAAGATTTTTTGGTTCCTGAGCATTCCCTTTGCTTTCCAGGAATCTCTGGCTGAGCTTTGGCAAGTTGTGCTCTCCAGGGTCGAGCAAAAGCTTTCTTATTGGATTAGCAATCCCCTCTCACTAGTGGGAAAATTTTAGGTGTGCTCCAAATTTCTGGCGGCCACCCATGTCTACTATTCTTCCTGGTTGGCCCCTTCCAAAGCTGCCTATGGTAAGCTTGAAAAATTGCTTCGAGACTTTCTTTGGGATTCCTTTGAGTCCCATAGAGGGTTTCACCGTGTGGCTTGGGAATTATGTTGCCTTCCCAGAGATTCTGGAGGACTTGGGTTGTCGTCCACTCAACGACAATGGACTGCTTTATGTGTTAAATGGATTATTCATGCCCTTACTAGGGATGAGGCCTGGAAAATTATTCTCAAGCATGGTATTCAATCTGAATTCCCTATTCATAGACCTGCCTGGAAGGGGATTGACTTTCAAACCCTTCTGGTCATGGAAGAACTAGTCCAGATTGTTGGGACATTTGTGGCCAAAAGTATCTGGTAGGCCTAGGAGGCTATCAAACCCTGGCTCCATTGGGCTAGTTATGGTTTTCGAGATGGGCTCTCTCTCAAATAGAAAAATATCTGGTGGTACAAGTCTCTTTTTGCTTGTAATGGTTAGCCATTGGTTAAGTCCCCTTGGCTTAAGGCACTCAAATTCCACAAGAAGGGTATCCAAACCCTACAACAGTTATTTCATAGACCCACCATGTGTATCATGTCATGGGAAGTTTTTCATGCCTAGTACAGGCTTCATAACCAAGACCGTGCTACTTATGATGGTCTGGTGAATTCTATTCCTACAGAAATATTTCATAAGATTGGAATTCATGGGACCATACCTTGGTGGAAAGACTGGAAGTGGTATCCAGACACCCCTTTTAGGAACTACAAGCCTCAACTTGGTTACCAGTGGCTTTCACCACACTTTCCTATGATTTAGAGTTTGAACCAGAGCTAGCTTCTTCAATCTCTTGCTCATGTTTGGCATAAAATATTTTCTACCACTTGTTTTGCAAGTGTTGAGCTAAAACTTGACCACTTTGCTTGGTGTATTCTTTTCCAAGGCTTGCCTATGGGTTCTCAACTTGTTCACCTAGAGGTCCAAGACCATTGTTGCCCTTTTTGTGGGAAAGCTAAGAATTTTAAGCATCGTTTTTGGTTTTGTCCCCTAGCTCAACAGCTTTGGACTTGGACTCATGACTTTTTTCAATTCTTTAGGCCAGAGCCTTTATCCTAGCATATGGTTTTTTTAAGAGATTCTCCTAGAATTCCTACAAAATTCACCTAGCTTTGGCACACTTTCAGGGTGGAAATTCTCTTCAATATTTGGAAAGATAGAAATTCTTGCATATTTTCACATACTCAAATGGATGTTCATGTATCTGTGTATGCTAAAGCTATTATTTTTTCTAATGTTCTTCTATAGGTTTAGGTGCAAGCTAACAAAGTTGCACTTGAAGTTTCTCACCTTCGAGTTCTGCTGGATCACTGAGGTAATGTCCCTTGTACTATTGCTTGGGTCCTTGCTTCGCTCACCTCTTCCCACGACCGATCACCCTCGAGGGGTTGGTTGCAGAGTGGCTTTGCATGTCCCCACTCCTAGTCTCCACTTCAATGGGATTCTCGAACTGCTTGATGAAACCATTCTCCTCCACTGTGGGTTAGCCAAGGGTGGCCTTCTAGTGGTGCTTCAGGGAGTGATGATGGCAGTTCTAGGTGGCCCTCTAATGACCTCCTACTTTTGGCTCTGATTGGCCAGATATTGGTAAAAAATCACATTTGACACTTACAATTTTGCCCCAATGTGAAGATAAA
This sequence comes from Sequoia sempervirens, assembly GCA_007258455.2. Lineage (NCBI taxonomy): Eukaryota > Viridiplantae > Streptophyta > Pinopsida > Cupressales > Cupressaceae > Sequoia > Sequoia sempervirens. The sequence continues at coordinate 342,632,363 of VDFB02000008.1, forward strand.
GATAAAGAGAAGGAAAAAGATGATGATGGTTGGGATCCTCCTCCTAGTGCCACTTCAGACCCCGCTGATGTATGGGGGAAGAATATGGATGGTAGAGACCCTCCTGGCTTTGTTGGTAGTGCTTTGGCTGCTTAATGGCCTTTTTCATTTGTTTTGTAATCTTGGACTTTCGGGCCCAGTCCATGTAATCTTTTGGTTTGTCTGGGTGTTGCCAATATGACTCTAGGGGTGTGCCTTTTTACCATCCATTTTTTTTTGTGAATACGTATCTTTATCTTAATTTAATATAGATAGTTTCCTATTCATAAAAAAATATATATATTTTGGTGAAAATTTGAAATTTCATTGCAATAGGTACTTAAATTTTAGGGAAAAATTAAGAAGTAGGTGTTTGTCTGACCACACTAACAACAATAAAATGACAATATTTTTTTATAATATTTTAGATATAAGTAGAGGACTCATGTTCCGATGTGATGCATATTTTTTTGTAATTTTTTTCCAAGTAAATAATTAATTATGATTTTTTTGTTACAACTTTTAAAAAATATAAAACTCGATATACCACCTTAACTTGGTCAACAATTTATGAAATTCATTTTTTAATCCTATAGTATACAAAGCATAGAATGTGACACATGTTTCAGATTCAAAAATGTGATATCGCTTTGAAAGCTATAAATGTTTTTCAATTAGCCTATCAATCAATACTTTAGTCATAACTCAAATAGAAAATGAATAATAATTATTTATTAAATTCAAAGTAAATCATAATTTATATTGGTGGAAAGATGAAAATCTCCTTTAAAAACCCTTTTCATTTCATCAATTTTGGGTAAAAAAAGTCGTTAGCCACATACCCTACACATACCCATCATATCGCAACTTTTTGGCCCATCATGATCTAGCACATACCTAGAGATCTGATTGAAATGGAACTCAAAGTCCTCAAACTCATTCCTTTCAACTACCTATCTGTGCAAAGCTTACCATGGTAGATACAACATAACTCTTACATGAATTTCATCTGACAAAACCTCAAGAATAATCAGATACCTAATTAATACCCCCATAGGAGCCAAAATCCTATCATGGAACTTAGAGTAAACATGATGATTGTTTCAAATGCTTGGATGAGTGGACCTTCGAAAGCTAATGGTATTCATGTCCTACAACTTCAACACATGGTAACATCTCATTTTCTTTTTCTTTTGAGACAACAAATGATGTGCTTTTCATAGCCCCTAGGGCATAAAACATGCCCGGGCTTCTATCCAGCTAACAAGTGGCATCCTCTACTACTCCAACTTCCTTTCACTTTACTTTTCAATAATCCCACATTCGAGACATGTGGCACATGCACAAGATTTCTTGAGGCCTTCCTTCAAGCTCCCTCCAAGAATTTTTGCGGTGCCAACACATGGTACCCTCTACATGCCATTTTTCTTCAAAAAATAAAGCTTTTACAATGACCGCATAGGGAAAATAAGTGGCAGATCCATGCACCTTTGTGAGAGAAAGAGGCCATAACCCCTCTTGGACTTATTCCAAGCTGATATGTGACACATCTTGATGAGGCACTTATGCAAATAACATATGGAATCTATGGGTCTACATAGAAATAATTTGGAACAAAAGGAAAAGGCTACGAAGTAGCCTAAGGGTATGTGCAGGATCATCATGGAAAAGGTAGGCCCTTAAGTGGCATAAAAATTAGAAAAATCAGAGTTAGGGAACTTGACGTAAAAAAATGAATAAGTTATCTATATTATTTCAAAAATACATGTAACAATTGAATCTATAGCAAATTGAATGTATTTTCTAAACTACTAGGTTTATTTTTATTTTTTAAAAATCTATTTGGTGAAAATTTGAAATTTCAATGCAGTAGTACTTAAATTGGGAAAAAATAAGAAGTAGGTGTTTGTCTGACCACCCTAAACACAATAAAATGATAATATTTTTTTATAATATTTTAGACATAAGTAGATGAATCATGTTCGGATGTGATGCATATTTTTTGTAATTTTTTTCCAAGTAAATAATTAATTATGAATTTTTTATTACAACTTTTAAAAAAAATAAAAACTCGTACGTTTGACCACCTTAACTTGGCCAAAACTTCATGAAATTAAATTTTTATTTTTTTAATCCTGTAGTATGTGAATCATAGAATGTGATGCATTTTTTGGATTCAAAAAATGTGATACCATTTGAAATCTATAGATTTTTTTCAATCAACCTATCAATCAACACTTTAGTCATAATTCAAATAGAAAATGAATAATAATTATTTATTAAATTCAAAGTAAAGAATAATTTATATTGGTGGAAAGTTGAGAATCTCCTTTAAAAACCCTTTTCATTTCATGAATTTTGGGTAAAAAAAAATTTGTCAGCCACATACCCTACAAATACCCATCGTATTGCCACTTTTTGGCCCATCATGATCGTGCACATACCCATAAAATATAAAATATATTGCAAAGGAATATTTTCAATGAATCAAAATGGTAATGAGTTGTATGAAATTTTATCTATAGTCTTGGCAACTGCCAGGGGCCCTCTCCCTATGGAGGCACAAACCCAAAATCTTTGGTTCCATAGCAAGGAATGGAAGGTGAAAGAAGTGCACAACCTTAAACCTTAAGGAGTACAGATTGGAGGGGTTCCCAATCTACCTCTGAAGGTTGCACCAGTGTGTGCAAGCATTCAAATTCATTTTCCAAATCAATTATCTCTTTAAAAGAGATATTGCTCATTTTTTTCTTTGTGGACCCTCTATGAAAGATGAGTTATGCAATAGGATGCAAAATCCTTTCAATCTCCTCAATGCTTGGTGATAGAATTAGAGCCTAAAAAAACTAAAAGATCTCATTGATTTCCTTCTAGTCACTGCTTCATTTGATCCTCAATAAAAACCATTCCATCATGTAGAAAATGGGATGAAAGTCCCAATTGGACTAATCCCTCAAAGTGTTTTCTCATTTCATTAACCTTAAGCTCCAAGGCATGGTGGAAGTTCTTGCCCCTTTTGGCTACCTTATTATAGTTGATGAATTTGTTGGCCTTCTTTGTGGACACTCTTCTATTTTCAATCCCTACTGTTGCTAAGGTATCATCTAGTTCTTTGTACAACTTCACTATTAAAATCTTTGATTTAGATTCTCCAGGAGTGATCAATAGACTTTAAGATGATCTATTCTATGACCAGGCTAACTTTAGCACTCGAATCTTATGCATCTTCCATGAAATTCAAAGTTGATCATAAGGATGCTACTACATCTTTTATCTTCTCCCAATAATATATGTATAATCGGGTATGTGCAGGATCATCATGGAAAAATTAGGCCCTTAAGTGGCAAAAAAAAATAAAAAATCAGAGTTAGACAACTTGATGTAAAAATTTGAATAAGTTATCTATATTATTTCAAAAATATGTAAGAATAGAATTTGTATCAAATTGAATCTAGTTTCTAAAATACTAGGTTTGTTTAAAAAAGGAAATCTATTTGGTGAAAATTTGAAATTTCAATGTAGTAGTACTTAAATTTCAAGGAAAAAATAAGAAGTAGGTGTCTGTCTAACCACCCTAGATACCACAATAAAATGATAATATTTTTTAATAAGATTTTAGATATAAGTAGAGGACTCATGTCCCGATGTGATGCATATTTTTTGTAATTTTTTCTAGGTAAATAATTAATTATGAATTTTTTATTACAACTTTTAAAAATATAAAACTGCTTGTCGACCACCTTAACTTGGCCAAAACTTCATGAAATTCAAATTTTTTTTTTTAATCCTATAGTATACGAAGCATAGAATGTTACACATGTTTTGGGTTCAAAAAATGTGATACTGTTTGAAAGCTATAGATATTTTTCAATCAGCCTATCAATCAGGAATTTAGTCATAATTTGAATAGAAAATTAGTAATAATTACTTATTAAATTCAAAGTAAATCATAATTTATATTGGTGGAAATCAAAGAATCTCCTTTAAAAGCCCTTTTTGTTTCATCAATTTTGGGTAAAAAAAAAATCGCTAGCCACATACCCATCATATTGCCACTTTTTGGCCCATCATGATCTTGCACATACCCAATCGTTATAGAAAAGGGAGAAAATTAGCTTGGTGCATTGAATTTTTCACCATGCCCTACAATTTCTATTCTTGTAATTCCATACTCTTGATTTCTTCTTCCTATTTATTGATCATCTCCAAATAATTTAAATTTTCAAGGAAAAACTATGCCAATTCCTACTCCCATGCCAACAAGAGAGATTATGCAGTTTGCTTCACCCATTTTTTTGAATCCAGTAGTACATGAGCTTGGTGAAGCTCTCAGTTTGGAATTGTGTCTCTTTCTATTGAAGATCATGTTGGCTCTATAATTATATCCTTGAAGAATAAGAGAGCTCTTATTAGAACCTTACCATCTCTTGGATATTCTCATCTAGAGTTGCTTCTCATCCAAATCCTTTGCATTCTTTCTATTTATGGCTAGAGATTTAGCATCTACCAACTTCTTCTGTAATATTTCCTTCTCTCATTTCATGTATTGGTGCAGCTACTTTTTCTAATTTGAGGCATTTGAGAGCTCCTTTTTCACTTGTTTCATCTCCTATTCCCTACCCTCTAGCTTGGAATTTAGATCCTTCGTCTCTTCTTGTTCAACATTGATCCTGGACAATGTGTCACTCAACTTGGGCTAGAGTTGAGCCTTTTTTTGCATGTTCTTCTTGTAGTGCTATTGAATTTTTATCTAGTTGCTCCTGCCTCAAGCGGGTGATCTCTGTGTCCTTCCCCTTGATTTCCACCTTCAACTTGCCTACCGTAGCATTAAAATCTTTGAAGTCCTCTTCCTTTTTCTTCAGATTTTGGTCTTGTTTTAGGTAGTCAATTGACACTACCTTATGTGTTGCTTTCATGATAGATATCTTGTTCCGTGGAAGGGTGTAACTAAAGTTGAGGCCTATTGCTTGGATATCATATTCCCCATGTTGCATTTGGCCCTCGGGTTTAGATGTTAGGTGGTTCATGGTTGTGATCATTAGGATTTTTTCTTTTCATCAAAATTTGTTTTTATCTTGCGGGTGGTTAGAGCTAGTGAATCCTTTCCTCTCCTTTTCTACTTCCTGCCCTCTGAAGCCTTCTTGTACAAGTCCATTTGAGTCTGACACTCTAGGGTAGACTGAATTTTTTATATGATAATTGAGATGTTGATGGTGAGACCAATATGAATAGGATAAAGGAAGGCCCCTATCCATTCTCCTGATGGAGAAGCCATTAGAAAGCTTAGGGTCATAGGTGAGAAAGGTGGAATTCCTTTCCATGTTTGTGTAGGATGTGTGGTACTCGTAGCAGTTAATAGGGTAGTTGTGGATGAAAGGACCATTGGCATAATGGAAGGAAAGGATGAGGAGACCTATGTAATAGGATGATCAGAAATGGGAGCCTATGCTACCGATAAAGTAATCAAGGTATCAATCATGGATGTGGAAGGAAATGTAGGGTCTTAGAGTGGAAGCTACAAAGTGCTTGAAGCAATAGTTGTAGCCACAAAGGAAGGTGTAGAAGGGATAGAAACTAACAGTGGCCATAGTAGTGACCATAGAGGTAGATGGAGGAGGGAGTGAAGAAACAATATAAACTAAAGAATAAGAAGAGGAGAGAGAAGTAGGATAGAAACTTACCTGCATCGTGGAGACCATTGGTGGCTACAAAATGATGGTTACCTCATCTTCGTCCTTCGTCTGGACATTCCCTAGGTTCAACCCTTGGGTTTTTTCTTTCTTTTCGAGAGGCACACTAATCAAAATAGATTCCTCACTCATAGAAATTGATGAGCTTTAGGGTAAAAGCACAAAGTTGTGTCACACTTTATATAGGAAACGACCAATGCTGATCCAATTTTTAAACTTGAATCACTAAAAGCTGTCATATGTGTTTTGAATTTTGAAATGATGTAAACTATTAAAATATGTATTTTTTAGTATATTTTATGTGGGTATGTGCCGGATCATGATGGGCCAAAAAGTGGCGATATGATGGGTATTTGTAGGGTATGTGGTTGATGACTTTTTTTTACCCAAAATTAATGAAACGAAAAGGGTTTTTAAAGGAGATTATGAGCTTTCCACCAATATAAATTATTCTTTACTTTGAATTTAATAAATAATTATTATTCATTTTCTATTTGAATTACGACTAAAGTCCTAATTGATAGGCTGATTGAAAAATATCTATAGCTTTCAAACAATATCACATGTTTTGAATATGAAACATGTGTCACATTTTATGCTTCATATACTATAGGATTAAAAAATGAATTTCATGAATTTTGGACCAAGTTAAGGTGGTTAGATGTACGAGTTTTTATATTTTTAAAAAATTGTAATAAAAAAATCATAATTAATTATTTACTTTGGAAAAAATTACAAAAAAAATGCATCACATCGGGACATGAGTCCTCTACTTATATTAAAAATCTTATAAAAAAATATTATCATTTTATTGTGGTTAGGGTGGTCAGACAGACACCTACTTCTTATTGTTTCCCTGAAATTTAAGTACTACTACATTGAAATTTCAAATTTTCACCAAATAGATTTTGTTTTCTTAAAAATAAACCTAGTAGTTTAGAAACTACATTCAATTTTCTACAAATTATATTCTTACATATTTTTGAAATAATATAGATAACTTATTCAAATTTTTACGTCAAGTTGCCTAACTCTGATTTTTCTAAATTTTTTGCCATTTAAGGACCTGTTTTTTCCATGATGATTCTACACATACCCATGTGTGTATTTAAAAAAAAATTTAAAAATTATTTAAAACTAGTTTTTAATAAATTAAAACTATAGTTTAGTTGTTGATAAAATGCTGAAAAATGAAGTTGCATGGGACGTGAAACTTTTTATAGTGAATTTAATTTTTTTCCTTTCAAATTTTTTGTGTGTATTTATAACTTGAAATTTTAGTGCATGGATTTTTTTTTTCCAATTTTGATAAATATATATTTTTAAATAAATATTACAATTTGTGAATTAAAAAAAAAAATCTTCATCGAACGTCAACTTTCATATTAAATATTTATCTAAAATGGGAAAAAATTATACCATCTTAAAATAGATTCTTTTATCTAGTACATAATAGTTTTTTCAATCTTTTTAAATAAGTTTTAGTATTTTTCCTTGGCATAGTAATCAACCTAATATTTTGTGTTGATAACCTACTTTTAGTAAAAATAAAAAATAAAATATAAAAAATAATTAAACGATTAAAATAAATATATTTATGAATTTTACTACACTTCTGGATCTACAAAAGGGTATTTTTATATTTCAAAAAAAATGTTATTTACATTAGCAAGAGTTATTGAAACTTCAAGTTTTTCAAATAATTTTATTTTTTTGGTAAATTGGACTCAAAGTGGCTCTCCATATATTTTTTTCCAACAATTTTAGTTGAAAAAGTTGTGGAGGTATCTAACTTAGCTAGAATGAATCTTACTAGATCATATGTTTGACCAAAATTGATCTTTAGTTAGAAATACTTAAATTCAGCTGTGCTGATAAGTTGGTTGAAAGTGTGACACAACTTTTTGCTTTTACCCTTTAATCTCCTTGTAAAGTTGAGGTCTTCATCTTGAGTGTTCAGGTTCATGTCTTCCTAGTTGGGGCACCTATAGATAGCACTTGTAGTAGCATTTTTCCCTTAGCCTACTACTCCTTTCTCTTCTATTGCAGTGAAAAGGCAAGTTCCTCCTCAAAATTTATATGTTCATGATCCCATATATCATCAAAATTCTTATCCATAGGGATAGTTCCATAGTTGGAGTTCAAATCATGAATCTCCTACCGATTTGTCTAGAAATCAACAATCTTCTCTTCACTCTAGTCCATTCACATCAATTCCATCTTCAAAAGCTTATGAATTTTGATGCTTGGATCAGCCTTCACCAAAATTTTATAAAGGAAAGTCATGGGGGCTTGATGAATGGTAAATGAGATAAGTCAATACAAAAATCCTGAGTAGCTTCTTTCAAAAAAATTCCTTTTCTCCCAATATGGCCACAGGGAATGGGTTAGAGAGATCCCCATGTTAGCTAAACATCCATTTGAATCATATTTTCAACTATCACAAATGATGCCAAGGCCTAGTTGGGTCAGTTTGGCTAGCAACAGAACGTGGGAACCTCTCTTTTGAAGAGTAGGGGTTTGTAAATTTTAGCCTTTTTCTTCTTCACCCCAAATGCATCATCAATAATTGACAACTTCATGAACATTTCACTGGTGAGGCTTTTTCATGTTACACATGTGGTTAGCCTAAGAGGCTCCTCTATTAACTCATGCATCTACATAAAATTAAAATCTACTCAGTAGAAATAATCACACAGAGGTTTACTCTTTGTTATCCATGTAATGTGTCCTATTTCAAACCTAGTAGGTTTCTCCTACTGGTGCAAATATTGAAGAGTTGGTGTCAAGAAAAAGTCAAAAAAAGCATAATAATATTGTGTGCAAGAAAGTACATGGGTCCACATAGTGACTGGATTCATCAAACTTGATGCATTAGTATGTATTTCTAGAAATACTAAAAAATTTAATGCAAAATAATGTGTGCAAGAAAAGAAGAATACTCAAATTTATAAGCCCTATCATATTGTTGCAGCTACTTGAGAATTTTTCTTGCAATGAGTTTTGTGAAATCATGTCAGAAAACCTCTTCCTGTTTATTGACCTTGAAATCTAAGCCAATTTGAAACCCTTGCATATTGTCATCTTTGTCCCAACCGTAGATGAGTGCGAGCATCGAAAAGATGTCTTGTAGGTCTGAATGGAAAGTCTTTGAGAGCTAATGGGAATTCACCTATGACCTTTTCCACTTTTTATTTCCCTTTATCTCATAATTGTAAAAGATAAGTTTCTCCCTCCTTGTTTCCAAATAGTGCTCCTATTCCTTCCTTGAAAAACTATTCTTTGTGGGGTCGAACGAGACACACATCATATCCCTAATAGAATTTTCATTGAGAATGACTCTCAACCATTTTCCTCGAATAACCCTAGTATGCACAAAAAATTGATGCTCAGGAATCTACCAATTAAGGACATGGAAGGACTAGTAGTACCATGTATTGTGTGAGGCCATATTTCCATAGATGGATACCTAGATAATTAGGCTCCCCCTCCCCCAATTTATTTTTCTTTCTTGAAAAATCACCTTCATGAAGGATTTTTGGGTTTGTATGTAGTATTGGGTTGTGGATATCATCAGTAAAATCCTTGACCATATTTCAATTTATGTGTCGAGTTTTTTTCAAGAACCATGTGTTTGTGAATGTCAATTTAGGTAGCATTCAGGCCAGAGTAGGATTTGTCACCAAAAACATCAACATAAAAAGATAAAGCCAACACTTCTTCAACAACAACACTAGAAGATTCTCCTCCAACTACCATTATTTTAAATTCTACAGAAAATTGTCACTCTCCTACTTGATTTCACTACCTTTGTACTGTAAACCCTCAACTCTACCTGAAAATTTTAGTTAAAATTTTTTGTTGTCACTTGCTTCTTTCTCACTCTATGAACTCCACTTTGCTTCAATGTGCACTTAGGATAAATGTGAATGAGTGGCACAATTAGCATCTGAAATGCTGCTAGCAAGACCACTCATATGAAATAACTACCTACATTTTAAGAAATGCCAACCTATTGAAGGAAAGGGGAAAAATTACAACTCATTATGCTAACAATTTGTGAAACACAACAATGAGATTGGGAAATTCAGTATTGAGAAGATGTTTGCATTAAAAGTGGATGAAGGAGGCCAAATTAAGGTTCACTTCTCATGATGGCATTTTAAAAAGCATGCCAAGTTGGAAATACACTTGGCCACAAGTCGAATGGCATACACACACGTACTGATGGGTATAGATAATAGTTATTTTGTATAGCTTTTATACATGATCAAAGACATTTTGAAGACATTTATCCTATACATATTCATGCATTATGTTATCTTTGTTACTTACTATGCAAACCCTAAACTTGATTTAAGTATATGGAAGTATAATTATGATGTAATGGTTAATGCATGATTTATGTGTGGATATATGTGAGTTGTGATTGGATATCTATGCTTAGTCATGGTTGTTAGTATGCATGTATGTTTTGTGAACTAACCCCCAAACTAGAAAGAAAATGGGGTGGGGGAAATGCCCACCTTATTCTATTTTGGCTATTCAATAATGTCCTAGGAATCCAAATTGGATTGACTATCAACCTCAAAGGTGAGTCAATTCTCAACATGGAAGACCTAGGAGGGGGTTCTTTAAGCTTTTAGGGGTTCACCACCAAGCAAAAGCTTGGAAAAGACAACTTAACATTCAACTCACAAAACCTAGTAATGAAAACTAAATGAAGGATGTAAATGATGAAATTAAGCGATAGGAAGTTATGATGTATGTACTTGATCATTCTAGAAATGTTATGAGGATTTCAAAAATGAAAAAATGTTGTAAAAATGTGCTATGGAGGAAGAAGACACCCTTACTGTTGTCTTAGTCTTGCTGCTATTGTTTGGGGAAGATGTAGAATCTTCAGATATCAAAACTAGATATGAAAGATCTTTGAAAATTACCTTTGGGAGGACTAAGATGTCATAGGTGGTGACTTAGTCCCATTTGAAATTTCTAGAATCTTCAAATGTGGCCCTGAGGTGCAAGGTCAACAATTCCTTCTTCACTAAATCTCTAGATCTGAATCTGTCAATAACCTACAAAACAAAGGAAATTTGATTGATTGTTTATGGGGGTTTTCCTTGGTCAAACACCTTGTTTTCTAATTAAAACTTGATGAAAATGCATAGATCTAAAAATAGAAATGTGTGTGTTCCCTAATATTAATTGTGTCTAAGATTATGCAAGCTAGAACATGGATAAACCCTATTCAAATGTGTTAGAATAGAATTTCTAAGATGCAAATGAGAATGACCTACAAGGGAGATCTCTAATCACCCTAATAGGCTATAAGAATGAAATATACCTTAGGCGGAAAAGAGAACAACAATGGAAATGGGATCAATGAAGAAACAAGTTCTTAGGCTTGGAAGTATGGCTAGTTGCATCTCAAACCTAGAATCTCTCATGATCCTCCATAGGAATCCATCATTAGTCTTTGGAAATGATAGATCTTGGTTTTTAAATGGACTTGAAAAACCTACAAAAACACTAGAAGGATGCTCCAAGACTTCAATTCCTTTCTTCTTGAAACTCTCCTTCTTGTTTACTTCTCTCTTCAAAAATTACCAGCTTAGGAGAAAATGGGGTGTGAATCTTACTTTTATATGCATTCCTATCCAATAACCCGATTATTAGATCCGATAAAATGTCAAATTAATTCAATTTTTTTCATTTCCCTCTCTTAATTCTCAAAAATAAAGCCCTCAGGACTAAGACGCACTAGGTGGTGCCATGGTCCCACTAATGGGGACTAAGACACTACCAAAGGCATCTTGGTCCCACAAGACTTATTTTGCTAATTTGTAAGGTGGGTTATAATGATTAACATTTTTTTATGGATTTTGGTTGGGTTTATAGTTGAAATATGCCTTGGGATGCACCAAAAGGGGTCTTAGGGGCCCATAATAAGTGACCTAAAGGGAATTTAATGTAAGGCATGCTAAAATAGGTCAAAATTAAGTGTGAAAATGCAAAGGTATGCATTTTTCTACACTACATTTAAACCCCACTTTAGTGCCCATATGACACTACATGCATATGCAAGCTAAAGTATTTCAACAAGTAACTTTATAAAAGGATACTCATATGGATTCATTAGGGAGAATGAAGTCCCCACTGTAGTTACAAAAAAAACTACAATATAAGGAACCACATCCTACATCAAAGATTCATTAGTAGCTCAAACATAATCCTATTATCTAACTTGCCTAGCAAATTGAATTGGAGGGTAGATGTATGCTCCCCCTTGATTCTTCTTGCTTTATAGAGGTGAAATCAAGGTAGCAATCCAACCACATCGAACTACACAAGTCCATCATAGGGAATTTCCAAGTACCATGCCACCTAATGATAGACATTTGATGAGAACATGAGTGGAACCATGATTCCAATGCAATAGAAAACATAAAAAATGGAGTTTTCTAGCTCCTAATATGTTAGTTGAAATAAAAAGAACTTTTCTTTTTAACAAAAAGTGACCTAAATATGCATGTATATAAAGATAATAGAGAAGGTAATTGATATTCATTTTATCTTTTACCTTGTTGTAGGGTGAACTTGGAGTAGAGTGAGCCATCATGCCAAGCAGACACCTATCCACCCATCCATGGATTGAGCTGCTACAGCAGGCAGTCACATGGGATGAGATACAATCTACTGTGAGTGGATTTCACCTTCTCTGTACTTTGATTTAGTCAATTGTTTATGTTTTTATGAAATTTTTAGATGAATTTAGAGTATAGGGAGGGTTTTTCTTTGATTTTTGATATTGTCGCAAAATGTCCCAATTAAGGAATAAAGTGTCTAGGACCCTTAATTAAGATATTCTAGAGTAACTTTAGCACACTTTTTGACCATTAAAGCACGAATTTAAGTTTTTAAGATGTTTTAAATGACACTTTACCTTCTTTTCTATGCTAGACTGTACCACGGTCATGCCAGTACCTAGGAAGACGAATGTTCAACCATCTATGAGAACTAGTCAATTAGCTACTTGAGGAGGATTTACAAATCCTCTAGGAGACAAGCCTCTATTGGGCCTATCTCTCCCTACTGATGTGATATCATGATTTCATGTTGATGGTGATTGCAAAGAGATGGGACATAGACACCTGCACATTTCACCTACCTATAGGATAGATGACTATCACACTGTAGGACATGCACTGCATACCGTGAGTGCCCATCTAAGGAGAGAGGTTTTTTCTAGTGAAGTGTAGGAGCTTTCAGGAGATGTAGTCTGACATCGAGTATTCCTAGGGATGTCGGTTCATTGTATGATCATAGGACCACACATTAAGCTTGCATGGCTTCTACATGCATAGTCACCACTCATTAGGTGCATCATGATTTTCAAAGTAGCACTGGTACTAGTCCCTAATGGCCACAAGGAACATCTGGAGGGGGGATTAGTGCACATGATTCGAGACATGGAGAACTACCATGTCATCTTTACATGGGGTTGGAGCATACTGGAACACCTATAGTATGACTTGGGTCGGTTTACCTATGGAGAGGTGAACAACATGTTGCACTAAAATTTAATACAAACCTAGTGCCTAGAGGACATTATGTGTACCAGGTCAAGAGGATTTCTAATTTCCACAACAATGGGATATCCATGGGCCTACATTTATCCTCTTAAAAAAGCATGGAAACATGGTGATGTACTATTTTGGAGGGTTAGATTTGATAGGATGAGTGAGGAGGATATTATATGGAGACCTTATCTGATGGAGCTATTCTAGCCAAAGACTGCAAGATAGATGAGGTGGATGCAAAGGGACATTATTTTATTGGGATGACATGGTCACGTAGTGAGACGCTTCTACTATGATCATATCATGAGACAATTCAAACAGGTACAGAGATGACCAGTACTATGGTCTTCATATAAACGATCAGTACATAGCGCTTGTATACCTAGGGACCTTAAATGACTGACAGTAGGCGACACTGCCAAGAGTGATTTAGAGGGGGTGGGTACAAATGTTCCCCTAGTATTTGAAGCTAATTATGCCAGCATGATAGAGGAGTATGATGAGTGGTGGGAGGTGGTTCAACCAGGGCCTATCTTTCTGATGGGCTATCCTATGGTCTTTGCAGGAGCTTTACCAGATCAGGGGGAGGAGGACAAAGAGTGAGGTAGGAGGGTAGATCTAGCAGACCTATTTCCAGATGGGGGTGAGGAGTTAGAGGAGGACAATGACTATGAGGTAGAGGAGGATGATGAGGATACATAGGATGATTAGAGATAGCCTATGAGTGAGGATAGTGATAGAGGTGAGGCTAGTCCTCCTAGACTTGAGTGGAGAGATATAGTTTCCACACGGGTTACAAGGTCATAGTCTGCATGTCCTAGTGTTTGAGAGCACAGGGAGAGTAGTAGGGTGTTCAAGATTCATATAGATCATGCTACAGACCCATGTGATGATATTTTATTATTATGATTTATGTTTTTATATATATCATGCTCAAGTATATGTATATATTATGACGATGTATATTGATTAATCTTATGATTCCTATCTCATAGGGCTCGTGATAGATCCTAAAGACCTCTTCAGACATGCAGTTGCTGAGATAGTGCCACCCCATTTGGAAGATAAGGCTATTGACAGAGAGTACATGCCCCCACAGTTCATGGTGTAGTGCATGGACCTATTTGAGCCTTATGTGAGACTTAAGGGAGCATTCGGTAGTGTATCCAGGTGTGCTGATTGAGCTGAGGGTCAGGAATCAACACTGGAGGTAGATTTAGAGGAGGTTTGAGTAGCTTAGAGATATGAGAGAGAGGCTATCTTATAGTCAGAGGTCAAGCGGCTACAGAGAGAGAATGTTAGAATCTAGGTTGATAGAGACCGCATAGAGTGAGAGCATGTGGATGCACTAATACACTACAACCGATTACAAACAAAAGGAGGTATTGTAGCCCGTAGCAACTACAACATAGAGCTTGCAAGTGAAGGAGTTCCTAAATAGTGAAATAGGGGATTCCTAGAATAAAATGAACACAATGAATACAACATGCTGAAATTTAATTCATGAAATGATGCATCATTATGATGACTAATAAAGGAACAAAAGAAGGAAGATTCCTATTACAATTGGGAATCTAAATAGAACTGATTTTGAGTGTTCTATGTTCAAATATATTACAAATAGAGTCATAATCCAATTTGGATTCTTCTTCTTTTCTTGTTGCATTAAAATTTAATTGAATATTTTTCACCCTTTGAAATCTAGGGAGTTGTCATTAAAGGTTTTAGTTTACAGTCCTACTTTGAATAAGCTCCCTCATGCCTATATGTACAACATGTTGGTTGTATTTTAGGGAGCTAGTCAGTTTTCAATCAATCCATTTTTATCAATTATTAGATACTCTTTTAGTTTTCAGTTGAAATACAAGCTATGTTTATATTACAATGATGATTTTATGAATAATATCTTTGATCAAAATCTTATGTGATATTCTAGGTTCATTCAATGATGAGTTTAAGTTACTATGATTTCATTAGATCTTAAGAGCTAGAGGAGTTAATGAAGTTTGTATGGATTCCCTCAATATTTTTGGGAAAGGTGACATGTCTCAATTACCCTTTGAAGAAATCTATATGGTTTGCAAAAACTATTGTAGGACCTATGAATATGAAATTCACCATGCTCTCTTCAGGTTTTTTTTTTGGCTAAGTGCTGACCCATGCCTTCAAATGAATTTCATCAGCCCCCTTTTGATTATTACTGTAGCCTCTACCATGTGTCTTCTCATTGCTCTCTGAATGATTTTTCTTCTTACTCTTCTATGTTCCCCCGCTATGCTCCCATGTGTCTTCACTGCAAGTTATTTTTATTGCTTCCTTTCACTTCCTCATCACTCCTTGCCCATGTGCCACATAGCTCCCATTCACATAAAGATTTGGTGGGCCTCATAGGAAATGTATTTAATGAACATTTTGCTACGTGTCATCTCAGTGCTGGTTTTCAATGAAGGAAGGATAAATCAACCGTGGGCAGTGAAATGCTACCACACATCTCTTCAGTGCATGCTTCTTCAATGCAAGGGATGAAGTGGACTATGGGCTGTGAAATCATGCCATGTGTTTTAACTACCTATCTAAAGAGGTGACACTTGTCTACATGGGACTTTGCTAGACCACTGCCATCATTCATAGGGGATGCACCTAAATGGAGGATTACCAAATACTGTGTCTCAAATCCTTTATGTTACAACAATCGAGGGAAATCATTCCCTCAACATCATTTCTCAGGATTCAAAAAAATTTAGTTGTTACTTGCCAAGTGGTGGAAGGCTTGATATAAATATTGCTCCTTGCTTCTAAAGAAGTGTTCCAAAAGTTCCAAGGTCTGATGTTACAAGTTCAGAGATTACATGCTACATGTTTTTCAAGTTTCACCAGTTTTAGAATTATAGGAATTTTTGGGAGACCATGCCTTTTATTGTTTAGATTATTGCAAGAACTCATAGATTGTGCCATTGTTTAGCCTCTCCAATTCTTATGCCATTGATAAAATTTATACTATGCCATTATTGTTTGAATGGTTTATTTGTCATACTTCTATAATTTGAATGCAAGTTTGTTGGTTTAGATCATGTCTTTCAACTCTTGTTTTCAGTAAATGGGCATGATTATTATTTTATGTCATTGAATGAACTGTTCATGTTGCAATCCTTACTTTTTGTTATTCCAAGACATGGTAAATTGTTAAGCGGGCCCTTAGATCATATCCAAAAGATAGGTTTATCATGCCTTTTATCTACATTTTGGTGCATTGCCTTAGTTAGATTCTTTATTTTTATATATGCTTTTGTTCCCCATTCTAAAACCCCAATTATAGAAGAAGGTGACTTCTTTAAAAATCTAGAGGTCACTCAGTTTAGCATAGTAAGTACACCATAAACTAAGTTTCCCACAAAGAGCTATTATCTTGCCAATTTTTGGCATCAACAAGACCTTCACTGAAAGGTAAAGAGGAGAAAGAACATCCACCTTAGGAAAGAAATCTAATGGGGTTTCAAGAGTGGAGTTAAGTAACCTACTATCCAACATGAAGGAGGATATCATAAGCCACCTAGCTACTCAGTTGGACACTTTGAATATAAAAAATAAACAAGAAGAGGTTGAAGCTATGCTCACTGAATACTACCCCAATTGCAGACAAATGAAAGAAAATTGTAAGTGTAAGAATGTTGTTATTATTACAGAGGAAAATTCTAAAAAACCTAATTTTCAACCACTTTAGGGATATGATGGACATCTATTTTGCATTGTTCAAAGAAGGCCATATTAGCCAAGAAAAGGTATGCCACAAGACCATCTTAATTTTAAAACATCCTTTCTTATTGGCATCAAAATTTCTCTACTTGGAATTCTCAGCCTTTGCCAAATAATCAAAACTAATGGAAAAACCCTCATCAAAACTTGAACCAGCACCAACCAAATTCTTTGTCACAACCAAATTTTTAAAGTGTTTATTATAATCCTCAATGGACCTTATAGAAAAACTAGTGGTAGCCACAATGGTAGAAAGGTCACTAATGGCAGTAAAAAAATGTGAATTACCAACAACCCTTGCTGCATTCTCAGCTACAACAATAGGATGTCATTCCTACTACCCCAAACACAACATCTCAACCACCTACAATAACACAATTATCTTCCCAACCTACACCTAACCCTAACAATAACCATGCCCAATAGGGTTATACTAATGAGGCTATACAATACCCAAATTATGGGGTAGAGGTGATTGATGTCCACCTCAGGTAAGGGAAGACACTAGTTGAACCTTCATCCCCCAAAGTCACTGAAACAAAGGATGAGTAACCTGTATCTAAAGCTTTAGACAATTCACCTCTGGAACTTACGTCAAATCAAGTAAACTAGACTATCTCAACTCAAGAGGTTGCTTTCCCTAAGCATTTAACCATTCAAAAACATCATACCCAAGCCAAGAAATGAATATTAGGTTAGCTTAAGGATGTTAGTATCAAGCTTCCCCTCATACAAGATATCAGGGATATCCCAATCTATTCAAAGATAGTAAGGGACCTATGTCTTAAGAAACTAGGGAGAAAGAAGAAGGACCCTCAAACAGTTCATGTCCTAGGAAACCTTGCTAATATTATGATAGGGAATATAACTGTCCCTAAATAGATAGACACTGGTAATCTAGTAGTGGATGTTAAGATCAATGGAACCCTTATCCAGAATACCTTGATTGATTTGCAGGAAATAACTAATGTCATGACTAAAGATACAATGCATTTACTTTATTTATCTAACCTTAGACCTACACCAACTATTTTACAGTTGGTAGATAGGTCAATAGTAAAGCTCGAGGGAATTATTAAATATTTAGTCATTTCCTTAGATTCATGGAGTATCTTGTAGACTTTATAATCTTATAGAAAAAGGTCAACCTTGTAGGATATCCACTCATTTTAGATAGACCATGGTTAGCTACAACTGATGCATTTATAGGTTGTAGGTCTAGGAACATGATAATATCCAATGGGACTGTAACCAAGAAATTGGTTCTCTATCCACCAACCCAACCTTGTGAGAACCTAGAGTAGACTATATGTCCTACCTTGGATGAAGAATATGATTACTCACTACAAAATCTCATAAAAATAGAACACAACCCTTTGTTAGGAACCCAAGATGAGGATGACTTAATTGACAATATTACATAGAAAAAATGTTTTATGGACCCACAACAACAATATTTCCTAATGTCTACAAGATCCACTGCAAAAAATTATACCTTCCAATTCCTAAAAAAGAGGTATCCCAACTATTCCATTCCCTTTTGCCTCAACAATGTGTTCCCAACATTAGTGGCCTTGATCTCTCATACGCGGAATCACAATCTATTTTATTTGAAATTATGCTAGGTAAAGCCTTGAACATCAATAATAGATTGAATCAAGAGAAGTATACTTCCTTAAATAGTGTACTGTAGGAACATGCATCAACCTTTGCACGAGACTACCATGATATGATGGGAATTGATCCAAAAAAATTCACTCATAGGATCTATATAAATGATGGTTTTAATCCAATTAGACATCCCCAAAAGAGAATTAATCCCACCTTAAGATAAATAGTCAAGACTAAGTTGGAATTTAAGCTACTTGATTTAGGCTTCATCTATCCCATTTTTGATAGTCAATGGGTGTCACCATTAGTCATTGTTCCTAAGAAAGGAGGAAAATGGAGGGTATGTTTGGACTATAGGGAGTTGAACACAACAACAATGAAGGATCACTTTCCCCTACTTTTCATTGACCAAGTGCTTGATTCTTTCACAAGGAAAAATTACCTTTTTTTCTTAGATGGGTTTAGTAATCATAACTAGATAAAGATAGCTCCAGAGGACTAGGATAAGACTACATTACATGCACTTGGGGTACTTATGCCTACTATGTTCTTCCTTTTGGACTATGTAATGCCCCAAAAAAAATTTAGAGGGTAGTTATAAGTATTTTTTTATACTATGCTCATGATTCCATGGAAATCCACATGGGTGACTTCACTACATATGGAGACACCTATGAAGATGCACTCAACAATATAGAAAATGTCTTGAAAAGGTGTAAAGAGCATAATCTATCATTAAGTCATGAAAAACGTTTCATGATGATGACTCAAGGGATTGTTCTAGGACACTTCATCTCAAGGGAAGGTATTCAGGTGGACCCCAACAAGATTGAGATCATTTCCACACTTCCTATGCCACAAAAACAAAAAGATGTTAGGAGATTTTTGGGCCATGCAGGCTACTATAGAAGATTCATCCAAGATTTTAGTAAAATTATAGCACCATTGTTTGTCTTACTTACTAAAGACATAAAATTTCAAGGGACTGTAGAATTTTTGACATTCCTTTATGAAACTTAAGACAACCTTGACACAAACACCTATCTTATGGGGGCCAAACTAGACACCTCCTTTCCATGTACAAACTAATGCTTTATATTTTACAATAGGAGCAATCCTGGGACAAAAAGAAGGGAATATATAATATTCCATCTATTATATTAGCAAGAATTTGCAAGGAGCTGAGATTAACTATACTGTCACTAAGAAAGAGATGTTAGCAGTTGTTTATGCTATCAACAAATTTAGGAATTATATCATTGGTTATCAAGTTTTCATTCGGATAGATCATACAAGCATAAGATACTTGATGAAAAAACTTATAGTTGGGGAGACTAGTTAGATGGTTGATCCTACTACAGGAGTTTGATACAACAATAGTGGATAAGCTAGGGAAAGATAATGTGGTGGAAGATTTTTTTTCTAGGTTTCCTACACAAATAAAAGGTGTTGTGGATGATTCTTTTCTAGATGAGCATTTTTTTTCTCTTATAGTACGCACAACATAGTTTTCTGATATTGCAAACTACCTAGTGGTAGGATACATTCCATCACATTTCTCTCCTAGGGAAAAGAGACAATTGGTTCATAAAAGCTTTTCATATTCTTGGGTAGTTGGTTACTTATTTTACATTGGTCTAGATAATATCATGAGAAGATGCATAAGAGAAGATTAGGTCTTTGATATTTTAAAATATTGTCATGATGAGCCCTATGAAAGTCACTTTACAGCTAAGAGGATAGCATTTATGATCTTGACAATAGGTTAATATTGGCCAACTCTTCACAAGGATTCAGTAAACCAAAAATTGTGACAAATGTCAAAGGATGGGAAAACCAATAAAGTTAGATGAAATTCCTTTACAACCATATATAGCATTAACACCATTTGAAAAATGGGGGATTGACTTCATTGGACCAATTTCACCAGCCTTTAATAATAAAGAGTATGTCTTGTTATATGTACAAACTATTTGAAAAAATGGGTTGATGTCAAGGAATTATAGTTTGTAAGAGATGAGAATGTAGCTATGTTCTTGTATGAAGACTTCTTTACCAGGTATGGAGTACCTAGAGAAATTTTCCTTGATTAAGGTAATTAGTTTACTTGTAACCTTATTTGTCAGTTGGTTAAAGAACACTCAATAAGATAGAAAATACACACCTTATCATCCCCAAGATAATGGGAAGGTGGAGGTTAAAAAAAGAGAGATTTAGAATATTTTGACCAAGACAGTGTAAATTCACAGAAAGAATTGGGCATTAAGATTACCTAAAGCAGTGTGGGCCTATAGAATAATATGGAAAACTAGTACAAGTTTCACACCTTATGAGTTAGTCTATGGTAAAACAATAGTTCTACTAATAGAGTTCGAGTACAAGACACTTAGGATAATAGTAGATTTAGGCATGTATTTAATAGAAGCATAGCAATAAAGGTTTCACAACCTTAATGGATTGGATGAAATAAGAATGGAAGAAATGCATCATACAAAGGTCACACAAAAATAGAGGACCAAATGACACAATCAGTTTATAAAGGCGAAAGAGTTCACTTTAGGTGACTAGGCTTTAATATATGATTGTAGGTACAAAGAACACAAGGGTAAGTTAGAGTCAAGATGGTTGGGGCCCTATGAAATACAAGTATTTCCTAATGGAGAAGCTAAATTATAAAGTTCTATAGATGTATTCATATTCACATTGATGGTAAATAGACATATATTGAAGATATATAAAGAACTAGCTCAAAATGATGACTTTCTTCTTCCACTGATGCATCTATATGGTCAAAATAATTATTCAAATATAGATAATCAATCACAGGGTAACACCTTAGTAGAATATACAACCGGTTCTCATAGTTCCTTAGTAGATGACGTACATAGTTCATTTCCTGAGGTCACTCAGGTATAATTTACTATCCCAAAATTTTATGCAGACACAACATGGTTACTATGATTCAAAATACTCATCCACGAATGCTTTGTACTGCTGAAGGGACCTATAGCTTCATGTATTAAAACTACTATAATATAGTTTGGGTCATATTTCCTTAGGGATCTATAGCTGAATACACGTGAATATAGTCATAGTTCAGTTTGGGACCTAATGCAGAAGATGCACACAATGCTTTCTATCAAAGTGTTTAAATATTAGTGCTACATTAATTTCATTTCATCAACTTTCATTTCATCTTTTCTCACACATGAAACATTAGTGACTATCATATTTCATGTAACTACCAAATAAATTTTAAATATTTGAATTGTCACTTCATATCTCACCATCTATAAATTCCACTTCATTTCATTACACATGCCACCTTGTCATTCATTTATCCATACACTACAATTAACTCTTATCAAATAAAAAATCAAACCACGGATGATTTTCAATCAACCTCACATGTGTGACCTTCAGTTAATTACATCTGATGGGTACACATACTACACTACAATCATTAACATGGATTTCAAAAATATTTCATTATGTATTTACATTAAATTTAGCATGCTACCTATTCATTACATTTATTTCCATATTATTCAATCACACCCTTTTCCTATTTTCACATGACTTGAAGTGAGGTCACTTCAAACCTTAAGTTGGGGGGTAATATATTAGCCAATATTTTTCATTTTTTCCACCAAAAGGAAAATGTAGAAACATACATGCAAACCCTATTTGTATTAATTATCTTTGCACTTGTAACCTTTTGTTGTTAATATCAGTTGCCATTTCCAATAAGATCCCAAATTCTAAGCTAATTTGAACCCAATTTCAGTTGAACTAAGTTGATATAGATGGGTAGGGGATGTAACCATTAGAGAGTGCATGTGAGCATAACAAAGAGTTTGAAGGTGGCTAAGTTGAAATTAAGATAAATTTCTAAGAACATTGAGGAAAGGAAGAATTCACCATGGGAGGTGACATCCAAAGAGATCCATCAACTCACAAACAGATATTGGAGGACACATTATGTCTTCCCATTTTTACAAGGACTGGTTGGTTGGATTACTTTCTTGAATTGACAAAGTACAATGAAGAAATGACTAGGAAATTTGCAACCAAACTACAATTTGTTGATGCCACAGTTAGTTTGAAGGTGGATGCCTCAAAGGTGGCAATTGCATAAGTTTCAGGACTATCAATAGTTCAAGCTAAGTTTCCTACTCTAGAAAATGTAATTGCATCTAGAGATGAGTTTAGGGAGCCAAGAGAAAACCTTGACTCTTCATCACAAGGGACCAAAATACTTTCACTACCATGGGTATGGGCCTCTTGTTCCTCTTATATCATCAAGTACATTACATTTGATTGTAGACTATCTTTATTGTGTACTATTCATTTTAAATTGTTAAGTCATCCCCTACAATATCTATTGGTCAATGTTTCCAATTATCTTTATAATTTTCTTAAAAGAATGGGGATATAATATCATAAGAAATAGAGTGATTAAGCATTATCACATTATTGTTTAGTAACCTTGTTGGTAAAAATGAGTCTTAAGATTCATCACCATCAAGTATCTTGGGAGGATTTTATAGATTTTCAAAACATTAATCAAATACTTGAGGAACTTGTAGAGCCAAAGGCCCTAAAATTAGCTACTATATCTATAAGAGAAACCCCTCTTGCTTCACCTACCTATAGCCAAGGTGAACTTGAAGAACAAAATGAACAAGATTTACCACATGTAGCCTCTATCCGACCTACAACACAAGAGACTCCATATTCCTCCAAAACACCTAAGACAAGGAAAAGAAGAGGTAGTTCATCCACACATTCTAATATACAAAGGAAAAAGAAGGATACACAAGAAAGGAAATCTATCCCACCTAGGCATTCATCCCATTTGAAGAAGAAAGGTGTTATGAGAGGAAGTGTAGAAAAAATAGCAAAGGAAAAAAGGGACAAAGGAAAATAGGGATAAAATGTTACAATGGTTGATACTAATTTAGAAATAAAGCACTAGTAGAATTTGGAAAATAAATGACTGTGTGACTAAAACATTTAGTCACAACAACTAAAAATGACTAAATTCTAGTCTTTTTTTGCAACACAACTATAAATGACTAAATAAATGACTAATTTGATCATCGGATAAAATCATAGTCAAAAATGACTAAATAATTAGTCACACAAATAAAGATTAGACAATATGATCTTATGTTGGGTAATTAAAAAAAATGAACTTTTGGGAAATTATTGGAGGGAGTGGGTTGTATTGTGCATAGGGTTAGTAGAGAATTAAAAAATTGTTGGTGAGAGTGGGGAGTATAGTAGAGTGCATAATTTGGAGAAGGTCAACTACTCACATGGGAAAAAAAGCTAGTTTGGAGAGGACCTGGAGACTTGTGAAAATGCAAGAAAGGAATTCAAAGTTTGTTGCAACAAATTTGAAGTGAGGCCCTCTACAATGAAGTCAAATTTTTGTAAACCCTCTATAGTGAATTCAAAGGTAATTTGAAACCCTTAGCACATTAAACCGTTATTGTATGGCTTCTTGTGAAGTTCATGAACGACTGTAAATTTGAATGTGCCAAGTATGAGTGTTTGTGGGTACTACTTGAACATCAATGTATCCATTATTTGTATAAATCATGTTTATTTATTTAGTTATTATTTTATGTCTCATATTGAATCTTACAACCATAAAATAAGGTAAATCCTATGTGCAATGTTGTGATGAAACTAGTGTAAAGATTTGTGTGTATAAAATGTAGTCATTAGGGTCCTCATTGTGTATACCCCAAGTGTTTGATGGTTTGAGATATTTCTGCAAAAGGGTGAAAAGTAATTGTCTACTTCAAATGGAAATTCTGAAATCATATGTATGAATGATTATCATATCAAAGGCTTTCTATGTTGGGTTTGCACTTTGAA
Source organism: Sequoia sempervirens (assembly GCA_007258455.2). Lineage (NCBI taxonomy): Eukaryota > Viridiplantae > Streptophyta > Pinopsida > Cupressales > Cupressaceae > Sequoia > Sequoia sempervirens. The sequence goes on from VDFB02000008.1 coordinate 342,656,907, forward strand.
TTTGGGTCAAGTTCCTCTTTATGCTATTTTATTTTTGGGTTATTCAAATTGAAATGTTGAAAGAGTGCTTCTAAAATAATTATTCATGGGGCCTCCAACTATAAATCAAATCCATAAATAGCTACCTAGGGAGAAAGCAATCCTATAGTATTGTATTGGGACAAAAATAAATATACTTCCTTGTGTACTATAAGAGATGAGTTACATAAATATGAGGGTATCTTGTCATGAGACATTGACTACCACATAAAAATTTGGAGTTCTTCAGATTGTGAAAGAATTGGATGCTTTTATTCATTGTATAATCAATACAATGTAGTGACCATATCTTGAAGTTGTCTATTTGTGTTCCATGTTATCATGCATGGGAATGGTATTAATTTCTGTTTTTGTAACCAATTCACTAACCTAATCCCTGAGGCTCCTTTTCACTAAGTCTACATGGCATGGGTAGTGCATGTACATCATAATCAGTTTTTTATGGGTTGGTGTAACTTACAGTAGTTACATAGGCAACTAAGTACCAAATTTTATTTCTTTTGATCACATTTCCATTAAAACACATGCTCATGTCCCTACCTTAGACCTCAATACTTGGGTAACATTATTTGCAAGCCTAATATATTAATTGCAAAGTTTGAACAAGTGAACTTATCCTATTCCAAGTGATGTAAAACAACATGCAAAAATAGGGAAAAAACACTAACAACTCAAGATAGGGCTACATTAAACTTAAACAAAACAAAGATAGAAAAGAAGAAGCTGATTATACCTTGTTTAAGATTGTTCCTTGGTTGGCCCTTTGATCTTCAATGCTTTGTGCACTCCTTTTGATGGCAAGATATGATGAAAGTGGATGCAAAATGCTCTATGTGAGATGAGGATTCAAATGGGCTATGTGGGTAGTTGGACGAGTGAATGCAAATGCCAAGAATGAACCTTGCAAGTGTTCAACAATAGATGTCTTGAAAGTATGACGTGCTTCAGAGATTGAATGCAAGTGTATGAATGCCTAATGCATGCTAGAGAATGAAAGAAAATCTTTCATTTTATGGGAAGAATCCCTAGAGAAATGGATAGTTGAGATCTTGCCAACATGGGAAAGATGAAGGGCTATGGTGAGTTGAGGACTCACAAGCCCTCACATCTTGCCATGTGGAAGATGAAGTGTCACAAGGAAAAATGAGGTGGAGAGGGTACAAATGATGTGGAGGTACTTGCAAGTACCTTGGAAAAGGGGTGATGGTGACAAGTGAGAGGACCATGGGAATGAGAGAAGTTGTTGGCATATTAAATGTGAATTTTCAATTCACATGATTGGGAGATCTTAAGGATAAGAAAAGGTTCCCAAAAAGGAAGCTGAGAAGTACCTTGGATAAGACAAGGTTCCCAAAAAGTAGTACTTTGACCCATGTGATTTATGTGACATTTTAATGATCACATGGGGAAGAGCATAATCCTTCGAGGAATAAAAGAGAATTTTAAATTCACATGGGGAAGACAAAAATGAATTAAAAATTCCTTGGGGGATGAGAGAGTTGACTAAGATGCTAATTGGATTAGCTAATCAGTGATTAGAATAAAGTTAGTGGCTAATGCAGATTAGGATCCAACTTACAAAAGTTGGAGGATGTGACACATCCTAATCAAGGATTAGACATGTGCACATCCCTAATGATGGGATTAGGAGGTGGATTAGGATTAAGTGAAGATTATGTGGGATGTGACATGTGGGTAATTAAATAAATGTATTATTTATTTAATTATTTGAGGAAAAGGGGGATAAAGGGTAAGGTATTTAATTATTTAACTAGATACCTTAGGGATTTAGAGGACTTTAAGGATATTAATAAAGAATAGTAATATTACTTAATTAATGCAAATAAGAGGATGTTTAGATAAAAATGGATAAATTTGGACCAATGTAAGTGTTCAAATTTAGGTTTCTACATTTTTCCCCTCTTTGAGATGATGTTATGAAGTAGCATCATTTCAAAGAATATTAAAACATGGAACGCAGAAGAATATGGTTAGATGCCCCAACCATCAAAGGAGTGACTGGGAAGAAAGATGATGAGGGTGAAGATGAAGATTAGGTATGGAGAATTCCCCCTTGAGAGGACATGCGGGTTCAAGAGAACATGGATGTGCTCTCGAAATGGATGAGATGATGAAAGGGTAGATGGGGAAGATGATGAAAAGTGATGGATAAGAAAGGATGATAAGTGAGAGGAGATTGGGAAGCACAAATGGATTTAAGGACAAAGGTGATGTTTCCCTAGTCAAGCTACAAGCCATAATGGGTTGATGATGGATGGATGGTTGTTGACGAGGGAATGATATATCCTGAAACAAAATGAGGATAAGGAAGGATACATCTTAAGGATGATGATGAACGTGTTGTTGATGACAAAAGGATACATCTCGAAACACCACCAAAGGATAGGGAAGAATACATCTCGATTATGGTGATGAAAGTGTTGTTGATGAGGGAAGGATACATCCCAAAAAAACACCAAAGGATAGGAAAGGATGCATACCGATAATTATGATGATGATTATTATTGAATCAAGGCTTGTAATAAGGCAGGGAACAAGACCAAGGATGTAATTATATGATTTGTGCTAGATTTGATTGGATGTGGATTGCATGGAGATGCAACATGGATGAAGAGAATAAAAATGATGGAGGAAAAGATGCATAGAATAACTGATCTATATTATTCTAAGAAGATTTAAGAGAGGATGAAAGGATGAGGATTGATGAAAAGATGGTTGAGAAGGGATGGAGGATACATGCAATGAAATGGAATGGAAAATGAAATGCAGTCATAACGCAATTTTTCCATTTTTAGAGCATTGATTTTTTATATAGCATAAGACACCAAGAGCCAGGGTATGTGGAACCAAGGCAGATCAATGTCTAATACATACAACAAACACAATAGACAAGAAGAATATCCCAACACCCCAAAGTCTTGAAGACCTTGGTTGGGACAGGCATTGGAATAACCATGAGTACAAGAGGATGCACCAGTGTAACACAAGACCATAGGGATCTTGGTGGGTACTACGTGGGACAACCAAGAAGAGAAAAATAGAGAAAAAAATAAAGATATTCCCCTATGTTTTCCAGTCAAAGCACACCATGATATAAGGGAGCAAGGTGACCATGATGACATATGATAGAGAGCTAAAATGATAAAAAAAATCCAAAAGAATCAAAAGATCACAATCAGTTTCAAACATCCTTTTCCATAAGATCGAGAGGATGGATGGGATTGATGAGGTATGTTAGTAAGGATGCATCCTATTGAGACCAAATATGGGTACTAAACTAAAAGACCAATATGATATAGGATATTGAAAAAAAATTGGATCTGATGATATGAGTGGATCTCATTTTTTAAGAACCAGTTGGATAAGGGCATAACTTGATGACACAACAGAAGAGAGACAAGAAATGATACTAACACACCCTAAAGATCTAGGGGCTCTGGGGCTGATCAAAGATTAGCCTTGCCCACGTGAAAGCATAGAGCCATCGTAGTTTGATAAAAGGCTGATGATTGACCATGGTTAAAGCAAACATAGGACAATGGATACCTCGATGGATGAAAAAGACCAGATAGAAGAAATCCCTAGGGGTGGATCAATTGAGCAACCTTTCCTATGTTAAAGCATAGGGGAAACATAGTTTGACAAAATACCAAAGGAAAACGATGGATAAAGGATGATGAGATGACCAGGATAAGTGCATCAAATGATGGGACCGATACGATGAGACAAGATAGATATAGTTGATTGGATAGGATGATGGTGATCAAGTGCGGCTGAAGAATGGGATAGTTATCCAAATCATCAAAAATGAATTGGGATGATGAGACGATGGGGAGAGGAGTGATTAGAAGTGACAAGAGACTGGAAATATGTGAGAAAGAAATGGGAGGGATGATGATGATATAGATGGCATTGGATTGTGTGAGGGGTGAGCCTCTAGCCAGATACCAATGACAAGAGATTATGAGGATAAAGATGAATGGATAGGGAGATAAGGATGGGGAGATGGAATAGATTGTTATGATGGATAGGAGGATACAGATTTGGATAAGGAGAAGGTTATTGGATGGATAGATGGAAAGGTAAGGATTGAAAGGATGGAAGGAAGGGATTTCTTTGGTGGATGGATAGAGGGATGAGTATGGGGAGATAGGATAGATGCTATGATGGATGGATAGAGGGAGGGGATGACATGATGGATTTGGAAGAGGGAGGGGATGATATGATGGATGACTGATATCTCCAAGGACTATATCATAAAGGAAGATAGATGCCTCCACTCTAGATATGTTATGAATGATGAGACAGGGGGTGAGAGATTTCCAAAGCATGTATATATGTTTTCCCCTATCGATATCAAGATCAAAAGGAGGATGGAGGGGTTGGGATAAATGGGATATGACAAGTAGGATGTGTAAGATAGGTCAGATGGAGGAGATGGGTGAAATGAATGCAGTTGCCCCCAAGTGTGGAAAGCGATGGATGGGGATTTACGCATGACACCTATTTTCTAGGCTTTCATCATGGTACTTATCCAAGGTGCTTATTTGCCAAGTTTTGACCATTGGAAAAATTATTTCTCTTTACTATTTTATATTTATAATTTTTTTCCTTTTTAATTTTTTTTTTTACTATTTTTCCTATTTTGACTTTTTTGGATTGTATGCGGATGGAGATGGATAAGGAGAGGGATGTGGAAAATTGGATTGAGAATGCATATGATAAGGAGATGGTTGGAGGACTCAAGCATCAAGTTCTATATGAGGTATTAAGAGCCCATGTGTCAAGTGAATATTAGATGTTGGTACAACCTTATTAGGATAAACAAATTATGCAAGAGAATGGATTAAAGGGGTTGGATGAGGGAGATATGTGGGATAACAGATGGGATGTTGGAAAGTGTATGGATGGAATGATGGGTAGGATGTATGATGGGGAGATGTTTTCAGGACCAACATTGGCACATATGGTGGAATATGTCAAAGGATAGGAGGATTAATGGATGCAGAATGTGGGGATAATCGAGGAGATGGGATAGTGAATTTTTGGACATAAGGACCCAAAAAAAATTTAGGAGATGGTGGATGAGAATGATTAGCTTTTGGATTAGTAACTTTGGATGTTGTTACATATTTTTCATTTGAAGGCATTGCATCTCTTTTCTTTGGGATCCACATGGTTTTGATCTTTTCTTTAGTGGACCTTTGTGGCCTACAGATTTGATTTGGATTTCAAATTTTATCTTTCTTTGGTTCACCATGTCTTTTAGAGGGGACATGGGGATCTTTAGATTCATGTGGATGTTTATATTTATGTATTTTTATTTTAGCATCCAAATTGCTTTGAATAACAATGGGATGGGTGCAAGGAGATGGATGATATGAAGGAAGCATGAGTGGGGTGATAGAGGTAGGAATTTTGGGATGATATGTGGATGGAGGATGTGTAGGTACGTTTCTTTGTTGATATTGATTATGGGGCATGATAGTGGGATGTTTATGATGGGTGACATTGATAGCTAATGGATGGATGAAAGGATGAATAGGATGAGATGGAGGAAGTAATTTTGGGATATAAGGGCCAAAAATAGATGTAGTATGTGGGGGATGTGTGACAATGGATGGAGGGACATAAGGACCCAAAATGGATGAAGTAGATTAAGGATGGGAGATGGTGGATGGAGGGATGTAAGAACCCAAAATGGATGGAGTAGATGAAGGAGGAATATGGATGGTTGTTTTGAGGTGATACGATGGAGGGGGGATGGCAAAAAATAATCTTGTGGAGTGATGGGGGGAGCCTATTATTCATTTAGAAGAGGATTGTTGAGGGTATGTGGAGGTTGTACCAACATTTTTGGATTGTGATTCACGAGTAGTGCATCTGAGACCTCGCATATAGGAGTGTTCTTTTACCTAGATGGGCTCTAAAATACCTTGCTCATGAAGGCCTAAACCTTTTCCTTGATAGTTCCTATTCTTGAGCATTCGATCCGTGAAAGGATTTTTGTTATTCTCGAAGAAGGATGCAAGTCCATTATTAGGAAGAGGATGATGGGTGGTATATATGATTTTTTTTCTTTTGTAAGGAGACCACCATGGATGAATGTGAGAGTACCAAGGGGATATAAAAACAATGATGGGATAGTAAGTTTAGGTGACGATGGAGGAATGCGATGGAGATAAGGGGATAGCAACCTCTTGATCAAGACAAGTGAGGGGTAAGGGATCAAGAGAGGGATTAGGTGACATGATAGGATTTGAATTTGTGGCAATGGGTGGTAAGGGCTCATGAGATGGAGCGGTGGGATCTTGAGTGTCAAGGGGATCATGAGATGGAATGGATGGGGGATTGTGATCTTGAGGTGGACTAGATAGATGACAGGATCTCGATCGGGAGAAGAGGATATGTTGGTATGCTTTGGATCAATCTCTTGGAATGACTAATCATTTATGGGAGGCATGATAATGGAACCTTGGAGGGAATCTTCAAGTGGGGGAGACAAAAGTATGGAGGATTCATGAGGTTCATGGGAATGTATTTCGGTGCTACTAGGAGTGGGAAGAGTGGATTGGATTTGTGTGTATTCAATGGATTGGGTGGATTTGGGAGTAGGAGTGGATTGGTTTTAATTTCATTTGATGGGTTCAATGGATTCGGTGGGTGTGATGGTGTCAATTGTTTGGGTGGTGCTAGGGATGGTAACATCAATGATAGATGTGGTGCAGAGAAGGGTCTCATCACTAATGACCGTGGTGATGGATTAGGACAGTATGGTTCCACAACTTTAGGATGTGGAGTTGGGGATGTCTTCTTTGCCATAAGTCCTTGGAGAACTTTCAGAGTACGAATCATGCATACTCAAGGTTTAGGTAGGGTGATGGGAATAGGTGAAGTATTAGGGATTGGTGAAGGATTGGGATTATGGATTGGTGGACTAGGATTAGATGGGGGAATGGGATTGGATGTAGGACTAGGAGTAGATGGAGGATTAGGATTAGATGGAGGGTTAAGGTAGGGATATTAGAATGGTGAATTAGGATATGGGGACATGGATGGTGGATTAAGACAAGATGATACAACTTGTGGATTGTAATAAGGGTATTAGGATGGAGGATTAGGATGGGAAGATTGAGATGGAAGATTGAGATAGGGAGATGTGGATGAAAGATTAGGATAAGAAGATGCAGATATTGGATTAGGATAGGTTGATGGGGGTATAGGATTAAGATAAAAAGGTGTGGATGTTGTATTAGGATGGGCAGACTGGTAGGGAGGATTAGGATAGGGGGGCAGAGATGGGGGATTGTAATATAAGTATTGTGGTGGTAGATTAGAATGGAAATATTTGGATGGTAGATTAGAATAGGAATATTGGGATGATGGATTAGGATAAGGGGATGCAGGTGTTGGATAAGAGGAAGGTGTAGATGAAGGATATGATGGATATGCAAACAAGGAAGATAGTGAATATCCCTTGTCAAAGGTATCATAAGGATCATGATTAGGCATGGATGAAGACATAATGGGATAGGTTGAAGGGGTGATCGGATTGTGGGAAGTAGTTGGGGAGATCTTACAAGAAATGATAGAATCAAGGGGATCTATGTCATATACCTCTTGATCAACAAGACTCTCATTATTCTCGTCAGCGTAATTAGGGTTTCCCTTGACTAGTATTGTTGGAGGATAAAGATTCATGATGATGAAAGGATAAATAGGATGGATCAAATATTTTGGATGGAAACGAACTAAAATCAGGATTTAGGTCAAGCATAGATTGGGATTGGATTAAAACTCATATTAGGATGATTGGATGATGTGATGGGATTAATTCTGACAATTAGATTTTATTACCAAATGATGATCTCAACATTGGATCTACTTCGAGATGGAAGTAGATTTATTGGGTCCGAGGTGATTAGATAGGGATGTGATTGGATTAGATTGAATAAAATTGATTGATGAGATGATTGACAAGATCAAATGATGGATTAGATAGGATGATGAAAGGGGTTCTAAAGAAAGTTTAGAGATTACCTTAGGTGACCTAGGGTGCTGATTGATTGGATTAAAGGATAAATAGATGATTGTGGCACAAAATCAACCTTGAGATTGAAAGTAGATTGATTAGGCTGACGATGATGATTAACTTAGGGAAGATGACAATCCTAAGAAGATTTGGATGATGATGATAAGATTTAGACACCTAGCTCAATTTGGATAATAACTTCATAAAAAGTTCAAAGGATTTGGATTGAGAAAATGATGAGGGATGTGTTACCTAGAGATGCTTCTAGATGATGTACCTCTATGATTCAGATGATGAATGAATGACCTTGGGAGAATGCAAATGGACCAAAGCTCAGAGTGGGATTGGATCATAGGAAATGATATGATTTATTATAAACTAAGTTCATGGGTTTTAACTAGAGGACATAAGATGCTGACAATCAAATTTCTCTAGATTTGGTAGTTTTCGAAAATTGTCAAATTTTGCCATTTTAGATAACTACACAAGCATAACTTTGAAGGTCCATTTTTTTCCCAAAAAAATTCATAAAACTAAGATAGGATGAATTTCCAACTAACATCCTAAGTTCAAGATATGTGTTCCAATTTATTAACAAAAATGATTTTTCAAAAATTGGAAAAAAACACTAAATTGCAATTTTGAGGGTCAAGATGAAAGTTTGAAGCCCTGAAAATGTGCCAAAACTGGGGCCAACCAACGACGGGTCCATTGTGAATCCACATGCCACCTCATAATGCAACCAACCGCAAAATTTTAGCCCAAATAGACACCCAAGTCAAAATTTATGGCCTCTAAAAGTTTTTGCATAAAAATAAAAACCCCTAAAATGAAGTATAGGTGATTGGGTTGGATGATTTGATGATAGATATTGACTCTAATGATGTTCTAAGATGCACTTATGAAATTTTGGATGATGAAACAATGACTTTCAGAAAGTGTAGATGGATTGAAATGAGGATTACGAGTGAACGAAAGATGCAGATGGTTGGAGGAAGGTTAGGATCGCATATTGGTGGGAAGGTTCACTCATTGAATGGTAGGTTCACCCTTTGAAGGTTAGGTTCACCCATTCAAGGGAAGGTTCACCCCTTGAAGGTTAGGTTCACCCCTTGAAGGGCAGGTTCACCCTTTGAAGGGTAGGTTTTCCCCTTGAAGGGTAGGTTCGCCCCTTGAAGGGAAGGTTCACCCCTAGAAGATTAGGTTTGTCCCTTGAGGGGAAGGTTCACCCCTTAAAGGGTAGGTTCACCTCTTGAAGGTCAGGTTTTCCCCTTGAAGGGAAAGTTCACCCCTTGAAGGGAAATTTCACCCATTGAAGGGTAGGTTCACCCCTTGAAGGGTAGGTTTCCTATCTGCTTTTAAACCCCTAGAATAGGTAAACAAACTCTCATAATGGGTAGATGGACTCTTGGAATGAATAGATGGATTCTTGAAATGAGGAAATGAAAGCTTAGAATGAGTGGAAGGATGCTCAAAGATAGATGCTTGAAAAGGGGAGATGAATACTCAGAATGGATGAATGATTACTCAAAACGAGTAAACAATTGCTTGAAATAGGAGACCGACCCTCGAAATGAGGGGATGAAAGCTCAAAATGGATGAATGAATGCTCACAATGAGGAAACAATTGTTTGGAAGGGATGAATGACTCTTGGAACAAAGAGACGAAAGCTTAGAATGGATGAATGATTATTCAAAATGAGGAAACAACTTTTCAGAAGCGATGAACAACTCTGAGAATGAAGAGATGAAATTTTAGAATGGATGAATGAGAGCTCAAAATGAGTAAACAATTGATCATAATGGAGAAAATAATTCTCATAATGGATGAATGAAAGATCGAAACGAGTAAACGATTAATTGGAATAAACGAATGAATGCTCAGGATGAGTGAGAGGATGCATAGAATGGGATACTAACTATCAGAATGGATGAAAGGATGGTCATAACGAGGAAACGATTGCTCAAAACTGGGTGAACGGTGCTCAAAACAGGGAAGTGGGTGTTCAGAATGATTAAACGAAGGGTAAAAATAGCTATTTCGAGGGCAGGTTCGCCCAAATTAAGGGTAGGTTCATGACCCAAGTTTAGGTTGGGGTCACTTGTTTGTGTGAAAATATGGGTAATTTTGACATAAACTGACTGGGAAATGATTGAGATGGAGGGCAGGTTCACCTCTCTGCAACAAACTTAGACTTGACTTAAGTGAAAACAACTTAGCAAAGGACCAAAAACACTACAAATAACAAGTGAAAAGTAAAGGCTAACTCGACTGATAAGATATGCACTAGTTTAGCACAAGGAAGACAACTCAAACAAGACAAGCCAAAGATTAGTGATGAGGGTATGGTCAACACGATCCTCTAACTAGGATGAAAAAGGAAACTAGGGATTCCTTGATATATGCTTGGTACATGAGGAACAACCGTGAACACTAGCTTGTCTACAAGAGTGGGTCGAGAACCCCAACGAGATACTGAAGGCTTAGACCAACTCTTAATGTCTATCTAGGTATCACCCTAGCTTCAACGCTCCACCAAAAATGACATGACTAGATTGGGGTACAACTTTGGCTCTCCCCCCTTTGTACACCCTACTGGTATGTGTGGTTGGGACCATCCCTTGGGGTGATGGAAGCCCCAAGCAGGTCGCGCTAAAGAAGAAAACACTAAGCATTTTCAGCTGCTCCCTGGGCTCACACGAAGTGCAAGGGGAAATTTTAGATGAAATAGTGTCCTCTTGGGTGACACATTGGACTTTGAAAACATGGAAAACAAAATATTTGACTCCCCTCTAATTAAACTATGTGCCTAGATTAATAAGAAAAAATGATAGACAACTAAACAAACAAGCTAGAAACAATTGATCTACAAGGAAAGTGTTAGTAGTTTGATCCCCATTCTCTAAAAAGTGTGAGACAAGCTATGCAAATGTTAGAAAAACTATCACAAATGCCAACAGGATGGGTTAGGGGGTCAGTAATAATGAAAAACAACCAAAAAAGAGTCTGAAAATGAAATTTACACATTGTTCTTACCTTACAAAAGCCTCTATTCAAGGCAGGTTCACCCCTCTATAAGGAAGGTTTTCCCCTCTACAGAAAATAGTGAGAAAATAGACTAAAACTGAACATTAAACTATTTTTTTACCTCTTTTAAGGGCAGGTTTTCCCCTCTGTAAGGGAAGGTTCAACCCTTTGCATAAAATAGTGAGAAAATAGACTAAAACTAAAGTTTAAATTATTGTTTTACCTCTGTTAAGGGCAGGTTCACCCCTCTGTAAGAGAAAATTTTCCCCTTTGCATAAAACAATGAGAAAACAGACTAAAATTGAACATTAAACTGTTGTTTTACCACTGTTAAGGGTAGGGGTATGTGCAGGATCATGATGGGCCAAAAATTAGCAATATAATGGGTATTTGTAGGGTATGTGGCTGACACTTTTTTTTACCCAAAATTGATGAAATGAAAAGGGTTTTTAAAGGATATTCTTAGCTTTCCACCAATATAAATTATGTTTTACTTTGAATTTAATAAATAATTATTATTCATTTTCTATTTGAATTATGAGTAAAGTCCTAATTGATAGGCTAATTGAAAAACATCTATTTCTTTCAAACGATATCACATTTTTGGAGTCCAAAATATGCATCACATTCTATGCTTCATATACTATAGGATTAAAAAAGGAAAAATTGAATTTCATGAAGTTTTCACCAAGTTGAGGTGGTCAGACATACGAGTTTTTATATTTTTTAAAAGTTGTAATAAAAAAATCATAATTAATTATTTACTTTGAAAAAAATTATAAAAAAATATGCATCACATTCGAACATGAGTCCTCTACTTTTGTCTAAAATATTATAAAAAAATATTATCATTTTATTGTGGTGGTCAGACAGAAACCCGCTTCTTATTTTTCCCCTGAAATTTAAGTATCACTCATTGAAATTTCAAATTTTCACCAAATAGATTAAAGAAAAAAACCTGGTAGTTTAGAAACTACATTCAATTTGCTACAGATTCTATTCTTACATATTTTTGAAATAATATAGACAACTTATTCAAATTTTTATGTCAAGTTGCCTGATTTTTTTGAAATTTTTGCCACTTAAGGGCCTATTATTTCCATGATGATCTTGCACATACTCATAGGTTCACTCTTCTATAAGGATAGGTTCACCCTCTACATAAAACAGTGAGAAAACAGACTAAAACTAAACTTTAAACTGTTGTTTTACCTCTGTTAATGGAAGGTTCACCCCTCTACAAAAAATATTGAGAAAATAGGGGTTTTGATGCTTAGAAGGGTGACTATGTAGGGAAGGTTCACCTTTGTGTAGGTCAAGTTCACCTATTTGTGGGTAGGTTTTCCCCTCCTTGGAAAAGTTCCCCTGTGTTCAAGGGTAGGTTTGCCTCTCGGTGACTTTAACCTGCAAAATGTGAAACAACAGAACACGTGAAAGAAAGGGAGCCTTTGGTGGGTTCCACCGAGCATGCCAAAACGTGAACAAGTGAAGTTATGCTATTCTAAGTGATGTAAAACAACATGCAAAAACAAGGAAAATAACACTAACACCTCAAGATAGGGCTATGTTAAACTTAAAGAAAACAAAGATAAAAAAGAAGAAGCTGATTATACCTTGTTTAAGCTTGTTCCTTAGTTGGCCCTTTGATCTTCAATGTTTTGTGTGCTCTTTTTGATGGCAAGATATGATGAAAGTAGATTCATGATTCTCTATGTGAGATGATGATTTAAATGGGCTATGTGGGTAGTTGGATGAGTGAATGAAATTGCAAAGAATGAACCTTGCAAGTGTTCAACAATGGAGGTCTTGAAAGTATGAACTGCTTGAGAACTTGAATGCAAGTGTATGAATTCCTAATGTATGTTAGAGAATGAAAGAAAATCTTTCATTTTATGGGAAGAAGCCCTAGAGAAATGGATGGTTGAGATCTTACCAACATGGGCAAGATGAAGGGCTATGGTGAGTTGAGGACTCACAAGCCCTCACATCTTGCCATGTGGAAGATGAAGTGTCACAAGGAAAAATGAGGTGGAGAGGGTACAAATGATGTGGAGGTACTTGCAAGTACCTTGGAAAAGGGGTGATGGTGACAAGTGAGAGGGCCATGGGAATGAGAGAAGTGGTTGGGATATTAAATGTGAATTTTCAATTCACATGATTGGGAGATCTTAAGGATAAGACAAGGTTCCCAAAAAGGAAGTTGAGAAGTACCTTGGATAAGACAAGGTTCCCAAAAAGTAGGACTTTGACCCATGTGAGTGATGTGACATTACAATGATCACATGGGGAAGAGGAGAATCCTTCGAGAAATAAAATTGAATTTTAAATTGAAATGGAGAAGACAAAGAGGAATTAAAAATTCCTTTGGGGATGAGAGAATTGACTAAGATGTTGATTGGATTAGATATGTGCACATCCCTAATGATGAGATTAGGAGGTGGATTAGGATTAAGTGAATATTATGGGGGATGTGACATATGAGGAATTAAATAAATATATTATTTATTTAATTCTGAGGAAAAGGGGTATAAAGGGTAAGGTATTTAATTATTTAACTATATACCTTAAGGATTTAGAGGACTTTAAGGATATTAATTAAATAATAGCAATATTACTTAATTAATGCAAATAAGAGGATGTTTAGACAAAAGGGGATAAATTTGGACCATTTTAAGTGTCAAAATTTAGGTGTGTACACAAGGAATCCTAGAAGATGGTCTCATATGGCTGACAATGTAGATGATCTTGCTGGAAATACAAATGATTATGATGATGTTTTGTCACCTTAACTTGCCTATCACCTTAACTTGTAATCTTGTCACGTAAAATTTGGTTATATGTATGGTGTAATTTACTATTGAATGTAATAAAGATTTGAGTATAGGTGTGCTCATTCAATATTTTTTCCTGATATATTTATGAATGTAATCATCATTATTTTGCTAGTACATTGTATACAAAACCTAAAATGTTCATTTTTTATTTTAAGTGCATTTAAGGTTAGGTTCAATTATTCTTCTTAGTTTTCTTACTTTGCTTGAAATTAATTTTGTTTAGTTAGAGTATAATTTCTTGTATGTCCTATATATTTTCTAGATTCTAGACTTTTCTAACTTCTCTAGAACTACTAGATATGAAAAGAAGTAAGCAAGGTATAAGGGTATCAAATAATGCAACAAGATACCTATGAAAGTAAATAGCTCTTTAAAATCCCAGCAATAAATTGTAGTCATTTCTCTGATATTTAGATAGCTTTAGTTTATAATATAGCTTCTAGCCTTCACATGCAATGAATATTCTTGTGTGAAGGAAACACTAATGAAAATCTATGATTTAATAATACATACAAATATATCTTAACATAAGGTCTAACTGACACTAAAAAGCCCCATACAGTTCCAAATATTTGAGAAATCATCATATATGCTTAAATATGGTGTGTCTAGCACCTTTACATTCATAAAAATCCATTATCGCACCACCAAAAGAGTAGTTATTTAGTTATAAGGGCCCTCGGTGGTATGGTGGGGTAGAAAATAGGATGTAATCATATACTGCTACACTGTGACAGTCATAAAAGATGTGTGTAGGATGGCACTGATAGGTCTCTTGAGTATAGAAGTATACCACTACCTTGCAGCAAGCAGTGACTATATAAAATGAAAAGTGTGATTTAATAGTATGATCTCAACTTAACTATCAAAGGTTAACCCATTATGCAACAATAAACAAACAATGACATTAAAATGATATGTGGTATGGTAGTGTTAAGATGTGTAACCTGCTATCCTACGATTAGTAATCTATAAAGAAAAAGTAAGTGCATGGTATGATGATATGAAGCTATATAACTCACCACCCTGTGATAAAAATATTTTAAAATCAAAAGGGACTTGTGGTATGATGGTATAAGGATGTTGTGCCAAAGAAAAAATGACTCTTTTCTTGACATTGGGATTAATTCATGATAAATTGGCTTCATGAGGCCTTGATTTAGGTGTTGTGAGGCATTTTATGCATCCACACTAGGTCTTGGGCCCTTATAAATTGAATAACATGCTTTTAACAATGTCTTGTAAAGGTGTTGTAAACTATTGAAAGATACTTTCATGCTTTTCTAGACATAATGAACCTATTTCTCCCTAATTCAACATTATAAAATGTGTTTAATAACATTATCACATCAATATAGAAGTTTTTTGAAATAAAATTAATGATAAACTAATGTTGTAATGTGCCCCACACATTCACATTGGTTCTTGTGCCTTCCAAGGCTATGTGGACCTCATTTTAGTGTTGTAAAGTGTATTTAATCATGCTTTCAAATTGATTTCTATGTCCTAATCCCTATTTGACATTCACATCATCACTAATAGGCCCCTGTTAACCCATATTATGTATCTCAAGGAATAATTTGGTCAAATAACTAACATAGTCATCATATAAGCCTAATTTTCTTACTTCTTGGTATTCTAGCTAGCAAAAATGGCCCGTGTGGGACCCATTCACCATTAGTCGTGAATTACTCCCATCTAGGTGAGACCCATTTGCCATTAGTGGCAAATGAGTCCCATTTGAGCCATTTTCGGGGTTTTGAGTGGAAAAATTAGGTTTTAAGTTTAATTTTTCTCCATGTTGGCCTTAGGGATCTAATTAATGGGAAAATCAGGTGAATTTCCTATAAAATTACCTCTCTAAACTCCTTTTTACATCTATTGATCCATTAACACATTGACATCATTCATTCATCATCTATCTTCTATCTCAAGTCAAGCAAGCTAGGGCATTTGCATTGCAAGTCATTAATTTAGTTTCCTAAGACTTCCAAGGGAAGATTCTACATGTTTTGTTGTAGAATTTCAAGATCTATCATCATGGAAAGGTAATATATTCCATTATTGCATGTTTCATTCTATTCTTTCATCATTTTGGTTTAATTACCTAAACAATGTTTGACCTTGAAGGAAAACCCCCATGCCCTAACATTCACCATTTCTTCTTCTCTTCTTGTGTGTTTGTAGATTTAGGTCCCTTGAAAGCATGGAAATCATTGAAGATCAAGTTGCAAAGTTAATCAAGTCTTCTTCTTATTCAAAAATTCAAAATGTAAACAAAATCTCATTTTCAAACCCGTAAATTAGAGTTTCAGAAGAGGACACCTATAGGGCATTAAAGTGCAGATCGGAAGCTTTAAAATCCACCTTTGAAAATATATAAATTCAAAAATGGAATCATTCACTATGAGTGGCGAATGAGTCCCACTCTAGTGTCAATTTTAAGTTTTCTGAATTTTTGAGTACCCTTGTGTTAGAGATGGAATCTAGTATAGTTTGGTAGAATTAGGACTGATTTTCTTAGAATGGCGAATGAGTCCCTCCAGGAATGAAAAATAGCATCAACAACATTTCAATTGTAATTTCTAGTCTCCTTCAAGCCTTCAGGTGCACACTTCAAGTTTCATTCATTTCCAATTCATTGTTGCATTACACAATGTGTTTTTAAACATCACTTGCTTCTTAGATCTTTCATTCATATTTGATAAATTTCATAGTATATTTGTGTTTAGATCATTTAATTTAGCCTAATTAACATCATACATAATATAATTTGAATGAACCCTTAGCATTTTTGGACCCATCTTTCTCCTTTTAGGTGAAAAATCCTAGAAGTGCTAGAAAGAAAGTAGGTCCGAAAGATCTATAGATCATTTTGGTGAACTTTCTTTTTGAACAATTTATTGTTTCATTTTGGAGTCTTTCATCATATATCTAGCCTTGCATTGACTTTGCATCAGGGTTTGCATTAGTTACTTTGCATGCTAAGTTTTAAATTTTGCATTCATAAAAAGTGCATTTAGGTTACATTGTTGGCATCTAAATTCATTCACATTTTCTAAAATTCTACATTTTTCATTTAGTTCTACATCACAACACTTAGAAACCATAATAATACCTCAAAAAATTCAGAAAATTCCAAAAAAAGTCCATACTAGGACTTATTCGCCACCTTGGGCGAATCAGTCCCTTTTGACTCCTAAAACTACATTTTACAAAACTCAAAACTTTGTTTTTAAGATTTTTTTTGGTGCCTTAACCTATCTATATCAGTTAGTTGCATTTTTGTAACATGCATTTCACTAGATCTCACTTAAAATAGCTCATTTTATGCATTGTTTAATTTCATATTTGCATCTCCCACATTTCATTTTTTAGATTATTGCATACTATAATTAGCAATTTACTTTGTTTTACATCTAAAAATTACATTGCACTTTATTTACTCTTGCATAACATGTTGTTTAAATGTT
The DNA here is from genome assembly GCA_007258455.2 of Sequoia sempervirens. Taxonomy (NCBI): domain Eukaryota; kingdom Viridiplantae; phylum Streptophyta; class Pinopsida; order Cupressales; family Cupressaceae; genus Sequoia; species Sequoia sempervirens. The sequence goes on from VDFB02000008.1 coordinate 342,674,334, forward strand.
CTTTTGATTTGATTAAACATGGATTTTATATGCATAACACCCACTCTTATGAGTTTTATTTTGATTACAACTATGAGGAACATAGCGTAGACCAAAACATTACATTACCCATTGGTGTGAATGGAGGTGTAGACAATCATAACACACATACGGGTATGTGCAAGATAATCATGGAAAAAATAGGCCCTTAATTGGCAAAAAATTCAGAAAAATCAAAATTAGGAAACTTGACGTAAAAATTTGAATGGGTATGTGCAGGATCATGATGGGCCAAAAAGTGTCAATATGATGGCTATGTGGTTGACAACTATTTTTTTACCAATAATTGATGAAATGAAAAGGGTTTTTAAAGGAGATTCTCAGGTTTCCACCAATAAAAATTATGCTTTACTTTGAATTTAATAATTAATTATTATTTATTTTCTATTCAAATTACGACTAAAGTCCTAATTGATAGGCTGATTGAAAAACATCTATAGATTTCAAACTGTATCATATTTTTGGAATCCAAAACATGCATCACATTCTATGCTTCACATACTATTGGATTAAAAAAAGAAAAATTGAATTTCATGAAGTTTTGACCAAGTTAAGGTGGTCATGCATACAAGTTTTTATATTTTTTAAAAAGTTGTAATAAAAAAATCATAATTAATTATTTACTTGGAAACAAATTACAAAAAAATATGCATCACATCAGGCATGAGTCCTCTACTTATATCTAAAATCTTATAAAAATATATTATCATTTTATTGAGTTTAATTTTTTTATGTTTTTAAACAAACCTAGTAGTTTAGAAACTAAATTCAATTTTCTACAGATTCTATTATTACATATTTTTGAAATAATATAGATAACTTATTCAAATTTTTATCAAGTTACCTAACTTTGATTTTTGAATTTTTGCCACTTAATGTTTTTCCATGATGATCCCGCACATAACCAATAAGTTATCTATATTATTTCAAAATATGTAAAAATAGAACCTATAAAATTAAATGTAGTTTTAAACTAAAAAAATCCCAATGCTAAAAAAAATAAGAAGTAGGTGTCTATCAATAAAATGATAATATTTTTATAATATTTTTAGAAGTAGATGACTCATGTCCTAATGTGATGCATATTTTTTGTAATTTTTTCCAAGTAAATAATTAATTATGAATTTTTTTACAACTTTTAAAAATATAAAAATCGTATGTTTGACCACCTTAACTTGGTCAAAACTTCATGAAATTCAATTTTTATTTTTTTAATCCTATAGTATGTGAAGCATAGAATATGAACATTTTTTGGATTAAAAAAATGTGATACCATTTGAAAGCTATAAATGTTTTTCAATCAGCCTATCAATTAGGACTTTAGTTGTAATTCAAATAGAAAATGAATAATAATTACTTATTAAATTCAAAGTAAAGCATAATTTATATTGGTCTAAAGCTGAGAATCTCCTTTAAAAAGCCTTTTCATTTCATCAATTTTGGGTTAAAAAAAAGTTTCCAGCCATATACCCATCATTTTGCCACTTTTTGGCCCATTATGGTCCTGCACATACCCATACTTGTTGTTCTCCATGTGAACCTAGATCCTATAACTGGAAGAACACAACAAATGAACACATTAATAATATCAAATGCAATTTAGAATAAAGATTCACCATAAAATCCATTAACATGATTCGAAATAGGAAATGAAAGCAAGAAATGCAATGAAAAGCAATAAAAGAGATTAATCGTATTCAAATAATGAAAACTCTTGATCCTATGGGGGAGTTGGTGCCAATTTGATGTGGAAATTAGCCCTTTCCCAACTACTAAGTAAAATTTTATGATTTTGATCCACTTGGTGATTTCTTCAAATGCCTTCCATGGAGAAAACCTGCAATAACCTAGGTGCTAAAGCTCTAAGATGAAATTGAAGTATAATAACTTTGCTCAAATTGTGGATGATGAAATGAGGAGATTAGCCTCTTATTTATAGAATTTAAAATTGAAGAGATGTCCACAATGGAGAAATGTGGGACTAAGAATCAACAAATGGTAAGATGCCACATGTCAACATGTAAATGGATGAAGGATGTGCAAGTTTTGAAGAATGTGCAAAGAGGGGGGAGATTCAAATTCAAAATATGGCTTGAAGGATGAGGTGAAAGGTGAAGTTAATGTCACATGGCTCAAGAAAATGATTTGTAAGAGATGTTAAATTTCATTTTTGGAGGACAAGACCTGTGGGAGGGAAAATTCAAATTTGAAGAATATTCCATCTTGATGCCCTTTTTAAATGAAATTAGATGAAATAATAAATCAAATAAATTGATTTATTGTGAAAGTGGAAAAAGCTAGAGGATGTGACATGCATTTAGATTAGATTAATCATGATTTTATTAATTTAAGAGGAGATTAAATGATTTGACTAATTGATTTAGATTTATAGGTTAATTTAAACTAAATATGAGAAGAAAGTGATTTTAGACTTAGTTAAATAAATATTTTGATTTATTTAACATAAGAGGATGATTGGTTAGCTTAATTTAAACAATGTTTGATTTTTTTAATTTAATACTTAGACTTTAGAGATTTAATCAAATAAAGTGAATTATTTAATTAAATATGGATATAGGGTTAATTAGATCGGATAGATTGATTTAATTAACAGGGGAGAAAGAATTAATTAGATAAAATGATTTATTGAGTTAAGAGAGGAAAGTTTGATGAATTTAATCAAATAAGGGTATTCAATTAAATGTTTAGACTGAAGGGTGATTTAGGATGAAATGGTGTTAATAATTGGGATCAAGTATGTTGGTATATTTTCCATGTCTACACTCCCAATACCTCTCCTATTAGTGATGAAGGTGTCCTGGTGAAGGAAGTTACAAGCATTGCGAGACTTGATTTCCCATTTTATTATTCCCCTTTGGATGATGTTAGCAAACATAACGATGAAAACATAGAAACATTCCTGAATACCACCTCACCTAATCCTCATAACCATGACAATCAAACTTTTCCATCTCCTAATATCCCTCCTCAATGTCAAGAGTATAGGTTGGTATTAGAAGAAATCCCTAGATTAAGAGTCATGATAATTTTGAGACCCACTTCACTAATGCTCCTCCCCTTTGGGATGATTTATTTGAAGACCATCATGATCCTTGTCTTGATGCCTCCCTCACTTGTCATGAAGTAATTTACACACTTCAAAATTGGATAAACATATTACAATCTCTCCTAATATGGTAGATAACATAACACAAGAGAATGAGATCTCCAAGACAATAGATATTGAACTAATACCTTCTCCTAATAATCCCCCTCTCGACACTACCATCCATGATCATTCACCTATTAGTGATGAAGTCATTTTGGAAGAACCTAGTCCTACTTGTCATGAATATGTGGTTTGTTGTTCTCCTATAAGCTTTCCTTCTAGAGAGAATCTCATGATGCTAGAAAATGACAACAATCATAGAATATCTTCCTTCAATAACCAAGCAGTTCTTGATTGCCCTTCTTTAGAGCTACACCAAACCAAGACTGCCAAGGTTATGAATGCACAAGTGTCCATTAGATCCCCCTTGATCAATGGAACTCATACATACCCCATGGGACATCCTAACAGTCCTCTAATTCTCTACCCACCTTCACACAAATAAAAACCTCAACATAAACCTAAACTCACCCTTTACCCACCTCCAACTAATCTATCATAGCAACGAAGTCATAATATTATTGCTCATACATATAACACTCGACATAATATGCAATCAATGCAACCAAACCCATGATCCTTACCTTTACCCAATCCACCTAGTGCTCCTCGTTACCTCACACACATAAAGGAGTACGATCTTGTTGAACAATTAAATAATAATCATGCAAAGATTTCCCTTTGGGATTTACTTTAGAACTCACCAAATTACCACACTATTCTTCAAACAACCTTATAGAAAATTGTAGTTCCTCTTAGTACAACTCCGAATGATGTGGAAGCTTTAGTCCATAGCATGAATCTTGAAACCATTTTCCATCAACACAATCTCCATCCTTTAGATTTGTGAAACAAAAATGAAGCTTTCATGATCATCACTCAATACAACACAATAGGCATAAAGAGAAATATTATAGACATTTTCTATGCTCTTAATGTGTGTAATGTGAGTCTTTTGGATATCCTTGACATTCATAGATCTACCATTCACCCTGATTCTTTATCTATTAAGGGATTTGACAATGTTGCAAAGAAACCGATCGGGGTAATCATTATGCCTCTTAAAGTTTGAGTGGTCACCTTAAATACACCAATCTATGTCATGCCTAATTAACCTTCATGCAATCTTATCTTAGGTAGACAATGGATTCAAGCCATGAATGGTGTTCCCTCCACTCTTCATTGCAAAATGAAATACATCTATAAAAAAAAGTATACACCCTTGATGCTGATCCTGAACCTTATAATGTCTTAAAACTCTCCAAAACCAAAGAGAATCCCTTGAACACATTAACACCAACCATACAAGTGGAATCTACACAAAAAAAATAGACACATTGAACATTACACAACATTATTGGACGATGGTTGGGATTCCTTGGATTTTGAGCATGACTCCATGGGAAAATACAAAATCATCCACAAAGATTCAAATAAGGGAAAAGACACAAAAATTTTAGAAGACCTTTCAAAAGCATCCACTTCACCCATTTTATCCAAAGAAGCAAACTACACAACAACCTTTGATGAAGACAATAAAAAACAACCACCTGATCCAAAAGCCATGAAAATGCTTTATGGAAAAGGTTTTGAGGTTATGAAACAACTTGGATATAGTGGAAAAGGTTGTGGTGCTAATAAACAAGGTATCTGCAACCCTATCAACCATCTCATGGAACAAACAACTCATGGTCTTGGTTATTGTCCTGTAACTGAGATTGCCAAACCTTCACCCAATATCACCAATCTACCACAACGAGCTCCTCAATCATTTGTAACAACTGATGGTCTTCAACATCATCCTTTACCTAACATGCAAAAAAAAATTACACCTTCGCTTAATGTTTGTGTCATCTTGCACAATGCTCATGATTTGAATTCGTTAGATTTTATATCCTCCCATAATGGAGAGAACAAAATCTCACAATCTAAAGAGTCTTGCCTAGGTGTGACATCCAAGCAAGATGTATCTTTTCCACCCACCATAACACCACATTCTACCCTTGATCAAGGGGATATCTTGTCGAGACTTCTTCAAGATCACTTGATCACCCTACCTCCTCGAACTCACAAGAAATGCTATTCCAAGACTTCATTTTGCGCCTATCATAAAATTCATGGAAACTCCACTAATGAATGTCAAGCTTTGAGTTGTAAAATCCAACATTTTCAAGATTTTGGTATGCTTCCCTACATGGGGGCATTTAATTCCTGTAATTGCTATTGATTTTCACTCTAGCATACATCTCATCACTCATTTTGGCTCACCTTTTTCTTGCACTCAATGGGGGTAAGGGGATCAATAGCCTTGTCCTCGTATGTCAATTTTGGTTGCCTCCTTCGGGTTAGTTGTTAACCTCTCATGAATACATAAGAGCAAGATTAGGATGTGGACGACATTCCTTAAGTTGGATTGCATATGAAATACTTCTTTCATGACGTAACTTCTAAAAAATATATGACTTGGCATAGGGCTTTCCGAGTAAGCTCTCATGTTCTCCTTCTTCCACTTTAAAGCAATTTCTCCTAGTATAGGTGCCAACAACTGCTTTAAAGTGGGGGCATACATCACCACTCACATTTCATTATGTGATTTTATTTCTCTTGCGATTCCATCTCTTGGAAGCATTAGGTACAATGTTCCCCAGGGTGAGACCTTGCATTTCTCCTCTCTTGGAAACAAGATGAGATCGTTTGCATTTATCCTCTCTTAGAGAAATTGAGCATGATGTTCCTTAAGATGAGACCTTGCATTAATTAAGAAAAATCCCTTTGAACAATCATTACATTATTTTTCATTTAGCAATGTCTATAAGTATCAAAATCATTTTTTTTGTGGCATCTTGTTAAAGTTATCAGCAGGTATAACTTTAATATGGTTGAGCAGAAAGCCCACCTAGCAGCATGACTTTTCCACATAGCCATCTTTGTGTTTATGAGTGAATACCAACTAGCGTATGTATCTTACCTTTTGGGCTTTCACACCCCGTGGACAACCAAAAGTTCCATGGCCCCGGAGTGAGTACATTTGGGCCTTCTCATCTGGTGGACCGTTATGTGTTATGTCACCCCAGAGTGAGTATGCATTTCTTATTTCAAGCAAGCAAGCATATATCTAATCCACAACTAGTTGGAAAAATGGTTGAAGCTTGATCCATATTTTTATTTTCATCTTTCTTTATCTTGTCATTGTATGATTTTGTATCTTAATAGTTTAACTTAGGATTTTGTATCCTGGGGGCTTGCGCAACCTCCTTGATCTTTGTCATTCCCTTTTATCTGCATCTGTACATGTCTGTGGATCTCTCTTAAATGTCTACTTTAGTGTGAGTTTGAAGCAAGTTCATCCTATCACTAAAGTGGGGGCTAAATGTGCCAAAGAGAAAAGGACCCTTTGCTTGATATGGGATTAATTCATGATAAATTGGCTTAATGAAGCTATTTTTCAGGTGTTGTGAGGCATTTTATGCATCCACACTAGGTCTTGGGCCCTTATAAATTGAATAACATGCTTTTAACAACATCTTATAAATGTGTTGTAAAGTGTTGTAAGATACTTTCACACTTTTCTAGACTTAATGAACCTATTGCTCCCTAATTCAACATTATAAAATGTGTTTAATAACAATATCACATCAATATAGAAGGTTTTTGAAATAAACTTAATGATAAAATAATGTTGTAATGTGCCCCATACATTCACATTGGTTCTTGTGCCTTCCTAGGCTATGTGGACCTCATTTTAGTGATGTAAAGTGTATTTAATCACACTTTCACAATTATTTATGTGTCCTAAGCCCTATTTTACATTCACAAATGTATCACTAGTAGGCCCCTATTAACCCATATTATGCATCCCAAGGCATAATTTTATCAAATAACTAACATAGTCATCATATAAGCCATTTCTTTTTAATTCTCGACATTCTAGCTAGCAAAAATGGCCCCTATGGGACCCATTCACCATTAGTGGTGAATTAGTCCCATCTAGGTGGGACCCATTCACTATTAGTGGTGAAAGAGTCCCATTTGAGCCATTTTTGGGGTTTTGAGTGGGAAAGATTAGGTTTTAAGTTTAATTTTTCTCCATGTCGGCCTTAGGGATCTAATTAATAGGAAAATACAGTGAATTTCATATAAAAGTGTGCCATAGAAAAATGTCCCCTGGTCATTTGCATGGCCTTTTAGGTCTTGTCTCATGGTGTTGGAACTATGTTGCTCTAATTTTATGTTGTAACATGGCTTGAACAAGCTTATGTAGGTACTAAAACTCAAAGAACTATGTCTTGTGAAGGTGTTGTGAAGTGTTGTAAGACATTTCTACACTCTTGTAGACTATTAATTACAATTCACCTAAAAATCACTGTTTTATTCATCAACAAGCCCTATTTTGAAGTGTTGTAAAGTCTTGAAACAAGTTTTCATGCTTTTCTAGGCACATATTCACTATTTATCCCTTTCTCATGCTTTATTTGACCCCTTTATCCTCTCATATGCTTAATTAATTATATTTTTGAGTATTATCCTGACAAACAACATTAAATACAACATATTTCCCAAGACTTTTTTTTAGGTCCTAGGTGGGACCCATTTACCATGGATGGCAAATGAGTCCCCGTTGGCCCCAAATTCAAAATATTTTAAAATTCCTTTCAGGATTTTATTCAAAATCACTTCGGCTTGTGATGAGGTATGAATGGGTAACTAAGGCACAATTGTGTATAAATAAGTGATATTCACCTCATTTTACATCTCACTAATTGAAGAATTTCATCTCATATTTCAACCAATCCAAGCAATTCATTAATCATTCATTCATATCATCAAGTCACGCAAGCAAGAATCAAGCATTCAAGAGGAAGAATTTTCATCCATTGTTGCAGTGATTCAAGATCTATCATCATGGCAAGGTATTAATTCCATTATGTCATGTTCATGCTTCATCTTATTTCTTCATTTGGTTTAATTACCTAAAAGGGGTTTGACCAAGGCAAACCCCTATTCCATATCATTCAACATTTCTCTTTCTTTCTTTGTGTGTTTGTAGATTTAGGTACTTTGAAGGCTTGGAAATCATTGAAGAATAGGTTACAAACTTGTTGAATCCAACCTCTTTCAGGTGCATAGTTCCCATTTTGCATTTATTACATTTATTTCATCTTTTTCCTAATTAGAATGTGTTTTCAAACAACATGCATTTCATTATTTTTGTATTCATAATTAGTCAAATAGATTATCTAACTGCACTTAGATCATCTCATTTAGTCTAAATAACATCATACATTGCATAATTTGAATGAACCTACCTAGAATTTTGGCTCTACTTTCTCCTTTTAGGTGAAAAACCCTAGAAGTGCTAGAAAGGATTAGGGTGCCAAAAATATACGGTTGAAAAAGTACCTTAATAAACTCATTTTTACATCTATTCATCCATTAAAAATTCACATCATTCATTCATCATCTATCTTCTATCTCAAGTTAAGCAAGCTAGGGCATTTACATTTCAAGTCATTAATTTAGTTTCCTAAGACATCCAAGGGAAGATTCTACATGTTTTGTTGTGGAATTTCAAGATCTATTATTATGGAAGGGTAATCTATTTCATTATTGAATGTTTCATTCTATTCTTTCATCATTTTGGTTTAATGACCTATACGGGGTTTGACCAAGGCAAACCCCCATGCCCTAACATTTACCATTTCTTCTTCTCTTCTTGTGTTTTTGTAGATTTAGGTCCCTTGGAAGCTTGCAAATCATTGAAGATAAAGTTGAAATTTTCTCAAGTCTTCTTCTCATTCAACACGTCAAAATATCAACAAAATCTCATTTTCAGAACTATAAATCAGAGTTTCGGAAGCGAACACCTATAGAATATGAAAGTGCAAATCAGAAGCTTCAGAATCTGCCTTTGAAAATATAGAAATTAAAAAGTTGACTCATTCACCATGAGTGATGAATAAGTCCCACTCCAGGGCCAATTTTGAGTTTTTTGCATTTTTGAGAACCCTTTTGTCAAAAATGGGTTCTAGTACACTTTGGGAGAAGTGGGATTGATTCGCCCAGAATGGTGAATGAGTCCCTCCAGGCTTGAAAAAAAACATCAACATCATTTCAAATGTAATTTCAGGTCTCCTTCAATCCCTCAGGTGTACACTTCAAGTTTCATTCATTTATGTTTAGATTTGCATTCATTTCCAGTTCATTGTTGCATTACACAATGTGTGTTCAAACATCAATTGCTTCTTAGATATTGCATTCATATTTGATTAATTTCATAGTATAGTTGCACTTAGATAATTTCATTTATCCTAATTAACATCATAAATAACATAAGTTTAATGAACCCTTAGGATTTTTGGACCCATCTTTCTCCTTTTAGGTGAAAAATCCTAGAAGTGCTAGAAAGAAAGTAGGTCCCAAAAATCTACGGAAGATGTATAACCCACCATTCCATGGTGAAAAAACTACAACATAAAAGAAGCATGTAGTAGGGTAGTATGAGAACCATAGTCTCATAGCAGAAAACTGACAACATAAATAAAGCATGCGATCTAGCGGGATAGCTAAAATGTGTATATTACGTGACATTGCTATCCCAGAATGGTTAAGAGAAGTGATAGCGATATTGCAGTATAGGTTGGAAAAGGAATTTATGTCAAGTGATAGCGATATTGCAGTATAGGTTGGAAAAGGAATTTATGTCAACTATGATAGTAATTATTTGATTATGATGACACATTTGATCTTTTAATATCAACAACATATATTTAAAATTGAAAAAGGCGTAGATTATGAAATATTTTGAATGAAGTAGATATTAATTTCAAAATGACTAAGCTCAAAAGAAATTATATCTAGAATTCAATACCATTATTTGAAATCATTTTGCAAAGGATCATCATGGCAAGAGCTAAGGATTTCGAGGAAGAAAAGCTCTGCAACTACTATAACACCAAATAAGTGCAAGAAAACTCTTTGTAAGCAATTCTATTTAGCATTTGGTTGACTAGGATTTGCAATTAAGGGTTTAGAAAATTCAAATGTAAGTAAAATTTTTACACCATGCTACTTAAGAAGAGTGAACCTGTGAGTAAGAAGTAAGAATCCAAGGTGAAGATGAAATTAAGAAAAATAGGGTTTACCAAAATGAACAGACAAGATGATAAACCACTAAATTTTCTTGTAAGGTCTCATTCAATTATGAGGGAAAAAATGCATAAATAGAAATAAAAAATAAATCCTAACTGTTACAACAACAATAAGGGAGATTTTAAGAGGTTGAAACAATATGTATCTTACCAAAATAGTGTTTTTTTGGGGTCACTGAGGACTCATTCGCCCAAGGTGGCGAATGGGTCCCTATTAGGGTTTCTGAAAACTAATTTTTGGGTTATGTTCTTCAATTTCTACACCTCCAACTCCTAGGTGATCAACTCTTGAAAGTTTTAAATAAATTCTATAGATCTCTTTTCATAATTTTGCAATATAGATGACAACTTGGTAACTTTTAAACTTTGACAACTATGCTTCAATATTGTTCTCTACTTGATCTTCAACCTAAAACCTAAAATCACACATCAAAGAAAAAGAAAAAATTGTTGATTGTTAGAGAATAGGGATTTTCCTTGGTCAAACCATGTTTAGGTAATTAAACCTTATAATGAAACAATGAAACATGAACATGAAACAATAATACCTTGGATGATGTCTTGGAATGTAAATCTGAAATATAACATCAAGTGGCCATGTAGAATGTAGATTTTTATCTTGAATTAGATATGAAGCAATGCTTAACTTGGATATTCAATGCTACTTCAACGACAGTAGCTCAACAACATGCTTGATGCATTATGCCTTTGACATGATGATATGATGTTGAATTTCTGCAATAAAACTTCAATAATATTCCATTGAATGTCTTTAAAATTTAAAATTCTATTGAAAATTATCTCTTGATCATAAGTTTGCTATAATTTTTGAATACTTGAAAGCTAAGATGAAACTATGTGAATTAACCTTGTATTTATACTAAATTTAAGGTTTAACCCTAAAACTCAAATAACACAAGCTGACATTAGATCTAGGATTCAAAATCATTAAAATCTTACCACAAATAAATTCTAAAAGGGGTGTGCTAAGTAAGGAGGACCCATTTGTCCAAACAGGCGTATGGGTCCTAGCACAGTTTTCTAAGACCAAACTTTAGGGTGGTGAAATATTATTAAAATCCCACCACAAATATGTTTAAAAAGGGTCATCCTAAGTAAGGAGGACCCATTCGCCCAAAGTGGTGAATGTTTCCTAGCACAATTTTCTAGGACTCAAACCTTACCAATTTAAGTGTCATGGAATATTATTAATGAGTGTTGGAATAAATCCTTTGAAAAATGTAATTAATAAGGATTGTATTTGAATTAAAGGGGCTAATTCAGCTCTAATTATCCTCAATTAATTAATATATATATATATATTAGTATGAAAGTGTAAGAAAACACTTTACAACACCCTAAATAAGGAACAATTAAGTGCATTTTATTATTAATTGTTAATTCTCAAACTAAGAGTGAAAAAAGGTTACTTTTTTTATGCTACATTTTACCCCCACTTTAGTGAGAGTTTTTCCCAATGAAAAAGTCACACTAAAGTAGAAATTCAAGAAACTTAAGTGCAAAAATAACAAAGATAAATAGTCATACCCTATCAAATACAAAGAAAAATAAAGGAAAATAAAGGATCAATATTCAATCATTCCAACACAATGTGTAATGTGACTATTTTTCTAAGAAAAAGGATCAAGCTTTGATGGTCCAAATGTGTGCTCACTTTGGGGTAGTGAAACCTCAACCCATCCACTACGTGAGTTATCCCAATGAGGTGGCAAATGAGAGTATCATATTAGCCTCCAATACCATACCAAAATTATCCTCCTGACAACTTTGATAGGACACCACAATGCTATGTACTTAAGAATATTTTCTCTATAGGCTTTTGTTAAAGAGGATTTTGCTTCATTCATGTAAGGTCTTCTTCTTAGGGAGCATTGTGGCTAATGTCTCCAAGATAGGACAAGTCAAGAATATCATATCACCACTTATGGGATGCCTCGTTCGCACCATGCCGCTAAGGGAAATCGTATGATTATAAATAGCATAATCTTGGAGGACATCAAACCCAATGAAACCTTCAATAAAAGGACACGTCATAAGAAAAAAAAAATCACACCATGAAAAATGAAAAATTTCAAAAGATGTCATTGATGTATTCCCCCACTTTAAAGCAGTTGCTAACACCATTACTATGAGAACCGCTTTAAAGTAGCCAATGTTTTCTCCTAAGACATGAGAAATTTCCTCAGAAAACCCTATGCCAAGTCATAGGCTTTTGAAATAAATCTATGTCATGAAGGAGGGAAGGGTTTCCCCCAAAAGCACAATTCTAAACCTAGGAAGAAAAGTGTGTCACATGCTAGCTGACTTAAGGCATGTTGTCCACATCCCAAGCTTGCACTTATACATACATGAAAGGTGCTCAACTAGCCTAAACAAAAAATTGAAAAGTGACATGAGGACAAGGCTACCTAACCCCTTTCCCCCCACTAAGTGTAAGATAAGGATGAGTCGAGATGATTGATGATATGTTGCCCCTTGTAAAAAGGAAATATTTGCAATTAATGTAACACATGCAATAGTGATTATGCTAGGATCCTATAACTATTACATGACAAGGAGTACCAAATATTGTTATTGATTATAATGAGTATAAAAATTATCAACTTGATGCCTATCTAATGAGATATTCCCACATGTAGTATCTATCAGTTCAGGATGCACCAAAGTTAAAGTAGGTTTAGAAGAATCTTTTGTAAGAGTATTGATGTTACATGAAGGTCTTTTTGATGCTTTTGTTTCTTGTGAAGGACAATAACCAATACACTAGTTGTTTATGTACCATAGAAAAATGGATCGTTGAAATTTTCATGGTCTTTTAGGTCTTTCTCTTGTGATGTTTGAATTGTCGTGCTTTTATTTAATGTTGCATTGTAACTTATGCATTCACATTAGGTCTTGAATATTCAAATTATGACGTCTTGTGAAGGTGTTGTGAAGTGTTGTAAAACATTTCTGCACTTCTCTAGACTATGTTAATTACAATTCACCTAAAAATCACCTTTTCATCACGTATCAAGTCCTATTTTAAAGTGTTGTAAAGTCTTGTAACAAAATTTCATGCTTTTCTAGGTTTGATTTCACTATTTACACCTTTCTTATGCTTTATTTGACCCATTTATGCACACATAAGACTTAATTAAGTGTATTTTTGAATGTAAACCTGACAAATAACATTAAATGTGACTTAATTCCTTACACCCAATTACAAGCCCAAGGTGGGACCCATTCGCCATGGGTGGCGAATGAGTCCCTCTTGGCTCCAAAATTCAAAATAATTCAAAATTCCTTTATGGTTTTTATTCAAAAAGACCTTATGTTAGCCTATGATGATGTATTATTGGGTTATTAGGGCATAAGTGTGTATAAATAATTGTTTTTCTTCTCATTTCAATCCCCATTCACCTAATTCATTCAAGCATTCACTTGCATTCACTCATTCAACATCAATTAGCATTCAAGCACTTTGCATCATTCAATCAAGCATTCGTCAAACATCTTGGAGCAGCCATTGACATATCTTCAAATTTCTTCAAAAAGGTTGCGGTGAGTTTAGGACATTTGCATGTTGTTTATTCATCATTCCTTGTTCATTTCAATTCATTTCTTTATTAAGGGTTTGATTACCAAAGTGGGATTTGACCAAGGAAAATCCCTATACTCTAACCCTTCACCAGTTTTACCCTTTTGTATGTGTGTTTACAAATTTTTTTATGTATATTTACTAAGAGAATAGATTTTGAAAGGTGGTCAACAAGTCAACAAAGTGTTTCAAGTCAACTAAACCCTATTTCAAGCTTGGAGACAACCTACAGTCCGTTTTCTACAGATTTGACTTTGTGAACCCGACAAGAAGACAAGCGCAGGTCTGGAGCTACAAAATTGACCTTTGATTTCACAAAATTTTGGAGGAGGAATGATTCACCATTAGAGGTGAATGAGTCCCACCTTAAGGCTAAAAAAGGTTGTTTTTTTCAGAATCTAGTTCCCAACAGTCAGAAAGCAATTTCAGGTGTTTTTGTTAGGAGGACTGATTCGCCATCAATGGAGAATGAGTCCCACTGGTGAGTAACATTGATTTTTTCTAGACTTCAAAGCATTCCATATTCATCATCCAATTCCCAAGTGCACTCTGTTTGACCTTCTTCAATTCTTTTTGCATTATTTTTCATTTCTATTGCATTTTCTTCTTACCTCACTATGTTTTCAAACATTGCACATTTCATTAGTTTTTCATTAATAGTCAATCACTTTCATCATTTAGTTACATTTACAACATTGCATTTAGTCTTAATCACATCACACAATCCTCTATTTGAGTGAACCACTTCAATTATGGGGTTCTATCTCTCTCCTTTTAGGTGAAAGATCTTAAGAGTGCAAGAGAAGTCCATAAAACACATCAAAACTGATATCAAAATTGATGGTTCAGTTTCTTGTGTGTTAGGCTCTATAGGAACATGGATACCTTTTTCTCTAGAACCATATCCTTTTCCACTATACCCAAGTTGCTTCATAAGTTAGTAAAATTTTCCATAAAGATTTTTCATTTCTTTCAGATTCAAAGGTTGCTCATTATCAACTTCATCAAAGTTTTTCATATATGTTTTCTTTTATTCTAAAGTGGTTTCAAGGTGGATTCTTTTGAATTTTGTGTTGAAACTTGTGTCATCATTAGCACTTTTTCTTTTCCATTTCCAGATTCTTTGGGTATGTGCAGGATCATCATGGAGAAAACAAGCCCTTAGGTGGCAAAAAATTTAGAAAAAACAGAGTTTGGCAACTTGACGTAAAAATTTGAATAAATTATCTATATTATTTCAACAATATGTAAGAAAAGAATCTGTAGAAAATTGAATGTAGTTTCTAAACTACTAGGTTTATTTTAAAAAATCTATTTGGTGAAAATTTGAAATTTCAATGCAGTAGCACTTAAATTTCAGGGAAAAAAAAGATGTAGGTGTCTCTCTAACCACCCTAACCACAATAAAATGATAATATTTTGTTATAAGATTTTATATATAAGTAGAGGAGTCATGTCTGAATGTAATGCATATTTTTTGTAATTTTTTTCCAAGTAAATAATTAATTATGAATATTTTATTACAACTTTTAAAAAATATAAAAACTCATATGTCTGACCACCTTAACTTGGTCAAAACTTAATGAAATTCATTTTTTTTAAATCCTATAGAATGTGATGCATGTTTCAGATTCAAAAAATGTGATACCATTTGAAAGTTATAGATGTTTTTCAATCAACCTATCAATCAAGACTTTAGTCGTAATTCAAATAGAAATTGAATAATACTAATTTATTAAATTCAAAGTAAAACATAATTTATATCAAGGTGGAAAGTTGAGAATCTCCTTTAAAAACCCTTTTTGTTTCATCAATTTTGGGTAAAATAAATGTTGTCAGCCACATACCCTACACATACCCATCATATCACCACTTTTTGGCCCATCATGATCCTACACATACCCCTTTGTTAAGGATCTTGTATTCTCCCATGAATTTTGGTGTAAAATCCAATGACCCCAAATCATCCACCAATAACATTGTGAAGGGTTTAGGGCATTTATCTTTTTGTTCTTCTTTCATGAGTTCTACTTGTGTAGTTTGTGTCAATGTTTTCAAAGGATTTTCCTTGTTTTTCTCAATGAGCAAAGGACTACAAGGCTTAGGGTCAACATTGATTGTATACACTTTGTTTTTGTAGATATACTTATTTTTATGATGAAGGTTAGAAGTCACCCCATTCATTGCATTAATCCAGGACCTTCCTAAAAGAAGATTATATGAAAGATCATGAGGCATAATTGTACCATATAAAATGGCTCTTGGACATTTTCATGGTCTTGTAGGTCTTTCTCTCATGATGCTTGGTCCATTTTTCTTTGATTTAATGTTGTAATGTGACTTAAACATTCACATTAGGTCATTAAAATTCAAATTGTGATGTCTTGTGAAGGTGTTGTGAAGTGTTGTAAAACATTTTTACATTTTTCTTGTCTCTATTAATTACAATTCACCTAAAAATCACCTTTTAATCACTTATTAAGTCCTATTTTGAAGTTTTGTAAAGTCTTGTAACACAATTTCATGCTTTTGTAGGCTTAATTTCACTATTTACACCTTTCTTATGCTTTATTTGACCCCTTTATGCACTCACAAGGCTTAATGAAGTTTTTTTTAATGTAAACCAACAAACAACATTAAATGTGACTTAATTCCCAACACCCACTTTCAAGTCCAAGATGGGACCCATTCACCATGGGTGGCGAATGAGTCCCTCTTGGCTCAAAATTCAAAATATTTCAAATTTTCTTTTGGGTTTTTATTCAAAATTACCTTATGTTGTCCTGTGATGAGGTATCATCAGGTTACTAAGGAAAAAGTGTGTATAAAAAAGTGTTTTTCTTCTCATTTTACATATCCTAATTCATTCAAGCATCTCCTCATTCACTAAGCATTCAAATCACATTTGAGCTCTTTACATCATTCAATCAAGCAACATCAAGCATCTTGGAGAAGCCATTGACATATCTTCATATTTCTTCAACAAGGTTGTGGTGAGTTTTGACATTTTCATGTTGTTTATTCATCTTTCCTTATTCATTGCATTCCATTTCTTCATTAAGGGTTTGATTACCAAAGTGGGATTTAACCAAGGAAAATCCCTATAACCTAAACCTTAACCATTTTTTCCCTTTTGCATGTGTATTTGCAAACTTGTGTATGCATATTTATCAATAAATTAGGTGTTGAAAAGTGTACAAGAGGTCAACAATGTGTTTCAAGTAAAATCAAACCTATTTCAAGCTTGGAGACAACCTCTAGACCCTTTTTTTGTAGATTTGACTTTTTCAACCTGACAAGAAGACAAGCTCAGATCCGGTGCTACAAAATTGGTCCTTGATTTCAAAAAAATTTGGAGAGGACTGATTCAACATCAGTGGTGAATGAGTCCCACCTTAAGGCCAGAAATTTAGATTTTGTCATATTCTGGATCTCGACAGTCAAAAACCAATTTTTAGAAGTTTTTTCTAGAAGGTAGACTAATTCGCCATTAGTGGTGAATGAGTCCCACTAGTGATTTTTTCTGATTTTTGTTAGCATTCAAATAACTCTAGATTTAACATACACTGCCCAGGTGCACTCTAATTTAGTCTTCTTCATTTCTATTTTGCATTTGTTCATCTTTAAGTTCATGGTTGCATATCACATTGTGTTTTCAAACATTGCATATATCTTAGATTTTTCATTCATAATCGGTCAATTAAATTACTTAGTTGCATTTAGATCATCTCATTTAGTCATAATTACATCATACATACATTATATTGAGTGAACCAAATTGATTTTTAGTGAGGCTTATCTCTCTCCTTTTAGGTGAAACATCTTAAGAGTGCAAGAGTAGCCTATAAACCTCATTACCAAAAATATATGGTTCAATAGCATGGACTAGAGGTTGTAAGGTGACCATCCCAGTTTAATAGGTAACAAGCGATTGTTTTCCTATGTTATCAAACCCATGAATAGATAAAGAATTAGGTTGAATTTTGATTTTGTCTACTTCAATCTTATCAAGGAGGCTTATAGTACAAAAATTAAGAGCCAAACCATTATCGATGATATTATGTTTAATGAAGGTTTTATTATCCTTAATGTCAATAATAGCCACTATCATCAAAGCATCATTTTTTTTTTGTACTTCTAATGAAGGTAACTCATCTTGGTGGAAATTAATGTCAAATTTGATTAGAGTTATAGCTTGGATTTGGGATATCACATCATTTGATTGCACATTAGGATGGGTAGGAACTTTGAAGCATGCTATGATAGATATGCGAGGCTTGAATAAGGTCCCATAAGGATATCTTAGCATAAGTATTTTTAAGTATTTCAAGAAGATCATACTCATTTCCACTTCATAAAGGAAAACATGGTGGACCAAGCAAGATACGGTTAGGTAATGGGAGGGATGTTTGAGTTGTTTTTCTTGGTTAGAGATTGTTCTTAGTGTTATATGTATGAGCAATGGTAGGGTGACTTAGTTTCTGCTAAACATTATCAAGTTTCCTTATATGTGGTTCTAAGATAATCATGGGTTTATTTTGAATTTGTGGTTGTTGTGAGGGTGGATAGATGATCATTTTAGTTTTAGGAGGTGCAATAATTAAAGGATCTCTATGACATCTCGAGGGGGTTCTAATGTTCAAACCTTACTAAAAGTGTCTTTATTTTCATGATCTCTTAGTGAAGAGGATTCTAATGTCATTTCATCATCTTCATCTAAGGAAACCATGTTATTATTGTTTGAAAAACATGTGTCAATATTCTCATTTTCTTGCACCATGATATCCTCCCTAGTAGGAGAATTTTTATTAGAACTACAAACTAGATGTTCATGAGATTCAAAGGTTGGTTCTTCTAAAATGACTTCATCACAGGTAAGGGAGTTATCAGTGGTTAGATTTTATTTCTTATCAATGATGGAATTCTCTTGATCAATATTTTTTTGCAAGTGGAAGAGAGACAAATGGGATTGTCATGGCTCTCATCGATTGGATTTTATAACATCAAAATGTTTTCTTTACCAATAGTAGAGATATTAGGATAAGGATCAATTTGATTGTTATGATTATCCATGGTTTCATGATATTTCTCTAAGGTGTCATTTTTTTGTGCAATAATATATACCCTAGTAGAGGATCTTTTAAGATGTTCATTGCATTCCATGGTTAGATTGTGTAAAGTAGCTTCATCACCAATAGGGGAGGCTTCAAGAGAAGAAAAACTATGAGTTGCATGCTTACTAATGATTGGAATTTTTCATTCAAATAGATTTTTCCAAATGGTAGGATCATTAGGGAGGGGAGGAACAAGATTCTCATGACTCTCAATAAGTTTATCTTCTAACACTAAACTATCTTCTTCACACCTAGGAGGGATATTAGGAGAAGAACAAGTTTGATTATCATGCTTATCTACAACTACAATCCCATGTCCTATTATATCTTCTAAAGTAGGAGAGGTAGGATTTTCATAGCTATCAATTATTATATCTCTTAACACCAACATATCCACCTCACTAATGTGATTTTCATGATTTTTTACAATTGTATCCTCTTTCACTGAAGCATTCTCACAAGTAGGGGAGGTGTTGGGAGATGAATGGAGACTAGGTAAGGTAGTGTTAGTGATCTCACATTATTGTATCATAATATCTTCCCAAGGGAGTGGAGGAAAAGAACAAACAAGACCTTCACGATTCCCACTGATTGTATCTTTTTTCACTAAGATACATTCTTTCACAAATATAAGAGGTATTGAGAGTAGAACAAATATGATTGTCATGATTGTCTATGCTTACATCCTCTTTCACTAAAATCTTCTCACAAATAGGAGAGATATTAGTGGATGAGGCGATGGTGAATAATGTCATATCATGGAATATGTTAGTAAGCTTATTCTCTTTCACTAAGATATTCTCATGACTAACATTCTTGCTAATGCATTTTTGCTTTCAAAACTTGGAAAATAAAGATACTAACATTTGTGAAGAGCAATATATACAAACTTAGTGTGAAAACCTATAATGGAAAGAGTCTTGACATGAAATGAAATGAATTAGAATGAAATGTGTAAATGCAATTTTGAATTTTGAAAATGCACTAAATGAAACAATTTAAGCTAGATTTAATGAATTTAGTGAAACAAAAAATCAAAAAAATAAGATAGAGATTTAACAACAACAAACTAAAGCATAAAAAAGAGATTTTAGATTATAGAAAATGTAGTTTCAGATCTGATTAGAGTCTCATTCACTACCTTGGGTGAATGGGTCCTAGATTAGGATTTTTGAACTATTTTTTTTTACTGATTTTTAAGCTTTCTTCAATGAGTTTCAGTTTTAGGTCTATAATGATTATTTTCAGCTTCGGCTTATTGCAAATGTAATATGAAATGCAAGTTGGAAAGGTAATGAAATGATGAATTACAAAACCTAGTTTGATATGTAATTTTTTTTTAATGTTCAAATGAAATTTTATGTAATCTAAATGATATGCAAGATGACTAATTTGTTTTTGTATATTTTAGATTTAAAGAATGTAAAACAATGCAATTCTAAAGCCCTAAATGAGATGAAAATTTGAATTCAAATTAAGAAACCCTAAATGAGATCTAATTCAATGCAAATGAATGCAAGATCTAAGCTAGGATGAGAAGAAAAACTCCAAGATTAGAAAAATACAAGGTTTGATAAGTCAGGTTCACCAAAATGAAACAAAGAAAAATAGGGTTACCAAAATGAATGAGCAAGATGATAAACCACTAATTTTTCTTGTAAGTTTTCATTAAATTATAAGGGGAAAATGCATAAATAACAATTAGAAATCAATCCTAACTATTACAACAACAATAAGGGAGATTTTAATAGTCTAGAACAATGTGTACCTTACTAAAAAAGTGTTGTTTTGGGGTCACTTAGGACTCATTTGCCCAAGATGGTGAATAGGTCCCTATTAGGGTTTCTAAAAATTGATTTCTAGGTTTTGTTCTTCAATGTATACACTTCCAACTCCCAAGTGAGTAGCTCATAAAAGTCTGAAATAAAATTGGTAGAACTCCTTTCGTGATCTATCAATATATATGACAACTTTGCAACTTTTCAACTTTGACAACTTTGCTTCAATCTTGTTCTCCACATGATCTTGAACCTAAAACCTACAATAAAAAATCAAAGGAGAATAAAAACTTTTTGATTGTTAGAGAATAGGGGTTTTACTTGGTCAAACCCCATTTAGGTAATTAAACCTTATGATGCAACAATGAAACATGAACATGAAACATGAAACATGAAACAATAATACTTTGGATGATGTCTTGGAATGTAAATATATAATCTAACATGAAGTGGCCATGTAGAATGTAGATTTTGATCTTGAATTAGATATGAAACAATGCTTAACTTGGATCTTCAATGCTACATCAACAACATTAGCTCAACAACATGCTTGATGCACTATACCTTTGACATGATGATATGATCTTGAATTGCTGCAATAAAACCTCAATAATCTTCCCTTGAATGTGTTTAAAATTCTCTTGAAAATTCTCTCTTGATAATAAGTTTTCTATAATGCTTGAATAATTGAAATCTGAGATGAAACTATGTGAATTATCCTTGCACTTATACTAAATTTAAGGTTTAACCCTGAAATTCAAATAACACAAGCTGACATTAGATCTAGGATTCAAAATATTTAAAATATCACCATAAATAATTTCAAAGAGGGGTGTGATGAGTAAGGAGGACCCATTCACCCAAAGTGGGGGATGGTTCCTTGCATAATTCAAGCTTCGGGGAGGTGAATATTACTAAAATCCCACCACAAATAGTCTTAAAAAGGGGGGTCCTAGGTAAGGAGGACCCATTTGGCCAAAGTGGCGAATGGATCCTAGCACAAATTTTTAGGAGTCAAACCTTGCCAATTTAAATGTTATGCAGTATTATGAATGAGTGTTAGGATAAATCCTTTGAAAATTTTAATTAATAAGGCTTAGATTTAAATTAAAGGGGCTAATAAAGTTCTAATTAACCTCAATTAATTAATAAATACTTAGATTAAAGTGTTAAATTGTAAGAAAAAGCTTTGTAACACCCTAAATAAGTCACAATTAAGTATATTTTAATTCCCAAGCTAAGTGTGAAAAAGGGTTACTTTTTTCGACGCTACAGAAGAAAAGGCCTTTGCAACAATCCATACTAGATGTATTTTACCCTTTTTAATAGATAGAGGATTTAAGAAAGTGTTTAGAGACATAGCTCATGGGTGTTGGGATGCAATCATTCCCATCTCTGGGTGGGATTTTTTTTGGTATTTTTATGATAAAGGAGATACCAAAATATCAGTGTTGAACCCTTGGACTTTAGACCTAGCCAAGATGGTAGTACCAAATGTATTTATAGATGTTGAATTCATTAGAGTATTGGCATGAAACTATCATCCAATCACTAAAACTTTAAGGATGAAAAATGGTTCGCCACTGGTTGTATTAACCATGTTTTCCATTGTAGAGTGTTTCAACTTGATTAAACAAGCCCTTGCTAAAATCAACTTGTAGAAAAGTGAGGAGTATAATAGGTTGAGGAAAACTTATAGAAGTGATGAAGTCCCTATTCACATGAGGAAGGGTGAAAATAATATAAGAATAATTATCTCCTCTTCCTACATTGAGCCATTTCCTATAGAATGTTTTCAAATATTTTTTAAGAGAACTTATTTTTCCTTGTGTCGAATTCTTGGAATGGATGCTTAAGAGAATATGCTAGTTGGCCTAATTATGATGGCCATGAGTATCCAAAACCATGAGACAAATATTGACTATGATTTTGCTTCATTCATTGAGAGAGCATTGCATGAAGGATTTTTGCACATAAGAGAAGATAAATCCCCAATCACTTTTAGATGTTACTCTTTGTTGTGTCAGCTAATTCTATATCAGAACAGTGATAAATGGACTAGGAGAATATTTTTGGGAATGGTTGATCAATAGGTTGATTAGTTTCATGTTCAAAATTGGTGTTATATATGGGATAGTAGATGCAAGATGAGCAACGATGTGATTTTTCATGATGATTTTGTAGTAAGAATTATATATGTGCTTGGTCATAAATCAGCAAGGTACATACACCAATACTACAACTCTTAAGACCATTGGCATTGAGGCCAGAGCAAGGGCACACCCACAACATTGGTGATTGGTTATTTTTGCTATATGTTAAGTAATAAGAGTATATGGATGTCCCCAAGCCCCACATGTTTTTCCCAAGTTTATTCCTCTTTGGTTGGCTTTCTTAGAGTTTATGTGGAAAATGTTATGGATGGAGAAGGAAGTCATGCATAAAAAGAATAAAGGAACATTCTTTCCTAACTTGACTGTATGTGAAGAATTGTCTATTGGATCTAATACTCTTGAGGAGTTGCAACATTATTTGAAAACAAGATATTCTTTGGAGTCTAGGGGAGAAATGGTCTTTGAACCTGAAGGCCACATGAATTTGGCGAGGAAAACAATCCTCACTAAGTCTGGGATCACCCATGATGTTGATTATGAGGAGGATGTGATAAGAAACTGCTTGACTCTCTTAGAAGTCTTTCAAAGAAGAAAATGGGTGATATTAACAAAATCAGTGGAATAATAGAGGAAGAAAAACATTGATTTCTTGGGATTTTATATAGATGAAATTTCATATCCCATCAAGAGGATCAACGTAATGATTGATAATTTTCAAAAATTATATGGTAAATCAAGAATAGAGTTGGAGCAACCCACCAAATTGCCTACCAAAAGACCAAGTGGAGTTGTAATCTCTGAGCCCCCTCTAGAAACTACTTCAATTTAATATGCTTCTCTAGAATCACCTCTAGAGAAATTAGGGCCTGAGAGACAAAGGGTATATGAGCCAAATCCCCTTGTATCATACGAGATAAGCGAAGAGGTTGGAGATATAAAGGAGGTGGCCAATGTGCTAAGGAATTTAAAAGATGGTATTGAAGTCAAGAAACCACTCCAAAAGCATGAAACTAAAGCACACAAGCCAAAGGAGAGGGTGGATATGTATGCACAGGGTGAGCAAGAGATGCATGATGATGAAAGAATGATTGTAGACCTCAGATTCATGAAGGATAATGAATTTATCAACACCCTAGAATTCAAAAAAAAATGGATTAAAATGAAAATGAAAGAGTTTTAGGATAGAGTTGAGATAAACAAGATGGGTGCTGAGGAACCCCAACATGATCATATTGTGGACCAAAATTCCAATGAATTGAGGATAAATGATGTTGACATTATTCCACAAGAAGCTAGGAAAATGGTGTTGAAAAGAAATATCTTGCTTATACCTAGGATGGATTTGAAAAGGATGTTCCTACTTGATCAAGTAAGAAATCAAGGTGACACCATGTTAATGGTTGAGTTTGATTCAAAGGAAGGTGTGAGTGAGATAAGATACAATCCAAGAATTGAGACCTTAGTCTTTTGGGCTAAACAAAAAAATATAGAGAAGCCTAAAATTGTTGGACATTGTGTAAGAAAGGAGAGGGAGTGCAATGGGTAAGACCCTCAAAGATACCTTAGCCTTAGAAGAAACTACCATGACTATGCATTCTACTATGTTCACCTAAGCAACTATCAAGAGTTTGGAGAATAAACTTGTATAATTGAAAAAGCATAAAAGGATATGAATGATGAAGTGAACATGATGTTTATAGACAACGTGAAGCTAAATTAGCAACTAAAAGGGGCAGGAACTTCTCAAAGTATTGAAATGGTAGTGTACCAGCCCTAAACCCAAAAGATTGATGTTGTTTCCATTGATCAAATAGAGGCCTTGAAGAAAAAAATAAAAAGCTTAAAGAAGTGCAATGAGGAGACCAAAGTAAGGAAACAAATCTATGGTGCATTAGAAAAATTCTTGAATCACAAAATCAAGATGGTGATAGACAACGAAAAAAACTGCATGAATGTTATACTTCCCTGTGCCAAGATGTAGAACAAATGAAAGCCCATCCTCTCATTTTTGATCCTTCGTTTAAGAAATGAAAACCCATCCATCATACACTAAGCATATTGTGCAAGATCTTACAGAGAAGTGTGGACACACTTGTAACTTTAAAGCCCATAAAGAGGATGGTGAAATTGGTGATTGATGATTCCTAGTATGTGTTAGGGGAGAGCCATTAAAAGATCACTACAAGAATAGAATCTTTCCATACAATCAAATTGTGGTTTGTTCCTAGGATTCTTGGAGAAGATGATTAGTTAAGATATTTCACCAGTTGGAAAAGTGAGTTCAAACAACTAATCCCAAAATGCATTACTCGTTTACAAAAACATCATGATATAAATGTTCATATTTTTAATTTGATGTTGGAAGGGATGATTGCAATAGATTATGGATACTCAAAGTTCATTGTAAAGACTAGAGGATTGTTACACAATAGATGGAGAAGTCACCTTTCCAACATATCAGAGATCTAGGAATATAAATGGCCTGATTACTATATGATGTTCAAAAGGGAGTAGAGACATTTGGCTCCCGTAGAAGAATAGGCCTAGTGTTAGAAATTATGAAGTACAAGCATTGAAGATGCTATCATGGAGAGAGGACCTTGCCAAATCGGAATGATCACGGGTACCTTACGATGACTAACATAATTTGGTGTCTTGTGAGTGCTTTGAAATTCAACATCTAATGAGTTCTCTTCATTTCTTACCTTTCATTACTTTTATGTAACCACATGCAAATAATGATAATTAATACATTTGATTTAGGTAACTAAAAAGACATTTTTTGAAATGAAATAGTCTGAAGCTTGTCACTCTACTTATCTATCCATAAAAGGGAAACCAAGACCGAATCAAAAAATCATTAGTACTAGGATAATTTTTTGAAGAGAAAAGACTTATGATACGTATTGTAAAATAATTTTGAAGCAGATCAATGGAGAAGTTATAATTTGGTGGCTAAACTTTTGGTTTCAGTTGTTTTTTTATATTATTGAATATGAGTGTGTGGTTGTATCTAGTTTGATTTTTCTTTGTTATTCAGATCAAGTGTATCAAGTATGTGTTTGGTTTGTTAGGGTACATTTGCTATTTCTATGTGATTAATTTGACTTGTTTCTAAAAGCAAAAGCCCATTTGATGTCCAAAATATGAGATTCAACCTCATATTCAACTATTGTTCTACTTATTCAAGTTGCTGATTTATACATTATTATTTATTTGGACTTTAGGAAATCAAGAAAAATACTTTAAGGAACAAATTATATGATACTGATCATAATGCTAAAATTTTAGTGATAGGTTATGAGTACTTTTTTACAGAAAAAGTGGCCAAGAATAATGAATATTTATCATTTCTTGGTTTGATAAACATGCAAGTTGTAAATCCACTAAATGGGTATTTGTAGGATCATCATGGAAAAAAAAGGCCCTTAAGTGGCAAAAAGTTGAAAAAAATTAGAGTTAGGCAACTTGACGTAAAAATTTGAATAAGTTATCTATATTATTTCAAAAAATTTAAGAATAGAATCTATAGAAAATTGAATTTAGTTTCTAAACTATAGTTAGGTTTATTTAAAAAAATATATATTTGGTGAAAATTTGAAATTTCAATGCAATAATACTTAAATTTTAGGGAAAAAATAAGCAGGTATTTATCTGGGCACCCTAAACACAATAAAATAATAATATTTTTTTATAAGATTTTAGATACAAGTATAGGACTCATGTTCTGATGTGATGCATACTTTTTTGTAATTTTTTCCCAAGTAAATAATTAATTATGAATTTTCTATTACAACTTTTAAAAAATATAAAAACTCATATGTTTGAGCACCTTAGCTTGGTCAAAACTTCATGAAATTCATTTTTTTTTAATGGTATAGTATGCAAAGCACAGAATGTGACACATGTTTCAAATTCAGAAAATGTGTTTCCATTTGAAAGCTATAGATGTTTTTCAATCAGCCTATCAATTAGGACTTTAGTCATAATTCAAATAGAAAATGAATAATAATTATTTATTAAATTCAAAGTAAAGCATAATTTATATTGGTGGAAACCTAATAATCTCCTTTAAAAACCCCTTTCATTTAATCAATTTTGGGTTAAAAAAAAACATCAACCACATACCCTACACATACCCATCATATCGCCACTTTTTGGCCCATCATGATCCTGCACATACCCAAGTAGTATATTATTTTTTTAATAGTGTTTACTAAAATTATATAGGAAAGAGCTTTATGTGTATAAGACATAATATGATATATATATTTTTATTTTACAAGAAAGAAAATGTGGAGAAAAAAAAGGAAAGAAAATATATAGTGTTGCCAACTGGTAGAAGCCAACACATTTTTTATTCAAAAAATGTAGTTGGTGAAAAGAATAGTTGTGATGATGTGTAGCCTGATATAGAACATGGTGATGTGTAGCCTAATGTAGCACATGGTGATGTGCAGCCTCATATAGAGCATGATGATGTGCAGTCTGATATAGCACATGGTAATGTGCAGCCTGATATAGCACATGGTGATGTGCTATGTCATGATGATCTCTTATCAGAAAGTCTAAGAGACGTTACTGAAAAACATGAGAGCAATGGAATAATAAGTATATAGATGATTTATTCAAGATTAAAGGATGTGTTTGAAGTGGAATCTATGGATACCAATATTAATCTACCTACTCATGCCACACCTGATGTGGCCAAGGAGCATGGAGTTCCAATTAATGAAAGCACGTGATGAAGAGATACTGCTTGCATCTGGTGTGCCTCAGAGTGCACTTGTTCATTACAAATTTTGATGGAACTAATGGATCAACAAGAAATATTGGTAGTGGTTTAATAAAAGATGTGTCTCCTTTTGTTAAAAGACAAAGATTGAGTCAAGATTTATAGATCTACAGAGAGGAATGCAAAATAAATAAAATTAGAAGTCAAGAAGCCATACTTGGTTGGGGTATCGAGAGATGTTGAGCCCATTTGGCCAAATGTTTCAAGGTGGGCCTTCGAGTTGGGTGTAAGATGTATGGCACATTTGGATATTTGCAAATCAAAATTTGTAGAGCAATATCCATGAAGTGTGGAAAATGTTATACAAAATATGGAAAATACTTTTGAGACTACTAGTGGACAAATCTCTTGAAAATATTACAAGCAAAAGATGAGACTTTTGATGAACAATTTTAGATACAATTGTTAAAAAAAAATGGAGGGAAAAGAGAGGTTAGACTCCACTCTATCTCCCAAATAGTGGGAGGCATTGAAATAAAGTGTGCATTTTGAAGAATATTTGACAAAGAGTAACAAAGGAAAGAGAGCAAGAGATAATGTGATAGCTGGATATACATCTGGCTAAGGTGGGTTGTAGGGAAAAATGGAGAATTTTGGAGTAAGTGTATGGATTTTTGGTTCTATTTATGTTGTGTTATTTATTTTTATTTTTTATTGAATTGACTATATTTTGAAATTGACATTTTATTTTAGGTGGAAAATAGTAATAGAGAAGTAGGTGTAGAAGATATTGTCAATTATATGGCATCACTAGATCGTAGTAAATCTAAGAGTAGGATTAAGTGGAAATCTAGTTCGTCAATGGAGATTTCACATGCATCTATTAGACGCCCAATAAGAGCCTCTCTAGATCATGTCAACTCAAATGAAGGGTACCAACATGTAATGAGTTTCACATATAGTCTCACTGAGAAAGTTTCATAGTTGGTTGCCTCCATTAAGCCTATAGTTTCTACATGGAATGAGCATAATTCCACAAATTCAAATGAGGTAAGAGGCTCTATTGATCTCATTTCATCTTGTTTGGAAATTTTGTATAAAAATGTATTTTAATATGTACACTAAAATCTAAGCATAGGAGAATCCAACCCAGTTTCTTTATTATTGGAGTGATCCAACAAATGTTCTTTTGGACAAATTTAAAGCTTGCATTCTTTACTTGACTATTGAATGCTTTGTATATTTTTTTGCATGATGGTTGAACCACATGCAGAGCAATTTAATCAAAGTA
Organism: Sequoia sempervirens; assembly: GCA_007258455.2. Classification (NCBI taxonomy): domain Eukaryota; kingdom Viridiplantae; phylum Streptophyta; class Pinopsida; order Cupressales; family Cupressaceae; genus Sequoia; species Sequoia sempervirens. The sequence goes on from VDFB02000008.1 coordinate 342,703,323, forward strand.
GCATGAAAATGAAAATTCCTTGATGTCAACTCAACTTTTGATATTGATAATGATCATGATGAACTAGACAAGAATGTGCAAAATAGTCATAGTTTTTCCGAATTTTAGGTAATATAATAGTTGTCAATTATTTGTCCCAATGTTTTGTCATTCTTCATTGCTAAATTTTTTTTTGGACAAAATATTATTGCTTTTGTATTATTTAAGTTATAAGTTAATTTGTCCCAATGTTTTATCATTCTTCATGCTTAAAATGTTCTTTTGGACAAAAATTTATAGCTTTTTCATTCTTTACTTTAATTATATTAATTTTTGCATGATGATTAAAAACCACATGTAGAGAAATTATATGAAAGAAAAATGAAAAGAAAAAGGCTATGACGATAGAGTTCTTTGCAAAGATGTACAACTTTATGTCAATGTTGATAGTGATTATGTTGAACTAGATGAGAATGCACATGATATTCATAGTAGTACTGGTGATAAAATCGAGATGAGTGCCATGAAACCACATGCAAGTAAGTACTATTCAATTACTATTCAAGTAAGTAATGTTTGTTTTATTATGTAAATAAGGGTAATCATTACCTATGTGATAGAAGCTGGTTAGAATAGTACTGAAGTGTAATTAGCTAGTATGCATAGATTATGGAAATAAGGGAGAGAATATTACATATGGACACCTTTTGTATCTAACATCCATCATGTATCATATAGCGAGAAGTTAATTTTTGTTTAATATGTCAGGTGCATGGTTTTAGGTTTCCTATCATCATTTTCTAGTTTTTTATAAAAATTTATTGAATATTTATCTATGTGTCATTAAATGTTTTATATCTCAATATAATGTGTATTTTTTTGTTTCTACAAAAATGTATTGATAAACTCCAAGGGGATAAAGTTGCGGTGTTGGATCCATTTGATGGTACTTCTATGGCCATTGAGAAGATTCACTCACTATCTATTGTACATGGAGTTTAATTGAAAGGAACATAAGATGCAAATGTGAATATTTTAAAGGTTACAAGTAACATAACCCTTGCTTATGAAGACAAAATAAATGAATATGTCCATTTGAAAGAGAAAGAAGGAACCGTCACACGGTGGCCACTAAAATATTTGTGAAAAGTGACATAGTTGATGTTTATCATGTACTAGTTGTTAGACAACTTGGCCCACTACTTTAAGAAGTAGTTTGAATGTGTTGTTCAGGGATCTTTATCATGGTGTATTTGCTAGAGTTGGAAACTCTTAGACTTTGACATTTTTTATTATATATATGAATATCTTAGAGTTCATCAAAATTGCATTATATTTTTTATTGTAGATTACATTTTTTATCATGATGTTGAATCAATCTTTTAACTTCTAGCATGCTCTACCTTGTTCGAATATGTAATATTTTTAATTTTATTTTATGTTTTAATTCAAGTTTAATAATATGTTTATTTCTGCATTATACAATTTATGGTATTTAGTAAATTATTCATATCATATAATTTGGTACACTATCAAAAGTTGTTTTGTTGGTCAGTCTAATTTAGAATATTGTCTAGATATTCTATAGCCAAAATAAACATAGGTAAAACTTCTTATGTTGAAGTATAATCATTTATCAATATAACATACTATATTTTTGTTTCATATGCATAAATCTATATGCAACATAACACATGATCTATTAAGCAACATCCTTTTTGTTGGATGTTTTGAAGCAAATGGAAATTCTAGTCACTATGATCATCCTCATATTGCACAATTGTGTGAGAAAGCTAGTTTATATATGCATGCGCTTTAGGCAGGTGATTCATTGGGGTGAATTTAGGATTTAACTTATATTTGATGTCGAGTATGAGGCATTTTCTATGTTAATTATTGTAGAAATATTTATATTTTCTACATATTTCCTTATGGACCAAATGGTTTCTTAGGAAATATTTTGTTCATTACTAATATTATAAATTTTGGGTACAACACTATACAAAGTTACCCAATATTAAACGTGTCATTGTCAAAACCCATGCTATTGAGCCACAGGTCTATGAAACATGGCATGCTCTTGAAATTGAATAGAAATTACCAATTCTTTTACTAATTATAGTCTTTGTCAAGCCATTGTTGAATTATTTGGGACCCTCTCTAGAGAGTATTTAGCATTGGAGTGCATGAAAGATCTCCTTCTTGTCAATCTAAGGGTAAATCTCCAAAAAAAATTCCAAGTAAAAATTGTGCACCTTTTATTTATTTCAAATTAATAATGTTGGCTCTAGATGACATTGAAAATTGCTCTCTTATTTTTGATGTTAACTTCTTTCATGTCACATAGATTGCCAAGGAATATTCTAAACAATTTGGTTTAGACCTTCATGCATCAATTTTTTTGAAAATTTCAAGTCTTATGAAGGGATATATTTCTTCTTGGATGTATATTTGAGCTCTAGGTGATTTGAATTTGGATTGTCACTTGTATCATTTTCTCACTAATATTCATTGATTTATTTGAGGAGGTAATTTTGTAGTAGCTTGGGAACCTTGTACTTATATGGTAAATAGTATTTTCAATGCCAATGGTAGTGAGGATCCCAACATTCACTTCAAATACATTGAAGCAACAACCAAAACTAGACAAATCAAGGAGGTGGAACGTGTAACCAGAGAGTCAAAATTTTATGATGCTGAAAAGAAAAAGAACTTTCTTATGGAAGCAAGACTTCTAGATTGTTTTCCAATGATAAATGTTTGTGATCTATTTCTATTTTTCCTGGATCTTTGAGAGGCTTCATTTTTTAAGTAATTCTTTCATGTTTTTGAGCTATATAAGCACAAAATAGAGCATTGTAACTCAGTTTTCTCAGTCGCAACACTGATAAACACACTTTGTAACACATTTTTTAAAGCAAAGAAATGTATTTAAGTCTTGTATCTATTGTAAGAACACTTTTTCTCAATAAATTTCAGTATTTTTCCTTCTTAATAGTTGTTTTATAATATGCAAATGAATCATTGATTATGTTTTTCTATGTTTTATGTTTAAACCTCAAAAGCATTGTCTCATTTCCAACACTTTTAGGTAGAAATCAATGAACAAAAACAATTAAATAAACTACCAATTGACTAAATATAAAACCAATTGACAAAAATTAGTGAATGAATATGACTAAACATATGCCTAAATATACTACTAGTTGACAGAAATCAGTGAATAAATATACTACCAATTGACATAAATTAGTAGATACATATGACTAAAAATATACTACCGAATTGATCAATCAAAATAACTAATAAATGACTAAAAATGGTTTATTCATAAATTTTCTCACATTATAAATGACTGGAAATAATTAACTACTAATGGTCACATGACCAAGCTCACTGAATAAATATGACTAAATCAATGACTAAATTAACGACTAAATATACTACCAAACTGATCAATCAAAATGACCAAATAAATGACTAAAAATGGTTTAGTAATAAATTTAGTCACATTATAAATGATAAAAAATAAACTACTATTGGTCACATGACCAAGTTTAGTCATTTATATTAAATTTTTAGTATTTTTTTAGTCATTTTTTTTTCTACTAGTGAAGGGAAATGCCTCTGACAATGTATAGGTGCCTATAAAAAGGAAGTGATATGTATCAACAACCTTTGAGTAAAACTTAGAGGATGTATTTTTTTCCAATAAGACAAGAAAGAAAACCCCAATTATCCCTAGTAATGAGGGTTATGATTATATAGGGTGTTTTGATGGACTATTTTTAGGAGAAGAGGAAATATTTTTGGAAGATAAAATTGTTAAGAAGGAGCTATAGGAAGCTCTAGAAAGAATTAAACACCTTGGGGAACTGGTTCAAAATTATGAGAAGAAGGATAAAGAAAGGGGGATAAAGATACAAGAGTTGAAAGAGAAACTACAAACATATGTACATGGGAAAAAATTGGACCTATTGGTATAACTTTCCATGGTCAAAATAGGGAGTAAGGAAGTTATAGTTGAAAATTAGAAGCCCCTTATTACAAAAATTCCTGCATATCATACAACTCTATCCCTTGGTTACCAATTGTAGAAGATTACTCAAGAATTTTCTCAATAAAGGGAAAAATAGAAAAAGGAAAAGGAAGAAATGATGGCAGAGTATATAAATATACTAGAGGTAAGGACATTGAGTTGAGTAAGTTAGTAGTGAAAGTGGAAAAGGTAGTAGAGAAGGCTGCCCAAATTTTTAGGTGTAGACCCTCATCCAAAACTTGTCTTGTTTCTTCAAGAAAAGATTTTGAGTCTTCAATTCACTAGGTTAATAAGAAACCAACTAGTTTCTATGAGCAAGAAATATGATTTCCTTAATTATTTTTTGACTCTACACCAGATGAAGAGGACTAAGTTTTTTAGAGATTTAGGGGTGAACTCATGGAAGAGTATGAGGAGAGATAAAAAAAATTCTCCTAGTAAGAAATAAATCTAAGAGCCTTGATGCAATCATAAATGAATTGTTAAAACTTTTGGAGTACAAAAGGACCAAGAGGAAAGATCATGAGATTAAGGATGTAGGATTACAACAAAATGGAGACATCTATGATTGGATTGGTTTATCATTGTTACATGTGTAGAAAATATGGGACAATTTGACTCCAAAATTATAGAGGAAAGAGCCACATTTAGTGTACAAATTCATGGCCATGATTGAGAGAGTGCGCAGGTGTATGGATATTCCTATTGAAAAAGCACTTAATTGGTTACCACTTAGATTTGAGCAACTCATACTTTTTATCTAGTTCCAAATTGGAAAGGAGACAAAATGGAGGAATGTGAGTAGGTTGAACTTACTAGAATGAGGAAGCTTTCGTGTTATAGAGGTTTCCACCTAAAGACAATAAAGGGAGTGAATGTTGCCATAGATCTTAGAGAAATTACACTACATTACAACCTTTAGACATAGTTGCTTTTATTGAGGGAAAGAAAAAGGGTAGTTGGGGGGGATGATGGGTCTAGATAATAGTTATTTTTTATAGCTTTTATACATCCTAAAAGACATTATCAATAAATTTATCCTATACATATTCATGCATTATGTTATCTTTGTCACTTACTATGAAAACCCTAAACCTGATTTAAGTATATCGAAGTATAATTATGATGTGATGGTTAATGCATGATTTATGTGTGAATATGTGTGAGTTATGATTGGATATCTATTATTATTCATGGTTGTTAGTATGTATGCATATTTTGTGAACTAACCCCTTGCATCTAGAGGAGGTACTATAGCCCAGAACAACTATAACACGAAGCTCATAGTTGAAGGAGTTCCTGACCAATAAAATAGGGGATTCCCATAATAAACAGAGGATGATGACTACAACATGAAGAAATTTAATGGAGGAAATGATGCATCATTATGATGACTAATAAAGGAAAAAAAGAAGGAAGATTCCTATTACAATTGAGATTCTAAATAGAATTGATTTTGAGAATTCTATGTTCTAGTCTATTGCAAATAGAGTCATAATCCAATTTGGATTCTTCTTCTTTTCTTGTTGCATTAAAAATTAACTTAATATTTGTCACCCTCTAAAATCTAGGGAGTGGTCATTAAAGGTTTTATTTTAGAGTCCTAAATTGAATAAGCTCCCTTGTGCCTATATGTACAACACATTGGTTAAGTCTTAGGGATCTAGTTAGTTTTCAATCAATAAGTTTTTATTAGTTATTAGATACTCTTTCAGTTTTTAATTGAAATAAAAAGTGTTTTTATTACGCAATGATGATTTTATGAATAAGATCTTTGATTCAAATCTTATGTGATATTTTGGATTTATGGAATGATGAATTTCAGTTACTATGATTACGTTGGATCTTAAGAGCTCTATTTGTTTTTAGTTTAGTGAAGACAACTACTTGAGCAAGGGATACCCAAGGTAACTATCCTTCACTCATTTCATTTCAATTATTTCATTTTATTCTTAGTTGTTACTTTATAAATGAAAGTTGTGTTAGAAGATTCTTTTGTTTTCAATCATTAATGGATGCATGAAAAAACTATGTTTCATAATCATATTGTAATTACTAGATTTTTTGTACTCCGGAGTGTAGAAAAGGTTTGATTAAATCATTCAATTAGTTTTCCACTTTTACTTTTAATCAATAGGTAACTACAATCTTATATTGTAGGTAATTGTAGCCATAGAAACAGTTTTACTTTCTTTACTATTTTGCAGTTTATGATTTTTTGGTAACTATAATATCCTTACTAGATTTTTTTAGGTAGTTTCCAATCTTTGAAAACACATATAGTGCCAACACCTTCACAAGTTTACTATCCCTGGTTGATAACTCAATGAATTTCTTTCCAATGTTAAGTTGTCTATTCAGTTAGGTTTTCCCCATTAAATTGTGTGATCACCACCAATTTTACTAGAAACTAGTAGGAACTCTACACATACCTCCTGAATTAAATTCTCTAGGTGTCCAAAACCCAACCTTGTATGATTTTCATAGAAAATTAAAATCCACTTGAATTTTCTTTTGTATCACCATATAGGTAATCTTTTGATTTTACTTGTGTGTCCTTTGCTCAAATTTTTCATAAATTGATCCCAACCTTAATGCACAAATCATTATAAAATTAAGGCCTAATCTTGCTTATTTATAGGTAGGTAGCCATGGGAACTCCCACTAGGTTGGATAGAAATAAGTTTCATATAGACATTGTAGGAAAAGAGTCAGATGATTGACTAAAGAGAATGATACATCTAAAAAATTGCTTGATCATAATTGTTGTCAAGTGGGTTCAAGAACATGACTTCCTCTTTGATGCCAATCAATATAGAGTAAATACTGAAATTATGTCCAGATTTTTGGCATCCATTCTAGACCTCAATGATCTAAAGCCTCATGTCATAGAGCTTACCAAATTTCTTTTTAATAAGGATTATCTAGTGGGGCTTGAGGAGATTGTAAACATATTTGTTCTAAGAGTGGGAATCTCTACTATGATGGACCTGAGGTGGCTCATTGAAAATGGTGAGATGGTTCCGATGTTGTGGCTCCCTTTTCTCTTTGGCCTCTAAACAACAATGGTGGAGTGACACTATGAGAAGTTAGCTTTGGGTTATTCCTTTTTTCTCAAGGTGGTGAACATCTATCCACAATGTGGAGTCGTACACTAATTTTTGAGACCTCGTGTACCCTCCTCAACCTATGGTAGGTGGGAATGTCAGTGGAGCATGATTCATTATCAGATTCTTTAGAGCTAATCTCTTCGTTTTGATAGGAGCTTTGACTAGAAAATTATTTTGAATTTTTGAGATTGCTAGTTTTTGTTTGGCTTAGTAGTAACTTGTGTTAAGTGTTTCTTTTGATCAATATCTTCCTCAAATTCTCTACCATTAGACTCTTCAAAATTTCTAACTTATTTCTTTGGGAACATTCAAGAGTGTACTCTTTCCTGAAGATACTCTCTTTTTATATCTTGTTCTCTACCTTATAGAGTTTTCCAAAGCCCCTTCTTTTTCCTTGTAATCGTAGTCTTAAGCACCTCTTACTATATTGTAAATGATTTTTATCCATGAATGAATATATTTTTCTTGTTGTATCCTGTGTGTATTTCCCTTTCTAGAAAAAAATTGCACATTACAACTATTTACATATGAGACAAAATTTACAAAGAAAAAGTCTCATAAGAGGTGAGGAATCAATTAAAAAGCTTTAAATGGATATTGTTCACCAGAATCCTGAGAGAATTACCTTCCATATCTTCAACCTCGAACACATTTCTCTCTTTACAATTTATGATGTAAAAAGGACCTTTCCACAATGTATCAAATTTATTATGTTCACCTCGTTTAGCAACTTGATCGTAATATTTTAGAATTAGATCACCCTCTTTGAAACCAAAGTTAGATGCCTTTTTATTGAACCACCTCTGCACCACTTTCTAGTGGATTTTCATAGCATCGTAGGATTTTTCTCGAGCTTCTTGGATATTGAGCAATTCAGCCAACCTCACTTCCATGCTACTATTCTCCTGAAATTCTAGGGACTTTAGCAATTGTAGCATTGGTATCTCCATAGAGATATACAAAACTACATATTTCCTGTAGACCAAATCATATGGTGAGGCCTTCAAAACTTATTTTGGGGTGATCTAGTTAGCCCATAATGTTGCCTATAAATTCCTATACCAATCTGTTTAGTGATCTAAACCTATCTGCTTCATAAACTAGATTAGGCTTTTGTTCATGGAATCCCCAAGTCCATTTCCTTATGGTTAATAATTTTATGAATTCTTGAGGAAGACCCCATGTCTTAATGAAAATTTTGACATCCTAGTTCCCACAAAGACCTGCGTATTATCATAAATCAAGGTTTTGGGCGATCCAAACCTTTCCACCAAATCGTTGAGGAAATTCACAATTTCACCTTCGATGGTATTCTTTAAGGGAACTTCCTGTATTCATCTAGTGAAGTAATCTATGGTTGTTAAAATAAACTTATGTCCAGAAGTAGAAATAGGGTTGATCATCCTAATGAAGTCAAGATCCCACTGTGCAAATGGCTCATCAACCATGATCAGATTTAACGAAATGACAAAGGTATTTTGTTTTTCAATGAAGAACTAGCAATGTTGATATTTCCCCACTAGGTTATGAAATTTTGCAAACAGGGTAGGCTAGTTGTATCATGCACTCATTATCTTCAGGGTGGTGGTCTTTGCTAAGAAATGACCACCTACGAGGCTGCTATTGAACTCATTTAAGATATTCTTTGCTTAATCCTTATCCATGCAATGAAGGAGAATTCCATCAAAGTTTCTTTTGAAAATCACTCCTTCAACTATGGTATATTAGATGCATTGCAATCTATAAAACCTCCTTTTGTGTGAAAGGACGCTATTTGGATACCTTCCAATTTGCATAAATTTTATTTTGTCATCCACCCTAGACTCCTTCGACTCTAATTGATTTACTCAAAATTCATCTAGAAGTTCCTCTTTGACTTGAGGCTCAAGTTCATTAGTTAAATATTCAAAATTCCTCTTCCCTAGATTACCTTCATGGCTCAGACATCAATATCATATTCAAGGATCTTTGTGATCTAGTTTTCTCTCTTGTCAGTTATCTCCCCCTCCATAGTATATTCTCTTATGTTGGGGTGAGCCACATAAACCATGATATTTCTTCTCAATACCAAATGCTTTAACTTCTTGAGGCCTTTTAAAATAGTGAATGCCAATTTCTCAATGAAATTATACTTTCCTTCATATTCTTTCAAGGTCCTTGAGTTGAAGGTGATGGGATGTTCTCCCTTCCCTTCAACATCTTACTATGTTAGCATCGCAGTGATGTTGTGCTCACTACCATAGACATACATAATATTTTTTTTGGAAAATTTTGGGTTGAATAACACTAGAGCTAAGGAAATGACTTCCTTTATCTTTTTAAAATCTTCTCTACCCTCGAGAGTCCATTTGAAAGCCAATTCCTTCTTTATCATAAGAGTAATAGGCCTCACTAGCCCAACAAAGTTAGAGATAAATATGTTGATGAGATTTATCTTACCCAAGAAGGATTGGACTCCCTTCTTGTTTACTAGTTGGGGAAACTCCTTAATACCTTTTACCCTGTCAAGGTTTATGGAAATTCCTTCCTTGGAGACCATGTAGCCAAGTAACCTACCTAGTGGAACTTTGAAAACAAAGTTTTTGGGATTGAAAGATATTCCAAACTCCTGGAACCTCTAGGAAACCTTCTCTAGATGATTTAAATGATCACCCTTATACTTTGAGAACACATTTAAGTCATTCATATAGCTAAGTATGATTAAGTTGATCAGATCCTTAAAAGCAACATCCATTGCTTGTTGAAAAGTGGCTCCAACATTTGATAAGTTGAAAGGTATCTTGTTGTAGCTGAATGTTCCCTACTTAGTGGTGAATGTTTTTTTATGTTGGTTCTCTTATTTGATACTCACTTGATTGAATCTAGAGAAACCATCAAGTAAGGAAAACATTTCCAATCCTGCCATAGTTTGGAGAATCTATTCCATCAAAGGAAAAGGATAGTGGTCCTTCATAGACGCTCTATTCAAATCTAATAAATCTAAACAAATTTGAATGCCACAATTTTTTTTTTGGATAGGGACTAAGTTAGACACCCAAGTAGATTTCTGGAAAGGGTATATAATCATAGATTCAATAAGCCTCTTCAACTCATGCACCATGATGGATTCTACCTTGGGATTGATTGATATTTGCTTTTGATGGATCAAATTAGTCCCTTTAACTAGATCAATGGTGTATTAGATCACACGAGGGTTGTAACCCCTTAGGTCATCATAGATCCATGCCATAACCTTGTCATACTCACAATAGAAGGATATTAACCTTTCATTTTCCCTTTGTGAAACATCCTTTCCTACCTTTAGCTTCTTGTCATCTCCCATGTTTAGATAGAATTAATTTCCTTTACTCACAACAAACCTCCTATTATTATTTCCAGCATCATCAGAATTAAAAATATTCTCTAGAGTGATTAAAAATTTTAGAAGCTTGTTGGTCTTGAGTTGGATAATCTATTCTCCATAAGACTCTTCAATTTTAGGTTGTAGTTTTGTAAATTCACCAGAATGCTAAATAAATGTGGTGATTTGGGCATCACTCTCAAAGACTTGGAAATTTTGGTTGTTATTAGGGATAGTTGGTCTCACAATCACCTATACTACATGCTTGTTATTCATTAGGTCTATCACTCTAGGTAAAACTAAGATCTGATGGTGGCTATATTATCTATTACAATATTTTGAGATCTCAAAACCATTTGAATATTGAAATATTTCAATCCTTTGATTAAGTCCCATGCACTCTATGGTGATAGGATGACATTAACACATTCTTCACAACTAAGTTACCTCATATGTGCTTGATTAATAGCTCTAAATCTTCAAAGACCTTGAGCATTTTGACCCCCATGAGTTTTGCAAGACTTAAACCATGGACTAATACTTCATACTTAGCTTCATTATTCATGCAGAGGATTTAGAATTGGAAGGTAAAAGGAGTCTCCACTCATTCAACAAAAACAAGGAAAATTCCTGCTCTTGAACCAACTTTAAATCTTGCACCATTGAAGTGCAGTGTCCATAGACCTTGTTCATCATCTAGGCTTTCATGTTGGGCCTCTTTCATTTTAGTCACTGAAAGAATGACCTGTTCTTCATCATAAATCAAATTTCCCAAAACTAGTAGCATGGAAATTTCCAAAAGGATCACTCTCCAAAAACTTACACAAAAGGAATTCTTCCTCAAAACTTCTATCCTTGGCAGCTTCCTCATATTCTAGAATTTGTACACAATACATAATTTCATTCTTTGAAAAGGAAAAATGTGTAGCCTCAAAATTCATCACAACATCCTCTGCTATGTGCTATGAGTGTAGGGTTTTTGAGAATATATTCATTTTAGCACCATGCTCTATCCTTAGGATCATATGATACCAATCTAGAGTTAGGTATCCTCTAATTTTAGCAGTAAAATTTCTAGACAAACATACCCTGAAAATGGGAGGAATACCAACCATGACTACCTCTTGGGTGACTATAACATTGGGGCATGAATATATGGGTAGAGGGAGGCATTTGATTAAAGATACTGACTAGAATTTCTTTCCATTCAACGCATAATTCCTCTTTTGATGGAATAATATTCTAATTTCAAGGAATCTACAACCAACTTAGGCATAACTATTGTGCTAGTCCTAGAGTCGATGATGGAATTCTGTAACAACTTATCTCCTAAAATGAGAGTCAAGAAGAATGGGGTGGGTTTTAACTTGTCTACCTCATCTTTTACCTATTTTTATTTTTTGTTCATGAATGTTGCAAATCTCAAAGCCTGGGGATTCTGAACCAAACTTTTCTCTTTCTCTTGATTGAATTTCAGGGTTGGATTGGTCTATGATGTTTTCCCATCCTTTCCCAAAGCCTCCCACAACAAGAATTTCTATTCGAGAATAGCCAAATTATCACATAAAGACATGTTTGTGGGGGCCTTCTTCAATTTCTCAACCACATTAAGTGATCTAAGGGGTGGTGTCTTTGGATTAAAGGGGAGCATCTCCTTCAGCTTTTGAAAGGGTTGAACCTCTATGGGTGAACCAATATTTTTTTTTCATAGTTGCTTTAGGCTACTACACTTGAGTCACAAGCTCTTCATTAAACCTCCACTTAGAGCAGCTATTGTAGTTCAAGTGGACTTGTGGATTCTTTGACATTGAAGGATCGTTAGAAAAAATTGAGTCCTCACCCTCCATCTAGGAGAAGAGTGAATGATTCAAGATGATCTAGGCCTCTTTTCTAGTGACATGCCTTGCATTTGATCATGGAGAATAACACTCTCTACTCCAAGAGACTAGTAAGAATATACTCCTACATCTAGTGACACACCCTGACATATTTACTTTGCCACTATCTACTAAAGATTGCCTCTTGGATAGTTCTAAGGAATGTGTGCTTTTTAACAAGGGAACACAAGGAATTTGTGTCATTTGCCAATTTTTTTTGGCCTACGAACAAGTCTTTGTTGGGGTTAAACATTACAGTTTATAGTGGATAGGGAACCAAAACAATTTGGTTTAGGCATTACAACTAGTTATTGTTGGGATTTTATGCTTTCATTAATGTCAATAGATCTTTTTGTTACATTTATCTCAACAAGTCTATGAGGAGATCATTGGAAGTTTATGGAGATGCTTTGATTGGTTGCATTATGTTGTCATTAGTAGTATCATTGATTTCAACCTCTAGTGTTCCTTTGGTAAGCTTATGTTGGTGTTATTCAATCTCTTGTGTGGTTGAGATGTTGTAGAAGTACATTCCAAGTGATGATTTTGATTTTTTGGTGCTTATTTTCCAAGTGCTTTTGATAAAATTTGAAGAAAAGAGAAAACAATGTGGTTGAGAGATGTCCAATATTGCAAAGTGGAGTTCATTGTTTTCTCTACATTTATTCATGGTTGAAGATCTGTTGTGTGGTTTGGATATGTTGATCAGAGGTATTGGAAGTTATTATAACTATAGTTTCATCATTTGGATCATTATGAAGAGAAAGTTGTGTTCACCAGTGTGTGAACTGTGTATTGTAATGTTGTCTGGGAGAAATGGTTTTGCTTTAGATTTCTCCGCAATATAGTTTTTGGTCTTGCAGATATGAGGGTGTGCTTTTATTGCTCATATATATCTTTATTTTGATTATTTTTTTATTTGGAGCTTCACAAGTTTTGTTAGAAATATGTGCCTCAATCCCACAGGCTGAAACCTCTAAGCGAGCCAAGTCGGTGTGACATCTTTTGTGTCTGGCTGACTAGCAGCTTAGGAACCTTATGGTTTGTATAGGTCATTGTGACCTTGCTTCAGTCTTGCCAAAGGATCCTATCACTATGACATTTCATTCGATGTGATTTTTCTATCTCTGACCGCTCGTGGAGATCTCTCATGGACTGTTGGTGTTTATCGGATATCGGGGAGACTTGACTAAAAGGTTTATGTTTCTGTATGAGGTCTTACCGATATGAATGTCTCGCCAATAGTTATCTTTTGGAGTCATCGAGGTAACAAAAGGGGTCACTATGAACTCTTGGTGACACAAGTGAGTCTCATCGATGTTGTGGGATGTGTTCGATATGAGTCCTAGCAAAAGGTGGTCTCGGGGTAGCCTAGAGACTTCGGTATGAAGTCTTAGTGACAAACGAAGTCTCGCCGATGATGGAACATTGCGGTGTGAATTGAAGAATTCAGAGTAACGTCTCAGTGAAAGCGATAAGTCTTGCCAACTGTTGGATGTTTTGGCATAACATAAAGAGCTCGGTATGATCTCTCAGCAAAGGATGATAGTCTTGCCGATGGGAATTCCATTGTCTATGTGACTTTGGAGTTTCGGTATGATGTTTCACCAATAGCGATAAGTCTTGGAAATAGTGATACAAGTGATGAACTTCAGTATGAGGTCTTGGTGACATGACGAAGTTTGAGCGATATCTTTTTGGACTCGGAGTAACATCTTGCCGATAGTATGGACTCTTGGCGATATTGAATGCTAGCTTGGTGGCATCAGGGAGACACGGTTAGTGTCTCATCGACATGCCAACACAGGTTGAACTCCTTTGACTGAGCGATGAACATCCTACGTGGCTTGTGTTCAACCAATTAGAGAAGCCAAATGGGAACCTCTAGCAGTTGGACTGTTGTGGCCGTTACTAAGAGGAAGTTCAACAGGTTGGAAGTGACATGGATTTACTCTAGAGTTGTAGATGATGTTCAGTTGGATGATTAGTTCGACAGATAGATGTTTGATGTATTGTTTAGTGTGTATCAGTGGGAATTCTATTTTGAGAAGACTGTAATGTGAATGTTCTGTACATGGTTGATCGTTGTGAATGTTGCTATAAATTGACATCAAAAAGATAAGTCTGATCTCTGTATGTAATTATTATTACTATAATACAAAGTGACTTCTCTTGGTGTGGTGGGTTTTTCTCCCATAAGGGTTTTCCCACGTAAATATGGTGTTCACCTATGTATGATTATTTCTTTGTTTCTGTTATTGCTTTCAAGTGTATTTTAATTGGACTGTAATTGAAAATTTAAAAGTATCTCTACATTCTTCCTTGAGGTTTTGATGTTAGGAGAGTTGTTTCTGCACTTAGCTTTCCTTACGAGTGGTATTAGAGCTTGGCCAGTTGTGTTATCCTTGTGGGTATGTTGGGTTTTTTGAGTCAATTCTGTTCAATGGGAGTCTTGTAGAAGTTTGTCAAATTCGAATTACAGATTGAGATGGCTAGCACATCAGGAAAGATTGAAATAGAGAAATTCAATAGTAGCAATTTTGAGTTGTGGAAACTCAAAATGGAGGATCTCTTAGTGGATCATGATATGTGGCTTGCTATGTCTGGAACGAAACCTATAGGCATGAAGCAAGAAGATTGGGACCTTGTAGATAGAAATTCTAAGGGTTTGATAAGGCTCTATTTGGCAGACTCCATTTTTTTGAATGTGCATGAAGATAAGACTGCATCTTCCTTTTGGAAGAGACTGGCATCTATTTATTAGGGGAAGTACTTGGTGAATAAATTGCTCCTAAGGAAGAAGTTGTACACTTTGAGAATGCAGGAAGGAGGGTCTATAGTTGATCATTTGAACACATTCAACATGTTGATTGCATAGTTAACATATGTTGGTATGAAGACTGATGAAGAGGATCACTGTATGCTTTTATTATGTTCTTTGCTAGACTCTTGGGATCACCTGGTGATGGCTATTGGGAGTACAACATCCAATTTCAAGATGGAAGATGTTGTTGCTTCTTTGTTATCAAAAGAGATGAGAAGGAAATCTTTTGAGATGGCAAAGGAGGCTCTTGTTGTTAGGGGCAGATTGA
This sequence comes from Sequoia sempervirens, assembly GCA_007258455.2. Taxonomy (NCBI): domain Eukaryota; kingdom Viridiplantae; phylum Streptophyta; class Pinopsida; order Cupressales; family Cupressaceae; genus Sequoia; species Sequoia sempervirens. The sequence goes on from VDFB02000008.1 coordinate 342,718,760, forward strand.
AAGAAAAAGGCAAGAAGGACAAGAAATCTAAATCGAAATCAGAGGGGAGATCAAAGTCTCCTGGCAAGAAGTCCAAGGTGAAGTTCTAGAACTGTGGGAAACCTGATTAGGTCCAAAAGGATTGTAAAGAGGAGAAAAATAAGAAGAAGAAGAGCTCTTCCGATAATGATTCTTCTCAGAGTGATGCAGACACCTTCATTGCAGCCTTGGCAACGAAGGCATCAGATGATGTCCAGCTGATTGATTCTGGAGCATCTTTCCACATGACATCTCATAGAGACTAGTTTACAAAGTATGAAGAATACGATGCTAGAAAGGTGTACTTGGAAAGTGATTCAACTTTGGAGATTGTTGGTCGTGGAAGAGTTAGAATCCAATTCCCTGATGGAAGAGTGAAGGGAATCAAGGATGTGATGCATATACCAAGTTTGGCTCAAAATATGTTGTCTGTCAGTAAGCTGAATGATATTGGACTGCAAGTCACCTTCTCTGGAAATGGCTGCAAGATTACTAGAGGCTCAATGGTGCTAGCAAGGGGTGCTCATGTTGGTACCTTGTACAAGCTGGATGCACATGTTCAATCTAACAGTGTCTTTGAAAAGTCACAAAAAGATACTCATGGAAGAAAAGAGTGAAATGTTCCTAATTGTGTAAACTCTATGGAAGTTAAACTTCCAACAGAAAAGACTATGCTTTGACATCATAGGCTAGGCCACATTGGTGAGAAAGGTTTAAAAACCTTGAAGAATAGAAACCTGGTTGGGGGGCTCGAAGACTGTAACCTCGAATTTGAATTTTGTGAACATTGTATATATGGAAAACAACACCGTGTTTCATTTTTTTCCAGTCCTCACAAATCTTTGCTTTGCTTGATTACATTCATTCTAATGTTTTTGGTCCAGTGAATTTTCCTTCTTTGTCTAAGTCAAGGTACTATGTATCGTTAATTGATTATTATTCGAGAAAAACATTTGTTTATTTTTTGAAAAGTAAATCAGAAGTGTTCAGTCAGTTTAAGGAATTTAAGAACCTTGTAGAAAACCAGACTGGAAGAAAAATAAAATGTTTAAGGACTGATAATGGTTGTGAATTTTGTTCTGATGAATTTGAGAGGTACTATAAAGAACATGGGATTAAAAGACATAAGACTACACCTTATACTCCACAACAAAATGGAGTTGCAGAAAGGTTCAATAGGGCAGTGATGGAGAGAGCACGAAGTATGCTAAGTAGTACTGTCTTGGAGGAGAAATTGTGGGTTGAGGCTATTGCTATTGCATGTTACTGGATGAATCATTCTCCAAATTCTGCTCTTATTGAGAAAACACCTTTGGAAGCATGGCCTGGTAAGAAGCCCTCTCTGATACACATTCAATTTTTCGGCTGTGAAGCATATGCCCATGTGTTGTATGAGAAAAGATCTAAATTGGAGAACAAGGATGTCAAATGTATTTTTATTGGCTATAGTGCTGGCATAAAAGGATACAAGCTTTGGAATCCTGATACAGAGAAGGTTTTGTACAATAGAAGTGTAATCTTTCATGAGCGGAAGCCTTCTACCTTGGATCTACAGTCAGAGACAAAATCTAAAAAAAAAAAAGGATGTAGTTGAAATTCCTCCAACACCAAGTAAAGAGGAATTGAAAATTCAAAATGTACCTAAAACTGAGGAGAGCTCAAGTAGTTCTGAAAGTTCTAAAGAAGAAGAATAACCTCGGACTCAACAGGTGAGGAGGTCAACTCATGAAAGAAAGCAGCCTAATAGGTATGGGTTCTCTTTGATAGATTCTACTTGTGCCTATGCTTTAATTATAGCACTGATGAGCCTAGGACTGTGAAAGAGGCATTTAGAATGTCTGATTCAAACTCTTGGTTGGAAGCCATGAATGAAGAAATGGCATCATTAGAAATGAGTGATACTTGGAGTTTGGTGCCCTTGACTAAAGGTAGAAAAGTTGTGGGCTTCAAATGGGTATTTAAAAAGAAAATTAGTCTAGATGGTAGTGTGGAAAAATACAAGGCGAGGTTGGTTGCAAAGGGTTATTCCCAGGTAGAGGGAATTGATTATGGGGAATTTTTTTCTCCTGTAGCTAACCTGACGTCCATTAGATTTCTTTTGTCACTTGTAGTAGTGTATGACTTAGAGGTCGAACAAATGGATGTGAAGACAACATTTCTTCATGCTGATCTTGAAGAAGAGATTTATATGTCCTAGCCTAAGCACTTTGTGGAGAAAGGTAAAGAGAAACTGGTTTACAAGTTAAAAAAGTCTATGTATGGGTTAAAGCAGTCATCTAGAATGTGGTACTAGAAGTTTGATACTTTTGTATTGTCTTTGGGATTTGTAAGATCAAAATCTGATCATTGTATGTATTACAAAGCTGAAAGTGATCAAGTTCTTATTATTGCTCTCTATGTTGATGATATGTTGTTCATAGCAATAGAAAGTTGATGATTTCTAATCTTAAGTCTCAATTGTCTGCTAAGTTTGAAATAAAAGATCTTTGTGCAGCAAGGTATATTCTGGGGATGGAGATAACTAGGGACATCAATAATAGAAAACTTTGGCTCAGTTAGAGTAAGTATATCAAGACTGTTCTAAAGAGATTTTGCATGAATGATTGTAAGCAGCAAGTTGTTCCAGTTTTGTAGGGAACAAAGCTATCTGTCGAAGACTGTCCAAAATCTCCTACAAAGATGGAGGACACGACCAGTGTACCCTATGCTAGTGTGGTTGGCAGTCTTATGTATGCAATGATCTGTATGAGGCTAGACATTGCTCAAGCAGTGGGAGTACTTAGTTGGTTTATGGCTAATCCTGGAAGGACACATTGGTATGTTGTGAAAAGAGTATTCAGATATTTGAAGGGAACTTCAGAATATGCTTTGTGTTATCATGGGAACTTGGTTGAATCATAGAGGACTCTTAGCATTCGAGATTATGTGGATTCTGATTGGGCAGGGGACATTGACGGTACAAGATCCACCAGTGGATATACTTTCATGTTGAATGGTGGTGCAGTGAGTTGGATGAGTAAGCAGCAGGCTGTAGTCACTTTGTCCACTATAGAGGCTAAATACATGGCAGCTACACATGCTTGTAAAGAAGCAGTTTGGTTAAAACGTTTGTGTTCTAACATTGGTTTTGATGTAGGGAAAATAACTATTTTCTATGACAGTCAGAGTGCAATTTTTCTGGCAAAGAATCCTACTTTCCATGCCAGGACGAAACATATAGATGTACAAAACCATTTTGTACGAGAGATGGTGGAGGATGGAAAGGTCATTTTGGAAAAAGTTGATACTCTAGAGAATGTTGCAGATGCATTGACGAAGCCAGTGAGCACAGACAAGTTCAGGTGGTGTGCCAGTTCGATGGGCCTTAGTGCCCATGATTTTCAATAGTTTTGTTGAGCTTTGGAGGTGCCTGTGTGATCTTCGTCAAGTGGGAGATTGTTAGAAATATGTGCCTCAATCGCACAAGCTGAAACCTCTAAGGGAGCCAAGTCAGTGTGACATCTTTTGTGTTTGGCCGACTAGCAACTTTGGAACCTTATGGTTTGTACAAGTCACTATGATCTTGCTTCAGTTTTTCCGAATGAGCCTATCGCTGTGAAATTTCATTCGGTGTGACTTTTCTATCTCTCACCGCCCGTGGAGATCTCTTACCGACTGTTGGTGTTTATCGGATATCAGGTAGACTTGGCCAAAAGGTTTATGTTTGAGTATGAAGTCTTACCGATATGAATGTCTCGCTGATAGTTATCTTTTGGAGTCATCAAGGTAACGAAAGGGGTCGCTATGAACTCTTGGCGACACAAGTGAGTCTCACCGATGCTATGGGATGCATTCGATATGATTCCTAGCGAAAGGTGGTCTCGGGGTAGCCTGGAGACTTCGGTATGAAGTCTTAGTGGTGAACGAAGTCTCACCGATGGTGAAACATTGTGGTGTGAGTTGAAGACTTCTGAGTAACGTCTCAGTGAAAGCGATAAGTCTTGCCGACTGTTGGATGTTTCAGAATAACATAAAGAGCTCGGTATGATCTCTCAGCAAAGGACGATAGTCTCGCTGATGGGAATTCTATTGTCTATGTGCATTTGGAGCTTCGGTATGATGTTTCACTGATAGCGATAAGTATTGGCGATAGCGATACAAGTAATCAACTTTAGTATGAGGTATGGGTGACATGGCGAAGTCTGAACGATAGCTTTCTAGACTCGGAGTAACATCTTGCCAATAGTATGGACTCTTGGTGGCATCGGGGAGACACGATTAGTGTCTCACCGACATGTCAACACATGTTAAACTCCTTTGACCGAGCGATGACCATCCTACATGGCTTGTTTTTGACCAATCAGAGAAGCCGAATGGGAACTGCTAGCAGTTGGACTGTTGTGGCCGTTACCTAGAGGAATTTCAACATATTGGAAGTGACATGGATTTACTCTGGATTTGCAGATGATGTTCAGTTGGATGATTAGTTCGACGCATGTATGTTTTATGTATTGTTCAGTGTGTATCAGTGGGAATTCTATTCTGAGAAGACTGTAACGTGAATGTTATATACAAGGTTGATCGTTGTGAATGTTGCTGTAAATTGACATCAGAAAGATAAGTCTGATCTCTGTATGTAATTCTTATTATTGTAATACAAAGTGACTTCTCTTGGTATGGTGGGTTTTTCTCCCATAAGGGTTTTCCCATGTAAATATGGTGTTCACCTATGTATGATTATTTCTCTATTTCTGTTATTGCTTTCAAGTGTATCTTAATTGGACTGTAATTGAAAATTTAAAAGTATCTCTGCATTCTTCCCTAAGGTTTTGACATTAGTAGAGTTGTTTCTTCACTTAGCTTTCCTTACAAGTTTGGATTCAGGTGTTCTTGTGTGTGGAAGGTTAGCTGGTTGTGTAGAATGAATATATTCTTGAAACAAATAAAAATGTACACTCTATGTTTAGGGGATAGAGCTAACAAGTTTCTTCAAGCTTTATTTAAGGAAACCTTAGAGGTCTCAATCCAAGGATGAATGAGGGAAAGAGATTTGATAGAAGGGGTGTCCTAGGGGTGTGATTAAAGATAATAAGAGGTTCACCACCAAGATAGGGCTTGGAAAGACAAGAAATGAATGTAACATGGAAAACCTATCTAGATGACCTAGGAAATGAAACTGAAAAATCATGATAACAAACTAAGCATGAACAAAGGTGCACCTGGAAGAAAGATGAGGTCAAGAAAAACTCCAAAACCTTGAAAGATTGATCTTTAATGCTCACTAGGACTCATAGATAGTCTGGGTGATTGAGTCCTAGACTACAACTTTTTTGCCAAAATTGGATTCTAGAACTACTAAATTAGGATCTATAGAATATTTCTGAAAAATAGTTATACTGGGACTCATATGCCACAAGTGGTTTATCAGTTTCATTTTTTCACGAAGTGTCCTAGGAGTAGAATTCTAAAGTGAAACTTTATGAGCCTCTAAATATGGATCAAATACACTTTTCCCCACTAGTTTCATGTGTAGATAGGTTGGACATCTTTCTCTGGATCTTAGTTTATGTGAGCCTTGACAACTTTACATGACAAAGTTTTTGCAAATTTTTAATCTTGATACTTTCAAAGGCTTCAAATCCACTTTTTATTCAACTTATAAACCTTGAATCACACAAAGAGAGAGAGAGAGAGAGAAAGTTTTTTTTTGTTATGAAATATGGGTGTTCCTTGGTCAAACCCCATTTAGGTAATTAAACCTTGTGATGAAAGAATGAAACATGAAATATGAAACATGAACAATGATACCTTGAATGGTGTCTCAAAATGTAGGTCTACAATATAACATGAAGTGGCCATTAAGAATGTAGATCTTGATCTTGAATTGCATATGAAATAATACTCAACTTGGATCTTGAATTCTCTATCACAACACTAGCTCAACAAGATGCTTGATGCATTATGCCTTTGACATGATGATAGATCTTGAATTGCTACAACAAGTGATGAATTTTTTTTCCCTTAAATGCTTTAGAAATGCTCTTGAATGTCATTGAATACTCTTATGAAGTCTTGTAATCACAAAATTTCTATTAGGAATTCTCTCCTGAAATTCTTAGGTGAAAATGAGTGAAATAGCGTTGTATTTATACTTGTTTATGCTAAATTTCTTCAAATTACAACACTACAAGCCAACATCAGATCTAGGAAGATAAAGTCTCACCAAAAATTGAATTTAAATTAGGTCCTAATTAGAGTGTGACTCATATGCCCAAGGTGGCCTATGAGTCCCAGTGGCTCAAAAGTGGGGCACACACTCCAAGACAGGTCTTGTTTAAGGTGAAATTCAAAATTAGTTGCCAACCTAGGTGGGACTCATACACCCAAGATGGAATATGAGTTCCAAACCACTAAATTTGGAACACATGACCCAAAAAACTGAATTATGATTGGTCATTTAATAAATGCTAGGATTATCTCCAAAAAACTATATTTAATAAGGCTTGTGGATGCAAAATAGGGACAATTAAGACATAGATAAGCCCAATTAATTCATAAAACCCTAGATTAGTGTGAAATTCTTAGGATACACTTTATGACACCTTAAATAAGGTAGCATTAAGTTTATTTAATTTATAAGGGCCCAAAACCTAATGTGAAGGTGTAAATAAATACACTAAATTAAGGTAAAATTAGGTCTATTTAGCTTGAAAGGGACCTAAACCTAATGTGAATGTGTAAAACACATTACAACACTAGATCAAGGAAACATTAGGTCCATTTTAATGTTAATCATTCCCAAATCAAGTGTGAAAATGTAGAGGGATACATTTTTCTACATTAAAGTAGACATTCAAAAGAGGTCCACATGTACTGATGTGGATGGTATAGGATGGAAAAGATCAAGGGGGTGGTCAAGCCCCCAAGATCCAAAATCCTATGTCAAACCAACATAAGAGAACAAAGGGACACACACAAGGTGTACAATATGCAACAAAACAAGATATACAAAAATGTAATGTGAAAGGAAAAGAAAGAAAGGTGGATCAAATTTCGATCATTTATCCCACACATTGTGGATCAGATCTAAGCTCTTTGTCCAAAAATGCATGCTCACTTTGAGGCGACATAAATTTAGGCTTTCCGCTGGGTGAGTATCCAAAAATTTGAGACACATATGCATGTGGACAGTATGCGCTCATAGACACAAGCAAGTGGCTATATGAAATTCATGCCTAAGTTTGGCTCCTATATGTACAACCAAAGATATACCTCTTAATAACTTTGATAAGGTGCCACACAATAATGAAAATTGAACTTCATGAGTCAAGAAAATACTGATATGCTTGAGAGCCATGAACAAATAGCATGGCACCACAAGTGAGCAAAGTATGTTATGCAAGGTTGCCATGTAAAATATATTGTAAATGTGAAAACGTGTAAGGTACGTTCAAAGGGATTTTTCCTAGTTCATGTAAGGTCTCCTCCTAGGGAACATCATGCCTAATGTCTCCAAGAGAGGAAAATTCAAAGACATATCATGCTTTCAAAGGAAATCAAACCAAATGACACCACCAAGAAAAGGACACATCACAAGAATAAAGAAAATCATACAATGAAACATGAGTGCCGATGTATGCCACCAATTTAAAGTGGTTGCTAGCACCATTGTTGTGAGAAATTTATTTAAAGTAGAAGAAGACATGAGAGGTTGTTTGGAAATCCCTATTCCAAGTCATATGTTTTTGAATGAAACCTACATCATGAATAAGTATGTCATATGCGAGCCAACTTAATGCATGTCATTCACATCCCAAGCTTTCTCTTATATTTACATGAAAGGTGGTAAACTAGCCAAAAGAGACAATGACAAGTGACATACGAGGACAAGTCTACCTGACCCCTTGCCCCACTTAGTGCAAGATAAGGATGAGTCAAGATGATTGATGAAAGAATTGAAAGTCAGTATCAATTAGAGGAACTAGGTGCTTCAACGCAAGAAAGAGCACCACACTCCTTAAGATGTTGAATTTTGTTAGCCAAAGTCTTACATTCATTCGTAGAATGGCCATGAAATCTATGATATCTAAGAAAATCTAAGGTGCAAAAAAAACTCTCCTAATGCCAAAACTCATAGAAGAATGCATATATGACTTTAAATTTTGCAACTATAGTTCAATAAGATACACATAAAAACAATAACAGAATAGAGAAATGGACACATACACAATTAGAACACCAGATTTACATGGGAAAACCCTTATGGGAGAAAATCCCACCACACCAAGTAAAGCTTCTTTGTATTATAGTAAACAAAATTACATACAGAGATCAAACTTCACTTCCATATGTCAATTTTATATTAGCAACATTTTCCTAATCAACATTGTATAGAACATCACTGTTACAATGATCTTCTACAACATACAATGAAATTTGCACACATAGGAAAATAATCTACTCAATCAATAAATCCTTTCTCAAAACTAAACTATTTTTTTTCCACAAGTGGTCTATTCATTTTCCACAAAGAATGGTCACAATAGTTCAACTGTCAACTAGTTTGCATTATGCTTCTCTCATTGGTTCAAATAGACCACATAGGATAGTCATTTTCTCAAAACATTATCAAATGTAATGCTTATCGGTGAGGAAATAGAATGTATCTCATGGATGCCAAACTATCCATTGACCATCATATTCTCCACAACCTTCTACTAGTCTATCGCTCAAACTTGACAAAGTCTCCCTGACTACAGGACCATCAGCATGACCAGTGTTGTCGATGACAAACAAAGATATCATACTAATAGTTCAAGTCTCCCTGATATCCCAAAGAACACCAAGACTGCGTACATTGGAAAGAGTCACACTGACTTTCATCAAGAGAAGATCCATCAACAAGAGTAATACTATCGGCATTAGGTCAAAAAGTCTCACCGACAAACCAAGTCACCCTGATCACCTCATTGGTAGGAGTCACACTGATGTCGAGACCCATCGGCAAGAGTAACACCATCAAAAATAGTTCGAAATGTCAAATCAATAGTTCAAGTCACCCTGACATGTCCATTGGCAAGAGTCTCCCCGATGATCTCCTTTGGAAAGACATCTACCATCAGAACAAGTTTGGAATCTCACTCTGATAGTTCAAGTCATACTGATGACTTCCATCTGAAAGATAGGTCTAATGTCACACCAATTTGATCCCTTCAAGACTTTAGAACAATCCTACTTATCAGCAAGACATTCTAGAGGTCTCATCGATTCTTCTCTTTCAAGAATTCCATGTTAGTAAGCTTGAGGCACCTTTTCCAACAATCTCCCACTTGACGAAGATCTTACTGACACCTCCAAAGCACAATGAAACTACTATAATTCATGGGCACCAAGGCCCATCAAACTGGCACACCTGTACTTGTCTGTGCTTATTGGTTTCATTAATGCATCTACAACATTTTCTAGTGTATCCACTTTTTCTAAAGAAACCTTTCCATCCTCCATCATATCTCATACAAAGTGATATTGCACATCAATATGTTTCGTCTTGACATGGAAAGTAAGATTTTTCACTAGAAAAATAGCACTCAGGCTGTCGTAGTAAATTGTAATTTTCCCTGCATCAAACCCAATGTTAGAACACAAACATTTCAACCAAATTGCTTCTTTATAGGCGTGTATAGCTACCATGTGACTTTCCTCTTTAGTGGACAAGGTGACTACAACCTTCTACTTACTCATCCAACTAACTGCACCACCATTCATCATGAAAATATATCCACTGGTGGATCTTCTACTATCAATGTCCCTTGCCAGATCAAAATCCACATACACACAAATGTTGAGAGTCCTCTGTGATTCAACCAAATTTCCATGGTAACACAAAGCTTACTCTAAAGTTCCTTTCAGATATCTAAACACTCTTTTCACAACATTCCAATGTGTCCTTCCAGGATTCACCATAAAACAACTAAATATTCCCACTGCTTGGGAATTGTCTAGCCTTGTACAAACCATTGCATACATTAAATTGACAACTGAACTAGCATAAGGCACACTAGTCATGTCCTCCATCTGAGTAGGATAATTTGGACAATCTTCAACAAATAGCTTCTTTCCCTGCAAAACTAGAACTAGATGTTGTCAATCAGTCATGCAAAATCTCTCCAGAATAGTGTTAATATACTTACTCTAGTTGAGCCAAAGTTTTCTACTCCTATCGCTGGTTATTTCGATTCCTAGAATATACATAGCTGCACCAAGATCTTTCATTTAAAACTTTGCAGACAACTGATATTTTAAATCAGAAATCATTAACTTACTATTGCCTATGATCATATCATCAACATATAGAGAAATAATAAGAACATGATCACTTTCATCTTTGAAGTACACACAATGATCAGATTTTGATCTTACAAATCCCAATGACAAAACAAATGTGTCAAAATTCTATTACCACATTCTAGGAGATTGTTTTAATCCATACAGAGATTTTTTCAACTTGCAAACTGTATTTTGTTTACCCTTTTCCACAAAGTTCTTAGGCTAAGACATATAAATTTCTTCTTCAAGATCACCATGAAGAAATGTTGTCTTCACATCCATCTGTTCAATCTCTAAGTGATACACTACTACAAGTGACAAAAGAAATCTGATAGACATCAGCTTAGCTATAGGAGAAAAAATTTCTCCATAATCAATTCCCTCTACTTGGGAATAACCCTTTGCAACCAACCTCACCATATACTTTTCAACAATTCCATCCAGACCTATTTTATTTTTAAATACCCATTTACAGCCAACTGATTTTCTGCCTTCAGGCAAGGGCACCAAACTCCAAGTTTCATTCTTTTCTAATGATGCCATTTCTTCATTCATGGCTTCCAACCAAGAGTTTGAATCAACAATTCTAATTGCCTCTTTGACAGTCCTAGGCTCATCAATGCTTGAAATTAAAGCATAGGAACAAGTAGAGTCTAACATAGAAAACCCATACCTATCAAGTTGCTTTCTTTCATGATTTGACCTCATCACGAGCTGAGGCTGAGATTGTTCTTCTTCTTTTGAACTCTCAAAAATAATTGAGCTCTCCTCAGTTTTAGGTATATTTTGAATTTTGAATTCCTCTTTGTCTGGTGTCAGAGGAATTTCAAGTACATCCTTTTTATTTTTTGATTTTTTCAATTTTGTCTCTGACTACAAATCCAATGTAAGGCTTCAACTCACAAAAAATAACACTTTTTCTATACACAACCTTCTCTATATCAGGATTCCAAAGCTTGTATCCTTTTATGCCAATACTATAGCCAATAAAAATACATTTAACAACCGTGTTCTCCAATTTAGATTTTTTTTCATTCGGCACATATTCATATGCCTCACAACCAAAGACACAAATGTGTCAAAGAGAGGACTTCTTTCCAAACCATGCTTCCAAAGGTGTTTTCTCAACAAGAGTAGAATTTGGAGAATGATTTGTTAAATAACATGTTGCAACTACCTCATCCTATAACTTCTCCTCCATCTCAGCACTACTCAACATACTTTGTCCTCTTTCCATCACTGACCTATTGAACCTTTCAACAATTCCATTTTGTTGTGGAGTGTAGGGTGTAGTTTTATGTCTTTTAATTCCATGATATTTATAGTACCTTTCAAACTCATCAAAACAAAAATCACCACCATTGTTAGTCCTTAAACATTTTATTTTTCTTCTAGTCTGATTTTTCACAAGGTTTTTAAATTCCTTAAAACGACTGAATACTTCTGATTTACTTTTCAAAAAATAAACAAATTCCCTTTTTGAATTATCATCAATGAACAATATATAATATCATGATTTAGACAAAGAAGGAACATTTACTAGACCAAAAACATCAAAATGTATGTAATCAAGTAAACCAGTAGATTTATGAGGACTGAAGCAAAATGAAACATGGTGTTTACCATATATACAATGTTCACAAAATTCAAATTCAAGGTTACAGTCATCAAGCCCGTTAACCAAGTTTTAATTTTTTAAAGTTTTTAAACCTTTTTCTCCAATGTGGCCAAGCCTATGATGCTAGAGAATAGTCTTTTCTGCTAGAAGTTTAACTTCCATAGAGTTTTCACTATCAGGAACTTTTTACTTCTCTTCACGAGTAGCCTTTTGTGACTTTGTAGAGACACTATTACATTGAACAACAAGTGCATCCAATTTATACAAAGTACCAATACGAGCACCCCTAGCCAGTACCATTGAGCCTCTAGTCATTTCGAAGCCATTTCCAGAGAATGTGACTTGCACTCCAACATCGTTTAGCTTACTAACAAAAAGTAAATTTTGAGCCAGACCTGGTATATGCATTACATCATTGATTCCCTTAATTATTCCATTAGGGAACTAAATTCTGACTCTCCCACAACCAACTATTTCTAGAGATGAATCACTTTCCAAATAGACCCTTCCACCATCATATTTTTCATACTTAGTGAACTAGTCTCTATGAGATTTCATGTGGAAAGATGCTCCAGAATCAATCAGCCATACATCATCTAATGCCCGAGTTGCCAAGGCTACAATGAAGGCGTCTCCATCACTGTGACAAGAATCATTGTCAGAATTCTTCTTCTTCTTCTTCTTTTTCTCCTCTTTGCAATCCTTTCGGACATGACCATGTTTCCCACAATTCCAACACTTTACCTTGGACTTCTTACCATGAGACTTTGATCTCCCTTCTGATTTCAATTTGGACTTCTTGTCCTTCTTCTTTCCTTTTTCTTTCAATCTGCCTTGAATAGTAAGAGCCTCCTTCACCATCTTAGAATATTATCTTCTCATCTCTTCTATTAACAAAGAAGCAACAAGATCTTCCATCTTAAAAGTGGATTTCATACTCCCAATAGCCATCACCAAGTGATCCCAAGAATCCGACAAAGAACACAACAATAGCATACAATGATCTTTTTCATCAATTGTCACACCCAAAGATGCTAACTGATTAATCATCATGTTGAAAGAATTCAAATGATTACCAATAGACACTCCTTCCTGCATTTTCAAAGAGTACAACTTCTTCCTCAAGAAAAACTTATTCACCAAGGACTTGCCCTAATAAATAGCTCCCAGTCTTTTCCACAAAGAAGATGCAATGTTTTCTTCATGAATGTTTAGAAGAATAGATTTTGCCAAACAGAGCCTTATCAACCCCTTTGATTTTTGATTTTTGAGGTCCCAATCCTCTTGCTTCATTCCCATAGATTTTTCTCTAGACACAGCAAGCCAAAGATCATGATCAACCAACAGATCTTCCATTTTTAGTTTCCACAACTCAAAATTGTTTCTATTGAATTTCTCAATTTCAATCTTTCCTGATGTGCTTGCCATCTTAATTTGTAATTTAAATTACCTGAATTCTACAAGACTCCCACTGAACAAAATTGACACAAAACACCTAACCTACCCACAAGGATAAGACAACTGGCTAGGCTCTGATACCACTTGTAAGGAAAGGTAAGGTGCAGAACGAACTCTCCTAATGCCAAAACTCATAGAAGAATGTAGATATGACTTTAAATTTTGCAATTACAGTTCAATAAGATACACATGAAAACAATAAAAGAATAGAGAAATGGACACACACAATTGGACACCAGATTTACATGGGAAAACCCATATGGGAGAAAAACCCACCACACCAACTAAAGCTTCTTTGTATTATAGTAAACAAAATTACATAAAAAGATCAAACTTCACTTTTAGATGTCAATTTTACAGCAACGAAATTTCCTTGATCAACCTTGTATAGAACATCATTTTTACAATGCTCTTCTATAGCATATAATGAAATTCACACACACAGGAAAATCATCTGCTCAATCAATTAATCCTTTCTCAAAACTGAACTGTTCTTCCACAGATGGTCTGTTCATTTTCCACAAGAGAACGGTCACAATAGCTCAAATGTCAACTGGTTCACATTTTGCTTCTCTCATTGGTTCAACACAAACCATGTAGGATAGTAATTTGGTCAAATAGTTCTCAAATGTAATGCTTATCAGTGAGGAAAAAAAATGTGTCTCACTGATGCCAAACTATCCATTGACCATCGCATGCTCCATAGCCTTCTACTAGTATATCATTCATACTTGATGAAGTCTCCCAAACCACAAGACCATCGGCATGACCAGTGCTATCGGTGACAAATAGAGATATCATACTGATAGTTCAAGTCTCCCTAATGTCCCAAAGAACACCAAGAACAAATACATTGGCAAGAGTCAAACCGAAATTCATCAGGAGAAGATCCATCAGCAAGAGTAATACTATCGACATCAGGTTAGGTCTCATCAACAAACCAAGTCACTTTGATCACCTCATCAAAAGGAGTCACACCGATGTCCAAAACCATCAACAATATTAACACCATTGGAAATAGTTTGAAATGTCAAACCAATAGTTCAAGTCACCCCAGCACATCCATTGGCAAGAGTCTCCTCGATGATCTCCTTCGGCAAGACATCTACCATCGGAACGAGTTTGGATTCTCACTCCAACAGTTCAAGTCATACCAATGACTTCCATTGGAAAGAGAGGTCTAATGTCACATCAATCTAATCCCTTCAAGACTTTAGAACACTACTACTTATCCACAAGACATTCCAAAGGTCTCACTGACTCTTCTCTTTTAGGAGTTCAATGTCCATAAGCTTGAGGCAACTTTTCCAACATCATATGTAGAAAATGAACTCTTGTAGTCTTTTGTGACCTTTGAGGGAGAGATATCAAATGATCTTAGAGGAGTCTCGACAAGATACTCTCTTGATTAATAGTACAAGATGTTGCTTTATTTTTTGACAAAGATATATCTTGCTTAGTACAAGATGTCATACAGTTTACACAAGACTTTTTAGATTGTGATATTTTATACCCTCCTTTATAGGAGGGTGTAAAATCTATAAAACTCAAATCATTAGTGTTTTGTGCAATGAAATTTATGTTAAGCGAAGATTTCTCTATTTTTTTCATTTCTTTCAAAGGATAATAATCAATACCACTAGTTTCTATTAGTTCATGATGCACTAATGTTAAAGTTGGCTTAGAGGAATGTTTTCTAAGAGTGTTGATATTAAGTGAAGGCTTGTTTGTTTCTTTTGAGGGACAATATCAAAGACCATTAGTAATTCCTTGCGTGTTAGGCTCTATAGAGACACAAATACCTTTTTCTCTAGCACGACATCCATTTCCACTATACCCAAGTTGTTTCATAAGTTTATAACCTTTTCCATAAATATTTTTCATTTCTTTTGGATTAAGTGTTTGCTCATAGTCTATCTCATCAAATTTTGTTGTGTACCTTGCATCTTCTTCTAAAGTGGTTGAAGTGGATCTAAGGGTCTTCCAAATTTTGTGTTGACATTACTTCTTTTTCTTTTCCCTTTTTATAATCATTGTCTATGATCTTTTATTCACCCATGAATGATGTGAAATCTAAGTAACTGAAATCATCTTCTAGAAGCTTCATGACTTCCTTAATATGTTTCTCTTTGTCTAAGTTCTCTTGCTTCTCTTCTTTCATAGGTTCTATGTTTGAAGTTGGAATTAATGTGTTTAGAGGACTTTTCATTCCTTTTTCAACTTGTAAGCAACTTTTAGGCTTGCGGTCTATTTAAATTTGGTATACTTTATTGTTATAGACACACTTCATGATATGATGAATAGTTGAAGCACTACATGCATCTCATGAATCCAAGGTCTTGAGGCATAACATGAATAGGATTTTGTAAGGTAGCCTTTCCAACTATAATAGGAAAAATAATCATACCAAGTGATTGCTTTCCTACATTGTCAAATCCTTGGATCGATAAGGAATTATGTTCAATTCTTGATTTATCCATGGAAAGTCTATCCAAAAGGGTCGCACTACACACATTAAGGATGGAGCCATTGTCAAAAAGGGTTCATTTTATACCCCACCCATCATAGATGGCTATCATCATGAAGGAATCATTTTTATTTCTCATCTCCAAGGGAGGTAGCTCATGTTGATGAAAAGTAATGTCTATGTTGTTTGGTATTATAGCTTGAATTTGGGTTGCTACTTCATATGATTGCATGCAATAGGGGGTAGGAACTTATTGTAAGGAACTTTGAATTATGTTATGATAATGATGGGATACATGGATAAGGTACCACAAGGATATCTTAGTAGGATTTTTCTTAAGTCTTTCAATAAGATCATCTCCTTTCCACTTTGTAAAGGCAAATGAGGAGGGCCAGGCACGATAGGGTTAGGAAATGGGAGAGATGTTGAAGGTGTTTGTATTGGTCATGGATTGTTTCTAGTGCTATATGTATGAGCAATGGTGTTATAAATTAGGTACTATGAAACATTATTCTTAGGTGGGTAAAGGATAAGTTTAGGGTTTTTTTGAGTTTCAAGTTTGTGTGAAGGTGGGTAAAGGATGAGTTGAGGTTGAATAATATTAACTTTCGTTAGTGAAGGAGAGTTTAATTTTACTTCATCATTTTTATCTAATGAAACTATATCACTATCATAAATGTTATCATTTTTTTGTAGCATGATATCCTCCTGAGGAGGAGAGTTTTTAGGAGAACTACAAGCTAGATGTTCATGACATTCAAAGGTTGGTTCTTCTAAAATGACTTCATCACAAGTAAGGGAGTTATCACTAGTTGGATTGTCTTTTTTATCAATGATAGTATTTCTTGTTCAATAGTGTTTTCCTAGGAGAAGAGATACAAATAGAACTCTAATAACTCTCCTTTTTTTGATCTTCTAACATGAGAATAACTTCCTCACAACTAGGAGAAATACTAGGAGAAGAAAAAATATGATTGTCATGATTATCCATGATTTCATTCTTGTTTTATAGGGTCTCATTCTCTTGTAACATAATGCATACTATATTAGAAGAGCTTCTAAAAGGTTCATCACATTCCATGATTATATTTTGCAAAGTAACTTTATCACAAATAGGGCAGGCATCAAGGTAAGGTTAACTATCATTGTTATGCTTATGAATATTGGATCCTTTTGGTCAAATAGATCTTTCCAAATGTTAGGGACATTAGGAAGGAGAGAGATAATGTTATCAATTTCAATCCACATTTCCTCCTAACAAATGTGATTTTCATGATTGTTCACTATTCTACCCTCTTTCACTAAAGCATTCTTATAATTAGGGGAGGTGTTGAGAGATGAATTTATACTAAGTAAATTAGTGGAAATGATCTCATCTTCTTGTGTCATAATGTCTTCCCAAGGGGGAGGAGGAGAAGTCCAAACTATACTTTCATGATTCTCAATGATTGCATCTTCTTTCACCAAGATACCTTCGTCACTAATAGGAGAGGTATTAGAAGAAGAACAACTATGATGTTCATGGTTGTCTATGCTTATATCCTCTTCTTGTATTATATCATCCTCACTAATGGGAGAGATAATAGGGTTCAAGATAGGCAATGCAATATTAAGGATTGTGTCAATGGTTTCATCTACTTGCTCTAATATGTTCTCATAACTATGAAATATAGTGGAAGGATGGCTAACAGGTTTCTTGATGACCTCATTGTTGTATTCTAAATTGATCTCATCAGAGGGGATGTTGTACTTATGCAATCCATTTTTAACCATATCAAAACCACATCTCTTAAAAATGAAACATTCTATCATGAAATATTAAGCTATCTAAAGTATACATTGCTTCAAGTAAAGTGAAATGCAATGACCTAAAGTGAAATGTGTATTTATGCAATTTTTAGATTTGAAACAAGGAAATTTATTGATTACACTATGAAACAATCTGAAAATGAAATTTTGTAAATGTAAATTTGAAATTAAGAAACGCCATACCAAAACAAAATTAAGCTAAATCTTATGAAATGCATGTAACAAAGACTCAACAAGCTAAAATAGTAATTTAATGATAGAAAACAAAAATACAAACATGATGTTTTTAATGTTGTTAATGATAGTTTCAGTTCTGATTTGGGACTAATTCACCCAAAGGGGTTTATGAGTCCCATTCAAGGTTTTTGTGGGGTTCAAACAGTGAATAACAGTCGCCACAAAATACCTAGAAAATAGGAAAAACAACTTGTATTGGGACTAATCACCCAAAGGGGCGTATGAGTCCCATATTAAGGTTTTTGCATTGATTTCAACAAATTTTGAAACCTATATACAATTTAAATAATGATGCAAGATTCAAAAAATGCAACCTATATGCACTTTCACTAATACAAGATTTAGAAACCATAGATGCAAATTAACTAATGAAATACCTAATGCAAGGTTAATGTAAGCTAGATATAGGACTATGATGCACTCCAAATCAAAAGATAAGATGTTCTAAAGGGATATGTGCAGGATCATGATGGGCCAAAAAGTGGCAATATGATGGGTATGTGGCTGACGACATTATTTTTTACCCAAAATTGATGAAATGAAAAGGGTTATTAAAGGAGATACTCAACTTTCCACCAATATAAATTATGCTTTATTTTGAATTTAATAAGTAATTATTATTTATTTTCTATTTGAATTAGGACTAAAGTCTTGATTGATAGGTTGATTGAAAAACATCTATATCTTTCAAATGGTATCACATTTTTTGAATCCAAAATATGTGTCACATTTTATGGTTCACATACTATAGGATCAAAAAAATAAAAAATGAATTTGATGAAGTTTTGAGCAAGCTAAGGTGGTCAGACATACGAGTTTTTATATTATTTAAAAGTTGTAATAAAAAATTCATAATTAATTATTTACTTGGAAAAAAATTACAAAAAAATATGTATCACATTGGTACATGAGTCCTCTACTTATATCTAAAATCTTATAAAAATATATTATCATTTTATTTTGGTTAGGGTGGTCAGACAGACACCTACGTCTTATTTTTTCCTTGAAATTTAAGTACTACTGCATTGAAATTTCCTATTTTCATGAAATATATATATATACATATAAACAAACCTATTAGTTTAGAAACTACATTCAATTTTCTACATATTCTCTTCTTACATATTTTTGAAATGATATATATAACTTATTCAAATTTTTACGTCAAATTGCCTAACTCTGATTTTTCTAAATTTTTTGCCACTTAAGGGCTTGTTTTTTCCATGATGATCTTGCACATACCCAAAGGCTAGGTTAACCAAAATGAAATGAAGAAAATAAGTGTTCCACCTTTTGGGAGGTGGAACAAAAACTAGGTGTTTAGGGACCTAGACCAATTCTCTTCAAGTTTCATTCAAGGAAAACCTAGAGATTTCAATCCAAGCATGGAATAGGTGAAAGAGATCTGCTAGAAGGGTTGTCCTAGCGATGTGATTAAAGATAATAATAGGGTGCACAACCAAGCTAGGGCTTGGAAAGATATGAAATGAATGTAACATACAAAACTTAAATAAATGACCTAGGAAATGAAACTAAAAATCAAGATAACAAACTGAGAATGAATAGAGGTTCACTTGGAAGAAAGATAACGTCAAAACAAGCTCCAAAACCTTAAATTCTTGATCTTTAATGCTCACTGGGACTTATACACCAATTTGGGTGATTTAGTCCCAAACTAGGGTTTGTGTGCAAAAATTGGAATTTGGAACTACTAAATCAAGATCTACAGAAAAAGTTTGAAAATAAGTATATTGGGACTCATATGCGATAAGTGGCAGATCACTCTCATTTTGTTATGAAGTGTCTTAAGAGTATAATTATAAAGTAAACCTTTGTGAAACTTATAAGATGGATCAAATAAGCCTTTTCCCACTGGTTCCATGCAAACAGGTTGGATATCTTGCTCTCGATCTAAGTTTTTGTGAGCCTTCACAACTTTTGCAACTTTTACAACTTTACAATCTTAATACTTTTGAAGGATTCAAATCCACTATTTCTTCAACCTATAAACTTACAATCACACAAAGAGAGAAAAATTGTTGTTTTGTTAGGAAATAGGGGTTTTCCTTGGTTGAACCCCATTTCAATTATTAAACCTTTTGATGAAACAGTGCAACATGAACATGAAACATGAACAATGATACCTTGAAAGATGTCTTGAAATGTATGTCTGAAATCTAACATGAAGTAGCCATGAATAATGTATATCACGATCTTGAATTGGATATGAAACAATGCTCAAATTGGATCTTGAATGATACATCACAACACTAGCTCAACAACATGCTTGATGCATTATGCCCTTGACATGATGATATATCTTGGATTGCTGCAACAAGTGATGAAGAAACATGCCCTTGAATGCTTTAGAAATTATCTTGAATGTCCTTGAATACTCTTGTGAAGTATTGTAATCACAAAGTTGCTATTAGGAATTCTCTCTTGAAATTCTTAGGTGAAAATGAGTGAAATAACCTTGTATTTATACCTATTTATGTTGAATTTCCTAAAATTATAATACTATAAGCCGACATAAAATCTAGGAAGATAAAATCCTGCTAAAAATTGAATTTAAATTAGGTCCTAATTATAGTGGGACTCATACACCCAAGGTGGCATATGAGTCCTCGTGGCTCAAAACTAGGGCACACACTCCAAGACATGTCTTATTTAAGGTGAAATTCAAAATAAGGTCCCAAGACCTAGGTAGGAATCATATGCCTAGGATGGAATATGAGTCCCAAACAACCAAATCTAGAACACATGACCCAAAACACTGAATTATGATTGGCCATTTAATAAATGCAAATATTATCTCTAGAAAAATGCATTTAATAAGGCTTGTGGATGCAAAATAGGGCCAATTAAGGCACAAAAAAGCCCAATTAATTAATAAAATCCTAGATTAGTGTGAAAGTGATAGGATACACTTTATGAAACCTTAAATAAGGAACCATTAAATTTTATTAGTTTATAAGGCCCCAAAACCTAATGTGAAGGTGTAAATAAATACACTAAATTAAGGTAAAATTAGGTCTATTTAGCTTAAAAAGGCCCTAAACCTAATGTGAATGTGTGAAACACATTACAAAACTAGATCAAGGAAACATTAAGTCCATTTTATTGTTAATCATTCCTAGATTAAGAGTGAAAATGTAGAAGGATACATTTTTCTACACTACAGTTCTTTTTATGTATGATGTTGTGAAGGAGTTGTTATATTTTAGGGTGTTGATGGAATATTATATATGGTGTTCAAGTGATGTATGTTGTCTGTGAGTTGTCTTTGGATCAAAGGAAGCATTTACTTAATTGTTTAATGGTGGTAATAGGTTCAACTGACCTTGGGTGTTTACACTAATTGTGAGTATGATTCGACGTTTATGGAAGAACGACATGGTGTATATGAATAGATTTGGGTCTAACTTTAGTTTTGTTGTGGTCCACCTTCATTCCTTTCCATCATAGGAATGTTTTAGTGTCGATTTGGCCTAATTTGAATTTTCATGATTGACGTGCATAACTGACCTTGTGAATTATTTTCAAGGTTGAGGATGGTATACATAAATTTTGAGTTGATGGAGAATCAAGTTGAGAAGTGTGTGATACAAAGTAAAGAGATGTGAAGTGTGAAAGTGTGAAAAATCAGAGTGAGCTTTAATGCCTTAGACTACTAGAAGTAGTGATCAGAAGTTGTCTACATTCTACAAAGAGAATGCAGATGTTTTGGTGAAGTAGTTGTGAATATTTTTGTTGCTTTAAGATGGATTTTTCATTGTAACATTCTTCTTTTTTATTATTTCTAATCTGGTAGTGTGCCCTTCTTTTCTTTTGGGTAGTGAGCCTCCAAATAGTGAGCCTATTATATTCAATGTTGTAGGGTATGTGCAGGATCATGATGGACCAAAAAGTGGCAATATGATGCATATTTGTAGGGTATGTGGCTGACGACTTTTTTTACCCAAAATTGATGAAATGAAAATGGTTTTTAAAGGAGATTCTCAACTTTCCACCAATATAAATTATGCTTTATTTTGAATTTAATAAATAATTAATATTATTCATTTTCTATTTGAATTACGACTAAAGTGTTGATTGATAGGCTGATTGAAAAATATCTATAGCTTCAAACAAAATCACATTTTTGAATCCAAAACATGCATCAAATTTTATAGGATTTAAAAAGAAAAAATGAATTTCATGAATTTTTGACCAAGTTAAGGTGGTCAGACATACGAGTTTTTATATTTTTTAAAATTTGTAACAAAAAAATTCATAATTAATTATTTACTTGGAAAAAAATTACAAAAAAATATGCATCACATTCGGACATGAGTAGTCTACTTATTTTTAAATTATTATCATTTTATTGTGGTTAGGGTGGTCAGATAGACACCTACTTTTTATTTTTTCCTTGAAATTTAAGTACTGCTGCATTGAAATTTCAAATTTTCATGAAATAGATTTTTTTATATTTTTTTGAAAATAAACCTAGTAGGGGTATGTGCAAGATCATCATGGAAAACATAGGCCCTTAAGTGGCAAAAAAATCAAAAAAATCAGAGTTAGGCAACTTCATGTAAAAAATTGAATAAGTTATCTATATTAATTCAAAAATATGTAAGAATAGAATTTTTAGCAAATTGAATGTAGTTTCTAAATTGCTAGGTTTGTTTAAAAAAAAAAAAATCAATTTGGTGAAAATTTGAAATTTCAATGTAGTAGTACTTAAATTTCAGGGAAAAAATAAGAAGTAGGTGTCTGTCTAACCACACTAACCACAATAAAATGATAATATTTTTTTATAATATTTTAGATATAAGTATAGGACTCACGTCCCGATGTGATGCATATTTTTTTGTAATTTTTTTCCAAGTAAATAATTAATTATGAATTTGTTAATACAAATTTTAAAAAATATAAAAAACTCGTATGTTTGACCACCTTAACTTGGTCAAAACTTCATGAAATTCATTTTTTCTTTTTTTAATCTTATAGTATGTGAAGCATACAATGTGATGCATGTTTTGGATTCAAAAAATATAATACTGTTTGAAAACTATAGATGCTTTTCAATCATTCTATCAATTAGGACTTTAGTCGTAATTTGAATAGAAAATTAATAATAATTACTTATTAAATTCAAAGTAAAGCATAATTTATATTGGTGGAAATCTGAGAATCTCCTTTAAAAACCCTTTTCGTTTCATCAATTTTGGGTAAAAAAAAGTCATTAGCCACATACCCATCATATTGCCACTTTTTGGCCCATCATGATCCTGCACATACCCGTAGTTTAGAAACTACATTCAATTCAAGATATAGATTCCATTCTTACATATTTTTTAAATAATATAGATAAGTTATTCAAATTTTTACGTCAAGCTTCCTAACTCTAATTTTTCTGAATTTTTTGCCACTTAAGGGCTTGTTTTTTGCATAATGATCCTACACATACCCTGCAATTACTTTATATTGTAAGCTAATCCTCACTATGGTTTTTTCCTTCATGGTTTTTCCATGTAAATCTAGTGTTCTCATGTGTTTGGATGTGTTTGCAATACTTTTTCTCATGTTTACATTATGCTAATGCATGTTAAGGGTTTAATGGTTGTTAAGGGTTTAAGGACTAATGGAAATCTAAATGTTAATGAGGGTTTTGATGTTTTAATGTACAACTGATTCACCGTCCTCTCCTTTTTCTTGTGCATTCAACAATTTTCTCTCACACCTCCCTAATAACAGTTGTGTTGGAATGATAGTCTCCCTCCTTGATAGCCTTGAAAAGGGTGTCTCGAGGTCATTTCTTGCCATTGCTTTATGTTGATAATTTCATTGGAGAAGTTTTACAATAAGTTCCACATGTCACTCACTTTTGTCGATACTAAAGAAGAACTAGAGGTTCTTGCCTATTCGTTGGGGTATACATACATAGAAGGTGGAGGTGTAGTAAATGTGCTAGGAACTGTTATGTTTTTTGTAACAATTTTGGTGGTGATTGTAATGAAAATATCTTTCTTTTCTCTTCACCAATTCTTTGAAAAATATCCATTGAAATGAATCTTGTTAATGCTTGAGCATATTTATAATTATTGGCCTTTAAGTCAAGGAGGACACATTAATGGTGTTCCTTAATATTGGTGCATGTGAACTTTCAATTCAATACCCACCTTTGACACTTTTTGAAATTTTAAAAAGTTACAGATCCAAATCTTTGTTGGATATTGGTTTTGAGGACCTTGAAAGGTTTCAAAAAAGGTTTTGAAACCTCATGAATCTTTTGAAAAATACTTATTTTGAAAATAATATTTCACCACGAGCTTTAAATGCGGAATCAAAATCACTTTTAAGAGAATTTTATGAAATTGTCAGCTTTTCCTAGGGTTGTGAAAACCTTTTCAAGTTCTGAAAAAGGTTTTAAAACCCATAAGAAATTCTAAAATTCCTTTTCACCACTCTATATCTTCAAAAGTCCTTCAACATTGTATTTCTAATGAGAGTTTATAAAACTTTGGACATGTCAATATTAATTTTGCCACTTCACAATGGCTCCAAACATAGTTATGAAAATCTCATCGAAAGCTAATAATGTTCTCAAAACTTGGTAAAGGCTGAAAGAAAATAAATAAGTTAAACTTAAACAAAGAGACATCAAAATATCACTAGTTTCGAATAACCTGGTTATAACCCAAAAGGGTTCTCAGAACCTCATTGGAACCTAACAAAGGTTATTAAATTATCAAAACTTCTAATAATATTTAAATAAAATGGGTTGACAAAAACTGAGGCAAAAAATCCTATGGCCATGATTTAATCATTTCCCTTTGTAAAATTAATCTTTAATATTGATTACACATCGATTGAATTATCTTTTAAAATTATGTTTTTGACTGATTAAGATTGTGTTGACTTTAATAAACAAAATTATTATGATAGTTGAATAATGTATTAAATCTAAATTTATATTTAATGGATTGAGCATAATAGTTTCTTATGTAGGAAGAAAATTATTAAGAAACATGGGAAGAGTTTTCTCTTGTGATTTATGTGATTAGTAGTTTCACTTTGGAATTTATGGTTTTATAAGATCTATCCAAATCTGAAAAATTGAGTGAGATTTATGGTTAAAGTTTAAACATATTAGTGTCTTAAAAGTTATCATATATGATTTGTACAAAACTATTAATGCATTTTTCTACATTACAAAAATTTATTTTTTTGAATTAATTTAATAGAATTGGTTAAGATCAATCTAAGTTAATGTTTTGAATAGTAAATTAATCCTAAGTATGAACAAGATGCTAGTGCAACATTGTTGAAAAATTGTGTTGTCATTGATTTTAATAGAGCATTGTTGCATTAATGTCAACCCCTAAGGAAGTAAATGTGTTGGTTGCATTATGTTGTCATTAGTATTGATGAGCTCAGGATATGCTCATAATTTGAGTATCATGATGTGCTTTTAATATCTCTACTTTTACTGCTAATAGATGTTTTAAATATTTTATTAAAGACTTTTTATCCAAAATGGGTAGTATCCTGTAGCAATACATTCCTACAATCCTGCAGCCCAATATCTCCATGTGTCTTATTAATTACCCTATTTGACTTCCCAAATGACTGATATAATGCATATGGTTTTTGAATAATGGGATAGATTTAATATATGATTAATGAATGTATTGTGTTGTTTGCCACAAATGCTTTCTTTTGCCTCTATCGCCTTTTGCATCGCAGGTTGTTGAAGGGAGCATGAATGAGTCAAGCGTAGTAGACTGCGGCCTTGCAGTAAAGTCCATTTGTAGCACGGTGTCGAGGAAGTTGTTCCAGCGAAGACTCTCTGTCCGGGTTGTTGGGAAGAAACTGAAATGATCATTTAATCTGGAAAGAGTGGAATGCTAAATTCTCTTTGGATCAGGTTGAATGGATATACTTTCATTTATGAGAAGTCTGTTCCTCGGTTTCATGATACATTTATGTCCACATCTTTCTCTGTTAGAGTTAGGTAGTTAGTTGCTTTTCTGTATTAAATAAGTGTTCCTCCTGCGTGAGTGAGCATGCATAGCATGCAAAATTTAGTATGATAATAAGAAGCAGAGTATGTAAGAATCAATATTATGATAAGAGATAGAGTTTTTTGTTAGTTTTCATATGAGCAGAACAATGTATACCATTTTGAGTTTATGAATAAAAGCTGATGAAGTTTTGAGTTCAATCCTTGCATAATTAGTTGATGCTTGCTAAGGGGGCCCACTTAGTAAGTATCTGTAGTTAGTTAGGTAGTTTTTTATTTCCTGTTGATCATAAGTTAGATTTCCTTCTTGAATTTTTAGTGCAAACTCAGTCTTATATTGTTCCTCTAGCATCGGGAATCCATCCCTGTGTTTGTTCCTACAGCATAAGGCCAGTTCACAGTTTGTTTCTCAGTTATAGTTGTTATGGTTTCTGCTTTGATTAAGTTTAGAAGGCTTCACATTACATTCCTATAGCATAAGTAGAATTCCTTTCACACATTTATTTCTGGTAAATTATGACTGTAGACAGTTCTTAGTGCACATACAGTGCTACTCCATTTCAAGTATATGTTCCCTGGTTTGACAAAGTAAATGAACGACCATGAGAAGATGTCAGATGCCTGTTGGAATGTCCAATTCCCAAGTTAGGATTTGCCATGAATTTTATATCCTTTTGTGGGCTCGACCATTTTTGGTGCCGTTGTCGAGGATGGTGTCAAACTAAGAACCTGTCATAAGTCATTGTTAGCAGTAGCTTATTTGTTATTCAAGAATTTTCAAATTCCTTCAATTCACCATTCATTCTATTGCATGCATAGAAGAAGAGATGCTCTGGGAAGGTTCCTCCTTGAAAACCTATTTGTTGAATTTCCATTTGACCCAGCTGATGAAGAACCTGAGGAAAATCCATTTGCTCTGATACTTTAGCAAGCAAATATGGCACGTAATCCACCTAATCCACCTCCTGGTTTTGAGTTTCCCATTGTTACCCAGCAAGACAATGATAACCTTAAAAATATTCATTCTTCATTACTTCCCAAGTTCTATGGACTAGTTACGGAGGACCTAGAAACTTTCTTATTTGAGTTTGATATCCTCTATCGCAGCTATGATTACACTTTAGATGCTCACAGGCTAAAGTTGTTTCCTTCCACTTTGAAGGAAGGAGCCCTTAGATGGTTCATGAGTTTGGGAAGAGGTTTTGTCGATAGTTGGGCAGTCATGCAAACAAAATTCCTTGAGAAATACAAGGAATATTGTAAGAGTCATAGTAAGGGAGATGATATATTCAGAATTCAACAAAAGGAGGATGAAAGCGTAGAAGACTATATCTTAAGATTCTTGTTTTCCCTGAAAGAGAATTTAGACCATACTCTCAATAAAGAGTCTCAAAAACTACTCTTCCTAAGAGGAATCAGTGATACCTATATAAATTCCCTTGACCTGATGGGAGGAGGTGATATAACCCAACTGCCTTGGGATGATATTAAGAAAATATGTCTCAACTACTCTTGAGCAATTGTTAAGAAGGGTAGAGGTCATCAAGCCACTATGGGAAAGTCTTCTATTAATGGATTTTCATGGATGGAGAGCACAAATTTGCCATATGATTTCAAGCAGGATATCATAAACAACATGGCTACATAGTTGGATACTATGCAAGCTCGAAAGAAACATGAGGAAGCTTAAGCAATCTTGGCAGAGTTCTGTCTACATTGCAGACAGAAGAAACGGGATTGTAGATGTAAGATGGTGGCTAATGTGGAGGCTAAAATGTTACCTACTAACTTTAAGATGGCAGAGAGTGATGATGATCAAGTATTCTTCATCACACAAAGGTGACCATGGGCTCAAAGACAAGGTATGCCTCAAGATCCTTTAACTTTTGGTAATCCTTATTCTAATTACAATAATCAATGGCAACCTACATATGGCCCAACACCACCTTGGAATACTTCTCAACCACACTGGTATAACTATCAAAGCCCTCAATTGCAACCTCCTCAAGGAGGTTGGCAGTAGCCATATGGACAATGGACCCCACCTCCAGGTAACTGGCAGCAGAATCCTTAATGGAGAAGTCCATAGCAATGGAAAAATCAATTCTCTGGATCCCTGCAAGCTCAATAGCCACAACCTCCAGCTCTCATGCCACCTCCTGCAGCACCTGCAGCTAATACTGGGCCTCCAAAATAAACCCCTATGCCTGCTCAACCATTGCCAAATCCTAATAATAAGCGACAACAGCAACAAAAACCTATGTATTTTGCAGAAGCCAATCAGTATCCAGCTTATGCCCTGAATATTCATGATATCCATCTCAGGTCTAGAACCACTCTCCCTGCTCCACAACCGCCTGTAATAACAGAAATTCTAGATTCTGCATCTAAACAACCCACTGATCCTACAAAACATATACCTGTATCAGATACTGTCTCTAAGGAGCCTGTCCTACAGCATCAGGCCAAACCACTTTTTGCTCAGAGATTGCAAATTACTACATCCAAGTCTATGGAAGAGCCTACCTTTGATATTTTGGATCAGTTGAAGAATGTACACATTCAAATTCCTCTTTTTCAAGCCATTAAAGATGTCCCAATTTATGGAAAAGCCATTACGGAGGCCTATTTAAAGAAACCACGAAGAAAGAAAAAGGATCCCCAAACTATCCATGTTCTAGGATAGTTGGCAGATATTATGTTAGGGAAGGTAGTCATTCCAAAATATACTAACCCTGGGAGTCCTGTGGTACAAATAAATATTAATGGCTAGATAGTAAAAAAATATTTTGATTGACCTTGGTGAAGCCATCAATGTAATGACCAAGAATACAATGGAGTATTTGAATATCTTAAACATTCGGTCTACACCTACCATCCTGCAGCTTGCTGATAGTTCCACAGTAAAACCTGATGGAATGGTAGAAGATGTTATTATCATCCTTGAGTCTTGGGAATACCCAACAAATTTTACCATATTGTCCACTAAGGAAACTTTGGGAGGATATCCTATCATCCTAGGTAGACCATGGTTAGCTATGGCTGATGCTTTTATAGGATGTCGTTCAGAAGACATGACAATTTCTGATGGTCAGTCAAGAAATAAATTGACTTTATACCCACCTACTCAGCCTCAGCCGTAACGCCCGCTGTGCAAACCCTAAAGAACACACACAATGCAAATTTTTATTAAAAAAAAACAATTTAATTAAACATGCAAATATCATTAAACCATAATCACATAACATATTACATATCATTAACACACTTAGTTCTCTAGGGCATGCGAGGTTACATCGCAACAATTAAACATAAATAAAGATAAAGATTACAACACAACCATTTATTTTATAACAACCATAAACAATGATACATCCAATAACCATGATGCGAGTATAATAAACATACATAATACATCCATGATAAATCTCTTAATAGAGTTACAAATGATCCTAACTATTACATCATCGTTTTAATGTTACATTACAATCTCCTGATAAATGAATTACATTGAATTTCCCAAACATGTGGGATGCTACAAATATAATGAAATCAGAATTATAATGTGAATACTGGTACAACTCTAGCTGCGGAAATGCTGAGAAGACAAGATGTTGATGGGGAACCCAATGAGTGTGGAGCACATTCCACCCAACCATGTGAATTACAAGTAACTCACCCCCCCGTGCTCAGAGGTGACGAGGAAGAGAACCCAACTATGAATGTCAAACCGACTCAACAACAACATGATACAAAACAAGTACAACCCAAAGCATATAATGAACAACCATCAACGTTCACAAATCACATAACAAGTTAAAACTAAGAACTCATCACAATAACATGAAGTACCACCAATTAACAATCATGAAACAAATTCACAAGAATCAAAAGCATCATAAAGATACAATATCCAGAGGCAACTACAAACAAAGCACAAGGGTGTGAAGTGGAGAGTGTCATTGCATAGCTCTCATGGGATCCCCTGGCACTTCCTCCAACTGAGGCACCGACACCCATCTATGGACCTCCTGGCCCTTCCTCCTAACTGAGGCGCTGACACCATAAGGTAGCTCATGCGGAGTCAATAATCTCTCATGAAGACGAGACTATGACTTTGCCGACCACGACCTACTCAGTCTATCACTAGTCTACGGTAGCCCTAATGCATAGATGAGGAATCCAGTTTTAATTATCTTGTGTGTTTTACTACCCATCCCCCTAAATTCTATTTTTAGGTTATCACTTGTTTAACTACTCTTACGTGGGTTCCCCTGAGCCCTTCCTCAATCCGAGGCGCCGGCACCCACGAAGAGCCACTCTCCCTATGACCCCTAACATAAATCAAAACTAGGCAAGGGTTGAACTAACATTAATAAAGCATAAACCAAATCTAAACACACAAGGCATTAACCCTCTCGCGATTACTCATAATCAAAAGTCTTACAAAACCGTTCAACCCTTCCAAACATAAACCAATAATGCTCAAAAGCATAATCAAGAGGAGAATAACACTCTAAATGACAAGCCTCTAGAACAAGGTATCACAGACCAAAACGGTTCCCACATCGACAACACTAAACAAAGAAAACATAACATAAAAAGAAAACTCAAATTACATTTGCAAGGTTGCACCATTAACTTCCATCCCAAACAAATAATTAAATTAAATCACCCAAACAGATCCTTAAAGAGGTTCCAAATCTTAATCATAACCAATTCATTTGTCTTGATATAATTCGCAACAATAACCTAAAACTTATATTCCGTTTTAAAATATTTTCTCAACCAATTCGAACAATAAAATAATACCTTCCAAACTATAAATACCTAAGTATAAATATTTTTAATCATTTTAAACAAAATACACAAATTACCTTTTTATTTTTTATTTTAAAAAAAAAAATATAATTAAAATAATATTAAATAAACTAAATATATATATAAATATAAATATATATTAAAAAAATATTAAATAATAAAAAAAAACATGAAATAAACATAGGGTCGGCCCATTCACTGTACGCAGCAATCATAAAGACTGCTGCACATAGCAGTCTTTAAGACTTCTATGTACAGTGCGCAACCTTTAAGACTGCGCAGCAGTCTTACTGACTGCTATGTACCGTATATATGGCAGGAGAGAGGGTCGAGGGTACGACTTCAGTCATCCCTTCACCCTCCCCTACACTTTTAATTTTTTTGTTTTTAATAATTTTTTTAAATTTTCAATAAAAAAATTATGAATAACAGACAAAATTTTGAATTCCAAGAATAAATTTAAAACACATATTTTTTATTTTTTTTCCATGAAAACTAATAAGACGTACGACCGACGCCTAAATAATTTATAAATATAAAAACAATATAACCAATATATATATATATATATTAAAATATATTGAGTTAAAATACAGATGGTAACTACAAATAACAGAATAAAAGAAAAAAAATACAGAGTAATGAACAGACCAGCCATACTTAAATATATATATATATATACAAAACCCCACATT
Organism: Sequoia sempervirens; assembly: GCA_007258455.2. NCBI lineage: Eukaryota > Viridiplantae > Streptophyta > Pinopsida > Cupressales > Cupressaceae > Sequoia > Sequoia sempervirens. The sequence continues at coordinate 342,750,202 of VDFB02000008.1, forward strand.
TATAATTCTCAATATGGAAAATCATTTTTTTTTTCCTAAAATCCTAGAATATTTCAGAAGTTAAAGGTTTTTGTTTTGACAAGTTGGAAGCTTTTTTTTTTTAAATTCTAATCTAATATATTTCACTAGTTTTCGATTCAAACAATAGTTTTTCTTTCTTCACACAAATCATATTTAATAAAAATTTTTTTGTTTTCTCTGAAGCAAAAGATGAAGGAGGAAATACTAGAAGGAAAATATAAGTGGAACCTAGTGTCCAGCGCTTATTCGAAAGTCTGAAGATGCTTGCTTGATTTTGATGACCTCAAAGAGCTCCTTGTTCGTGCTTCCAAATCTCCTCTCCAGAATTTCGCCCTCGAACTCGAATCCAATTCTTTGTTCAAAAAGCTCTCCAAGATAATCACCAGAAACAGATTGAAAAACCCCTACTAACTCTCCTCAAAATTATAGCAAAAGATTCCAATCTCCTTTCCAAAATTTCAAAATACAAAACCAATATCTTGTGCAACTTCTGTAACAATAATCCTCTGTCTCCCTGAAAACTCCCAATTTTCTTAATTAAATAAAAATATATTGTCCATCTCTTCCAAAAACTCTAAAAATCAAAATAAAAGAAAACAATTCTTTAAAAGCCAGCTTTTTACTCAGATCTGTGTTCTTATTTCCTCTCACAATCTTTTTCAGTCTTTTATTTGTTTTATTGTTTTAATTTCTATTTTTACCACTTTACTTGCACATCACATTATCTATTTAATTTGAATAATTTATTCTAATAATTATCCTCCACCAGATAATGGATTAAAATAATTAAAACACATTTAATATTTAATTATCATTTAATTGGAACACATGACTTTCAAAATAGTTAAATTAGTTAAATATTTAAATAGAATTTAATCTAACATTAAAATAAACAATTATTTCAATCACTTAAATAAAATAAATCATAACCTATAAAATGCCACCTTAAATAAAATACGACAAAACACGTAACACAAAACACAAATGACAACAATTACACAAAATAAACAATACCAAACAAACGAGACGATCTGACATCATGGGACGGGATGACTTCATTGTCACCTCTATTTCAACATTTAACCATTGGGCTATTGGTGCTCGCCATGTCCTGCCGAAGCAGGTGGAATCGAGACTTGTACCTACAATACCTGCATACAGATGGATTCGTGTACATGTGCATACATATATATATATATATATATATAATCAAAGCATTAAATCAAAACATTGCATTGTGAGAAGGAATCGCAGCGTAACAGAGCACTCGCAAGCGAGTGATGCTAAACTGTCCTTCATCACCTCTATCCTAACAATTATAATTTAACTGATAAAATAACATTTCTAAACTAACAATTCATCATATGACATAATTCATTAAATCATTGCATCATATCATAATTCTAAAAATCAATTAATATAACCATAATGTCATATGAAATAATCAAATCCTCAAGTAAATAAGCATAATCACCAACAGTCTACTAATCAAACCACCAAACCAAACAATAATAGTATCATCACAGTATCAACCAAAGCACATAAAATAATAAGTCTAAACAGTATGAGGGGTATTACATCAGCCAAACTTGTCTCAACCAATTTGGCTAGATTTAGGAGAGGAAACTAAAGAAGTTAACTCATTGGCCCACCTAATGATGCTGCAAACTAATCCATTTTCACAACTCCAGAGTGAGGATGACATGCTTTTACACATCTTGCAGTCTAACCCTGGTTTGAGTAGTCCATCTACTGTAGATAGCTATCCTCAACAATGTTTCCTACAACAACTAAATTCTACGAGCCTACCACCTGAATCTCCTGCAGCTTATCATAATTTACTTCCATATGAAATACAGACACCACCTTTATCAGCAGCCTCCATGAATGATCTTATCAAGCAAATAGAAGTGTCTCCAGGCCATTGTCTGAACATCAATAATAAGCTGTCTCAATCTCAACAAGCTACCCTAGTCATAATGTTGCAAGAACAACACAGAGCTTTTGCATGGGACTATGGGGATATGAAGGGAATAGATCCTCAGCTCTCTACTCATAGGATCTACATTAAGGAAGATTGTTTACTTGTCAGGCAACCTTAAAGAAGGATAAACCCAACACTTAGGGAAATAGTTAAAACAGAGCTCCAGAAGTTGCTTGATGCATTGGATGAACTAAGGAAAGCTACCCTGCAGCATACTGAAACTATCCAACAACAAAGGAAAAAATGGCATGACAATCATATTCGAACTAAGCAATTCTCTGCTGATGACTGGGTGCTGCTCTATGACTCCAGATACAAAGAAAATCAAGGTAAACTCACTACACGATGGCTTGGTCCTTATGAGATAGAAAATGTATTTGATAATGGCTCAGTGCAGTTAGCCACACTAGATCCAGTTCGATTCAAGCTACTGGTTAATGGACATCGTCTTTGGTTGTATCATAAGTCAGTGTCTAAAGATGAGTTTTTGCAGCAGTTTGTTTCAAATACGGCCACTGATCTTCCTACAGCGAAAGGCTTCGGTCTTTCTCCTACATCATCTCTTTAAATTCCACATTGCATGCACATAATAAAGGTTTCCTTTTCAAGGATGCCAAGTTCTCCTTTTTTCCATCCATCACCACCATTCATTCTCTTTTCTTCCATGTCATCCATCCTACCGTACCACCTCATTCATAGTTTCTATTCCAGCTGTCATTTCATGGTGCGCTATGATTTTCCCAGCACGTATGAGCATTAATTGAAAGGTATGCGATATCTTCTCTTAATCACAATATTTATTTGTTTCATTTATTCAACAACTACTATGTACATATCAGTCTTTTTCGCCCATGCTTCATCTGTCCTTTCACCCATGTGTGGACACATGTCAAATTTTAAGTAGGGGGCAGGATATAATCCATTGTAAATCTTTTCTTATGTCGTTGTCACAACTAATAAGATATTTTTATTCTTCTTGTACTTTCCAAATATGGCTGCATGTTTTTTCTTAAACAACATTAACTACTTGATATGAGTAGTTCCTAATAATCATTACATGCAATTATCTTCTGAGTCATTCTTGGAAAAGAAGAGAAAAGTGACAGCAAGACAGAAAGAAGCAAAAAGAAGCAGAGCAGAAGAATTTTCTTTTGAATTTTCAAGAAAAGGTTTGATATTTTGGAATCTCAGCAGAGGTAATTTGTGAATATGGGTGGTCAATTGGTAAGACATGAGCCTATAGCTCATGAGCTCTTAACACAGAATCACCAAACAGTGCAGGAATTCAATAATTGTGGTTGGCTAAACTATTTTCTGAGGTTAGATTCTTTCAATGAGGAAGCTGCTGGTGAATTTTTAAGAACTCTTTCAGAAGGGGAAGCTTCAGTATGGGGTCTGGCAGTGGCTGTAATAGAAGAACAAATTGTTGAAGTAACCAGACTTCCTGTAGCAGGGGAAAATTTATCTTTAGATGTTGTTTTTGCTAAGGAAGAGTTTACAGTACCAACTGATGGACCCTTAGAGGTCTCTAAACAAGGATGCAAATGAGTGTCACTACCCTTTCCATATTCAGAATATGCTGCATTTATAATCAAGTATTTAACCTATGAGGGACGCTTCTCCTATTTACATTCTTACCATTTTAAGTTATTGAGCCATATGAGCCATGGGTTAGCTGTTAATGTCCTGAATTTTTTCTTAAATCTGTTAAAACAAAGTGCCCATGAAACCCAGAGGGGAAGGGATAATGCAATTGCCCATCATGCCCTCATTAAACTGTTGATTGAGCATTCCCTGAGGGATGTGTCACCCTTTTCTTGGAAAGAATTTGTTTCCCAAAAGGGTCTGCAACTTCTAGGGCCGCCTAGAGAAATCCCTGTAGCACCTGCCCCTGCAACATCTATTCTTGCAGCCTCCACATCAGAACCCTTTGCTAGAGTACAAACTAGGTTTTCTAGTAGAAGAGAAAAAGGAAAAATGAAGGTAGGAGAGTCATCTAGGGAAAAACAAACCCCAGAGTCTGACCCTCATGTTCAAACACAACAGTTTTCCTTTCCTACAACACCTTCTCCTGTAGCAGTTCCTCTTGCAACAACACCTATTGCCACTATAGTTTCTCTATCATCCTCTTCTGTTGAGTCTAAACCCTCTAGGCAAGTCAGGAAGAAGAAAGCCACGAGAGTGCCTCCTGCAGCTACCACATTACCAAAAAGAGTTTCAGCAAGGAAACAACGTAAAGTCACCTCAACGTCTACTCAACTTGAAGTTATAATAATTTTAGAGGAGTCTGAAGAATACAACCATGATGATTCTCAGAATGTACCTGAGAATGTTTCACATAGCCCACCTGATGTTCCTGAGGAAATGAAAAATGAACCAATGGAAGTTGACGAAGCACACCATGATACTAATGAAAGGGGAATGCCAAGTCTTGATGACTTGGCTGAGGTAGCTAGGCAAATTTCTAAGAAAATACAATCTCCTCTTGCAGCTAAACAAGAATTCATCTTGCAGCAAGAGGAAGAACAGCCTGAACAATTGGAAGTGTCCAATGAAGCTTCATTGCCCGCTGCAACTTGTCAAACCATGGTTGTCTATAAAAAGACATTTTTGATTGAATTTTTTGAATACCTTAGGACCACATGGAGGCTGATCACATTTCAAACCTTGAGTTTTCGCCATTTAGCCAAGACTGAGATTCAACACAGTCTTTGGGAGGAAGAGAAGAAGAAACTGAAGAGACAAATATAAAGGTAGAGATAGGAAATCCAGGAAATGAAAAAGAAAATGGATGAAATGATGAAAATAACTGGTAAGATTGTGGAATGTAGACCACCGCCTAGAGTCTATGCCATGTGCCTAAAGGAACAATTTCTTTGGTTTCAATTAATGAGAATTTTAAGGGATTTAGATCTTGTTATTCAAATAGCCAAAGAATTTTATGATGCATACCGAGTGGCTCCTAATTGGTTAAAGAATTATTTATGTGAATTTTATTTGCATGGATTGATAATTCCCTCTGAAACAAAGTGGAATCCACTTCTATATATTTGTGACATTCATTTAAGATCACTCATGTCCTGGGCAGCAAATGAAACCAATTATGGCAGACAATTGGAAGCCTATGAAGAAGTTGAAAGGGATGAGCCTATACCATTGCGATCAGAAAGCACAGATCCTTACACAATGCTAAAAACCTGGCTCACTGTTGCATATGGGTTCAACAATCAAGCAGAAAGAGTCAAAATATTTGATGTTAGAAAGCAAGTGTATGAGGAATTCAAAAGCCAACCGTATCTATTTTGGAATCTTGCCTCTTCTAGAATTGAAAAGAGATGGAAGAAATTGACTTTTGGACTAAGGAAATCTGAGCCACATAGTCCCCTGAATTTTGAACCAGCCCTTGGAAGAACAGAAAAGTACATATAGCTTGGTCTTCAGAAGAGGTTCGAGTTATGGTTGCCAATAACATTTTGACCTCCGATTTTAATGTGGCCACTTTATCCCTATCAAGCTACAAAAGTTAATAAGGCTACAAAAGACCTCAAATATGAAAGATGGCAAAATTTCAGAGGTTTCTATTATAAATTTGCGATTGTGCCAAAAATCCATACTACTCCTACAAATTTTAGGGAAACAACCAGGAAGCTTAATGCTGGTGGACCATCATTAGGTTAAGTAGGGGGCAGATGATGAGCTCAGGATATGCTCATAATTTGAGTATCATGATGTACTTTTAATATCTCTACTTTTACTGCTAATGGATGTTTTAACTCTTTTATTAACGACTTTTTATCCAAAATGGGTAGTATCCTGTAGCAATGCATTCCTACATTTCTGCAGCCCAATATCTCCATGTGTCTTATTAATTACCCTGTTTGACTTCCTGAATGACTGATATAATGCATATGGTTTTTGAATAATGGGATAGATTTAATATGTGATTAATGAATGTATCATGTTGTTTGCCACAAGTGCTTTCTTTCGCCTCTTTCGCCTTGTGCATCGCAAGTTGTTGAAGGGAGCATGAACGAGTCAAGCACAACAGACTTCAGCCTTGCAGTAAAGTCCATTTGCAGCACAGTGTCAAAGAAGTTGTTCTAGCGAAGACTCTCTGTTCGGGTTGTTGGGAAGAAACCGAAATGATCATTTAATCTGGAAAGAGTGGAATGCTAAATTCTCTCTGGATCAGGTTGAACGAATATACTTTCATTTATGAGAAGTTTGTTCCTCGGTTTCAGGATACATTTATGTCCACATCTTTCTCTGTTAGAGTTAGGTAGTTAGTTGTTTTTCTGTTTTAAATAAGTGTTCCTCCTGCGTGAGTGAGCATGCATAGCATGTAAAAGTTAGTATGATAATAAGAAGCAGAGTATGTAAGAATCAATATTATGATAAGAGATAGAGTTTTGTGTTAGTTTTCATATGAGAAAAACAATGTATACCATTTTGAGTTTATGAATAAAAGCTGATGAAATTTTGAGTTCAATCCTTGCATAATTAGTTTCAATGCTTGCTAAGGGGGCCCACTTAGTAAGTATCTGTAGTTAGTTAGTTAGTTGTTTATTTCCTGTTGATCATAAGTTAGATTTCATTCTTGAAGTTTTAGTGCAAACTCAGTCTTATATTGTTCCTGCAGCATCAGAAATCCATCCCTGTGTTTTTTCCTGTAGCATAAGGCTAGTTCACAGTTTGTTTCTCAGTTATAGTTGTTATGGTTTCTACTTTGATTAAGTTTAGAAGGCTTCACATTACATTCCTGTAGCATAAGTAGAATTCCTTTCACGCATTTGTTTATGGTAAATTGTGACTGTAGGAAGTTCTTAGTGCACATACAGTGCTGCTCCATTTCAAGTATATGTTCCCTGGTTTGACTAAGTAAATGAACGACCATGAGAAGATGTCAGTTGCCTGTTGGAATGTCCAATTCCTAGGTTAGGATTTTTCGTGACTTTTATATCCTTTTGTGGGTGCAACCAAGTATAATGACTTGTGTCAACCTCTAATGTAGTAATAATGAGTAAGGGGGTATGTGCAGGATCATGATTGGTCAAAAAGTGGAGATATGATGGGTATGTGCAGGGTATGTGGCTAAAGACTTTTTTTTACCCAAAATTGATGAAATGAAAAAGGGTTTTTAAAGGAGATTATCAACTTTCCACCAATATAAATTATACTTTACTTTGTATTTAATAATTAATTATTATTCATTTTCTATTTGAATTATGACTAAAGTCCTAATCGATAGGTTGATTGAAAAAGATCTATAGCTTTCAAACAATATAACATTTTTTGAATCCAAAACATGCATCACATTCTATGCTTGACATACTATAATATTAGAAAAAGAAAAAATGAATTTCATGAAGTTTTGACCAAGTCAAGGTGGTTAGACATACAATTTTTTATATTTTTTAAAAATTGTAATAAAAAATTCATAATTAATTATTTACTTGGAAAAAAATACAAAAAAATATGCATCACATCGAGACATGAGTCCTTTAATTATATATAAAATATTATACAAAAATATTATTATTTTATTGTGATTAGTGTGGTCAGATAGACACCTTATTTTTTCTCTAAAATTTAAGTACTACTGCATTGAAATTTTAAATTTTCACCAAATAGATTTAAAAAAATAAAATAAAACCTAGTAGTTTAGAAACTACATTAAATTTTCTATAGATTCTATTCTTACATATTCTTGAAATAATATAGATAACTTATTGCAATTTTTACGTCAAGTTGTCTAACTCTAATTTTTCTGAATTTTTTGCCACTTAAGGGCCTATTTTTTCCATGACTATCTTGCACATACCCAAGGATTGTGGATATCAATATATTGTGTGGTTGAGATGTTGAGAAGGTGTTAAAGATATGGAGATGGTGTTTGTGGTGCTTGGCTTCCAAGTGCTTTTGAGAAAATTTTGAATAAAAGAAAGTTTAATGTGACAGAGTTGTGTTCAATGTTTTGCTCCACATTTGTTCATGGTTTAAGATTTTCTCATGTGGTTTGGATGTGATTATTAGAGGTGGTCTAAGGTGTTATATCCAGAGTTTCAGGTTCTAGATCATGTGGCAGAAGAAGTTGTATTCACCAGTGTGTGAACTATGAAGCAGTCTTTTCTGAGAGAAATGATATTGCTCTACATTTCTCCACAGTAAAAGTTCTAGTTTTGTAGATCTAGGAATGTTCTTATCATGGTTGTGTCTACCTTCCCTTGAATTTTCATGTGCTAAGTTTTTTGGCACGGTTTTCTGATGTGTTGGATGTCTATGTTAGTATGTCTAGTTGTATATAATGAAAGTGTTCTTGAGTTTTAGGTGGTTGCAATAGTTGTGCATAATATTATGATGATATTGGGATATTTTGAGATGTTTTATGAATAGTGTGGAGTGTTGTGTGGTATGCAAGATGTTTCTAGACCTTGAAGAGGTGTGTTTTGTGTCACTTTTTAGTGTTAATGTAGGTTTGGCTGACCTGGAATGCTAGCACTAATTGTGGAGGATAATTGTTGTTTGAGGAAGTGTTGAGAAGTGTGTTTGCATAGATTTGGGTCCCAATTAAGTAGTGGAATGGTTTGGCTTCACTTCTTTATATTTTGGAAGTTTTTGGTGTCAAACTATTTGGTGTTACATGGTAGAGGTGTATACATTTCCTTTAGGCCGACCTAATTGAGGTCGTTTTAGGTAACGAAGGGTATAATGCAATGAAATTTTTTGTATGGATTGTGTGTGATGAAAAAGATGTGAAATTGATCTAGTTTATTGATCTGAGTGTGAGCCTTAATGCTTAAGACTTCATAATTTAGTGAGCCAAAGGTGTCTACATTTTAGTCTATTTGATGTGTTATTTGTGCTTCAGTGGAATTGTGCCTTCAACATATGAGAGATACATTATTAGAAGTTCAAATTTCTAGTGAGCCATCCCTTATTTATTCTTTCTTCTAGATAGTGAGTCCTCTCGAAATGAGGAACTAATAGTGAGCCTTTCTTTATATTTTTTGGTAATGAGCCCTTAGTAGTGAGCCTTATTGTATTTAGTGTTGCAATTCATATATATTAGTGACCTAATTCTCATTATTATTTTTCCCTTATTAAGTTTTCCACATGAATCTAGTGTTCTTATGTGTTTAATGTGCTTGCATTACTACTTTAGATTTTTACATTCTTTTAATGCATGCTAAGGGTTTAATGGTGAATAAGTGTTTAATAATTAATACAAATCTAAATATTAAAGAGAATTTTTTATGTTTTAAAAGTATACAAATGATTCAACCCCCCCCCTTCAGTTGTCATGTGTATCTAAAAATTGGTATCAAAGTTGTGGTTCCTAGGAATAAACTTAACTGCTTGAGATAGATCAATATGACACATAGGAAAGGTGTTAAAGCTCTCTTGTTTGATGGAACAAATTATACCTACTGGAAAGCTAGGATGGAGTCTTTTTTAGTCTCCATTAGATTTGGTGTTTGGAAGTCTGTTGAAAGAGATTATACTATGCCTACAAATGTACCATCAACTAATGATGATATAAAGGAATATGAGAACAATGGAAAATAAAGGAATACAATCTTGAGTAGTCCTACTAATTAAGAACTTATGAAGCTTATAAGCTACAAGTTTGGTAAAGATGTTTGGAAAAACTTGGAAGGAATCAATGAAGGAGATGACAAGGTCAAACAAATGAAGATGCAGATCTAAAAAGCTAAACTTGACACCCTAAGGATCTCTAAAGATGAAGATATTTTTTCCTACATGCTCAAATTTGATGAAGTTATCAATTCTATCAATAGTTTGGGAGGAAATTTGAATAAAATTGAAATTCTTAAAAAGGTATTAAGAGCTCTATCTAAAGCCTATAACCATAATTTTTTTACTATCGAGAAATCTCAAAATTTGGATCATTATTCTAGAGATTAGATGCTTGGTGCTTTAAAATCTTTTGAAATGACAAAGTTTCATCAATAAACTACAAGAAAAGAAACTTATTTTAATGTATATAAAGTGGAAAACGATGATGGATTAGACCCAGATGATCTTGATGAGGTGGAAGTGAACTTTGTGCTTTGTGAGAATATTGAAAAAGGGTACTATAAAATACAAAGGTAAGATACCTTTCAAAATTTTCAATTGTGGAAAGATGGGTCATTATGCATCTAAGTGTCAAATCAAAGTTACTAATGAAAAAAAAGGATCGTAAGGGTAAATTTTTCAAGAAGAGTTTTTATGTTGAAAAGGGCATTGGTGTATCTAATGATGTAGAATTGGATTATCAAAATGAAGACAATGATGAATGATTGTTCATGGCTTTAAATGTTAGAACTAATTCTACTAATCTTGAAATATGTGTGAAGTAAAGTGCTTTGGAATCAAGTCATAACATTGAATAAGTTGTGTTAGCTACTTTGTTAAAAGGTACAGGATAACTGAGAGGGGGAGTGAATCAGTTGTCACAAAAATTCAAACTTAAAACTTCAACACTTATCAATTCTACAACCACACTATTTAGTTATTAGGTATGAACATGAAATTTAGATAATAGGAAATAAAATCAACACAATAAACACCAAATTTTATGTGGAAAACCCAATGAGGGAAAAATCACGGTGAGGATTAATTCACAATATAAAGAGATAACAAAAATGATTACAAAGGATCATTGTCTGGAAGGGACTCATTGTCTGGATACAAAAGCTCATTGCTTACAAGGAGGCACACTACCTACAAAAATATTTACAAAACAAAATTGGGCTTCACAACAAAAATGAACTGAAAACAGTGCATCTAACAAGTGGTGATATAGTTCTGGTGATGCTCAATAGACAAACTTAACACACTTCATCATTTTCTCTTGCTTGAACTTCACATTCACAATTACCTCATTGATTAAATATTTTAATCTTCAACCCTGTCCAATATATATACTTGATTCAACCACAAGCATCAATTAGGTCAGCCTAATTAGAAGCATTTATTATTCAACAAAAATACCAACTATCGGCTACAAGCTTTTACAAAATCTTTCCAAAATTCAATCTAAACATCCAAGATGCTACATCATGTCAACATGGACCTAAGATAGGTCACACATGTATATCTGCATAAGAAAAATTAATTCACCATATCACGACTTATTCAAGAAGTCAACCAAAAATAGACTTAATTGAAAAATGTAATCAACAGAATAATGTCGATACATTGTATGAGCACTGAAGCACATGATATTCTAAACATACATGCTTTGAAAAATCATAAACTATTTCCCTAAACTGCAAGCAACAACAAAAAATTGTGGATGATTGCAGACTTGAATACCGGAGGGTGCAGCTTGAACACTGATTCAGATACCGGACCAAAATACCTGATCAAGCACTGAATGAGACTTGCAATCACAACATGGTGACATAAATGACAACACAAAACTATAGAGATGGCCATTCTTCTTCACTCTTCTAACAATCTCCCCCTTTTTCATTGATGGCAACATGTGCCAAAATTTTCAAAACACAACATTCTCCCAGCTCACATGACTCTATCCCCATAACTTTATACTCTAACTCTCTCCCCCTTTGACATCAATGGAAAAGGGAGATCAAAAAGGTTGGATGTAAACATATGTAAGTGATGACTTTGTATGTACTCAAAATTCCAGCTTCCCATTTCAAGCATTTAAACAAGAATGATACTCTTTAGATGAAATTTTCTCTTATACCTCTCTCTTATGATCAAAAGAATTAGTTTCTAGGCAAGTACGATTGAATTCATTCTTGCAATCATACCTTCCAAAAAAGATAACTACGTAAAGGAGGATGTCTAATCAAAAGATAGACACAGTCATTCACAATTTTCAACATTAGAGAGGATTCTAGAGAGATCATCTAACTAGACCTTGCAAACTTCCTTAACCAACCAGAAGGTTCTAACCATATCTTCTCTTTTCCTTTGAGTAGTCAGCAATTCTACCTACAATTATCCAACTCTTATTCTCTATTTTCCATCCCTGTCTTTGAAGAAATCAAAGTTCTTTCCAATACTATTCATCTCAACTTCAATATTTTCAATCCTTCTTCTAAAATTATCAACAGCTGTCAGTCACCGAAGACGGTAGCTATAAATGTCAGAATTTTTTTTGATGCATTCTTTTGTCTCATTCATATGTTTAGATAGTACTTGTTTTTCTTTATTACATCTTCTTTCAATCATAGCTTTGAATTTATGCCTTAAGATCCTTCCAACAATGTTCTATCTTCAACAATCTCTACTAGATCATCTACTAAATAATCTAACACATCTAAAACTGAAAAACCTTTATTCAACAAATAATCAACCAACACATCATCAATTTTAAGTTTCTCAACCAACGAGCATGCATTCCACATTTCACCAATCTTCTTCATCTCATCCTTATCTAGTAACATCCGGAAATCCTCTGCATCAGATCTAGATAGAAATTCTTCTTCATTTTTATCTTTTGGGACACCTATTACAATAGTTTTCCTCTTTTTCAGTTTTGGAGGAGACTCACTAATGATAACTTCCAATTCCATCTTACGGGAGGATGAACCCACTTCAAAATGACTTGGTATTGGCATACCAGAGCATATATTTGTTCTTAAGGATGTGAAATATGATCTACAATCACTTACATTATCCACCAATGATTCCAAGTATCTATAGACTTGTTTCCTAATAGGAATACCATATTCCCACACTATATTTTATCCTCCCTATAGGGAGTTCAAAAAGTAAAAGGCCAAGCACATAGGCAAAGATTCAAACTAAAAGGGACAACCCTCAACCAATGACATTCAGTCATTTTTAGATATATTTTCAAGTAATAGGCTACACAAATCAAACTTCTTGTTTTCCTTAACCTTCATATGTACAATATATACAACAATAGTCGATGCTGAGCCTTCATGATTTTTAAAATAGATTTTACAGGAAATTCCATATGGAACATACCTTACAGTCGAATCCGCAAGTGTGTTTATCAATAGAGCTCGAGGGTCTTTGTTAATGCCAATAAGTTCACAGTTTTCTTTCCAAGGAGATCCCCAATACTACATAAGTCAGTAATTGCTTCAATTGCTTCCTTTGTAATTAGGTAGAGTTTTTCCAATATAATGTTGTCGTTCTTGAAACGACTCAACAAGAACAAAATGAAATATTTATTAGCAAACCAAGGAAATTATCCCCATAAATCCATACCTAGGGTTTTTATGCTCTGTAATTCATTTTCCTTTAGCCCTATTTCTATTTCTTTCATATTCCTATGATCAAATTCTTCCAATTCAAATTCTTTCATCTTTAGTCGAATGTTGCCACTCAATCCTCTATCCATCATGGTGCTTAACTTTCTTGAATTCATTAATGTTCAGTCAAGAATTCTTCTTTTCCTTCGCAAACTAAATAATAATTCCTTATACACCATTGATTTTCCCTAATTCATATATTAAATGCAAAAAACATAAAAAAGTTGTTAAAAACTTTTTTCTCAACACATAAAACCCTAATTCAATCTACAAATTATCATTACATGTTTTCTTTTGGTTCCTTTTCCAAAACCTCTGATTATTCATTCTTCACATTCCATCCTTGTGCCAGCCTCTTGCATGCCATTCATCTACGAGGTTTTTAAAATTTTCTAAAAATGCTACCACTAAGACCATGCTAGGTCTAATTCTTGAAGGAATTGTCCATACCAGAAGAGGGTAGAGACACATCAATAGTTTCAAGTTATTCTTCCTCTTTCTTCTTCCATATCTTATTCATCTCTTGCTTCATCTTTTCTTTGTCAATCTTCTTTATTGGTTCATTCTTCTCTACCAGAGTAGACTACTTTCCCTTTTTACTTCTGCAAACCAATGAGATATGTCCATGTTTGTAACAATTATAGCAGACAACATTTTTCTGATTAGTTTGGCCTTGATTACTTCTCGATCTACATTGATTTGCTTTGTGTCCAAATTTGTTATAGGTATAGCAGTAGCCATTAAAGGATTGAGTCATTCTACCTCCATTAAACTTGTTCATCATCACCTGGCTGATCATTGTCACGTGAGATCTACATTCAGGAGCTTTGTGTCCAAATTTCTTACATCCAAAACATTGTCTAGAGAAAGAATCTAGAAACTGATTCATCTTGCTCCTACATTTTGTTGCCTTGTGACCATATTTATTACAGGAAAAACAAATACCATTGAAAGAGGGATACCTTTATGCATTAGGTTTTCTCACATGTTATCTCCTGGAAAACTTTCTTTTCTACTTCCCTTTATCCTGAGTCATTTTATTATCCTTAGAACTTTCACCCCCATCATTTTACAAGCCACCTTTTTCTTTACTCGGTTATTGTCTTGCAAGTAGTTCTCCAAGCTTGCCAGAGTTAGATCTGAAATTATTCTCATAGAGTTTTTCCTTCTCCAATTCTATTCTCAGGTTTATTATCTCCAGTTCAAGTGTAAAGCATTCATCAGACTTATTCTATACATTGTATTAAGCCATTCTTCAATTCTCTTTTTTTCTTCTACAAGCACTTTTAGTCAATTATCTCTTGTTTCAGCTACTCACTCACTTCTTTGTGTTTTTCTTGAATTTCTTTAATTTTTCTTTCAACTTTTGGACACATTCATTTGCATCATCAAGATTTTCTTTCAGATCTCTGTTTTCATTTTCAACTTTGTCAAGATCCTCAAGTGCAGTCTGGAGTTCTTTATCATCCATTTGATCAACCTTTAGGATCTAGCTTAAGCTACTAATCTCTAAACCAAGGAATCAAAGCTCTAATACTGATTGTTAAATGGTGCAAGACAACCGAGAGGTGAGGGTGAATCAGTTGTAACAACAATTCAAACTTAAAACTTCAACACTTATCAATTATACAACCAAATTTTTTTGTTATTAGGTATGAACATGAAATGTAGACAACAAAAGTAAAATCAACACAATAAACACCATATTTTATGTGGAAAACCCAATGAGGGAAAAACCACGGTGAGGATTAACTTAGAATATAAAGAGATAGAAAAACTGATTACAAAGGCTCACTACTAAGGGATCACTGCCCAGAAGGGACCCATTGTCCAGATACAAAAGTTCACACTTACAAGGAGGCTCACTACCTACAAAAAGATTTACAAAACAAAATTGGGCTTCATGGCCAAAATGAACTAAAAAGAGTTCACCTAACACGTGTTGATATAGTTTTGGTGATGCTCAATAGATAGACTTAACACAACTCATCATTTTCACCCTTCTTCAACTTCGCATTCACAACTTCCTCATCGATTACATTTTTTAATCTTCAACCTTGTCCAATATATATACTCAATTCATCTACAAGCATCAATTAGAATTTCCTAATTAGATGCATTTCTTACTCATAAAAAATACCAATTGTTGGCTACAAGCTTTCATAAAATCTTTCTAAAAAGAAATCCAAATGTCCAACACACTACATCATTTCAACATAGACCTAAGATAGGTCACACATATATCCACATAAGAAAAATTAATTCACCATATCACAAATTATCCAAGAAGTCAGCTAGAAATAGACTTATTTGAAAAAATTATTCATGTATGTGTAGGATCATCATGGGAAAAATAGGCCCTTATGTGGTAAAAAGTTCAGAAAAATCAGAGTTAGGAAACTTGACATAAAAATTTGAATAAGTTATCTATATTATTTCAAAAATATGTAAGAATAGAATCTGTAGAAAATTGAATGTAGTTTCTAAACTACTAGGTTTTTTTTTTAAAAATCTATTTCTTGAAAATTTTAAATTTCAATGCAGTGGTACTTAAATTTTAGGGAAAAAATAAGAAGTAGGTGTCTGTCTGACCACCCTAACCACAATAAAATGATAATATTTTTTTATAATATTTTAGATATAAGTAGAGGACTCATGCCCCAATGTGATGCATATTTTTTTGTAATTTTTTTCCAAGTAAATAATTAATTATGAATTTTTTATTACAAATTTTTTAAAAATAAAAAAATCGTATGTTTGACCACCTTAACTTGGTCAAAACTTCATGAAATTCAATTTTTCTTTTTTTAATCCTATAGTATGTGAAGCATAGAATGTGATGCATGTTTTGGATTCAAAAAATGTGACACCGTTTGAAAGCTATAGATGTTTTTCAATCAGCCTATTAATCAGGACTTTAGTCATAATTTGAATAGAAAATGAATAATAATTACTTCTTAAATTCAAAATAAAGCATAATTTATATCGGTGGAAAGATAAAAATCTCCTTTAAAAATACTTTTAGTTTCATCAATTTTGGGTAAAAAAATAGTCGTCAGCCACATACCCATCACATTACCACTTTTTGGCCCATCATGATCCTGCACATACTCAATCATCAAAATAATGTTGATACGCCATACGAGCATCGGAGCACAAGATATTATGAGCATACATACTTTTAGAAATCATAAACTATTTCCCAAAACCACAAGCAAAAATAAACAACTGCGGAGGATTGCAGATGAGAATACCAAAGGGTACATCTTGAATACCAATTTAGATACCAAACCAAAATATCAGATCAAGCGCTACCTTAGACTTGAAATCACAACATAGTGACATCAATGACAATACAAAACTATAGAGATGGCCATTCTTCTTCATTCCTCTAACATACTTCTCATGCTAGAGAGCAAAAGAATTTTTGGATCATTGATAGTGGATGCTCTAATCATATGATAGGTGAAGAAGAATAAGTTTGTTAAGATTGAAAATTTTGATGGTGTTCTTGTTAAGTTTGCTGATGATAAATCAACTAAGATTTAAGGAAAAGGAATAATTAATTTTGATGGTAAGCATAACATAAATTATGTTCTTTATGTGAAGGTTCTCCAACATAATCTTCTAAGTGTAGGAAAAATGTGTAGTAAAGGATATAATCTTGTATTTCAAAATTGTGGCTGTGAAATCATAAATGGAAGTGTCAATATTTTGGATGCTACTGGAACAAGGATAGGAGGTAATGTCTACCAAATCAAAGGTAATGGTGAAAAGTGATTTATTTCTCAAACTAATGAAATTTGGATATGGCATAAAAGAATGGGTCACATCCATTTTGATAGCCTAGCAAGGATAAGTTGTACTAATTTTGTGAGATATTTTCCAAAGATTACAAGACTATCAATGCAATCTACATAGAATTTCAAATAAGAGAGAAAATAAAGGAAAGATTCAAGAAAAAATAATACCATAATGAGAAGCTCATGTGGTGATAGGTATTTCATGTTATTAATTGATGATTATTCTAGAATGGCTTGGGTTACATTTCTCAAAGAAAAATAAAAAATCTCTAGAAAAGTTTAAAGCATTTAAGGCTATCGTTGGGAATAAAATGAATTTAAAAATAAAATATTTGAGGTCTGATACAAGTGGTGTGTTTACTTCAAATGAGTTTTAAAATTTTGGTAGAAAGAATGTAATAAAGGGGCATTTTTCAGCCCATACAACTCCTCAGTAGAATGGAGTTGTGGAAAGGAAAAATAGAATAGTTCAAGAAGTAGCTAGGACAATGATGAAGGAAGCTAATATTTTGGATTTTTATTGGAGAGAATAAATTCATACTACAGTCTACATTATTTATAGAGGTCCAGTAAGAGAAAATAGTTCAAAGACTCCCTATGAGTTATCATATGGTAAAGCCCCTACTATGAAATATTTTAAAGTTTTTGGAAGTGTTATATTAGAAGAGATGAAGAAAAATTAGGAAATTTTGATGGAAGATCTAATGAAGGAATATTCCTTGGATAATATACAAGAAGTAATGCCTATTGGTGAACTACAATAGGAGATTGAAGAATATTGTTGAGTGCAAGTGTCAAAGTGGATGAGGAAACACATAAAATTTTAGTGTTGATAGAAGGATGTGAATCTAATGAATCCCCTTGTAGTGAAGAAGAAAAGGCTTAAGAAAAAGGAAAAGAGTTGATAGTTGAAGAGAAAGAAGCTCCAAAAAAGAATCATTTAAAAGATTAGATCATTGGAGATAAGAGAAAAGGAGTACTAACAAGAAGAAAAACTATAATGACAAAGGAAAAAGTAAATTTTTGCTTACTATCTAAGGTGGAACCAAAAATAGTGACTGAGGCATGCAAAAATATAAATTAGGTCAAAGCAATGAAGGGAGAGTTAGAAAAAATAGAGAATAATCTAACTTGGGAATTGGTCCAAAGATTGGTAGATAAGAATGTAATTGGCACTAAGTGGGTATTCTGGAACAAGCTAAATGAAGATGGAAAAGTTGTCAAGAACAAGGATAGATTTGTGTGTAAGGGTTATTCACAGGTTGAAGGTATGGACTTTGAAGAAACTTTTTCTCTAGTTGCAATAATGGAAGCTATTAGGATGATTTTATCTTTTGTAGCACATAAATATTTCAAATTTTATTAGATGGATGTGAAGTTTGTATTCTTGAATGGTGAATTAGAAGAAGAGGTATACATTGAACAACTAGAAGGTTTCAGTTGTTAGAAGATGCAAATATGGTTTATAGATTGAAGAAAGCATTGTATGGATTGAAGCAAGCTCATAGAGCTTGGTATGCAAGGTTAGATAAGTACATGGTGATGCAAGGATTCATAAAAGGTACAATAAATAGCAATTTGTATTTCAAATTTGAAGGAGAGAAAATCTGGATTGTGGTGGTATATGTTGATGACATAATCTTTGGAGTAAATGAAGACATGTGTAAGAATTTTGCAAAGGAAATACATAAATAATTTGAGATGTCAATGTGTGGAGAGATGAATTTATTCTTTGGTTTGCAGATTAGGCAATCATAGAAAGGTATATTCATATCACAATCTAAGTATGTTAATGAATTTTTGAAGAAGTTTGGAATGGATGAATCTAAACTAGTATGTACTCCTATGGTTACTAATTGTAAGTTAAGAAAGAATGATGAATCTCCTAAGTCAGATTAGAGCAAGTATAGATCAATGATTGGTGGACTATTATATCTTATTTCTACTAGATTGGATATCATGCATTTAGTTTGTCTTGCGGCTATAATTCAAGAAGATACCAAAGAATCTCATGTTGCAGCAGTGAAGAGGATATTTAGATATTTTAAGGGCACTCCATATTATGACTTGTGGTATCCTAAGGATACTAACTTCTCTTTGAGAGAATATACAAATGAAAATTATGATGGTTGTGTAGATGATAGGAAGAGTACAAGTGGTGATTATTTCTTTCTTGTAAGTAGGTTGGTTTCATGGCTAAGTAAGAATCAAGATTTCGTGTCATTATCTACTATAGAAGAAAAATATATTGCAACATCATGTTGCACACTGGTGTTATGGATGAAGAAAAAATTGAAAGAAATCAAAGTTTCATATGATGAACCTATTATGATCTTGTCTGAAAATACAAGTGCAATCAATATTTAAAATATTTCGGAAATGCATTCAAGAACAAAACATATTTCAATCTAATATCTCTTCTTGAGAGATAAGTTGCAGAGAATGAAGTGAAGTTGGAGTATGTTCCTACTAAGGATCAAGTTGCTAACATTTTCACAAAGGCTCTTCCAAAACATACTTTTGAGTATCTCCAAGGGAAATTAGGGGTTATTTCCCCTCCTTTCAACTAGATGCATAAGTGTGTGCATCTGTCGGGAAGCATTTCAAGATGTCTCTTGGTCCTATACTAATGCTAAAGGCTACCTCTTAGGGAGAGTAGGTAGTCCTGGTTGTTGGTTAATGTAGTCTGATGGAGATTATTATGTGCTCCTAAGGGGGAGTGTACACAAAATTAAGTGCAGGAAGATATTATAGAAGAATGAGTGGTGTATGTAGGTGTTTCCCTTTGTATATTGTCAAAGGGGGAGAAAAAGTTGAAATGGTTAAAAAACCCGAGAGCAAAAGTTGATATGGTTTGAAGACTATAGGAGAGAGAGTATGAAATTTTTTTGTCTGAGTAAAAGAGAAGAAGCTATGTGTTTTCCTTTTCCATTGATGTCAAAGAGGGAGAAATTTAGCTAAAAATAAATTCTTGTGTAAGGGGTAGGAGTGTGCACTAATGTGCAATATGTGTTGTTGTTTGTTGTTGTTGTTGTAGACACTCAAAATTTGTCTTCACAATTGTCCTCTTTTTTTTCTATTAATTAAATGAATATTATTATCTATTTAATTAATTCATTTAATACTTTCCTCTATTTTCATTAATTCATTTAAATCATTTTATAGGTATTTATAAGCATTTATCCATTTTATATTTCTCCATTTGCATTAATCACTAAAATATCCATTACATTTTCATTAACTCATTTAAATACGTAAATCCATTAAATCATTCCTCTATTAATTCAAAAATCCACTTTATTATAGACTCCTAGATACCTAGATTATAGCATAAAACATCTCATTTATCCCTCTCATTCCCATCAATTTCA
Source organism: Sequoia sempervirens (assembly GCA_007258455.2). NCBI lineage: Eukaryota > Viridiplantae > Streptophyta > Pinopsida > Cupressales > Cupressaceae > Sequoia > Sequoia sempervirens. The sequence goes on from VDFB02000008.1 coordinate 342,770,642, forward strand.
TTTGATTAAATAATATGGGATAAATATGCATTTCTCCTATAACTTGAATCTATCATGAGGACATCTATATAAACCCTCTCTTTTCACCAAAAAGGAAATTGAGTTTTGATCATACAATCCTTTTTTCCATTCATCATAGATTCTTGTTGCACTTGTGCTTGTGAAAATCTAAGAGCACCAAATGCATAAATCTAGATCTTGGTGAATAGGAGAACAATGGAGTTAGTTTTTATTTTGAATGCACATGTGTTTTGGTTTTACATAGTAGTTTATTTTATATTTTTTCATGTGATTTCATTTAAAAAAGGATTCATTGATGTTTTTGATGAAGGAAAAAATGGGTTTTACAGGGACCCAAAACCACAGAGTTTACAAGCTAGAGAAAAAAAAGCCATCAAAGTACAAAAAGAAATGAAAGTTGCAACACAGAAAAAAGAAAAAAGGGATGGTAGCCACCAACCAAGAACTAGAAAAAATCAAGCAAGAAGCCAACACCAAGAAAAACCAAAGCTAACCTAAAGACTTTAAAGTCTCAACAACCTTAGCTTCAAGGTTGCACATCTCTCGAGTCAAGGATTCATTGATGTTATGCTGAAATTTTTATTTAGGTTTATAGATTAAATCAAAATTTTCTTTTTTCACCATACACAATTGTTATTGATGGTTTTTCATATTAGATGTTGCCATCAATGACAAAGGGGGATATCTTTGGAAACTTGTGTTCTCATTGATGTCAATAGAGCATTGTTGCATTGATTTTGACATTGATGTCAACCATTGAGGAAGTGTGTTGGTTGCATTATGTTGTCATTAGTACAATCACTGGTATCAACCTATAATGCAATAATGAGTAGGGATTGTGGATATCAACCTATTATGTGTTTTAGATGCTAAGAAGGTGTTGAAGATGTGGAGATGGTGTCTGTGGTGCTTTGTTTCCAAGTGATTTTGAAAAAAATGAATAAAAGAAAGCTCAATGTGATACAGTGATATTCAATGTTTTGCTTCGCATTTCTTCATGGTTAAAGATGTGCTCATGCAGTCTGTATGTGATGATCATAGGTTTTTAGAGGTGCTATATCAAAAGTTTCAAGTTTTGGATCATGTGGTATAAGAAGTTTTGTTCACTAGTGTGTGAACTGTGAAGTAGTATTATTTGGGAGAAATGACACTAGTCCACATTTCTCTGTAGTAAAATTTTTGGTGTTGTAGATCTCATAACATTCTTATCATGGTTGTATCTACCTTCCCTTGAATTTTTTGGTACTGATTTATTCTAAAAGGTAGTCTAATGTGTTGGATGCTTGTGTTAGTATGTCTAGTTGCACAAAATGAAAGTGATATTGAGTTTTAGGTGATTTTAGTAGTTGTGCAAAATATTCTAATGATGTTGGGATATTTTGAGATGTTCTATGAATAGTGTGGAGTTTTTTTTTTTGTGGTCCATGCAATATGTTTCCAAGCATTGAGGAGTTGTGTTTAATGTTGCTTGTTAGTGGTAGTGTAGGTTTGGCTGAATTGGCATGCTAGAGCTAATTGTAGATGATAACTATTGTTTGAGGAAGTGTTGAGAAGCATGCTTATGTAGATTTGAGTCACAATTAAGTAGTGGTGTGGTTTTGCTTCACTTGTTTATATTGTGGAAGTGTTTGGTGCTTACCTATTTGGTGTTACATGGTAGAGGTGTATACATTTCATTTAGTCCAATATAATTGAGATTATTTTAGGTCTTGAAGGATATATTAAATACAATGAAAATTATTGTATTGATTGTGTGTGAAATGTGTGTGATACGAAAGATGTGGAAGATGTGAAAGTGATCAAGTGTGTTGATTTGAGTGTGAGCCTTAATGCTTATGAATTCCTAATGTAGTGACCAAAAGGTGTCTACAGTTCAATTTCTTTGATGTGTTGCTTGTGCTTCTATGGAATTGTACCTTCAACATATGAGAAATGCATTGTTAGCAGTTCAAATTGGTAGTGAGCCATCCCTTCTTCTTTCTTCTAGATAGTGAATCCTTTGGCAATGTGCCTTTCTTTATCTTTTTAGGTAGTGAACCCTTGGCAATGAGCCTTATTATATTCGATGTTGAAATTCATATTGAACCATAGATTTTTTCCTCTCTAGGACTTCTCTAGCTCTTCTAGGGTTTTTCACCTAAAAGGAGAGAAGTAGAGCCAAAAATACCAACTATTTCATTCAAATTATGTTATGTGTGATGTTGTCTAAGATAAATGAAGTAAGCTAAATGAAATTAAGTGATTTAAATGGATGATTATGAATGTAAAACTAAGATTTAAACTATGTTTGAAAACACACTATGATATGCAAACAATGAACTAAATGAAGAAATAATGCAGAACAAAAAGAAATGAGATGAAATAAAGTCAACCTGGGAAATGTTTGATGATCTGGAATGTTGTGGATGTTGACTAAAATCACTGAAAATTATTAGTGGAACTCATTTTCCTAGGGTGGTGAATTAGTCTACCTACTGGTGAAAAAGTGTCAGAAATTGGTTCTGACTATCGGGATCTAGAATTTGATAAAATTCAGATTTTTAGTCCTAAGGTGGGACTCATTTGCCACTAGTGGGGAATCAGTCCTCTCCCAAGTTTCTGAAAAATTAGGAGACAACTCTGCAACACTAGATCTAGAAATCTCTGATTATCAGGTTGTCGAAGTCAATTCTACAGGAAATGGACAGAAAACCTTCTCCAAGCTTGAAATATGAATGAGTTGACTTGAAGAACTTAGATGAATTTTTTACTAATCTTCAACACCAAAAATCTTGTAAAACCTACATACCTAGGTCTGCAAACACACATGCAATAGGAGGAAAATGGTTGAAGGTTAGCAAAAAGGGGTTTGCCTTGGTCAAAACCCACTTTTGGTAATCAAAACCTTAATGAAACAATGAAAATAAAGAGAATGACAAAATAATAACATGCAATAACTATCAACTTACCAAACCCTTGATAATGCAAATGTGAAGTAATGTCAATGGATGCTCCAAAGTGCTTGAATATTGCTTGAATTAATGTTGTAGAGTGCTTGAATGCTTGAATATGATGTGTGAATATTGGAGAATTGTAGGAGATTATGGGAGATGTAAAATGAGGTGAAAATCACATATTTATACAGTCTTGTGCCTTAATTAACTGTTAATACCTCATCATAGGCCGACATCAAGTGTTTTTGAATAAAAACCTGAAAGGAAAATTTAATTTTTTTGAATTTGGAGCTAAGGGGGACTCATTCGCCACCCATGGTGAATGGGTCCCACCTAGGACCTGAAAATAGGTTTCGCGAATTAAGTTGTATTTAATATTATTTGTCGGGTTAACATTCAAAAATACACTTAATTAAGACATATGATGGCATAAAGGGGCCAAATAAAGCATAAGAAAGGGATAAATAGTGAATATGTGCCTAGATTTAAGCATGAAATCTTGTTACAAGACTTTACAAGACTTCAAAATAGGACTTGATTAGTGATGAAAAGGTGATTTTTAGGTGAATTGCAATAAATAGAGTTTAAAAGAATGTAGAAATGTCTTACAACACTTCACAACACCTTCACAAAATGCCATTATTTTAATTTTAGTACCTAAATATGTACGTTAAAGCCATGTCACAACATAACATCATAGCAAAATATATCAAATACCATGAAGGAAGACCTAAAAGGCTATGAAAATGACAAGGGGCCATTTTTGTATGGCACACATATATTAGTGAGCTAATCCTTACAATGATTTTTCCTTCTTAGGTTTTCCTTTTAAATCTAGTGCTCTTATGTGTTTAATGTACTTTCATTACTACTTTAGATGTTTACATTTTGTTAATGCACATTAAGGGTTTAATGGTGGATAAAGGTTTAAGAATTAATGAATATTTGAGTGTTAATGAGGTATTTTGATGTTTTAAAAGTATAAAACTAATTCACACCCCCTTTCAATTGTCTTATACATCTAACAAACATGTTATCATCTAAGCTCTACTAGTTTTGATGCATTGTCATAGATATGGCATATTTACATTTAATTATCTTTTTGGCATCCAACTAACATGTTTTCATCTAGTTTATTTACTATAGTCTAGGGGTATATTATCATCCATACTAATTATGTATTTTTAAGGTTGTACAATGTTCTTAGTGTTTTTATGACCGTGTTTAGACTCTATAAATGGTATTATATTCAATAGACGACAATATGTAATATTTTGACTAAATATTTATATGGGTTAAGTTATCCTTTTTATATTTATGTAAATCTCACCTAGTGTTAATATTATATTATTTCCTTTAAGAGCTAGACCTAAATGGGTGATTAAATGGTATCCTTTATTTCCTAGTTCTAATAATCATGATATTAGGGAGGTGGTTATATGCAATTAGTAAGTGATATTTATCTTAGACATTATTAACACTTGATTATTATATGGGTTAGGATATGTTTTATTGGAAAAAGGAATCTAGGTATTAAATCACACTTATTCCAATTAGGGACATTTAATGATTAAAAATTATCTCAATATCTACTTGGCTACAAACCTTAATGGAAGAGCCATAATGATGGATCGAGGTTTTACTCCTTGTGGAGTAGAATGATGTGTTATTTTTATTAAATGATTGAGTTTTGTGATGTAATTATTTTCCTAGGTTAATTATTAAAATTTAGTAAATTATTGACATTTTTGAAGAATATAGAATAGACTAAAAAAATAGATTCCAAAAAAGAAGGAAAACACAAAGAAACCTGACATATAAATATGGGGTAGAAATAGCTATATAGGGGTGTTGAGTTCTCTAGACTAGATGAATACTATTCAAAATATGAATTCATACTCATGTTGCTCCTAATTTGCAAGTTCTTCTTTTTTGAGGTCACTGTCAGAACATCATTTGTTGCTGATAAAATCCACTTTCCTTGCTTTGACAACTTATAGGGCTTGAATGTATGAATGATAAATTAGTATTCAATCTTCCTCCAATTTTATTTAGAGTGGGAAGGATGGTATTATATAGGGGTTTTCCTAAGTCAAATTTTTTTTAATATTTTTACATCCATAGTGGCTATGATGATGTAAAAAGAGAGTTTACCCTCAGTTGAGTAGAGGCTAAATTATAACAAGTGATAAATTAAAAAAAAATTGCAACTCACCACTCAAATCTACATTCCTTGATGGATTGAAGTCATGTACTCATCACCTTCAAGGAGAAATTGAAACTTGATTTGAAATCCTACAAGTGTTAGTACACACAAAAAAATCAACATAAAACATGAAAAAAATCACATAAAAATATGATGCATAATAATCCTCATAATTCATCTCTTGACTACTCTTGATTGTTCAATAATAATCTAAATTACTTTCTCAATTATGCTAGGATTCATTAGGATTAAGATGGTCAAAAATATTTGTATTTATATGCAATTCTTCTAATTTCCCAAAACATCAAATATCGGTATCCAAAAAATAAATTCAAATTTTCAAATAATAAAATATCAACACTAATATATTAAAATTTGAGCCAAAAATGGATGGATAATGACATTGAACCCCTAGTCTAGACCCATCCTTATCAAGGCCTTAAACATCAAGCAAAAATATTAAATACTTATTTTCATTCCCATTTTAAAACTTTTGAAGATATTCATAAAATGGGAAATGAAATACATATTTAGGTCCAAGCACATAGGGAAAATTAAACATAGTGTGAAATTATCAAGGGTGAAATTTTTTGATGCTACAAGGTGGTTGATATCTTGACTTCCATTAGAGGTGATAAAATCTAGTGAATAGGAGATGTAATGTATTGTCCTAGATGGATACATCTTGGTAACATCTTCTCTACTTTTGTTCCACCACATTGAGAAAGTTCCTTAAAGTTAGCTAAGTTTGATTTGGTTGTCTCACTATGAGAACCACACACACAATATTTAGTTATCTTATTGGAAAAATGTGTACAAGTAGCTTATGTATTATGCATACCATCCATAATCTATTAGCTAGAAGATCTTTGAAGTTAAGTCTTAGGTTTTCTATTTGTATTCATATTGTTCCACCCTGGTGTAGGTTACTTTTTGGTTGGTATAATTAATCTTAATATCTTACATGAGGTAAAATTAGAAGGTTTTATTGAATGAATATTTACCACATTCTATATTTTTTGGATTTTTATCATGTGGCGACCATATATAACCATATTGTACTACGACATTTTGTAGAATATTTTTGTATCACTTTTTGTATAGGTAGAATAAATCCTATACAACTTTCCCATCTATTTCTACTTGTCATTATGAGATAAATTAGGACACAGTTGTATAAAATTTCACTCTTTCATAGTATTTAATGATATTTTAGGTGTAATTAATTTATCATCTAGAAAAATGGATATTAAGAGTAATCATTATAAAACACATTTATTTATAAAGGAAAATAAAGAGTTAGATCCATATCAACATCAAATAGGCCATCCACATTTCTACATATGTTATCTCTGAAATCATTCATCACCATTAATTTATACTAGTATGTGGTTGGATCTAGGAGAATCCATTCACCAATTGAGCCAATAATATTTTTAATGGTGTCTCTAAACACCACCTTGACAAATTTTGATGCCATGAAGGTGAAGGAGAGTGATTTTTAGGCTCAAATTATATTTTCTCAATCCCACATGAGATAAATCAATTATGTGTAAAAAATCAAATTCACAATAAAAGGACTCAAATTTGTAGAGCTCAAATTTGATTTATAGGTTTTCCTATTCCACATCCAATTTTGAGACAGTCATTGAAGAGTGAATTAGTTCAAAACATCATTCACATCTTTCTTCCATTATCAATGTTTGAATTAAATCCTCAACTCTAAATTTATTTAAATCTATTATCTATAATTTTTAGTTATTAATAAATAATATTTATCTATTTATACTAGATTTATGTAAAAGAGATTTGATTCTCTATACAACTCTATAAAAATTCTTAACTTGTGTTTAATTTTATGCATACTTGATTTCATTAAAGAATTGACATCCTTATTGAGTGAAAATGTAGTTGAGTTTATTCGTATAGCTTAGTATTATCATGTCATATAATGCATCTAACTATTTAGTCTTTTTGAATTTCCTTCTATTTCTTCTCATATATTTTTGAAATTTACACATATGTTTGTGCCTTTGAATTGCCAATATTTAAATATTCTATAGTAGTCTTATTATTAACTAAAAAAAAAATCTATCTTGTTTTCTACACTACATAACACTTTTCAATCAAGATTTAATTTTAAGAATATTTAATTTCACTAAAGCAATGTTATCTTTGTTAACTAAAAATACAATTGAACTAATCAACAATAACAAACATGTGCACATACAAATAAAAATACTAGATATACAATCACTTTAAAAAATCAATACAAAATTTTTCTCTTTAATTTCAACTGCATAATCTTTTTAATCAAACAGATATAAATATCATAATATAATGCTAATCACTGCTTATTCACTCAAATATATACAACTTGTTGTACAAACTTTATGTGCTCCTCATCTAATGCCCCCAAAAAAAGAAGTGACATCATATTTAATGACATTCATTTATGAAAATTGATTTGGTTAACAAAGTATCTCAAATTTATTAGAACAAGAAATGCAAATGGTTTATATTTAGCTCTGATTAAGGTATTATTTAATGGGTGTTAAAACATTTCCATTCGGTGATTTTCATGAAGGTCAACTAGTTAGACATTTTCTTAAGTATTTCCTCTATTTCCCGAAAATGGCTATCTTTCTCCATGAAATTTCATTGAATTCACCAGCGCTTTTCATGCCCATGTCTCTTTATGCCTCAACCCTTCCTCTTTCTCCTACAAGAGGAGACCTGCAGAGAGGGCATCTCTTCTGTTCAAGATCTATCCATTTTTCCAAACAGTTTCTATGAAATGCGTGACAACAATTACAGAGCTCTCTAATTTCGTCATCCGCTTCCAACGAGCTCAAACAAACGGAGCACATAATATCCTCCTCAATCACACCAGACCTCTCTACAAAATCTCTGAATGCAATTACGGGCAACCTCTCTCTTATCTGTGCAGCAGAGACACAGGAACTAGCAGAAGATGTTTGAGAGAATTGCTGTCGACGGAGCTCGGTCATCCCAAACCAAGAAAAAAGGCAACACATTGCATGTTCTATGTAATCTAAACGAAATGCTAACCTGAGGAATGCTAGCGAAAGACCACAGAAGTTTACTGGAAAGCCCATAATCCAGTAATCGGCAAGTTCAAATGCCCCAAGGAATGCAACTTAGAAATTCCAGTACAGATGTAGAAAGCAAGATAAGCATTGTGTATGGATGGATAGAAGTAGAATATAAGCTATGGTTCCTACTGATGTGTTTGGTGTGCGTTGAAATTTCCGAATGTAAAGCCAACAAGGAGACGGGCAGATGGGTCAAGTCAGTGGACGGTAGCCGGCATTGCATCTGCTTTCAACCCACACTCTACAGTACAATGACTAGACAGTAAAAGATGAAATAATTTAATAGCATTGTCTCTAAGCTTACGTCATCTTTCTCTGGCGTGACGCTTAAGAAAGGGTGCACACGGACATCCCTGGTTCACCATTCGCACGTCAACTGAGATATTGAAGGCTTCGTACATCGCTGAGATGGATTTTAAGGTTGTTTACCAAATTCCCTCCACTCGTTTGGTGGTGTAGGCCATCTGAATTAGCCGTGTTGGAGGCACTTTCTAGGTTATTTTACTCCATTGGAACTCATGGTGAATATAATGCATACTCTAACTATTATCATTTTATTAATTCGTAAGATTTAAGATAATATTGTTTTAAATTAGGCTTAATGTATATAAAACAATATAGGTAAGGTTTCTCCATTTCCATTTATTCTTATGTTCTCTTGGCAGCTTCGATTCTAGGCTTGCTATCTTGCGAGTTGATGTGCTTTAAGGTGGCAAGATTAGAGCCAGTTTTGTTGTAGTCATTCCTTGTTGAGGACCCTACTCCAATTTATTCACCCTTTCACAATATTCTTCCTATTAGCGGATGAGGACTCTAGAATGTGCTAACCCTAAATTTGTATGTCTTCTTCCCACGACACCAAGAAAGATAACACAAATCCTATGAGGCTAAAGGAAAAAGTGAGGAAATCAAGGGTTGACCAGGTGGATGAGCTAGGTAATGCTCAAAACATGAAACCCAACTAGAAAGGGTATGGATATCATAGGAGAAAAGGAGCTAACAAAGATGGAGTAGAAAATGTAGGTGACAAAAATGAAGGAAAAAGCTAATAATGAAGCAGGTAAGACTTTAGAATGTCTGCTTCTTGATTATGTGATTGATACCATTGTTGAATGTCAACATAGATTTACTATTTTGTTTTTTTAGAGGCATTCCACTTAAAACACATTTTTACAAATGGGCTAAAATAAATTGGGAGAATAGGGGTTGGGAAATCGAAGCTTTGAGAGGACTGGGGAAAGGCTATGTCTCATGAAAATTAAAACTAGATGGTCATGCATAAGTTATCCTTCAATATGGAACCTAGCTTATTTGTGGATAGATTTTTTATTTGTAAACCTAGACTCTGCATTTTCATCCTGAAGGCCCCTCTAAATCCAGGTACCCCATGTGGATAGAGTTACCATTCTTAAAATTAGAATTCAAGCCTTCCTTAAATGATATTGTCTCGTAGTTGGGGATGTTCTTTGGTGTAAAAACAACTCAAATAAATTTTCCAGTTTGAGGGTACATCTAAGGGCTTGTGTGGAAATGGATCTAAACAATCAATTACTTGAGAATATTAAAGTAATTCTACCAAGGTTTGAGTTTTTCCAACCACTAGTTTATTTAAACAAGCCCAACAATTTTTATTCTTTTTTGACAGGATGGACATTTAATTAGAGATTGTCCTCTCAAGGAAAATAGACACATCTAAGCTAATGTGGTAGCTTCATCAAATACATAGCCATTGCAACAACATTCTTAGCTTGTTTTTTCTAATACAATCCCTTAATCAAAACAACAAGAAAATATCATTTTAAAGGGAAAAGGTAAGAATTAAAAATCCCCCACCTACAAAGACACTATTATAATAGATGGTTGGAGAATGATTAGGAAAATAAAAGAGCCTTCAAAGTCCTTTGAAACAAAAATTTGAGAGGGATCTACATAAAGTTGTAACATCTCTTCAACCTAGATCCTATCAAGAGTAATATGGATAGGGTGTCGACAACACCTTTTAGGAGACATAGGCCTCATTCTCCTCTTAAGAGACATGTTTCTTTGTAGACAATACCAATTTACAATATTTGGCCAAACTGGGCATTGAAATATTTTTTTCTAACTAAATCTTCACTTTCGAGCACCTATAGTGGCTAAACCATGAGGAATTTGAAGATGATGCAAATTAGTGATTTGTGAAATTTTGTCTATGGATTCTAAGTATATTTTTTTCAAAATTTTTGGAATCAAATTGCACTTCTTTTTTCATCTCCTTCAAAAACTAATTTTTTTTAGTAAACAACATTTTTCAGGAGTGATGCTCATCGTATAACACATAACTTTTCTTCCATGAAAGATAAAATTCTATTTTTTTGGAATTTATATTTGTAACTATGATATCTACTGCTTCCAATTAGTTTCATAGTATTTTATTGAATATTTTTTCCTTAATCAAGTTTTAAAGTCAAACCAATTACAATTCAAACATAGGCAGACCGTATAACATGTAACATATTTGTATATATAAAAATTCAATTTTTTCATTTTTTTTGGATCAAGGACTTCAATATTTGGTGCACTCATGTTTTTCAAATTTTTTTTTGATAATCTGCTATTTTTCCTCATGTACTGAACATAGAGCTTGATTTTTAGTGAAAAACCTACATTCACAAGAAATAAAACATAAATGTAATAATCAAATTAAATAAAATTAAAATTTTACTTTTTTGGAAGCTTATAATAAGGACTACATACTTAAAAAAAATAAAATTAAATGAATTAATTTGATCCCCTAAAAGGTAAATCAAAAGTGGTTTTTTATCAGCATTTTGATAGGTGTAAATGAGACTTCGTTATAGGTATGGTTTAAAACTAGGAGGGTTCTATCCAAAGGGGCTTGGTCTAAGGTGGTTTGATCAAACCCTCTTCAATTGGAATCCTTTAAATAGAACTTTTCAATGCTTAAATCATTATATTTTCTAAAAGTATGTGATTTCAGCAAAAATCAAGATCTCCCAAAAAGTGTAAACCATTATTGTGGTAGCACCTGTTACACACCTCCAACTACAAGACATAGTTATATGTCTCTTACTTTAGGTGTGAAGGAACATGGGAACTCTGATCAATCTATTCTACATGCTAATCACTTTGATTTTCTACCACAAGTGGAAGACTTCACTAATTTTACCTAATCAAGAGTTACAAAACACTTTCTTGGAATGGTAGAGGGTTACCTCTCCCTCATCATAAATTTGAGGTCAAGGAATCTATTTTCAAATGGAAACTAGATTCATTTTCTTAAAGGAAATGAAGATCAATGGCCCCCAATTTGTCTCTTCTTTATCCAAGATATGGAGAGATGCAACCTTTTTCCATATGCTTCATATAGACAAGGTAGGAGGTTGTTATTGGTTTGGATCCATGGATCAATAGGTTTTTCATTGATAAAGGGGAGGATCATTTGCATAGCTACATTAATACCCTCTCCTTTATCAATGGACAACTCATTGGTTTCTGTTCAGTATATTCTCCAAATATTGCAAAAGAAAGATGTGAGTTATGGGAATTGCTCTCCAAGCATATCCCTCATACTACTTAGGTTATAGGATGATACTTTAATATGGTGGAACATCATACTGATGACACCTTGACTAATCATGTTAATCTAAGTAATGAATAGTTTGATAAATATTGTTTTTTGCATAACTTCATATGGGTTATAGACCTTATTAATAAAAAATATCGTCATAAATTTAATCAGTTCACTTGGACTAATTGTAGGTTGGGGTTGATAGTAAAATTAGCAGATTAGATAGGTTTAATATCTCCCCCAACCAACAACTAATCCAAGACTCTATGGGGAATTATGTGAAAGTAGATTACTCCACTACTCTCTCAAACCATTTTCCTATTATTTGTGTTTCTACTAATGAAAAGACTATATATGTACTCACAACTAACCTTTAAGCTTAATACCTCACACCTTGAAATATCTTCTTGTGCTGATGCTTTGATTGGTATTTGGAACTCCATTCCCAAGCCAAAAGAACAACAATCTTATAGGAAATGGTGGTAGGATGCTATTTCTCAATGTGCTAATTTCTTGCATGTTTCTAGTAAGATACTAGCATGAAAGCGAAAATGTAAGGAGAAATATCTACAAGGAAAGCTAGAGTTGAACATGAAGCCACTTAAATCCAAGAAACATTACTATCCAAATTTTCATATGGGTATGTGTAGGATCATGATGGGCCAAAAAGTGGCAATATGTAAGTGATATGATGGCCCATGTGGCTAAGGACTTTTTCTTTACCCAAAATTGATGAAATGAAAAAGGTTTTTAAAGGAGATTCACAAATTTCCACCAATATAAATTATGCTTTACTTTGAATTTAATAAATAATTATTATTCATTTTTTATTTGAATTATGACTAAAGTCCTGATTGATAGGCTGATTGAAAAACATCTATAGCTTTCAAACAGTATTACATTTTTTGAATCCAAAACATGCGTCACATTCTATGATTTGTATAATATAGGATTAAAAAAAGAAAAATTGAATTTCATGAAGTTTTGACCAAGTTAAGGTGGTCAGACATATGAGTTTTTATATTTTTTAAAAGTTGTAATAAAAAAATCATAATTAATTATTTACATGGAAAAAATTACAAAAAAATATGCGTCACATCTAGACATGAATCCTCTACTTATATCTAAAATATTATAAAAAAATATTATCATTTTATTGTGGTTAGGGTGGTCGACATACACCTACTTCTTATTTTTTCCAAATTTATGTACTCGCATTGAAATTTCAAATTTTTGCCAAATAGATTTTTATTTTTTAAAATAAACCTAGTAGTTTAGAAACTAAATTCAATTTGCTACAGATTCTATTCTTACATATTTTTTAAATAATATAGATAACTTATTCAAATTTTTACGTCAAGTTGCCTAACTGATTTTTCTAAATTTTTTGCCACTTAAGAGCCTGTTTTTTCCATGATGTTCCTGCACATACCCATATCCAATATTGAAATGCATCTTTTAAATTTCAATATGTGCAAGGGAAAAGGAGCCAATATTAGGGCCATATTGCATTGGTTTATAGAGGGTACCAAAGGCTCTAGAAGTAATTTTTTAATTATTTAAACTATAAGCATAAAAAGGAGCTAATTAGATCAATACAAGATGAGTATGGAAGAATTTATACAAACCCAATTGAGATGAAAAACATGTTCCAATATTTTTATGAGAAGTTTTTTAGAGATGAACCTTAGTGGAAAAATTCCCAATTGATATTAGAGGATATCATCAAAGGAATCATTCCTAGAAAGGTGGACCAAGATTATAATTGATTTCTTGATTCTGAACTTTCTATTAAAGATTTGGAACATTTTTTCTATAGCTCCTAACAAAATCCCAAATATTGATGGGTTATCGATTGAATTACCAAACTTTGTGGAAACATATTAAGGAAGACTTCTAACTCTTTTATTTGGAAGTTGTGAATCAAGGGTTTTTGGTGCCAGATATTAATAAAGGCCTAATCAATTTTCTTTTGAAAGAAAAAATACGAACCTTGTCTTTGGATGGAATCCTATTACATTTCTCAACACCTCCTATAATTTTTTTGCTAAAGACTTAGCCATTAGGATTAAACCACTAGCTAAAGGGATAGTTAGAATTGAGAAAACAAGGTTCCTTGGTGGTATATTTATACTTGATAATTTAATATTGGTCTAAGAAACAAGTGAATGGGATCAAGAAATAAAGAAAAATATATTGTAGATTAAGCTTGATGATACAACTTATGATAGGATGTAGTGGATATTTATTATCAAGATGCTACATTGGTGGGATTTGATCCCAAAATATGAAAGCATGTTCAAATGTTATTTAATGATGAAAATTCTCAACTAATGATCAATTTAATTCAATGTATAATATATTTCCTTTACAATGTTTAATTATACAAGGTTTCCCATTTTCACCATTTCTTCATGTTCTATTTGTTGATGCTCTTGGCTACATGTTGCAAAAAAAAAATCAAATAAACCTAATTAAGGGAGTTACTATTCCCAACAATGTGGTTGTTATAAACTCTTACTTTGTTGATGACAGTCTATTTTTTATTCAAAAATGTGAATAAAAAATAAGCAATATTCTACAAGTTCTAAATGTGTATTGTGAGGTTTTAATCTCTAAATTGGTTCATCATAAAACTGAATTTATCATGATCCAATCTGATCTAGCTCCAAAATGGATTCCTAAAAAATGGAAACAAATAAAACATGGCTAGATTATAAGGAAACTTGGTATAAAATTTGAATTAGGGGTTATTCTTCATGATATGTTGAATTGGTTTGTCATTAAATTGAAAAATAAAATCTATAATTGGGAAATAAATTCCTATATTTAGTTGGAAAAATACAAGTGAAAAATTGGATGTTTTTCACTTCCCATGTTTACTATTCCTCATGTTGGATTTCCTCCAGAAAAAGTTATGAAAATTTAAATAAACTCACTGACCAATTCTTGTGAGAAAATTGGGATATAAAAATGGGTTTTAGGGCCTCCTCTTGGTTGTAGTCTATACAACCTAAGAGTATAGGGGGGTTGGGCCTTTTAGATCCCAAGACATGTAAGGTATTTTCTTACTTGCTAAGTGGATAACAATAGTTGTGTTAGGAGAAGAACAATGGAAAATTTCTATGCATCAAAATATTTCATTGACCATAATGAACAATAAGTGGCAGGACACATGATAACTGGATAAAATTATGCTTTCCCATTGTTGTTATGATGAAGATTCTTTCCTATTTCAATCTATATAGAATGCTTGGCAACAAAAATCCTTTAACTTTCTAAATTGGACGGACTGCTTACAACATGGTTTCATCTTTTCTACCTCTTCTATTTGGTGGAACAAGCTTGTTCAATATCGTGGGCAACCACTTGTCACTTTTGCTAAATAAACTTATTTTCTTTTTAAAAAAGGGGTAAAACAGTTTAGTGACATTTGGGACTTTAATTCCCTAGTTGGGCCAATTGGAAAGATTCCAAGAATTCCTTTAATTTAAACAACAGATCTAAAGAATTCATTCATTGGTTCCTATAGAACTCGTTATGAAAATATGCACTTATTTACATTGTAACTTCTTTAAGGACTAGTTGTGCCCTAAAAAATATCCTTTCTTATGGTTTCCTTTCAAGAAGATCCAATTTAAGCTTCTTTTGAACATGACATTGAATCCAAGACTTAACAAAAAATGGAATTGTATTTTTGAAGATAAAAATAGGAATTCTAAGTGCTCAAATTTGGAAGTCTAATGCAAAGGCTAATGCCTAAATTTTCACCCAAAAAATATTACATCAAAAGATGCTTGTAGGGGATGGATTAAAACATTTGAAGATATAAGTAACCAACTTTCCTTTTTGTCAGCGTAGTGAAAAATTAAAACATATTTTGTGGGATTGCTTTAGAGCTAAAAAATGGAACATTATTTTTGGTCATTTCCCTCCTATGTTTGTGAACCATTGATTTTTGGCTCACTAGGACTTCTCTAGCTCTTCTAGGGTTTCTCACCTAAAAGGAGAGATGTAAGGCCAAAAATGTAAACTAGTTCATTCAAATCATGTTATGTGCAATGTTGTATAATCTAAATGAAGAAAACTAAAAGCAATTGAATGGTTTAAATGGATGAAAATAAGTGCAAAAGTGAGATTTAAGCTATGTTTGAAAAGACACTGTGATATGCAAACAATGAAGTAAATGAAGAAATTATGCAGAATAGAGAGAAACTGGATGAATCTAAGTGAACTGGGACAATATCTGATGAATCTAGAATGTTCTAGATGCTATTTGAAATCATTGATTTTTCACGGTGGGACTCATTCGCCCAGGGTGGCGAATTAGTCCTCCTCCTAGTGAAAAAGTGTCAGAAACAAGTTTTTGTCTATCAAGATTCAAAATCTAGCAAAATTCATATTTTAAGTCCGAAGGTGGTACTCATTCACCACTGGTGGTGAATTATTCCTCTCCCAAATTTATGAAAAATCAAGAGACAACACTCCAACACCAGATCTGGAAATCATTGAATGTCGGGTTGTCGAAGTCAATTTTGTAGGAAACAGACAAGAAACCTTCTCCAAGAATGAAATAGACTTGAGTTGACTTGTAAACCAATTTTCAACACCAAAAATCTTGTTAAATATGCATACCTAGGCCTACAAACACACATGCAATAGTGGAAAAATGGTTAAGGGTTAGCAAATAGGGGTTTGCCTTGGTCAAACCCCACTTTTTGCAATCAAACCCTTAATGAAATGATGAAATGCAAGAGAATGATAAACTAATAGCATGCAAATGCTATCAACTTACCAAACCCTTGATAATGCAAATCTGAAGTAATGTCAATGGATGCTCCAAAGTGCTTGAATATTGCTTGAATTGATGTTGTAGAATGCTTGAATGCTTAAAATGATGTATGAATGTTGGAGAATTATAGGAGGATGTAAAATGAGGTGAAAATAACATATTTATACACACTTGTGCCTTAGTTAAGCATTCATACCTCATCACAGAGCAACATCAAGTGATTTTGAATAAAAACCTGAAAGAAAATTTTAAAAAAATAATAATTTGGAGCCAAGGGGTACTCATTCGCAACCCATGGTGAATGGGTCCCACCTAGGATCTAAAAATATGTGTCAGGAAATATGTTGTATTTAATGTTGTTTGTCAAAATAATATTAAAAAATACACTTAATTAAGTCATATGAGGGCATAAAGGGGTCAAATAAAGCATGAGAAAGGGATAAATAGTGAAATTGTGCCTAGAAAAGCATAAAATCATGTTACAAGACTTTACAACACTTCAAAATATGACTTAATAATGAATAAAAAAGTGATTTTTAGTTAAATTGTAATAAATAGAGTCTAGAAGAGTATAGAAATGTCTTACAACACTTCACAACACCTTCACAAGACATCGTTATTTGAATTTTAGTACCTAAATATACATTTTCAAGCCATATCACAGCATAAAATTAGAAAAAAATATATCAAACACCATGAAACAAGACCTAAAAGGCCATGATAATGACAAGGGGCCATTTTTCTACAACACATTTAGCCTCCACTATAGTGAGAGGATGAACTTGCTTCAAACTCACACTAAATTAGCCATGAACATTGAGAGGCTGGTTCAAATGTACTTACGTTAGCAAGATGAAATGACAATGATCGAGAGGGATGATCAAGCTACTAGGATGAAGATCCCATGGAAAACTAAGAATAAGAACAAAGGAACACACAAACTTGTTGAAAAGAAAGAATTGAATGAAGCTTCGATCGTCAATCCAACTAGTTGTGGATTACATCTAGGCTAATTGTTTGAAAAAGAGAATGTGTACTCACTCTGGGGTGAGAGCACATAGGACAATCCGCTATGTGAGAAGGCCCAAAAAGGTAAGATACGTACACTAGTTAGTATGCACTCATAAACTCAAAAGGTGGCTATGGAGAAAAGTCATGCTGCTAGTTGGGCTTCCTGCTCAACCATATTAAAGTTACACCTACTGATAACTTTAAAAAAGTGCCAAAAAGAAGATGTCATGAACAAAAGGAAGGGTACCACAGTCATGCAAGTTGATTATGCAAGGTGGAAAAAGATGCAAAAATATAAAGTGTAAAATGTAAAAGTGTTAAATGTTTGAAGGAGTCTTGTTCAGTTCATGCAAGGTCAGTCACTTAGGGAACATTGTGTCTAATGTTTCCAAAAGAGGACCAATCAAAGAATAGTATATTCACAACTAAGGGGATGTAGTGTGTCACATAAGGCCACCAAGAGGAATTTAATATGCTTAGATAAATCACAATTATGAAGGACATCACACCCAATGTCATCCAAAAAGTGACAAACACATCATATAAATTACAAGGCTACACTAGGAACCAAGAATGCAAATGAAATAATGGTAATGTATTCCCCCCACTTTAAAGGAATTGCTACACATCGTTCTATGGGAAATTACTTTAAAGTAGAGAAGAAAAGAATAAAGAAAATAATACATGAGAACTAACTTGGAAAGCCCTATGACAAGTCATATGTTTTGAAGTGAGGTTATGTCATGCCAAGAAAAAGGAAAAGCAAAGAAAAGGGAGTTGTCCCCCAGAAAAGAAAGCACACCAAACACATAAGGGATCTATGAATTTGGGGTCATCATGTTCATTGCTGCAATGTTTTTTATGAAAGAGATTGGAACTGTCATCATTCCCCAAAGCACATAGAACTAGAAGAATGACACAAAGAGAGCGAGAAAAAAGGGAAAAAAATAAAGTCTGTTTTGGGTCAACATGGAAGAGACATTATGGTGTTGATACCTTACGTCATCCCCAAAAGGAAAACACAAGAGAAATGAAAACAAAAAGGAAAAATATTTTGGGTCAACATGAAGGAGACATTTTGGTCTTGATGCCTTGCATCATCCCCAAAAGGAATAACACAAGAAAAGAAAAAGTAAAAAGAAAAAGGACAAATTAGGTCAACATGGAAGAGACATAGGGCATTTCTATGGTTTGTGTCATTCCCAAAAGGAGGACACAAAAAAAAAGTGAAAAAGAAAAAGACCTTTTGGGTCAACATGGAAAAGACATAGGGCATTTCTATGCTTTGCATCATCCCCAAAGGGAAAACACAAAAAAAAAGTGAAAAAGACAATACATACGACATATAGAAGAATAAAGGTACAAATAGAAGAAGTGGACAAAGAGAAAGAACATTAAACACACGATATAGGGGAAAATGATACACATGAAACAAGAAACAAGTAATGCAAATGCAAGTCAACCATTAACTAAGTTATTGGTTTCTCAATCTTAAATGGTTAAGCAAAAAAGGAATAACATAGTTAAGAGACAAAGGAAAATGTAGTACAAGGACAAGGCTATCAACTTCTTTCCCCCTCACAAAGTGTAAAGCCAAGAATGAGTCGAGATAAGTGATGGGAAAGGATCATGCAATAGTGAGAATTAAGAATTCTACAACTATATCATGATAAATGGCTTGAATTGTTTTAAGGGATGATGGGAAAACAATCGATATTAGTGAAGTGATACTCATCTAGTATGTCCTTCAATGTTTGACATTCTTCTATTTGATGTCCAAGAATACAACGATATTTGCAAAATGGTATGTTAGAGTCTTTTAGATGAATAACCAACCTATTCATAGGTGTTAAAAGTATAAGACCTTTGCTTAAAAGCAATTGAAGTCACTATCACATTTAGGTGGGGGATGTGTAGGAAATTTTAGCTTCTTCAATTTGTATGTTCATTTTCATTTGCTAGATTCTCCTTGTTCATGAATAGGAGGAAGGGGACCCATAGGGATCCTAACATCCTTGTCATTAGGAGAGAATGGTTGTTCACATGGAATAAGAATGTTTAAGGTACTAGTAGCATCCAATATCACTGTACTAGCATCCTGAAGTCTCCTTGGTTGAAAAGGATGTCTATCAAGATGAGAAGGATCTTTGTATCCTAATCATGTTGTGTCTGCATCAGTTGATTGTTGTTCAAGAAGTTGATGGATGTCATGTTCATGTTTTGTGTCACAACCTTGTTTACTTAAGATAGTGAAGCCTTTACCATATGTTTCTTCAAGGTTTATAGGAGTGTTGGTGACTTTGTGATTGTAAAAGGGTTGTGATTGTGTTTTTTTAGAGGAACTAGGTCCACTTGAAGGAGGAACCTTAGGTCCTTCATTGACTTCAAGATGTAAATAGGAAAAGTGATCAGGAGTTGCAACAATAGGATGATCTTGTGATTTCATGGAGGGATAAAAGGTTGCATTAGCTTCGAGGTGGTCAAGGAAGTCACTGTAGAACTTGTTCATGCTAGCATCATCTTCTCCAATGATGTCTACATCATGAGGAAAATCATGAAGAGTTGAAGGAGCATGTGGGCGGGTGCATGAAGTTGGGTTGCACTTTTGTGGCCAACTTCAAAAAAAGATTGAAAATGACATAACATGAGCGCGTTATAATGCACTCACATTATGTCATTTTAAAAGCAAAAAAAAAGGTGAAAGCTATTCATTTCTCTTCTTTTTTTTTTTGCTCTTCCCGTGACCAAAAACTCTCATTTTGTGCTCGCATTCTAGGAGAAGGCATTCTACAAAACTCATCAGCAATAGTTGCTTTTCGTTTGCAAAGATGGTGCCATGACAATGAAGAGGTGCAGGAGGTAAGTATTGTTTGCTATTTGTTTTGAATTTCTTTGTTTCAAGTTGATATTTTTTGTTTTAGGTTAGATTTGATTGATTTTTTTAAAATTTGTAGGAGATACAAATAATCCTGCAAATCCTGAAAATCATCAACAAGAAGAACAAGCAAATGATCCTTAACAAAAAACTCAACAAAATCAACCTCCCCCACCAATCACTCAACACCCTCCTAGTACTCAACAAAATTTGAGGAGTGAAATTGAAAACAACAAAAAACAAATTGAGGATCTTATCAGTAAGTTGAGTGATCCAAATGCTTCAACTACAAAAAGAATGACACTAGAAAATTCAATGAAAGAGATGTTAAAAAATGTAGATTCAATAACCCAAAAATTAATGGGATTGCAAGATAGGAGGTAGGCAGCTAGGGCATATTATGCAGATAAACTATCATATAAAGAAGTAAAAGATTTAAAAATTACTAAAGGTGATTTGTGCTCTTTATTCACTGACCCTAGAACAAATCAAAATCTTAGCCTCAATGCATAATATGTGGTACTTGGTATTTGATTACCCACCATGCAATAATAATAATATGGTCTTTGTTCACTGTGCAATAATATGTGGTTGATTCACCGTGCAATCTAATGTGGTAGAAAAAATATTATTGTTCCTAATCTCTTTATTCACCGTGCAATAATGTGGTAGAAAAAATCAAATTACTAAAGGTGATTTGTGCTCTTTATTCAATAACCTCTCACTAGGCCGCCTCATGAGCACATTGTTATACCTGTCATTGCGAAGGAGAGTTCCAACGAATAGACATTGCAAGCGATCAACACTTTGACTTGGAGTGTCATCCATCATAATATCCCTATTGTATAGCTCCATCTAGGGGAGTCTTCAAGTGGTGGCCTTCGAACCCATGTGTTTCAATCTTGCAGGGCGAATTGTTCATATGACCCCACCAGCACTCAAGAGGCTGCTATACAGGATTCGTATGCTGGTACACAAGACCCGTATGCTGCTACGCAGAATCTGTATGTTGCTACATAGGATATGTATGCTGCTACGGGGATGGAGAGGATGACTAACATTTTTCATTGTGCATATGGCATTGATAGTCAGGTAAAAGTCAACATGTTCATTGAATTTAATTTACTAATTTTTTATTCTAAAATACATGACTAACTAATTTTGTTTTATTATTTTAATAAAATTGTAGGGTCACGGTGTTGAGACTGGATACACCGGTCCTCCACCTACTTATTTCTGCAATACACCTATCAGTGGGGTATGTAACTAGTAAAAAATTATAAATTTATTACATGTTAATAGCATTGTTTTACGAAAGGTATTTTAATACATGTGATTTTGGATGTTGAATAGGCTAATATTGGCAGTTTCAAGAAAACACCTCTGAGTGCCAGTGGATTCACTCAAATGTACACAGAGGTAATAGAATAAAGAGAACCTAACTAATGAATTCTACTTAATAGATTTGTGTATTTTATATTCATATTGTTGGTTACATTGCATTATAGATCATTCAAACTCAAAGCATTACTTCAAATTCCATAACTAATAACTGGATGTTGATAGATGATAAAATTTCAACTGTACAATATAGTTGTTTAGAAAGTCAACATAAGTAGCACGATGCATGGAGGCATGTGCTTGCAAAGGTGCACCAACATGACAAACTATGGATGCTTGGAAAAAATCTATGAAACCATAATAGTAAGAAATAGCATAGACAAGGTAGTTCAGGATATAGAGCATCATAACAAAACACTCAATCATTAGGGTACGTCTAATGTAGAGCATCCAACAAACACCATCAACATCATTTCTTCAAGGGATTTCAATCCAAAATAGAATAAGGAGAAGATCAAATATAATTTCATATTAAATGTACTTTTCATTCAACCAAAATCCACTCAAATTCTCTTAGGCATTCCATAGGCCATCTTTCATCATTCCACTAATCAGTATTCCAATCAACTCATTCAAAGCAAAAATTGGATATTAAAGAGAAGTTTGACTTAATCAATTAGATTCATATCATTCTCAACCACCATAAAAACAACATAAACTGGATTATTGAGACTTGAACAATTCATCCTTTCATTTATTCACCAAGGAAACAAATCAACTAAACCATACCTCATTGTTATCAGTCCATTATCAAGCACTGTACTCACCATATTTTTACTATAGTAGTCTATTTAAAGGTTACAAACTCATGCTACAACAAAATCTTGATTATCATCTTCTGGTTAATCACCAATTTGCTCAAAAGGCTTCATAATACTCACCCATCCAACCATCAAAGTCACCAAACTTGTCTTATACACCTTAACCAAATTTAGTAAAATCAATCATATCATTAGTTTGATAGTAACCAAGCACTCAATATCAACCTTTCCACTATTTAAACAAACATCTTTGTTTTGATCAGACAATATCATATTCCTCTAGTAGGTTTGTCAACCATTGAATCAGGTAGTTACATTCCTATCTCAAAGCTTATTAAAAAACTCAATGCACATTTAGAAACACTTTCCAACACATAACAACATATCAAAGTTCTTAGATGTTTGACATAAAGAAAATCATCATATTTCAGACTATCCTCTGAAGAAGGGCTAGTAGATTAGGCCTGTTTTACAAAGGAGACACCTTCAAAACCATTCCAAATCACTCAAAACCTCGAAAAGGTCTTCAATCATGTCTTATAACTCAATATTTCACCATTTATAGGGATTGAAAACCATGAAAATGTTTTGATCCAATAAACCCTCGTTTATAGGGTGTAAAAGCACAAATCAAGGAGGGTTTTGTGAAAAATACTCTTGCAAACCTCTATTTCTCTAGCCACCACCTAGAACATGATTTTTTATGTCTTCCAAGACCTTCTACATCATTTCCAAGCCTCTTCACACTTTATTTATTCATGACCCATGACTGTAGCATCACTTTGTGTAGGAAAATCCTCTATTTTCCACTGTAGCAACAACTCTACCATGGTATTATTGCTTTTCCTTGCACTTACAATCATCAAAACATGCAAAAAATCCTAACATTAACCTACTCCACCAATTTTCTTGACCTACATTGGTGGAGTAGTGAAGAAAAACCCTATTGGAGTCTCAAACTTGCTTCTAAAAGGACTTTATCGGGCACTGAAAAACTGCCTCTTATTATTTTCTTTCCTAAGACTAACCAAGTCCAACTCTTGAAATTGGAAACTAACTCCTCTTTACATGTATTCACACTATGATTTAACTTTGGGTGTTCTTAAATTACCAACACAAGAAAACAAAACAATCCAGAGTAATGCTACAAACTCAGAGACAGGGAATTTTTATTTCAAAATCTAATTACAAGAACACAATTTTTTTCTTTTTATCACCTTTACATGCCTTCTAAAGATATTTCCTTTTCCATAACTATCTTTCCATTGGTTGAAACTACCCCTTTTAACCCTTAATATTCCTGATTTCCTTGTTTTTGTCAATTTAACAACTTTTAACAATATTACATTATTGCATTGTTTGCATTTTCCCACTTTGACCACCTAGAACTTACCCACAACCTTAAATACATTTAAATAAGACCTCATATGACCTGGAACATGCTTTACATCATTTTTCCATGACATTTTATGATTGACTGAATACAAATTTGAACACTCATCCCTTTTGCAAAATTGAAAAGTATTTGATGACCTAGGTGCTCCTGCACCAACATCTGACCCAATTGAATCAAGAGAAGATCAAATTGAATAAGAAACTAAAATTTCTCTCTTTTCATAAAAAATCACATTGTTTCATTTTCAAACCAGAAGGAAACAACAAGCCAACTCATTTTAATACTTCTTATCATCCTCAACCTTCAAACATCTTATTTATCAACGAAAATGACTGGTCCGTGCACAAGAAACCTAAATAGAGTCACTAAATAATCCACTCTTTCATCATTCACCAAGGAACCCTTCCACTGAATTTGCTTTACTTAGAAAAAATAACCAAAAACCAATCTTTCATGTTACAACCTATATCCATCAGATCCTAACACATCTTTGTCATCATCAATTTATATGAATTCAAAGCAAAAACCTGATAAAGAGATCTGAATCTTTCAATTCCTTAAACAACTCACCAAATTTTCACTTTTACCAACTAGTTCCTCAAGACCAAGATACTACAATCAACCATTTACACCTCAATCATTTCATCTGACTTCCAAGACATTACTCACATCATGTTTATTGAGTAAGCTTATTCTATGCAGAAATCAAGCCCTACAAAGGAGGGCTTATTGCATAAGGTACTTACAAACCTTAAATACTACTTCCACCACCACAAACACCATGGAAATAGCCCACACAAGCTTTAGAAATGATGCAAAGTGGCAGGGAAGGAAAACTCACAATCACAAATGGAAAAGTCACTCCATTGAATGCTTCTCTTAAATACTCTCATGAGTCCTAAACTCCACTATTCTTTAAGAGATCAACCCCACACATGTATTTTTCACAACTCAAACCACTCACAAAGCTTGAAAACATTTGGATCATGTCTAATTAAGTCAAAACAAGGTTTAACAACCCTCTAGCATTTAGGTTTCAACAAACACCCATCACTATGGTGACTTAGACCTCACTCTCTCTTAAGGCTTGCAACCCATTTTCCAGTAGGACTATTAAGACACCAAAATTATGGATTTAGACCCCTAAGATGGACCTAGGCTACAAGGTTCCAAAACACTTCCTATTGACTATCAAAACATCACTCACAATGGCCCTTTCTACCGCTGCTCCAAAAGGCCTAATTCATAGACCTACACCTAGGTCTTGACTATCTAGGCTCTCCCCTTCACCCCAAAGCCCAAATTCAGACTCCTATAGGTTCTCCACACTTTTTTCCACCATTCCTAAGTGCCTCTTAAACAGATTCTTCAAAATCAAGAAAAAACTCATTTTTTTGCTTGTCAATTATGCTTGCCACATAGAGATGTCAAGAAAAAATTCATGCACAACTTCCAACAATAATCCATCCATTCTCCAAACCATTGAGGAAATGATAGTACAGCCTTATATCTTCCATCCCACCAAGATTTAGAAATTTTACAATGTTGGAATGGAAGAAATATACATTTTTCACCCAAAACCCTGGTTTTAAGGGTTTTCAGACCACCCGATAGAGAAATTGGAATATATCCCTTGATACTCAATGAAATATCACCACTCCAATGCCAAATGAAAGATTATTCAATTACCTATCCAACCATTATGGGCTTGGAGCATGAAAGTGAACATACAGTCCGTACCAAGTACATGATCAACAAATTCTTCACAAAAACACAAGAAAAACAACAAACTTCTTATTGAAACTTCTTCAAAACATCAACATCAACCTTTCCTCGACCAAGAGAGGCATATTTGAAGTCTTAAAAACTCCCTTGAACTTCTTGCAACTATCTTTTGAAAAGAGAGATGTTGGAAAACAACTAATCTCATGCTTTGACTTATAATTGCCTAGTTAAGGTAATGTGAGCAACTTCTACCAACTCGACCAAAAAGAGCATCCAAAAATGTGTCAAAGACATTTAAAACCTTTACAAAAATTAAGTTGACTCCCCTCAGGTGTCTAGATACAGCAAGGCATCATTTTTCCTTATTTTTCCAAGATGCGCTAGACTTACAAAGGGCGATGGAGACCTTGTTGTACAAAGAAGTTGGTCACCAAGACCAAAAACTCAACCAAAAACCTATAATACCTACTAAAAAGCATTGAAATGGTCCATAAGACCTTATTCCATCCATAAAGTAAGAAAAAAAAATGACAAATTATTCTAGGTCCCTTAGACCCATGGGTGCTTCTGCACCATACTCCCAAGCAAGAAAAAGATCTCAAGTCCTCTTTCAGATCAGGTCTTCTATAGTAGTTCCATGCTATTTAATATCATTTTTTGACATCCATGTTGTACCCTCTTCGAGTAGACCTTTCCATTTGACCAGGTATTCCTTGTAAACCTTCCTTCTAGTCTTCTTTGTCTCCTTGGTGTCTAGGATGAATTCAAGAGTCATAGTTTGGATGGGGGCTAGTTCCTTCACCCAATCTTCATCCTCCATTGCTGTTGTACCTACTCCATCACCTGCATTCACAAAAGCTTTGAAAGGATACAAGTCAGAAATGTTGAAGATAGGAGAGATTGCCACCCCAGGAGGTAGCTCTATTTCATAAGCATTTTGGCCAAACTTGTGGACCACCTTGCAAGGTCCTATCTTCTTCACCATGAGTTTGGTATACTTTCCTTTTGGAAGTCTCTCCTTCTTCAAGTGTGCCATCACCAAGTATCCAACCTTGAATTGGACATTCCTCTTCTTTAAATATGCATTTTCCTTATACTTCTCAACATTCTTTTGAGGGGTTTCCTTCACTTCTTGATGAATATCTCTAATTGTAACATCAAAGTCCTCACCTCAAGAGCACTTCTCTTAAAAAATCCTTGTAGTTCTCTTAGTTCATAGACCCGTCTAGGGTGCATGCCATAGACTACTTGAAAAGGACTTTTACCAATGCTCCTATTCATGGAGGCATTATATGCAAATTTAGCCTAAGGTAAAATCAGATCCCAACCTTGTCCATGCTCCTTGGTAAGGCATCTTAAGAGGTTTCCCAATGATCTATTCACCACTTTAGTTTGTCCATCCATTTTTGGATGGTATTCTGAACTGAAGGACAAATTTTTTCCTTGAGTTTCTTCTACAAGGTCCTCCAAAAGTGACCAATCAATTTAGAATCCTTGTCAGAAACAATGCTTAAAGGCAGTCCATGTATCCTAACAACCTCCTTAAAGAAGAAACATGCTATATGAGATGCGCATCATTGGTGCATTTGCAAGGAAGAAAATGTGCCATCTTACTAAATCTATCAACTACCACAAAGATACTATGAAAACCTCTTTGGGTTCTAGGAAACCCCAAGACAAAGTCCATACTTACACACTCCCAAGGCCTACTGGGAATGGGAAGTGGCTGATAGAGTCTTTCATTTGATGAAGTTCCCTTTGCCCTTTGACATATAGTGCAGCCTTCCACATACCTTCTCACATCCACCTGCAACTTTGGCCAATAATAAAATCTCCTAACTTGTTCCAAGGTCTTGTCAAGGCCAAAATTGACTTCCAAAACTCCCACTATGTTTCTCCTTTATGATATGCTCCCTCATTAAGCATTTACACACACACAATTGGCTTCCTTTGAAGATCAAATCATTCTGCAATAAAAAGTTAGAGAATTCACCATGAAAAGAATTCAAATTTTGCTCACAAACATTGTATACCTCCTTGAAATCTGAATCTTCATGATACATATCCTTCAATGCTTTGAACCCCATGCTTTGGATTTGGATCTCTTGCACTACAAGTGCCCTTCTACTAAGAGAATTTTCCACCTTATTTGCTTGGCCCTTCTTATGCTTTATTGTGAACATATAGGCTTGCAAAGACTCTACCCACTTCATGTACATATGACTGAGTTTGTCATGTGCATTCAAAAAACTCAAGGCATGAATATCAGTATAAACAACAAATTCTTTAGGTAAAATGTAGTTCCTCCACTTTTTGAGGGCTTGGACCATAGCATAAAATTCCAAATTATAGGAAGAATACTTCATCTTTGCTTCATTCATCCTCTCACTATAAAATGCAACCGGTCTGCCTTCTTGACTCAAAATAGCCCCTATAGCTTGATTGCTAGTATCACACTCAATGGTAAAAACTTTATCAAAATCAGGGAGCACAATTATGGGATGTTGTGCTACTCTCATTTTCATATATTCAAACCCTTTATCAACCTCATTGGTCCAAGAAAACTTTCCTTTGTTACCTCCTTTGATGGTGTCCAAGATTGGTGCAAAAATTTGGCTAAAGTTCTTGATGAACTTTCTATAAAATCTTGCAAGTCCATGGAAGCTTCTCACATCTCCCATGGATTTTGGTGTTGGCCAAGTAAGAATATCATCAAGTTTTGAAGGATCCATCTTCAAACTTTCCTTGGAGATGACAAAACCAGGGTAGACTAGTTCTTCCTTCATGAATTCACACTTTTCCATGTGATCAACAACTTCTCCTCTTGTAACCTCCTTAGTACCATGTCAAGGTGCTTCAAATGTTCTTCTTTAGACCTGCTAAAGACAAGGATGTCATCCAAATAAACTACAACAAAATTTCCAATGAAAGATCTCAATACCTCATTCATAAGGTGCATAAATGTACTAGGGGAATTTGATAACCCAAAGGGCATCACCAACCACTCATAGATCCCTTCATTAGTCTTAAAAGTTGTCTTCCATTCATCCCCCTCTTTGATCCTTATCTGATGGTACCTGCTCTTTAGATCAATATTGGAAAAGTAAGATGCTCCTAATAGACAATCCATGAGGTCCTCCATTCTTGGCATCGGGAACCTATATTTGATTGTTATCCTATTAATGGCTCTTGAATCAGTGCAAAGCCTCCAATTCCCATCATTCCTTGGTTCTAGGACATTAGGAACAACACATGGGCTCAAACTCTTCCTCACTAGCTCTTTATCCATCAACTCTTGCACTTGTCTTGCAATCTCCTCATTTTATGCAAGTGTCATCTTGTATGCAGCCTTATTGGGAAATGTAGCCCCTGGAATTAGATCAATATGGTGGCTTATATCCCTAATGGGAGGTACGGAACAAGGTAATTCATTCACTGTTATGTCCTTGTACCTTTCCAACAACTCTTGGACTTCCTTTGGTGCATCTTCCTTCTTCTTTGTGGGGAGATTTGCTTCACTTTTTGGCTTCATAATCATGAAGAATCCTCTTCCTCCTCCTTCCTTCAAGGTCTTCTTCTAGGAGAGGTGAAATTTTGTAAGTATTCCCATCCTTCAAAATGGAGTATGTGTTCTTCTCCCCATCATGCTTGGTCTTCCTATCAAACTACGAGGGCCTACCAGAAATATATACTTCAATACTTGTACTCAAAATTTTGTTCATTAGATTTCATACATTATAAGTCCTGACGTGGATCGCTATTATAACTTTTTTGTGATTGAATAATTTGTTATTTTGTTTCCATATGTTGGCTATGGAAACACCTCCAAATGTTACAAGAGAAATGGATATCGGTGTTTCATCCACTATACAATCCTCCATGGCTCTGATAGAGGAGGTATGAGGAAAATTACTAAATTTCAATTTACATTCCTTGTTATAGATGTTAGTTCTAGTGAAAAATCAAACCATTATTGATTACCAGTTTAATTCCTATTTGGATGGTTTATATAGGGCTTGAGCATTCCTGAGCATCGGCATGCAAATATTTCCATCATGGAGAGTGATCATGAGATGGTTGTAAGTGATTATTTTGTTAAATATATCATTTCTTATAATGTAATTTCTATATATATTAATATCTTTACTTCTTATTGTAACAGTTAAAACTTCACCAGGAGCTAAAATATAGGAGGAGCAGTAGGAGCACTCTTCAAGCATAGCAGAAATGAGTGACAGACTTATCGTTGGATTGGATCACCAAACAAAGGGAAATAATTTATTTCCAAAGCCCTTTGTTGTATGCCTAGACATGGCAATTTTGTACATATCTTGTATTGGATATATTTGACATTGTATGCCTATATGGAATTCTCGTAAGCCTATATGGCTATTTTTTAACTATATTTTATACTTATATCAACATATATTGATGTATGTGTACATGGCTATTTGGTTAATACAAATCTTTATTATCGATGGTGTCCATATTTGCTCTTTTTGACAATGTCAAAAGCATGGCTGCATACAAATTAGGAAAAAGACTTTTCCTTTTAGATTAGCAATGCATGGAAGTTTCAAAAAGTATCCTTGATATTACAAAAAATATTGTTTATACCATAGCAGCAAAAATATTTTGGGGAAAAAATTGGCAAACCAAAAGTATAAGATTTTTTGAAAAAATTGGGAACAAGTCTAGAAAAAAAATCAGATTTAAAAAAAAAGGTAAAAAAAAGTAGAACAAGAGATAAAAATAAAAATAAAAAAATTAAAGGAATTTCCATAGCATAGAGATATGGAGAGAAAATAAAATAAAGAGTTTAACTAATAAATTGTAAAAAATAGATTTTTGTATTTTATATTCATATCGTTGATTACATTGCATTGCACATATTTCAAACTCAAAGCATTGCTTCACATTGCATAACAAATAACTAGATGCTAATAGATGACAAAATTTCAATTACAATATAGTTTTTACAAAGTCAACGTAAGCAATTGTGGAATTACTTCACATTGTATAACTAATAACTAGGAGCAGCTCCCAACTGCATTTGCTTGTCATGGCATTCTATGAGACCACATTTTTTTGAGGCATTTTTTCCAACAATTCACTACCTTGTCTATACTACAACATTTTTGATACATGTCTACCAAAGCATTTTGTCAAATAGTTCACCGCCTTGTTGCTATGGCTGAAAGCCTAAAACAAGTACTTTTGAACAAGCTATGGATGCTTGGAAAAAATCTATCAAAAGCATAATAGTAAGCAATATCATAGACAAGGCGGTGAACTCTTTGAAAAAATGCCTCAAAGAAATGAGGTCTCATGGTGATGGAATCCCATGACAATCAAAAGCATTTGATTGTCATGGGATTCCATCACCATGAGACCTCATTTCTTTGAGGCATTTTTTCAAAGAGTTCACCGCCTTGTCTATGCCAACACATTTTTCATACATGTCTATCAAAGAACTTTATCAAACAGTTCATTGCCTTACTGCTATGGCTAAAATCCTAAAATAGGTGCTTTCAAACAAGCTATGGATTTTCATGGCATTCCATCACCATGAGACTGCATTTCTTTGAGGCATTTTTTCAAACAATTCACTGCCTTGTCTATGCTACCACATTTTTCATACATGTTTAATAAAGCATTTTATCAAACTGTTCACCTCCTTGCTACTATGGCTAAAATCGTAAAATAGGTGCTTCCAAACAAGCTATGAATGCTTGGTAAAACTCTATCAAAGCATAATAATAAGCAATAGCATAGACAAGGCAGCGAACTATTTGAATAAAAGCCTCAAAGAAATGTGGTATCAATGGTGGTGAAATTCAATGAAAATCCATAGAAATTTGCTTGTCATGGCATTCGTCATGCCATTCCATCACCATGAGACCACATTTCTTTGAGGCATTTTTTCAAACAATTCACTACCTTATCTATGCTACCACATTTTTCATACATGTTTACCAAAGAATTTTATCAAACAATTCACTTTCTTGTTTCTATGGCTAAAATCCTAAAATAGGTGCTTCCAAAAAAGCTATGGATGCTTGGAAAAAATCTATCAAAGCATAATAATAAGCAATAACATAGACAAGGCAACAAAATGTTTGAAAAAAAGCCTCAAAGTAATGTAGTGTCAATGGTGGTGGAATGCTATGACAATCAATAGAAATTTTCTTTTCATGGCATTCGTCATGCCATTCCATCACCATGAAACCACATTTCTTTGAGGCATTTTTTCAAACAGTTCATTGCCTTGTCTATGCTACCACATTTTTCATACATGTCTACCAAAGCATTTTATCAAACAATTCACTGCCTTGCTACTATGGCTAAAAGCCTAAAAAAAGTACTTTCAAACAAGCTATGGATGCTTGGAAAAAATATATCAAAGCATAATACTAAGCAACAAGCTATGGTCTCATGGTTTTTTTTCACACGAAAATCAGTGTGATTTTATTCACATTTTTTTTTTTGCCAATTTTGTTGTTTTAAATGACATTCAAGTTTATGGTGATTTTGTTGTTTATATGATGATATGTGATATTATAATCCTATTTCATGCTTCTAGGGTGTATAGATATATATTTTGTTTTTACATGTTTTTTGTACCAATGAACTCAAAACAAACTGAACTCGCCTCCAAAAAAATTTGGCCAAACCAGCGAACTGAACCCCTGAACCTGAACCTCAAAACCTATTCCAAAAATCTTCATTTTTCCTGCACAAACTTAATTGACCACCAAATTATGTTGCCCCTTGACTTTACCCACTTTTACTCCCTCAAACCTCTCTTTTTCATTCAAAACTCCTATTTTCCCAACTAGGGCATGTCATGCCAACATAGTTTTGACCTCCCCTATCCTTGCAGACCTTTTGAACACATCAAACTCCACAATCTCACCCTATTTCCAACCTATTATAACTTATTTTCAAGAAATTTCTTCTTTTCACCTCTTCTAGCCTTGCTTTTAAGGGGCCTTAATTTTGAATTTTCAAGTGGGGCAGTATTAGTAATCTCTTCCAATGCCCTTTCTAATGCTATTTTCTTATTCCTACTCCCTATCCTACTTAAATCAGGCCCATATCACTGAGACACAACCTGAACAATAGGTGGAATGGCATATTTAAACATACTACACTCAAACCCTTAAGGGATCGATCCGGTTGAACGTAGCTCAGAGCCATTCCACATGTTTGGGTGAGAAAGATGACCATGCATAGCATGAACATGCTTATTCAAACATGTTGGAACATTTCATTTGGTCACACGAGTTACAGAATAAAAGTTGCACCACTTTGCAACTTTCCACTACTTCCATTTGACACTTTTTCCATCAACTGAAATTTGCACACCACGGGAAAACCACTCTGAGATAATGAAACTGAGAGAGGTTATTGTAGAGGGGCCCAACATGATCCTATTAGACTAGACAAGAAGTTTCTAAGCATCACGGTGTCCGAATAACCTCATGTTGAAGTTTGCAGCCATTTTTCCCTTTGGACCCTTAAGGAATCAATCCGGTTGAACATAGCTCAGAGCGATTCCACATGTTTGGGTGTGAAAGAGGACCATGCCTAGTGTAAACATGCCAATTTGAACACATCATAATATTTTGTTTGTTCATATGAGTTACAGAACAAAATTTGTGCCACTTTGCAACTTTCCATTGCTTCCATTTGACACTTTTTTCATCAACTGAAAACTGGACACCACAGGAAAACCACTCTGAGATAACAAAAACCAAGAGATTTTATTATAGACGGACCCAACATGATCCCATCAAATTAGATGAGAATTTTATAATTGTCACGGTGTCCGAGTAACCTCATGCTGAAGTTTGTAGCCATTTTTCCCTTTGGACCCTTAAGGGATCGATTCGGTTCAACGTATTTCGGAGTGATTCTAGATGTTTGGGTGTGAAAGAGGACCATGCCTAGCGTAAACATGCCTATTTGGATGCATTGGAACAATCCGTCTGGTCACACAAGTTGTAGAATGAAAGTTGTACCACTTTGCAACTTTTCACTGCTTCCATTTGATACTTTTTTCATCAACTAAAAACTGGACACCACAGGAAAACCACTCCGAGATAACAAAAACTGAGATAGGTTATTTTAGATGGGCCCAACGAGATCCCATCAGAGTAGATGAGAAGTTTATAAGTATCACGGTGTCTAAGTAACCTCATGCTGAAGTTTGCAGCCATTTTTCCCTTTGGACCTTTAAGGGATCGATCCGGTTGAACGTAGTTCAGAGCGATTCCGTGTTTTTGGGTATGAAAGAGGACCATTCCTAGCATAAAAAATCCTATTTGGACACATTGGAACAGTTTTTTTGGCCACACAAGTTGTAGAACGAAAGTTGTACCACTTTGCAACTTTTCACTACTTCCATTTGACACTTTTTTTTATCAACTAAAAACTGGACACCACGGGAAAGCCACTCTGAGACAATGAAAACCAAGAGAGGTTACTGTAGAGGGGCCCAACATGATCCCATTGGACTAGATGATAATTTTCTAAGAATTACGATGTCTGAGTAACCTCATGTTGAATTTTGCAACTATTTTTCCCTTTGGACCCTTAAGGGATAGATCTGGTTGAACGTAGCTCAGAGCGATTTTGCATGTTTGGGTGTGAAAGAGGACCATTCCTAGTGTAAACATATCTATTTGAATGCATTGGAATAGTTCATTTTCTCATAAGAGTTGCAGAATGAAAGTTGCACCACTTTGCAACTTTCCACTACTTCCATTTGACACTTTTTTCATCAACTAAAAATTGGACACCATGGGAAAAAAGCTCTGAGATAACAGAAATCGAGAGATGTTATTGTAGAGTGGCTCAATTTGATCCCATCATATCGGATGAGAAGTTTCTAAGCATCATGGTGTCCGAGTAAGCTCATGTTGAAGTTTGCAGCCATTTTTCCCTTTGGACCCTTAAGGGATCGATCCAGTTGAACGTAGTTCAGAGTGAATCCGCATGTTTGGGTGTGAAAGAGGACCATGCCTAGTGTAAACATACCTATTTGAATGCATTGGAATAGTTCATTTGGTCATAAGAGTTGCAGAACAAAAGTTGCACCACTTCGCAACTTTCCACTACTTCCATTTGACACTTTTTTCATCAACTAAAAATTGGACACCATGGGAAAACAACTCTGAGATAACAAAAATCAAGAGAGGTTATTGTAGAGGCGTCCAATTTGATCTCATCAGATTAGATGAGAAGTTTCTAAGTATCATGGTGTCTGAGTAACCTCATGCTGAAGTTTGCAGCCATTTTGCCCTTTGGACCCTTAAGGGATCGATCCAGTTGAACATAGTTTAGAGTGATTCCGCATGTTTGGGTGTGCAAGAGGACCATGCCTAGCGTAAAAATTCCTATTAAGACCTGTTGGAATAGTTTTTTGGTCACATGAGTTGCAGAACGAAAGTTGCACCACTTTGCAACTTTTCATTGCTTCCATTTTACACTTTTTTCATCAACTGAAAAATGGACACCACAGGAAAACCACTCTGAGATAACAAAAACTGAGTGAGGTTATTTTATAGGGGCCCAACTTCATCCCATCGGACTAGACAAAAATTTTCTAAGCGTCACGGTGTCCGAGTAACCTCATGTTGAAGTTTGCAGCCATTTTTCCCTTTGGACCCTTAAGGGATTGATCTGGTTGAACATAGTTCGAAGCGATTCCACATGTTTGGGTGTGAAAGAGGACCATGCCTAGCGTAAACATGCCTATTCGGATGCATTGGAACAGTCTATTTGGTCACAGAAGTTGTAGAACAAAAGTTGCACCACTTTGCAACTTTTCATTGCTTCTATTTGACACTTTTTTCATCAACTGAAAATTGGACACCACGGGAAAACCACTTCGAGATAATGAAAACCAAGAGAGGTTATTGTAGAGGGGCCCAACATGATCCCATCAGACTAGAAGAGAAGTTTCTAAGCATCACAGTGTCTGAGTAACCTCATGCTGAAGTTTGCAGCCAATTTTCCATTTGGACCCTTAAGGGATCGATATGGTTGAATGTAACTCATAGCAATTCTGCATGTTTGGGTGATAAGAGGATGATTCCTAGCATAAAAATACCTATTTAGACACATTGTAACAACCCATTTGGTCACACGAGTTGCGGAACGAAAGTTCCACCACTTTGCAACTTTCCACTGCTTCCATTTGACACTTTTTTTATCAACTAAAAACTAGACACCACAGAAAAACCACTTCAAGATAGTGAAAAAAAAGAGAGGTTATTGTAGAGGGGACTAACATGATCCCATTAGATCAGACAAGAAGGTTCTAAGCAACACGATTTCTGAGTAACCTCATGCTAAAGTTTGCATCCATTTTTCCCTTTGGACCCTTAAGGGATCGATTTGGTTGAAAAAAGGGTCTATACTCTAAACTTATCCAAACCTTACCAACTCTTGGGGCAGAAATTCTAAGGTGTCAAAACTTCAAAATCCACATTTAGATCTCAGTTATACCACTGTACAATGGGTAAACTACAAAACTCTCTATTGTAGCCTAAACCCTAGGGGTTTATTGAAAATGATACTTCCAAAGCTAACCACAACCTAAAGATTACTCAAAAAAGTTTTTTTATACCCTAAACAAGCTCAAACAATCATAAAATAATATTTCCCTACACAAAAAAACAATTTAACTCTTCAAAACCACCATTTTTCTTAAAGAAAACACACTTTTGCACACATGGGTTTCACACCCATCTCACTTTCAAACCTCCCCAACACTAACGCATCATTCCCACACCTTAATAATGTTAGTGCAGACCCATTCCTCAAGTTACAGAGGCTACAGAAAGAGGAATGGGTCAAAAAGCCAGTTTTATTGACTCAAAACCTTCAAATGTACAAGTTCGACCCAGTTTTAGTAAATTGATGATATTCTACTCCTTATTTGCCTTGATGAACAAAACCTATTAAATGGTGCTCCTGCACCAATCATACATTGAATTTCTTGTCACTCCTAAATTTTGGACCACATCCATTATCTCCACATAAAACTCAACATCCTTGGTCTTCTTGGTTCCCATGCCTTGATATGGTTATGCAAATGAAAAAAAGCAAAGTAATCATCTCCTTCTCCATTGGCTAGAAGAATGCATGCTTAATGGTTTCATACATGATATCAGCTCTCTCATCTACTCTCATGCTTGAATACTGAAATCTAGTATGGTGGGCCTCTAGAGTTCCAGTCATCTTTCTTCCTCTTCCACCAAATGTTGGCTTGATCACACGTCTTCCAGCCTAATTGACTTTGTTTTTGAAAGCTAAAGTTTCTCCCGAGTCACCAATGTTTCTCTATTTTCCTTTTTAGACTCTTTCATTGCTACAGACCGTCTCTGGGATTTAATCATTTGTGCCACATGTGGTTGATGTGCTTTTGGTGCAAGAGTACCTTGGGATCCTCATGCCTCTTGGAGGTATTGCTTGTTTTATTTTTTTTTGTTAAGAATTTTGAGATTTAATAAGGTTCCAAGAACCATCTTTCATGTCTTGTAACAAATTTTAGTTTTGGAGTTGAGTCTTGTTGTAAAAACAAGGTCTCTTTCCTCACCATGTAAGCTTGATTCATCTAGGAAAACTAAAGAATCAAAGTGTCCCTATGTATCCAACTCCTTGAGAAGAGTTCCCTTTATATGTGTAGTTTTTGTGGTGTCTTTTATTCTTTTGAATACACCTTTGAAGCCTCATTTCAATCGGGCTTTTGTGAAGTTGTACTTAATTGCCTTAACTAGGAAATTAGGGGTCTAATTGGAAAAAAAGTTAGTTTACAACGTCCACCTAATTCAAATGTCAATTGGAGGATATTGGGAAGGGTGGTTGGAAGTTAAATAAGCCTATCATGGTGAAGGCATGGCTGTTGAATCATTTTTTTTCAATTTCTAATGAAAGAAGTGGATGTTTTCTAGAAATTTTTGTGTGTAATTTACTACTAAAACACATGGTACGACCTCTATATGATCTGTACGGGATCAAACCTGCTATGGTTGGAAAGAGGAGAGTTTCAACTTTCATTTGAAGGTGGTTTGGTGAATTTTCATCAAGTATAAGTGGAGATATCTTTGTTTTAGCAACATCAGGTCAAGAAACCCTCATAACTAGGGTTTGGCCAAAAAATGCTTCTATCTTCCACACCCACAGTGTATAGTTTCTAATTTCTTGTGGGATGGAAGGTATTTATGTATATTTTCATCTTTTCAAGGTTTTGGGGAATGGAAAAATGTGTGGGGAAAGTTACAAAATGATCTAGGCCTGGCATCTTCATGTGACAGGCCTAGCTTGTAAAGCAAAAATTAGAGTTTTGCTTGTTTTGAGAGATTTTTATTCAAGGTGCACTTAAGAATGATTGAAATGGATGTAAGTAGTCTATATGAGTTTGAAACAAGGCTTTGGGGAGAAGGGGTGAGCCTAGATAACTAAAAACCAATCAAGTGCGCTCAATTAGGCATCTTGATGACAACATTAGTTTGGTCCATGGTTGCTTTTCCAACCACTATCAAGAAGATTTTGTGGCCTTGTAGAGGCCTAATATACTTTCCTAAAAATATTAATTTACATCAGATACAATTTTTTGGGTGATAATTAATTGGACTATCCTACTGGGCAATGCTACAAGCGGGTATGTGCAGAATCATGATGGGCCAAAAAGTGGCAATATGATGGATATTTGGCTAACCACTATTTTTTTACCCAAAATTGATGAATAAAAAAGGGGTTTTAATGGAGATTCTTAGCTTTCCACTAATATAAATTATGTTTTACTTTGAATTTAATAAGTAATTATTATTCATTTTCTATTCAAATTATGACTAACGTCCTATTGATAGGCTGATTGAAAAACATCTATAACTTTCAAATTGTATCACATTTTTTTAATCCAAAACATGCGTTAGATTCTATGCTTCACATACTATAGGATTAAAAAAATAAAAATTGAATTTCATGAATTTTTGACCAAGTTAAGGTGGTCAAACATATGAGTTTTATATTTTTTTAAATGTTGTAATAAAAATTCATAATTAATTATTTACTTGGAAACAAATTACAAAAATATGCATCACATTGGGCATAAGTCCTATACTTATATCTAAAATCTTATAAAAAATATTATTATTTTATTGTGGTTAAGGTGGTTAGACAAACACCTACTTCTTATTTTTCCCTGAAATTTAAGTACCACTACATTGAAATTTCAATTTTTCACCAAATAGATTTTTTTTTTTTTTAAAAACCTATTAGTTTAGAAACTACATTCAATTTTCTACAGATTCTATTCTTACATATTTTTGAAATAATATAGATCACTTATTTAATTTTTTATGTCGAGTTTCCTAACTTTGATTTTTCTAATTTTTTTGCCACTTAAGGGCCTATTTTTTCCATGATGATCCTGCACATACCCAAGCAATTGGGGATAAAGAGGCCTACTAGTTGAGAAACTAACTCATGGGGTTTCCTAAGTGCTAAATATGGCTATGGGTTTTTTATTGTGGTCTATTAGAGCATGTTTCAAGTGATTATAAGTCCTTCAAAAGTCTGAGAT
The DNA here is from genome assembly GCA_007258455.2 of Sequoia sempervirens. Lineage (NCBI taxonomy): Eukaryota > Viridiplantae > Streptophyta > Pinopsida > Cupressales > Cupressaceae > Sequoia > Sequoia sempervirens. Next base: position 342,810,047 of record VDFB02000008.1, read on the forward strand.
TCAAGGACCCTTGGTGAGTTGATTTTTCCTTATAGAAGGACAGTGATTTGATGGTGTGTTGATAAGAGTATTTGAGAGAATCACTCATAAAAGAACCTTTGCCATCTAAGATTGGTGTACTTCCCTGCTCACTCTGCATCAGCTTTGAATCCTTGCATCTAAAGGAAATTTCATCAACATAAATACTCTCTCAAGGTTAACAATCATACATTGACCTTCTTTCCCATCTTAAAGTTTGGACTACATTCATTACCTCCACATAAAACTCGACATCCTTGGTCTTCTTGGTTCCCATGCCTTCATATGGTTATACAAATGAAAATGAAGCAAAGTAATCACCTCCTTCTCTGTTGGCTGCAAGAATGCATGCTTAATGTTTTGATACATGATATCAACTCTCTCTTCTACTCTTATAGTTGAATATCAAAATCCAGTATGGTGGGCCTCCAGAGTTCTAGTCATCTTTCTTCCTTTTCCACCAAATGTTAGCCTAATCCACACATCTGCTATCCTAATTGGATTTTTTTTTGAAAGCTAAAGTTTCTCCTAAGTCACCAATGTAGCTCCCTCTTCCTTTTCAAATCTTTCATTTCTACAAATAATCTTTGGTATTTAATCATATGTACCACATGGTTGATGTGCTTTTAATCATCAACAATAGTCTTCAAAATTGGTTGCTAGTACAAGTTCATTATGCTTTCATAATACTTTATAACCATGGAGTTCAGCCATTCCTTGATGCCATCAAGTGAATATTGAGGAATGGCATCAATGCAGAGTACATCCCGCTTGAAGTCTTTGAAAGCAATAGCCATATCAAATTCCTTTTGCCCAAGTCCTACTCTCTCAAGGTTAACAATCTCAATCTCACTAATAGTGATTACTACTAAGAAAGGTAATTCCACCAACTCTACCAAATAGTTTACCATAAGAATAATAAAATAAGAGGCTTTGAAAGGAACTCCATGAAAACCAAGCTCTCTAAATGGTACATGTCAAAGTCTAGTTCAAAATATTTTAGATGAGGTTGCTCCCATAGCTCTCTTACTCGCTTGACAAAACCTTGAAACACTGTATTCATTTTATTTTTCATGTCCCTCTCTTGTTCTTCTTCCTCAATTTCATCAAGATCATACATTGAACTTCTTGACCCTCCTAAAGTTAGGACCACATCCATTACCTCCACATAAAACTAAACATCCTTGGTCATCTTGGTTCCCATGCCTTGATATGCTTATGCAAATGAAAATGAAGCAAAGTAATCATCTCCTTCTCCATTGGTTGGAATAATGCATGCTTAATGTTTTGATACATGATATCAAATCTATCTTCTACTCTCATAGTTAAATACCAAAATCTAGTATGGCAGGCCTCTAGAGTTCCAGTCATCTTTCTTCCTCTTGCACCAAATGCTAGCCTGATCCAGACATCTGCCAGCCTAATTGACATTGTTTTTGAAAGTTGAATGGTGTAGGAGCACCCACACCTCACCCTCAATTTGTGATTTTTTGATGGTAAATTGGGAGGATAGTTGGTAAATGTTAGTATGTTGAGGTCTTTTTGTCTTGAATAAGGTCTAATAGACCAATCTTTTATGTACTTTGGGAATTAGTAGGTTAGGCTGAATAAAATAATTGTTGATATTGGCATAAAGGAAAATTATGTAAAAAGTAGGTGGAAGTGCAAAGAAAGAGTCTAAAAGTCATGTTATAAGGGTGTCTAAGTGGTCCTAGGCCTTTAGAATATTAAATTTGCATGATGAAGCTTAGAAAGCAAAATCATTCTTAAATAATAAATACTAGTATTTGTAAGCTTAATAAGGGTTTGGTGGTTCAAAGGTAGTTATGGGCATTGAAGGGAGATGATTCTCATTTAAAATGTATTAAAAACATCATTCAAGCCTGAATGGGGGTTCAATCAATAGTTTTTTTGAAGATTGGTGCTCTTCACAATGCCTAAAACTATGGAATTTCAACATTTTTTTGAGTTTTCAGTTTATTTTCTCTGTGTACGGCCTAGTATAGGCCTCTTACGAAAATAAATTCATGAAACATTGTGGTGGCAGGTCTTAACCTAGATTTCAATCTATTTTGATACACCTTTGGTTATTTTAGTGAAAGGAAAATCCATTTTTCTTTATTCAGCCTATACAAACCAGTAGGGTCTGAGTTTACTTTAATTTTTGTGATGGATCCCTTCCTCGTACTATGGTGAATTGTGACTCAGAGGAAAGGTTTACAATGTGTTTTTTTCAAGTTTCCTTAACTCTTTTAATAATTGTAAGGCATTTATAGCGCTGGTGATGTTGTTTTAGGTTGAGAATGTGAGATTTCATTGCTACAGATCCTCTCTGGGATTTAATCATTTGTACCACATGGTTGATGTGCTTTGAATCCTTGCATCTAAAGGAAATTTCATCAACATAAATACTGCTACTCTCTGAAGGTTAACAATCTCAATCTCATTAATAGTACATTTACAACCATATTCAATGATTTGCCTTCAAAAGGCTACAAATTCAAATATTGACTTAAATAGCCTTCAAGAGGCTTTAAATAGACTTTACAAATGATTCTACATCTTTCCAATCATTCCTAACTGTTATTTTTGTAACTAACATGACTTATTACTTTATAAATCAATTGTGAATGTGTTATGACCTTATTCAATTGACAAAACTCATAACATAAAACTAACTTAAAAGATTTCCGTGAACCAAATTTGCTCAATAACCTTGGTGCCCCTACACCAAGTTTCATTATTTAAGTAAATGTCATTACAAGTAAATCACATTGCAATGCCTTAGGTACTTTGTTCTCACAGATATTTTACAATGTCACTCATACATTTGAGATTCTCTTAGAATTTCTACATCATAGGTTCTCATTTAGAGGTTAACTTCAAATGAGAAACTTGAGATTCCCTCACAAAGCTTCACACACTCTTTTATAATGGCTTGAAATCAAAATTGAGATTTATCAAGATAATTAAAATAAGGATGTTGCATTGCTTTTTTGGCTGAGATTCTCTTCGATGGCTCCAAAATCAACATTTTCTGTAAGGAGAGACCAATCAATTTTTACTAGTTTAGTTATAGATAGGCAAAGTAAAAGAATAAAAAATAACAACTCATGTCCAAAATGGAAATGAAATGAAAATAGATGGAAGGAACTTACAGATAGGCATGGTAGTCTCTCAACTTAGTGACTTCTGCTCATACATCTTCACTGCAAGTTCCAAGATACCTATTGCACACAACACCTCTCATGAATCTAGAATATCTTGAAATTTGAGATGCTCCTATAATGTGTACATCATAGGTTCTCATGATAAGGTTAACTTCAAATGAATAACTTGAAATTCCCTCACCAATCTTCACACACACTTTTGTAATGGCTAAAAATCATAATTGAGATTTGGCTTCAAAATCAAAATAGGGATGTTGCGTTGCTTTTATGCCTGAGATTCTCTTGGATGGCCCATAAATTTGCATTTTCTGCAAGGGGACACCATTCAATGTTTATCGGGTTACTTACAGATACGCAAAGTAAAATAATACATGATCTAGCATTGGCATCAAATAAATTAACGTGGATACAAGTATAAATTAATAAGAACCATTGTGCATATACTTACGAATTAATCAAATGAACCATCTGGATCTACTCTAATCTTTATTGTGTCAAGTATTGCCTCTTGGTCAGACTCACAGACCTTCCACAAGGTCTTGTTCAAAGGTCTACCCCCATATTCGTTCAAACGAACATTGGATGCCACAACAAGGTTCGAGTAATAAAGAATCTTATGATGCATGTCAAAGTCCTCAAACAACCAATGTTTAACACTCTTATGTGGGTACCTTCTAAGCCACGTTCCAGTAACAACAACTGAGCATGTAGGGTATTTGATGTTTTCACCATCTATAACCGGGGCTTCCAATATATTTTTTGCCTCAACACAATGACACAAGCAATAGTCTATTCCCTCTTCATTTTATTCATCTGTAATAACTACATAAACATGCCCTACATTGATATGTGCATAAAATCACTTGAAATTAGTCAACATTATGAATATAGTACAAAGTAAGATAACAATATGAAATTTGAAAAACTAAGCAAGTAGATATATTACCTGGTTGAACTATATCTAATACATGGTCAAAGTCGACCGATGTTTCCATCTGTGTTAGTTCCAATGTCGTCAGAGGGCGATATGTGTGAAGTGGGGTAAGATAACTTGTCAACCATTTGTCAACCCACTCACGACTCACAATCATTCTAGGCTTGCATTGTTGTGCACTTGATGAACAAAAGCATGCCATCTTACATGTATCAATACTCCATGAACCTACATTTGAGCTAAGGAAAGAGTGTAGCTCACTAGATCCTGTTAGTGTACAACAATCCTCATATGGTGCAATTTTAGTATCATCC
>VDFB02000008.1:342814582-342871003 GCA_007258455.2 Sequoia sempervirens
CACTCTCCCACTCTCTCTCACACTCGCCCACCCTCCCACACTCTCTCCTAGTCCCACCCTCTCTCACCCTCTCTCCCATAAGCATAAATGCATACATATGGGCATACATACATACATATATGACACACCAACATACATATACATACAAACATATGAACAAAAATTAAAAAAAGTGGCATTTAACTAAAGGAAGAAATAATGTGAGCGTGTTATGTGTTGCTAGATATGTTCCCCGAAGTAGAAAAAAAGGTCAAAACTAATACATAACGCGAGCACGTTATAACGCACTCGCGTTATATTTTTCTTTGGGAATCCCTGAGCCTTAGCTTTGGTATTTCCCTTGGAATACCAACCCAAAGGCTTGGAGGGAATTCCCAATGACCAGAGACGTGTTTTTTGCAAATTCTACATTTTTTCACATAATCGGGTTCGTGCTCACCGTCAGGATTGCATCTAGTTCAATATTGACAAAATCGAACACATAGGTAATGTTAAGTTCTCTCTTAGCTTTCCAACGATTTAATTTTTTTCACTTTCTAACAATGTTAGGCCTTTCATCCATAATTTCTTTTGTTTGTATGTCTATTTTTTGTCAAAAAGCAGTGTTTGATTTTTTTTTCCTTATAAATTAACCCTTCATCGAAATTTCAAATAAATTACATTTTTAGAAACTAGACTCCATTCTACAAATTTTAAAAAATAAAAATATTAAAAAATCTATTACTTTCCAAAATTTGTAGGGGGAGCACGGCCAAAATTTTTCTTTTTAGGAAGTGCCCACTTAGGAAATTAGTAAAAAATCAAATATTCATTAAAAAATTATCAGAAAAATTGTGCATCAACTAGATGCTATTAGCTAACTTTTGACCATAGCAATTTTATAAATACAAAAAAAAAGTTCACCATGCTTAGATCATACAAGAGTTGCTATGTTATGTTTTTCTGAAAAAAATAGCACCAATTTGTTTACATCCCTCTTTTGAACCCCTTAATCTCAACCATTTTCAAAATAAATTAGTAGTTCAAAAAGTAGACTCATAGCACTTCAATCCTTGTTTTTGTTCAATCTCAAAATTTTGAGTGTATCTATCCTGAATTTCACATCCAAGGTCAACATTTCTTGATTTCAGAAAAAAAGTGGCCACTTAAGCCCCCTTTTTGGGAACCATCTTGGTGCACTTACCCATGTGTGAGTTCAAGGTCATTAGGGTCATAGCCAAAGGCACAATTAAAGATGTCTACCAATGATTTTAATGAATTCCAAAACTTATTGAAAGAAAATGCCATGATGTAAATAAATTAAGATGCAATAAGTGATAAAAAATAGATAATCTATAAATGAAAACCAAATGAAAAAACAGGAAAGTGTCACGCAAAAAAAATGCCAAAAAGATGTCAAAAATGTTGTTTAAAAAGTACAAAGGGACTAATTCGCCCAAGGTGGTGAGTGAGTCCTAGTATGATATTTTTTTTTGTGTTTTTCAGAAATTTGAATGTTAATTTAATGCTCTACATAATCCAATCAAAGATGAAAAATCCATAATTTCAATTCTTTCAATGAAATGTAATGTAAAAATGAAATCTAAATGAAATTTTCACTAATGCAATATGAAAATTCCTAAAATACAAGAACAAAATAATGTCCTAATTGGATGCTAATGCAAAAGTAATCTAGGATGCAATATTCAAATGAAATCAGAAATGCAAAAGTGTTCAAAATGTGGTTTCACCAAAATGAACCATTGATTTTTGGCTCACTAGGACTTCTCTAGCTCTTCTAGGGTTTTTCACCTAAAAGGAGAGAGGTAGGGCCAAAAAAGTAAACTAGTTCATTCAAATTATGTTATGTACAATGTTGTCTAATCTAAATGAAGCAAACTAAATGCAATTGACTAGTTTAAATGGACGAAAATGAATGCAAAAGTGTGATTTAAGTTATGATTGAAAACACATTGTGATCTATGCAAATAATGAAGTAAATGAAGAAATTATGCAGAATAGAGAGAAATAGGATGAATTTGAGTACACCTAGACAATATCTAATGAATTTGGAATGTTGTGGATGCTAGTTGAAATCATTAATTTTTCATAGTGGTACTCATTCGCCCAGGGTGGCGAATTAGTCCTCCTCTTGGTGAAAGAGTGTTAGAAACAAGTTTTTGTCTGTCGGGATCTGGGATCTAAAAAAATTCATATTTTTAGTCCAAAGGTGGGACTCATTCACCACTAGTGGTGAATCAGTCCACTCCCAAATTTATGAAAAATCAGGAGAGAACTCTGCAACACTAGATCTAGAAATCAATAAATGTCAGGTTGTCAAAGTCAAATTTGTAGGAAACAGACAAGAAACCTTCTCCAAGATTGAAATAGACTTGAGTTGACTTGAAGCACCTAGCTGACTTGTAAACCAATCTTCAATACCAAAAATCTTGTTAAATTTGCATACCTAGGTCTGCAAAAACACATGCAATATGGGAAAAATGGTTGAAGGTTAGCAAATAGGGGTTTTCCTTGGTCAAACCCCACTTTTGGTGATCAAACCCTTAATGAAATAATCAAATGAAAGAGAATGATAAACTAACAACATGCAAATGCAAATATGAATTAATTTCAATGGATGAAACAAAGTGCTTGAATATTTTTTGAATTCATGTTGTAGAATGCTTGTGAAACATAGAGTTTTGGGAACCTAAATGTTGTCTCTTGCACGTCTAGGGTTTTTCACCTAAAAGGAGAGAGATTTAGGTCCAAATATGCTTATGTAGTTCACTCAAATTAGGATGTGTGCAATGTGATATGATGTAAATTAACTTAACTAAATGTGATTGAATGATTAAAATGAACTAAAATGAATGCAAAAGTGCAATTTAAGCTAAGTTTGAAAACACATTGTGATATGAAAACAACTATGAAAATGAAGAAATTATGTAGAATAGAGAGTACAAGGGTAAATCTGAGTGTACCTGGATGATGTGTGAGCTTTTTGGAATGTTTGGAATACTGATGAAATCTACTAATTTTTCACAGTGCGACTCATTCACCCAAGGTGGCGAATCAATCCTCCCACTGATGACAAACTATCGAGAGCTAATTTGTGTCTTTCAGGATTTAAATTTGACAAAACTTAAGTTTCTAGTCCTAAGGTGTGACTCATTTTCCATAGGTGGTGAATTAGTCATCTCTCAAATTTCTAAAAAAAGAGGAGACAACTTTGCAACACCAGATCTAGGAATGTCTACTTATCGGGTTGTCGAAGTCAAATCTACAGAAAACAAACAAATAAGTCTCTCCAAGATTTAATTTGACTTATGTTGACTTGAAGCACCTATTTGACATGAGAATAAATCTTCAACACCTAATAACCTATTAAATCTGCAAACAAAAGGTTGTAAATACACAACCAAAAGGGGAAAAATGATTAGGGTTAGTAAATAGGGGTTTTCCTTGGTCAAACCCCACTTTTGGTAACTAAACCCTTGAAAAGATAATGAAATGCAAGAGAGGGATAAAGTAATAGCATGCAAATGATATCAACTCACCCAAATCTTGATCTTATATTTTTGAAGTAATCTCAATGGCAGCTTCAAAGTGCTTTAATTGATGATTTAAAAAATGCTTGATTGCTTTAATGTATAGGTGGATAAGTGAACTTGATAAATTGGGGGTTAAAATAAGATGAAAATCACTTATTTAGACAATTCTTGTGCCTTACTATTCATTCATACCTCATCATAGGCCCACATCAAATGATTTTTAATAAAATCCCTAAAGAAATTTTGAAATATTTTGAATTTGGGGCCAAAGGGGACTCATTCGCCACCCATGGTGAATGGGTCCCACATAGGACCTAAAAACAAGTGTCGGGAACAATGTTGTATTTAATGTTGTTTCTCAGTATAATATGCAAAAATACACTTAATTAAGTCATATTAGGGCATAAAAGGATAAAATAAAGCATAAGAAGGGTGTAAATGGTGAAAATATGCATAGAAGAGTGTGAAATCTTGTTACAAGACTTTACAACAGTTCAAAATAGGTCTTGTTGATGAGTAAGAAAGTGATTTTTTAGGTGAATTATATTAAATAGATTCTAGAAGAATTTAGAAATGTATTACAAAAGTTCACAAAACCTTCATAAGATATCATTCTTTGATTTCTAGTACCTAAATAAGCATTTTCAAGCCATGATACAACATAAAATCAAAGAAATATAGTTCCAACACCATGAAACAAGATCTAAAAGGCCATGAAAATGACAAGGGGACATTTTTCTATAGCAAATTTAGCCCCCACTTTAGTGAGAGGATGAACCTACTTCAAACTCACACTAAAGTAGCCATGAACATCGAGGGGAGGGTTCAAATGTACTTACATTAGAAAGATGGAATACAAAGATCAAGAGGGATGATCAAGCCCACAGGATGAAGATCCCATGGAAAACTAGGCATAAGGACAAAGGAACACACAAGTTTTGAAATGAATTGAATGAAGCTTCGATCATCAATCCAACTAGTTGTGAAAAGAGATCTAGGCTGATTGTTTGAAAAAGAGAAAATGTGTACTTACTCTGGAGCCATGAAACTAGTTGTCTGTAGGCTAAGAAGGACAAACTGTATACTCACTATGGGGCCACAAAACTAGTTGTCCACGGGGTGAGAAAGCCCAAAAAGTAAGATACATACTCTAGTTGGTATGAACTCACAAACATAAAAGTGGCTATGGGGAAAAGTCATGCCGCTAGTTGGGCTTCCCACTTAACCATGCTAAAGCTATACCCATTCAATAACTTTAATAAGGTGCCACAAAGAAAAAGGAAATGTAAATGTTAAGATTTAAACAGTATGGAACTACATGCATGAAAGTTATGTTATACAAGGTGGCCAAGAAATTCAACAATGTAAAATGAAAAAATGTAATTTGAAAAATTGTTCAAAGGAGCCGTGTTCAATTTATGCAAGGTCAGTCACTTAGGGAACATTGTGTCTGATGTCTCCAAGAGAGGACCAATCAAATAATAGTATATTCACAACTTAGGGGATGCAATTCTTGCACCAAACCACCAAGAGGAATGCAATATGCTTAGAAAGATCACACTTATGAAGGACATCACACCCAATGTCATCCACAAAGTGACAAGCACATCACGTAAATGACAAGGATAAACTAAGAAGCATTAATGGACAATGAAATAATGGTAATGTATGCCCCCCACTTTAAATGAATTGTTACACATTTTTTTGTGAGCAATTACTTGAAAGTAGAGAAGAAAAGAAAATGCAAAAAGAAAACAAGACATGAGAACCAACTTGGAAAGCTCTATGCCAAGTCATATGTTTCGAAGCTAGGCTGTGTCATGTCAAAGGATAAATTAGAAACAAAGAAAGGGAGTTACCCCCTAGAAAAGAAATTATGCAAAACACATAAGGGATCTATGGATTTGGCATCAATAAGCTCATTGCTACAATGCTTTTATGAAGGAGCGCAAAACTATCATCATTCCCCAAATAGACATAGAACTAGAAGAATGACACAAAGAGAGAGAAAACAAAGGAAAAACAAAGTTCATTTTGAGTCAACATGGAAGAGACATTGCGGTCTTGACACCTTGCATCATCCCCAAAAGGAAAACATAAGAAAAATGAAAACAAAAGGGTGAAGAAAAATGAAAAGGATTTTGGGTCAACATGAAGGAGACATTTTGGTCTCAATGCCTTGTGTCATCCCCAAAAAGAAAACACAAGAAAAGACAAAGGAAACAAAGGAAAAAGGACCATTTGGGTCAACATGGAAGAGACATAGGGTGTCTCTATGCTTTTTGTCACCCCCAAAAGGAAAACACAAAACAAAAATGAAAAAGAAAAGAACCGTTTGGGTCAACATGGAAGAGACATAGGGCATCTGTATGCTTTGCATCATCCCAAAAAGGAAAACAAAAATCAAAGTACGATAAATAGAAGAATAAAGGTACAAATATAAGAAGTGTACAAAGAGGGAAAACATCAAATACACGATATGGAGGAACATGATATGCACATGAAAAATAAAAAAGAAAGATAAAATGCTAGCTAGGAAAATGTAAGTTAACCATCTAACAAGTCATCTGCCTCCCAATCATGGTCAATGTAATGCGAGGGTGGTTGACTATCCAAAGGAATAATTGCAACTATCGAACTAGGAGTCATACCAGGTTCTTCTCTTAGTGTAGAGGATGTATCTTTTAAGCTCGTTGTAAATGAAAATAAAGATTTCAAATCATTGTGTACTTATTTGTCTATTTTAGCAATCATCGCATCATCATCGTCATCATTAAGATTAATAACGATGAGAGGACGAAGGGTGATTTCTAATGATGGATGTATCAAGAGTGTTGGTTGTTGGATGGGTTCGTTTTGTTGTGATTATTGTGCTAACTATCATGTGGTAGGTCACAAGAGGGAAGATGATCATCTATCACTTTTTTCAAGGGTGGAGGTTGATTTGCTTGATCATCTGCCATATAAGATTGACGAACAAGGAGATGATGACAACATTGATGTTCCCAAGCACCTCAATTTCATTTAATTCTATTTTGGAGTTGCTAAGGTGTAAGAGCATATTCAGTCATCATTAGTTCTTCCGCTTCCAATGGTGGAAGAGCAGTAGAAACTGAAGAGGATAGATCAACCAATTTCTCTTTTGCTTTATACACTTGTTTGATATGAGGAGGTAAGACAAGAGTTATTTCATTTTATCTTGGTCATTTAAAACAATGGCTAAGAATTGTCAAGAGGGGATTATTCAGAAGGTTTGATGGTTTTCTCAATATCATATTTAGGTGCAATCATGGTTTCATCTAGGATAGGATGGGTGGTGGTGGATGAAGATGTGTTATGAGGAGATAATTCAACAATATTTTTAGCTTTAAACTTTTGATAAGCAATGTAAAAGAAGTCCTTATAAGGGGTGATAAGTTTCATGGGTTCAAGACAAAAGGATTCTAATGAAAAGTTACCTTTGAAAGATAAAGGATTAAATCCACTATGGTGTATGGTGAATACCTCATTGCCATGTGGAAACTTTGAGCACTCATGAACAGCTGATGGGACTACTTTCATTTAGCGAAGCCAAGGAAGGCCTAGCCACAAATGAAATTGGTCAGATTGTGGAATAATGTAAAATGTTACCTCCAAAGTCTTAGGTCCTATTTGTAAAGGTAGCACGATCGATCCAATCATAGGGCATGGAAAACCATTATGTGTTTTAATCCACGTAATTGGTTTGTTATAGTCATCTTGATATAGATCACGTAATACTAGAAACTCCTCTATGATCACATTCTCACCACAAGTGAGATATATTAATATCCCATTAGTAGGCTTATCATAGATTCAGCCAGCTATGTAGAGAGGACCATCAGGAAGCTTTTGTAGTATGTCTTTAACAAAAATGGTAATATCAAGAGATTTAGTGGTTTGGCCCTTGTGAGGGATAACGTCTATTTTAGCTACAAGTTTATCCACAGGACTCACTTGGGTAACAATAGGAAATGTATCAGGTTGTTCGTTGTGTGTATCAATAGTCATTACATCAGGATTTGAAGGTTCACTAGCCTTGACAAATGAGGTAGTGTGTTTAGGCATATGGTTGGTGAAAATTTTCAAATTTTGGTTAGGGGGTGCAATAGACTTATTGCCTTGATCATTAACACCCATAATGGTCAATTCACCCAAATCAATGAGGTCTTGAACTAAATGCTTAAGATAATTGCAACGTTTGATGTCATGGCCATTTTGACGATGAAAATGGCAATAAGCATTAGGTTTGAAGGTAGGTGGTAAGGGTTGATTAGGATCAAGTGGTCGAATAGGTGGTAAGGTGAGCATGTGTTTTTGAATTAATTGGTTCATTGTATGATGGAGGGTGTCAGGTAAAGGAGAAAAATGTCTATTCAGATCACCATAATGATAAGGCATGGTCATCTTAGTAGCAGCCATTGAATTTTGAACTTGTTGATTTAGTTGTGGTTGGGGTGAAGGAGGTGGATTAAACTATAAAAATCCTCAGTTAGGTTTGCATAATTTTTTCCTATTGTTTTGGTTTTGATGGTTATGTTCAGGTTTGTCAACTCAGCTAGAAGTGGATTTGGACTCATGACTTGAAACCGAATTTTGATAATCACATAAGGTTGTACATAAATGCATGAATGAAGGGAATTTGAGATCATGGTAAGTTTATCTTGAAATTTCATGTGTAAATTCTCAATAAACATCTTTTGTAGATGCGCATCTAGAATTTTGACATCAACTTCAGTGTATAAGGATTGGTAACGAGAGATTAAATTTGTTACTTTTTCATCTGTGTTTTGTCTACATCTCATAAGGTCAGCCATTGTATTTTTAGGTGTCATTTTCACTTGAAAGTGACTAATGAAAGCTTCCACCAATTCATTAAATGAATGGATGGAATGATTGGGAAAGTTGGAAAACCATTCTAAAGTAGTATCTTTGAAGGTCCTTGGAATTATTTTTGCTAAAAGTTCATTGTCAAGGACAAAGTCACTACACAAAGTGATATAAGTATTGACATGGTTGATAGGGTCTCCTTTTCCTCCATATCTCTCAAACCTCATAATTTATATCCCTTGTGGCATGGGTGTACATAATATTTCTAATGATAAGGGGTAGTTGTAGACAAGATATGTGGCTGGAGTGGTTTGACCTTGACTAATGTTGGAAAGTTGGTATTTCATGGATGAAATAGCGTTAATGAGTTGTGTAAGAAGAGGATTAGGATAACTAGGTTGAGGTGGAAGGGAAAATGGTGATGGATTGTAAGTAATGTTACATGAGGTGAAAGGAATCCTAAGGGGTCAGAAAGTGGTGGAAGGAGCTTACGATGCCACAAAACAAGTAGGAATGCTAGTGGAAATTGGAAAAGAAGTAGCCACATAATTAGGTTGATGCATAGTTGTGTGGACTTGTGGATTGGTGTAGGTTGGTATGGAAGCTATAGTTGAAGGGGGAGGAACTTGAGGTGCTCCTTGGTTTACAGGAATGTTTGTGGATTGGGTAGTTGATGAGGCATGTTTATTGTAAATCTTAGCAATTTTTTTCAACACTTGAAAGACATTACCACTCTCAATTAAGTGATGAAGGTTCTCAATAGCAGGTATAGTAGTGGTGGAAATTTTTTCAAGTGACCAATCTTGTTGTAAATGTGCAAAGTCCTCGTGAATATTAATGACATTTTCTTACAATAGGGATTTTTTTTTGTTGTCTTGACATGCATAGGATGGAAAGGTGAAGGCATGGAAGTGGTATTGTTAGGGCCTAATGTACTGTCCATACCAAGAGTAGGATCTTGTGAGATCCCAAGCTCCACAATGAACGTGATATCGCAAGATGCCATGAGTCTAGAACTTCTTCTCACTAAAGTATATCAACAGGGCACCAAACACTCGTGCAAGTACCACAAAGGAAGGGTGGATAAAAATGCAAGCTAAGCTAAGAATTTGAAATGCAAATAACATAAAATATGCTAACTATAATAGAGATGCAAATACAAAAAATAGAAATGCAAGAAAATGCTAGAAAACGCACATAACTATTGTCTAAAAAGTGTAGAGGGATTGATTCGCCCTGGGTAGCGAATGAGTCCCAGGATGCAATTTTTCTATGTTTTTTAGAATTTTAAGGATGATTTAAATGTTCTACAGAATGTAATTACACATGTAGAATGTATATTTTTACTTTTTTCGATGAATGTGAATTCAAAAATGAAATCTAAATGAATGTTTCACTAATGCAAAAGGAAAGGTCCTAAAATGCAATAACAAATCAATACCCTAATTGAATGCTAATGCAAATGAAAACTATGATGCAAGATATGAATGAAATCAGAAATTTAAAGTGTCCCAAATTTAGGTTCACCAAAAAGAAACATAGATTTTCGGGAACCTAAATGTTGGCTCTTGCACTTCTAGAGTTTCCACTTAAAAGGAGAGAGATTTAGGTCCAAAAATGCTTATGTAACACTCAAATTAGGATGTTTTCAATGTGATATGATGTAAATGAAATTAAATAAATGTGACTGGCTAATTAAAATGAGCTAAAATGAATGCAAAAGTGCAATTTAAGCTATGTTTGAAAAGACATTATGATATACAAACAACTATGAAAATGAAGAAATTATGCAGAACAAAGAGTATAGGGGTAAATCTAAGTGCACCTAGATGATGTGTGAGCTTTTCTATAGATGATGTGTGAGATTTCTAGAATATCTAGAATGTTGATGAAATTTACTAATTTTTCACAATGGGACTCATTTTCCCAAGGTGATGAATCAATCCTCCTATTGATGAAAACCTGCTAGGAGCTGATTTCTATCTTTTGAGATCTAAAATCTGAAAAAACATAAGTTTCCATTCCTAAGGTGGGAATCATTCACCATAGGTGGTGAATCAGTCCTCTCCCAAATTTATGAAAAGCCAAGAGACAACTCTGCAACACCAGATCTAGTAATGTCTACTTGTCGGGTTGTCAAAGTCAAATCTACAAAAAATGAACAAATAAATCTCTTCAAGCTTGAATTTGACTTTTGTTGACTTGAAGAACCTAGTTGAAATGAATATAAATCTTCAAGACCTAATAACCTATCAAATCTACAAACAAAATATTGTAAATACATAAACACAAGGGGAAAATTGATTAGGGTTAGTGAATAGGGGTTTTCCTTGGTCAAACCCCACTTTTGGTAATTAAACCCTTGAAAAGATAATGAAATGCAAGAGAAGGGTAAAGTAATAACATGAAAATGATATCAAATCACCCAAATCTTGATCTTGTAGTTTTGAATTAATGTCAATGGCAGCTTCAAAGTGCTTTAATTGATGATGTAAAAAATGCTTGATTGCTTGAATGTATAGGTGGATAAGTGAACTTGATGAATGGGGGGTTCAAATGAGATGAAAATCACTTATTTATACAATTCTTGTGCCTTACTATCTGTTCATACCTCATCATAGGCCAACATCAAGAGATTTTTAATAAAATCCCAAAAGAAAATTTGAAATAATTTTAATTTGGGGCCAAGAGGGACTCATTCGCCACTCATGGTGAATGGGTTCCGCCTAGGACCTAAAAAAAAGTGTTAGGAATAATGTTGTATTTAATGTTGTTTGGTGGGATAATATGCAAAAATATGCTTAATTAAGTCATATGAGGGCATAAAAAGAAAAAAAAAAAGCATAATAAGGGTGTAAATGGTGAAAATATGCCTAGAAGAGTGTGAAAACTTGTTACAAGACTTTACAACACTTCAAAATAGGACTTTTTGATGAGTAAGAAGGTGATTTTTAAGTAAATTGTACTAAATAGAGTCTAGAAAAATGTAGAAATGTCTTACAATACTTCACAACACCTTCACAAGACATTGTTCTTTGATTTTTAGTACCTAAATAAGCATGTTCAAGCCATGATACAACATAAAATAAAAGAAATATAGTTCCAACACCATGAAACAAGACCTAAAAGGCCATGAAAATGACAAGGGGCCATTTTTCTATGACACAGTTTGATCATGCATTAAGTTGGAAAGAAGCATTTTTTGGTATTAGGCTTCATAATAATATAGTTGTTGATGTTATTGGATAGTGTATTTTTCTATATTTAAAGAAAGGTAGATGTTTAGTATTATTTTCTAATCATATTTTACATCAAGAAATAAAAACTTCTAAATTTTTACTCTAACATCATGTTTAGACTCACCGTTTTGGGTATGTGCAGGATCATGATGGGCCAAAAAGTGGCAATATGATGGGTATGTGGCTGACGAATTTCTTTTAACCCAAAATTGATGAAACAAAAAGGGTGTTTAAAGGAGACTCTCAGCTTTCCACCAATATAAACTATGCTTTACTTTGAATTTAATAAGTAATTTTTATTCATTTTCTATTCAAATTACGAATAAAGTCCTGATTGATAGACTAATTGAAAAACATCTATGGCTTCCAAATCGTATCACATTTTTTGAATCCAAAACATGCATCACATTCTATGCTTTGCATACTATAGGATTAAAAAAGAAAAAATGAATTTCATGAAGTTTTGACCAAGTTAATGGTCGACATATGATTTTTTATATTTTTAAAATTTGCAAAAATTCATAATTAATTATTTACTTGGAAAAAAATTATAAAAAAATATTCATCACATCAGGACATGAGTCCTCTACTTATATCTAAAATCTTATAAAGCATAATTATCATTTTATTGTGGTTAGGGTGGTTAGACAGACACCTGCTTCTTATTTTTTCCCTAAAATTTAAGTACTACTGCATTGAAATTTCAAATTTTCACCAAATAGATTTTTTTTATAAACAAACCTAGTAGTTTAGAAACTACATTCAATTTGCTACAGATTCTATTCTTACATATTTTTAAAATAATATAGATAACTTATTCAAATTTTTACGTCAAGTTGCCTAACTCTGATTTTTCTAATTTTTTTGCCACTTAAGGGACCTTTTTTTTTCCATGATGATCCTGCACATACCCTTTTATGTTCGTAGAAAAAGATGGGGAACAAATATCTTAATATCAACAAGTGTCTAGAGGAGAGTAAACATCAATTTTTATAGCTCCATGAAGGGGAGCTTTGTGGTGTCGAACATATGAAAAGAATTTTTAAATTTAAAGTGCAACTGTTTTTTGTTACTTTGTTTCTTGAGTTTGATATTGTATTGTTTTCTATACTGGCCCCTCTTGCTATTGTAAGGTCATGGCTAAGTTGTTAAGTTGGCCCATTTTATGAGTTGTTATTTGATGATTATTTATCTTTCCTCTTGTTGGACTATCATATTTTTCTATTTTTAATCTTTCTTTCAACTTTGTTTAGACTCGTATTGTTTGTCCTCTTCCTTTATGGGGTCGCCATTGGAATGTGAATCTCCTGCCTAAAGTTAACATTTTCTTTTGGCTTCTTTGTCAAGATAAAATCTTGACTCTTAACAATCTATCAAAAAAGGGGTTATGCTCTACTCAATAGATGGTTTTTGTGTAAGGAGGCTTCTGAAGACATTATTCATCTTCTTGTTGGGTGAAGTTTCTCTTTGGAAGTATGGACCCATGTCCTTCAATGGTGGAATTTATCCTGGGTTTTCCATGAATCTATCTTGGATCTTTGGTCTTAGTGGGTGGCTCCTGCTCTAAATCTAGCTCTTTGTTTGTTATGGTCTCTTATTGTGTTGCATGTGGTGTAGGGAGTTTGGAAGGAACAAAATAATCATATCTTATATTAGTTGGAGCTTCCTCCCTTATGGCTTGCTCTCAACATTTGTGAGACAATAAGAGAAAATTTTCTTTTCGAAGTGTTTGTGCTTCACTTTCATGGTTTGAGGGTTGTGTTCTCTAATTATGACTTGATGATTGGTAGTAGATGGAATATTTTTTGCAAAATTTCTATTGGATTGAAGAAACCTAAATCTTCTAGGGAGGAGATTTAGTGGAAATCTCCCTCTCAAGGATGGTTCGAAGTTAATTTTGGTAGTGCTACGAAAGGGAATCTAGGAAGTTCCATGTGATGAGAATGGTAGGTTTCTCTCTTTGGTGGCACTCCCTTTGGGAACCCATAAAAACCACTTTGCAAAGGCATCCATAGCCTATCATGGCCTCCTTCTTGCTAAAAAATTTGGGGTGACTAAGTTGTAGTTGGAAGGGGATTCCCTTAATATAATTAATTATTTTTTGAAGGTGAACCCTTCATCATGGTCTATTTCACATATTATTGATGATACACTTTCCATTCTTGATTCCTTTCATGATTATAAAATATCACATGTTTTTCATGAGGCTAATATCCTTGCTGATGGGTTTCCTAATGTGGGTGTTGTGGCTCATAAATGGTGGAATTCCTATGATTCCATCCCCGTTAATCTCCAAAGTATCATTAATCGTGATCAATTGTCTTGTCATGGTGGTAGTAACATTGGGAGATAAGTGTTTAATTTTTCTCCTCTTTATTTGGTTTAAAGTCTTAGAGTTCAAAGCCTGTTCAAGTAATTATTACATATCTTATGAAAACGAGTTCATGCAATTGGTTATTAATGTTGGATGTACCTATGTTTTCAAATTAACACGGATTATGGGTGCAATTTGGCCTTGTTTCTAGATTGTTTTCTTAGTTTTTTCTACCCATCAGAATGAGGTGAAGGTTATGGTGAGGTTGTCTTTGGTTGCAATGGGTGGTGATCATTGCAGACTAGAGTTGCTCTCCTATGAAGAAGTTTGTGGGATTGAGATGGTGTGGGAGCATCTAGAGAAAGGTGGAGCTTTCCCATATTTGCTCAAATTGCATGGGTATGATTCAGAGATTACTGAGGTTTTAGTGAAGGGTTGGAAAAGTTGAATGTTGTACTACCAAGGGGTGGAGGTGAATTTCACAGAGGGATTAATTATTGAAATCACAGGTTTACCCATGAAGGGTAAGAAGTTTTATAGAGATTGTGGAGCCTCTAAGTGTGTGTTGTCCAATTTCTTCAAGGGTAGGGAATAAGCTAAGCTTAGGTGTGTGGGAAGCAGTGGGTATTGCAGGTCTTCCATTAAACCACTCTAAAGAGATGGGTATGTGTAGGATCATCATGGAAAAATAAAACCCTTAAGTGGTAAAAAAACTATAAAAATTAGAGTTAGGAAACTTGACGTAAAAAATTGAATTTAAGTTATCTATGTTATTTAAAATATATGTAAAAATAAAATTTGTAGAAAATTGAATGCAGTTTCTAAACTACTAGGTTTGTTTAAAAAAAAAAACTATTTGGTGAAAATTTGAAATTTCAATGCAGTAGTACTTAAATTTCAGGGAAAAAATAAGTAGGTGTCTGTCTGACCACCCTAACCACAATAAAATGATAATATTTTTTTATAAGATTTTAGATATAAGTAGAGGACTCATGTCCAATGTGATGCACATTTTTTAATAATTTTTTCCCATGTAAATAATTAATTATGAATTTTTATTTACAACTTTTAAAAAATAGAAAAAACTCATATGTCTGACCACCTTAACTAGGTTAAAACTTCATGAAATTCATTTTTTAATTTTTTTAATCCTATAGTATGTGAAGCATAGAATGTGACACATGTTTTGGATTCAAAAAATGTGATGTCATTTGAAAGCTATAGATGTTTTTCAATCAGTCTATCAATTAGGAC
Source organism: Sequoia sempervirens (assembly GCA_007258455.2). Taxonomy (NCBI): domain Eukaryota; kingdom Viridiplantae; phylum Streptophyta; class Pinopsida; order Cupressales; family Cupressaceae; genus Sequoia; species Sequoia sempervirens. Next base: position 342,829,771 of record VDFB02000008.1, read on the forward strand.
TTTAGTCATAATTTGAATAGAAAATGAATAATAATTACTTATTAAATTAAAAGTAAAGCATATTTTATATTGGTGGAAAATTGAGAATCTCCTTTAAAAACCCTTTTCATTTCATCAATTTTGGGTAAAAAAAATGTCGCCAACCACATACCCATCATATTGCAACTTTTTGGCCCATCATGATCTTGCACATACCCAGATGTGGCATTGGATATCATGAAATATTTCACACTTGATGGCAGGTATTTTTTTATTTGTGGTTATCACTTTATGTTGTTAAACCATTTCAGGCATAATATAGAAGCTAGCATTGAAGATCATAGGAACCTAGTGAGGCTATCCTCCATAAGGGTCTAATGAAGCTTATCATTGACTATATCAAAGTTAAGTTTATTCTTGAAATTCCTAAGATCTCCACTAGTCAGAAAGGTAAGGGGGTTGTGCCTGGTTATGATACAGGGGAGTCGGCTAAGGAATGGGATGGTGATTATGAGGAGGAAGGCATAGATGATTTGGAATCTCTAGATAAGGAGTGTAAGTCTAAGAAGGACCATGATCTAGAGGCTTCTAAGTCATGGATGAAAGGTTATGAGATTGACTCTAAAATGAAGGATGTTGTTTCCTCTGCTGCAAAGAAGGGTTCTAAGAGGAAGAAAGTGACGAAAATGGAGGAGATGTAGGTTTTAAACATGGTTGAGGAAGTGGTGAAATTAGGTTTGGTTGTGTCCCATGTTTTAACTGATAAAGGGAAACAAGGGAGTGTTAAGGTTAAAAAGGAGTACTGTATGGTGGACAAAGATATTGAAGGAGATGGTTTCAAGAATTCTAGGGATGCTTCTCCTTTACAAACTGGGTTTTTGTCACCTAATGGTAAGGGTTTTGAGAAGGTTGAGGACAAGAAAGGGCTTTTGGAGCTACTGTCAAATTCGGCGGTGAAGTCTAGTAAGTAGCTGGTTGAGGTTGAAGTTGTTAATGTGGAGGATTATCTTGTTGAGGATTCTTTGGAGGGTGAAGGTGCAAGACTAAAGTGTCAACCTGATAATGATGCTAACCCTTTAGCTGAGCCGTTGAACTAGGATAAAATCAACTTGGATCTTTTTTGTCGAATGGTGGAGGATGAGTCCCAAAATTTGTTCACTTTTTAAATGCTTTTCTTTAGAGGTTAAAGATCTAGTGTCAATTTGAATGATTGGTAGAGTTTTTGTTTGCAATTGTTTAACTATAATAAGGAGGAATGGATGGTGAAAAGAAAATTCAAAATGATGAATTTAGTGCTTGATAAGGTGGTGGTGGATATTGAACAGATGGACAAGGACCATGAGGAAAGGTTGGCATCCTTGGATGATATTGTTGGGTATGTGCAAGATCATGATGGGCCAAAAAGTGGCAATATGATGGGTATTTGTAGGGTATGTGGATGACCTTTTTTTAACCCAAAATTGATGAAATGAAAAGGGTTTTTAAAGGGATTCTCAACTTTTCGCCAATATAAATTATGCTTCACTTTGAATTTAATAAATTATTATTATTCATTTTCTATTTGAATTATGACTAATGTCCTAATTGATAGGTTGATTCAAAAACAACTATAGCTTTCAAACAATATCACTTTTTTTGAATCCAAAACATGCATCACATTCTATGCTTCACATACTATAGGATCTAAAAAAAAAATTGAATTTCATGAAGTTTTGACCAATTTAAGGTGGTCAGACATACAATTTTTTTTATTTTTTAAAAGTTGTAATAAAAATTCATAATTAATTATTTACTTTGAAAAAAATTACAAAAAATATGCATCACATCTAGACATGATTCCTCTACTTATGTCTAAAATATTATAAAAAATATTATCATTTTATTGTGGTTAGGGTGGTCCAACAAACACCTATTTCTTATTTTTTCCCTAAAATTTAAGTACTACTACATTGAAATTTCAAATTTTCACCAAATAGATTTTTTTATTGTGCTGATTTGTCTAGGTCTATCTTTTAATTTGCTTTTTTGGGTTTTTTGGGGCTATTGGTGCTTGTTGCTTAATCTTGGGTAGCCTTCTCTCATTGTAAAGGGTTTCAATATCCCTTCAAAACCTACTCTTCCTAATAAAAAAACACATTCTCATAGGGAAGGAATATCCAAATTCCTATATAAGCCCACAAACTTATTCATAAACATTAGCATTCAACTCATGATTTACTACACTGACAATAAAAATTCACAACTATGAATTAAAACTAAAAAAATTGATTCTTCTATTTTGATTGATTCTCACTCAAGCATCACAATGCAAGAGGAATCAAAATGTTGGACCCCTCCAATGTCAAAATAGGAAATATTCAAAATTTTACAAAGTAAAGGTTAGGAATTCTTGAAAATTGATTCTTGGATGCTAACAGTCATCTGGCCAAATAAAATGTTGGCTAGAAACTGACTAACCTTGTTAGATTATGACAACACCTACATTAATTTCTAATTTAAAGGATGGTTATGATTACATCTCATCTCTATTGAAAGTATGAAGGTGTTTTCATTGGTGTCAATAAGATGTCAACATGCTGGTGTTGTCATTGATCTCAACTATGTGTTCAGAAAGTTTTTTGCATGATGAAGATGTTAAGGATATTGAGAAAATTAGGAAAAAGAAGAAAACAGGTTGTTGCAAGTTGTGCATGTGTACTTGAGATATTGAGAAAGTGTTGTGAGTACATGGAAATATCTTTATGTTGTAGTGTTTGGGGATGAGTTCGAATGAAGTAATGAGTTGAGATGATGTCTCTAGTACTTGGTTTCCAAGTGCTTTTAAGAAAATTTGATAAACATAGAAAAAAATGTTGTGCAAGATTTTAGAATGTGTTTCGGGTTGTGCTCTTTGTTTCTTCTATGTTGATGCTATTCCTATGTAGATCTGATATGTTGTTCAAGATTGTGAGTAGTTTCTATGTCCAATATTTGGGTTTTTGGATCATTGTACAAAGAAATATTTTCACCAGTGTGTGAACCAATCTTTCAATGATGTTTTTGTGGACTGGGAGAAATTTTTTTTCTCCAGGTTTCTCCGTAGTTTGGTTTTAGGATGTGTAGATTTGGGAAGTTTCTTATAATATTTGTATCTTTTACAATTTAAGAGTTCACTTGATTTGGTAGAGTACATTGTGTGTTTCATGCATAGTGTGCAAATAAGGTTAACTGGATGTTATGGGATGAAGTATTTCTATGTTGCAAGTTTGGATGAAGTATTTGTTGGATCTCAAGTGGTTCGAGGATTATTCTATATCATGTTCAAGTGAACTTTTTTTTTTTGAAAGTTTTGGATTAATTTAAGGAAGCATGCAGTTAATGTTCTATGGTGTTTAGCACGGGTATTAGTCGACCTTGTGTTAGCACTACATGTGAAGTTAATGAAAGAATGTTTGACATGTGTTAGGATTTATTTGGGTCCTAATTAAGCAATTATATGGATTAGCTTCATTCCCATCTACCACATGAATTTTTAGGTGCCAAGTTAATTTTAAATTTTAAATGTAATAGTTAGTTAGTCACCTTGGAGAAGGTTTTCAAGGTTGAGGTTGATATAAATAAGAGGTATTTTGTTGTAAGATGCAAGAGAGAGACAAGATAGATGCAAGATAAGTGTGAGTGACAAATATGATGTGAATTGTAGATGTATAGATGTGAATTTGAGTAGAGGAGTGTGAATTTCAAAGTGTTGGATTCTTGAAGGAAGTGAGCTAAAGGTGTCTGAAATCTTTCACACAAGGCTATGAAAGTGTTGGAGAATTTTTGTTGGATTCCCTATTACATGAGAATTTATTCTCTATGTAACATTTCTCTTTTATGTTCTTGTGTTCTTTTTGTGGTAGTGAGCCTTGGTTGTGAGCCTTTTTGGACAGTGTGTCCTACTCTGGCAGTGATCCCTTGTATCATTTTTGTAATTACTTATATTATGAGATAATCCTCTCCCTAGTTTTTCCCTCATTGGTTTTTCCACATAAATATGGTGTTGTTATTTCAGTTTATATTATCTACATTTCATGATTAATCACTTTAACAAAATAAGAGTTTAATGAATGCATGTGGATATATTTACTGTTGAGGGTTTTGATGTTATAAATTGCTACAACTGATTCACCCCCTCTCTCAGTTTTCTTGTTCATTCAATAATCTCATAATTGATAAGACAAGAGGATGCATAATCGCTTGTTGTAAGAATATCACATGGCTTATCTTTGTGCGGAATATTAGCCACTTTTAACTTACAATGATAGTTGGCATGCCACTTAAGATCATTCCATGTAACTTTTTTAAATGCAAAGGATTTCATCATTGTTTAAATCTAACTTGCAATATTTCCATCACATCGCCTTTTTTGAGTTAATTGATTTCAAATCAATTGGAGTGTACTTTTAGCATTAATTACTTCTTGGGGAGCTCTACCAATTTTCCTTCATCACTCTATAAATTAACTTCACCACTGTTCCTTTGCACAATGCTAATTTTTGCTTCCAGTATGTCGAATTCATTGAGTGAAGTAGTTGTGGAGAGTGATTTCTTGGTTGTAGAGGGTATTGAGTGGACTATTGTCCATAGGTTGGTGATAGACCAACTAAGAGAAATCTTCTTAATCCATAGTGATGTGGAAGAAGAAGTTATATGTAAGATCATTGGTGAGTACTTCATGTCCCAAGTGCACATCCATAATGCTAGTTTACTTGAGTGCCTCCTATATAACATCATGCGCACCTTTGGGAGTTTTGGACGGGGGTTGCGAGCTGTTGAGCATGTGTTTCGTCTACATTATTTGTTGTGTGTCGAAGATGCCCTGACAGGCCTTTTTGTTCATCCAAGTGTGGACCTAGATGGCGATGCAATTTTCATTGCTTCTCCATTGTGCAATGAATGGTTTGGTCAATACATTTCCTTGCTACATGTTGGTCTGGAGATTAACAATACGGAAAAAATCACTTACTAAGTTGAGTTCAATGAGAACCTCTTCTCCTATACACAAATAGCTCACACATGCAAGAATTAATTGAGGTTATCAAAGTCCTCATGTTCACTCTATGCAAATGTCTACTAGTTAGATCAAAGATCCCTTTTTCCACTCTACATTTATATCAAAATATTTTTTTCAAAAATAAATTAAAAACTAAATATAAATGAAAAAAAACCATAAATCTTATAGTTACACATGATTACATCATACCCTTAACATCTAAAGAATTTCAATAAAAATAATGTTAAATGTTATCTAACATAATATGATGAAACATCTAAATCCCTATGATGAAAAATCAAAAAAAATATTTAGAGATGTTGAATCATGAAAGATAGGGACAACACAAAGGTGCAACCATGGAGTATAAAATATATCTAAGGAGAATAGTTAAACCTAGTTTTTATTACCCAATCATATCTCAAAATTTCATGAGAGAGGAAATGGTATGAGAGGAGGTTTCGAAAGGTGGGATTTTAATTAGATATTATTGAAAGGATCCTCCTGCCTATGTAAAGGTGGGACTAGATTATTAATAACCATAAAATTTGAGGTTTCAGACCCCTAAAAGTTGACGTGTTCCATATAAAATGAAGAATGTTGGGAAATCCAAGGCTGTGAGATGGAATGTGAACCAGATTAATTATAAACTAAATTCAAGGAACATAGAAAATTTAATTAAACCTAATTGACAAACTCAGGCTTTAAATTGTTGTAGAAAAATTAGAAGTCATCAGATAATGATTGAAAATAACAAGTTACAAGAAAGTCAAATATTGTTCACCCTGCAGAAGGGTTCCAAATTCATCACTTTGGAACCCTTCTGAATCATGATGGATTTATCTATCTATCCTCATGAATCAAAAAGTTTCATATTACACAGTTGTAGACACAAATCTCTTTTTTTGTATTCTTTGTAACTAGAGCTACATTACTTACCTATGTAAATCATGTTTTTAAATGAATTATAATAGGAATGGTATATAGTGATTCTTTGGTATGTTTATTTCAAAATAAATTTCTCCATTTTTAAAAAAATATCATCTTTACTCTTCTATAGAAGAGATCAATAGAATAATTTCTAATTGACCAAAATATAAATCCATTTATTGAAGGGAGCTGAAAAGATAACTTCAGTTATCATTCTGGTGGAATCTAAATTTCAACAAGACTTTAAAATCTAACATATATAGGGCAAGTAAATATTACTTAATTAGGGATGGAAGAGTACAAATGATAATAAAATCCTCTACTTTCATTCCTTGGAGGTCAAGCAACAAAATGAAATCATCATAATTGTTTGAAAGTCTAAGGTTAGTTTGCGAGATGCATGTACCATCCTTTGAATTTGAAAGTGATTCCCCAATCGTGATCTCCGAAATAAAGAAGGTAGTCACTCAAACTTGCAATACCAACTACATTTTACAAGAGATGAAGATTCACTAAGAAATACTAACACATGGTTTTCTTCAACTATTATTGTTTATCCAACAAGCTCATGGACCCAATAAGGAATTGTGAAGCCCTTTAAAACATCTTTTATTTGGTAAAAAATCCTAATGTTTAATATTGCCTCCTAGACTATGAATTTCTTCCTCCAAGATGAACATTTTATACAATAGAAGATTTTCAATCTCTTCTAGGATGATCAATATGTAGGGTTTACTTAGTGGCATCATAAAGAAACCTACAATATATTGATTCCATTGGTAAGAAATTTGGTCTTCACTCACTCTTTTGTTTTGTATCTCACAAATTCTTTTCGGAGTAAATGTAATTCCTCTCAATGCCATTGTTTAGTTTTGAGAAAATTTGATAAGAAATGTTTGAAAGTTGGTGTAGGTATAGCAAGTTGTATTTTGTCATCATGATTCCTAGGCATACTTTTTGGGAAGTTTTATGCATGACTCTCAACCTATACTATAGCTTTTATCTTCAAGGTGAAGAGACCTTTTGGTGTTAGCAAACTTCTTGCATACACTTTGGGAGCATTTGAATGTAAAATAACTCTTATATAGAATCTAAAACAATTATAAGAAAAATTATTATCATTTAATATTGAAATGATACTATAAAATAAAATAAATTAAAAATAACATATAATTTTTTTAAATGTTAGTGAAAACTTCCATTTCAGATTGAAGGAAATATAAAATTTTAAATTTTATAAATCTATTTTTAATATAATAACACATTGTCATACACTAGCAATCATTTAACCAACAAAGATTGAGCTAGGAAAAAATAGGCTCTAAATATAAGATAACTCAACACATCCACTTAGACATTAAGAAGTAATTAATATTCAAAAGCATTAAATAATTTATAAAATTTACTTGAATACCTATCTCATGCGTAAAACATCTTCCAAATCATCATGAAATAGGTTTCAATTTTTTGTTTACTGCTGCTGTAAAACAACTTTCGACCAGTTGAAACATTCCTTCGTCCACACCTAAAAAAAAATTTGAACCACAGCTGATATTTTTTCGTATCTCCAAATCAAATCCTATTTCAAGTTGGCGATCAAATATTTTCATTTAAAATGTTGCAAAATTTTTGTCTCCAACTCAAGAATCAAGCAACTCTAAAACCCCGATATTTAAGGTTCACATTTTACTTGTTACATTCCCACCGTTCTCTCTGCCAGGCCACGTAGTAAATTGGACGAAGCACAGGAAAAAGCAAACTGGGGAATGACTATTTTGAAAGCCACTGACACCATCTTTCCATCATTGGGATATAAGGTAATTGTATCTTGAGAGAGTTTTTCATTAAGATCTATATTCTAGTTACTCGATTTTTTGCTTGTTCCTTGCATGTATTGTATGTGCTACTTAGGAGTGATAGTGCAGAAGCTTAATAAAAAAAAAAAAAGCTCTAAAAATATCATGGTTTTAAAGTTAATCTTTTGCTAAACTGGGGTGATCTGGCTTCCTACTACAGCCAAGATAGAAATCAGCAATATACCCAACATATAAATAGAAAAAGAAAATCTTATGGTTTTGAGTACAAAATAGGAAAATTAGATTTAAGATGGAATTTCATAAGCTATTCTCTATAGCTATTGCTTGAGCTCATCTTCCTACAAATTTGTTCCTATTTGGCATCTCATAAGCTATTCTATATATTTAACCCTCAACTACCATTTTGTCTCACAATTTGCAATTCTCTAAAGACTAGGCAAAAATTTTCCTTTCATATGTGTCAACACCTTAAACCAGGGTCTGATTTTGTCCTTGACTTAACCTTTCATTTAGTAAATTATCCAAGATTTCCTTCTAGAAATATTCTAGCTCTCTTCCTGATGCAGGGGCATCATTTTTAAAAAAATCTTTTTATTATTATTTTACCTAACTAATGCCACGTGAAGGAAGTATTAGTAGTTTTAAATTTTAAATTTGAATTTTCTTGAATTTAGAGGCAACAACTACCTCCCATGAGCTCATTTAATGAGCAACAACATTAAACAAATGGTAAATGGAAAAGATGAGTGGGATATTTTGAAATTAAAAATAGGTAGGTGATAAAATTATTGCCATATTTTGGACGTTGCAGTTATTTAGGAAGGATTTTTGGGATATTTTTGGGAGAAGCTTCCAAATTTTGGACAACTTCTAGAGGAAGAAAAGAATAACAAAAGAAAAAGAGAGACAAAACAAAGAAAAGAAGGGAAGAATAGCAAAAGCAGAGGAGACTAGAAGAGGACAGCAAAGAATATTATAGGACAACAGAAGAATGTGTGGAAATGGTCAGAGAGACCAGCAGCAAACAATAGGAGGATATACAGAAAGAAACAAGATTGATAGAGGGTACTCTGTTTTGTAGAGATTTATGTAAATGCATGTATAAATGTGTAAAAATTTGATCTTTAAAAGTATTATAATATTTTCCTCTTTATAGATGTTGTCTTTGTGCATGTTTCTATGAGTTATATTGGTTATGAGTTTGTTGTTTTGGAAGTATCAATTTTTTTGTGAAATTTTTGAGTATTTTATGTTGTTGAAATTTTGAACAGTCATTTACAACTAGCGTCATGGGCACCCATCACAATAGTTTGTTTTTTTCTGCAATTTATTTTGTGCCTTTGTAGTTGTTTTTATGCTTCCAAAATTAATTGTTTGACCTACAACTTGTGTGTAAACCTCTATAAAGGTTTGGTGAGGTTGTTTATAGCAACAAAACCTTCCTTTTCCACCTATTTTCTCTTTTTGAAGTGGGTTTTTAGGTTCCTAAAAGGGGGTTGGTGCTATAATTGTGGTATTAGAGCACAACTACATCTCTAGGAAGAAGGATAGTGGATTGAGATTGGGGTTAGAGTAATCCCTTTTGAGTGTGAACTATGGATGTGTCCCTATAACAAGGGATATTGCAACTAGAAGATTGTAGTAAGAAGGAAAAACAAAGAAGCTAAGTTAGAGCAGTAGGATACCACCAAGGAGAAGGATGGTAGAGGTTGCAGTTGCAGAAGCAATAGGAAGAATAGATGAGGTGCTAGAAAATTTGAGAGGAATGCAGGAAAGAATGAATGCAATAGAAGGCAGAATGAGACAAGATAGAGCACATGAAAATAGTGATAGTGAAGATGATGGAGTAGAGATGGCTTAACAAGAAGGTGACAATGTAGATGGAGATATGGATGCAGGAGAAAGAAGGCTTATAAGAGCTATTTCCAACATTGGGAAAGGAACAAGGGTAGAGTAACTGAGCTTCTCGAGAAGTTTAGAACCAAATGGGCTAATTGATTGGATAACAGAGATGGAGGAATATTTTGAGTATGATGAAGTAGAGGAACCTAAAAGAGTGAATCTTGCTCAAATGAGATTGAAAGGTCATGCATCACTATGGTGGAAAAGGGTGCAGGATGAAAGAAGAAGAAATGGTAGAGAAAATATCACAAGATGAGATCAAATGGTAAGCAAGATGAAGACTAATTTTTTTCCTAGAGATTATTACCAGCCGGAACTTCTCAAGAAATTGAAAAATTTGAGACAAAGAGAGTTAAGTGTGAAGGCCTATACTGAGGAGTTTTATAAAATTTCCATCAAATATGGTCATAATGAATTAGACCATGGGGCAAGGTATGTTAATGGACTAAGGTTGAACACCCAAGACGAACTAAGCATGATAAGGTTCTGAAATGTGGAAGAAGCATATTAGCATGCTCTAAAGGCCAAAGAGAAATTAGCAAGAAAGCAAGGAATAAACAAAAGTAAGGTAGATTCATCAAAGGGAAAGTGAAAAAATAGAAAAATTGCAGTCACAGAAAGGATGCTAGTCCTTCAAAAATTCAAAAGGATAAAGATGAAACAAGATCAAGACCATACCCAATGAGAGGTAGAGGTGGATATGGAAGAGGCCAAGGTAGAGGACTCCAAGGCACATGTTTTAACTGTGGACATTCAGGCCATAGATTTTATGAATGCCCACAACGCAGACCAGAAGGATCAAAGAGAACAAGGGTAGCAAGTGCACATGTAGCAAAGGGTGATAATGATTCTACAAGTTCTATTAGTCAACCAGATGAACCTAAGAGAGGAGAAGCACTTATGGGTATGTTCACGATCATGATGGGCCAAAAAGTGGCGATATGATGGGTATGTGTAGGGTATGTGGCTGACGACTTTTTTCAACCTAAAATTGATGAAACGAAAAGGGTTTTTAAAGGAGATTCTCATATTTCCACTAATATAAATTATGCTTTACTTTTAATTTTAAAAATTATTATTATTCATTTTCTATTTGAATTATGACTAAAGTCCTAATTCATAAGTTGATTGAAAAACATATATACCTTTCGAACAATATCACATTTTTTTTAATTTGAACATTCTATGTGTCACATTCTATGTTTCACATACTATATGATTAAAAAAAGAAAAATTGCATTTCATGAAGTTTCAACCAAGTTAAGGTGGTCAAACATACGAGGTTTTATATTTTATAAAAGTTGTAATAAAAACTTCATAATTAATTATTTACTTGGAAAAAAATTACAAAAATATATGCATCACATCGGGACATGAGTCCTCTACTTATATCTAAAATCTTATTAAAAAAATATTATCATTTTATTGTGGTTAGGGTGGTCAGATAGACACCTACTTATTTTTTCCTTGAAATTTAAGTACTATTGCATTGAAATTTCAAATTTTCACCAAATAATTCTATTTTTTAAAATAAACTTAGTAGTTTAGAAATTACGTTCAATTTTCTACAAATTCTATTCTTACATATTTTTGAAATAATATAGATAACTTATTCAAATTTTTACGTCAAGTTTCCTAACTCTAATTTTTCTAAATTTTTTGTCACTTAAGGGCCTATTTTTTCCATGATGATCCTACACATACCCTTATAATGAAGAGGAAATTATTGAAGCCAACCAAGAAAGAAGATGAACTTTTCCAAAGGAAAAATTTATTCTGAACAATATGTGAATCGGGTGGAAAATGCTACAAAGTCATAATAGATAGTGGCAGCACTAATAACTTAGTTTAAGTAGAAATGGTGGAGAATTTGGAGTTAAAATGGAGAGCTCACCCTACCCCTTACAAGGTGTCATGGTTACAAACAGGGCACCAAGTCTTGGTTGATCAATAATGCCTAGTTATTTTTTTACTAGGAACATATGAAGATGAGGTGCGGTGTGATATCATGCCTATGGATGTATGGGTATGTGCAGGATCATGATGGGCAAAAAAGTGGCAATATGATGGGTATGTGTAGGGTATGTGGCTGATGACCTTTTTTTTACCCAAAATTGATGAAATGAAAAGGGTTTTTAAAGGAGATTCTCAGCTTTCCACCAATATAAAATATGTTTTACTTTGAATTTAATAAATAATTATTATTAATTTTCTATTTGAATTACAACCAAATTCTTGATTGATAGGATGATTGAATAACGTCTATAACTTTCAAACGGTATCACATTTTTTAATCCATAATTCATAATTAAATTTTTTGGGTCAAACATACATGTTTTTATATTTTTTTAAATTTGTAATCAAAAATTCATAATTAATTATTTACTTCGAAAAAAATTACAAAAAAATATGCATCACATCAGGACATGAGTCCTCTACTTATATATAAAATCTTATAAAAAAATATTATCATTTTATTGTGGTTAGGGTGGTCAAACAGACACCTACTTATTTTTTCCCTGAAATTTATGTACTACTGCATTGAAATTTCAAATTTTCACGAAATAGATTTTAATTTTTTTAAATAAACCTAGTAGTTTAGAAACTATATTCAATTTTATATAGATTCTATTCTTACATATTTTTGAAATAATATAGATAACTTATTCAAATTTTTACGTCAAGTTGCCTAACTTTGATTTTTATGAAATTTTCACCACTTAAGGGTTTGTTTTTTCCATGATCCTGCACATACCTATATGTCACTTACACTTAGGGAGGCTATGGTAGTTTGATAGGAAGGAAATTCATAATGGAAGATCAAAGACCTCCACTTTGGAGAAAAATGGAAGAAAGGATACTCTTGCGTGCCATTAGCAACAAAGAAAGATGAGGTGGAAAGTGGTCCAAGAACGCTACTAGTAGCAGGGAAACAATTCTTGAAAGATATTAAAGGGGAAAATTTATGTTTTGCAATAGTTCCCAAGGAGTTACAAGTAGATGCAACAAAGGAAAATGGTGACATGCCTTTAGAAGGAAAGGAGTTTCTTGAAGAGTTTGATGAAATTGTGTCCAAGGATTTTTCAGAAGGGCTACCACCTATGAGGAGCATCAACCATCACATTGATTTGATTTTAAGGGAAAGTTTACCCAACAAGGTAGCCTATAGATTGAAACCTATAGAAAATGAAGAGGTGAATAAGCAAGTGCAACAGTTATTAGAAAGAGGATTGATTATAGAGAGCCTGAGGCCATGTGTAGTACCAACTATGTTAGCACCAAAGAAGGATGGTGAATTGATAATGTGCATGGACTCAAGAGCCATCAACAAAATAACAATAAGGTATCATTTTCCTTTACCAAGAATGGATGGTCTCGTGGATTATTTTGGAAAGGTTGGGTATTTTACAAAGATTGATTTAAAAAGTGGATATTGAATAAAATTAGGATAAGAGAGGGTGATGAGTGGAAAACTACTTTTAAGACCAAAGAGGGGTTGTATGAGTGGTTAGTAATGCCCTTTGGGTTAACAAAATGCACCCAACACATTTATGAAGTCAATAAATGAGGGATTGAAACCATTTTTAGGGAAGTTTTTCATTGTTTATCTTGATGATATTTTGATTTTTAGTAGTAACAAAGAAGATAATTTATTGCATATTAGACAATTATTACAAAGGATCAAGGAAGAGAGACTATTAGTTAATTTGAAAAAGTGCAGTTCAATGAAGAAAAAAATATTTTATTTGGGGTATGCTAACTCACAAGGGCTACAAATGGTGCTATCATGGAATGGAAAAAACCTAAGAGTGTACATGATGTTCAAAGTTTTCATGGTTTAGCAAGTTTCTATCATACATTTATTCAAAATTTTAGTGGGATATGTACACCCATAACTGAAACTATAAGGGGAGACAAGAAAGAGTCTAAGTGGACATCAACAACAGATAAAAGTTTTAATATTTTGAAGAAGAAAATCACTAAAGAACCAATATTAGCATTACCCTGATTTTGAAAAGGTGTTTCAAGTGGATTGTGATGCAAGTGGGATAGCCATAGGAGCAGTTTTAAGCCAAGAGGGCAGACCTATTACATGTTTTAGTGAGAAGACTAATGATGCCAATAAGAGGTATTTAGTTTATGACCAAGAATTTTATGCTATTGTGCAAGCTTTGAAGAAGTGGTGCCATTATTTACTTCTAAAGGAGTTTATTCTCTACATGGATCAAGTCATGCTTTGCAATTCATTAATAGTCAAACCAAGTTGAACCAAAGACATATGAAATGGGAAAAATTCCTACAAGGATATACTTTTGTTCTCAAGCATAGAAGTGGAATTTCAAACAAAGTGGTAGATGCATTAAGTAGAAGAGCAGCTCATTGTTGGTTGAATTGAGAGTTGAAGTAGTTGGATTTGATGCTATGAAAGAGTTGTATAAAGATTATTTGGACTTTAAGGATGCATGGAAATCATGTATGAAGCCTACTAGTGTTGATAGAACACCTTGGATGGATTATTTTATACAAGAGGGATTGTTGTTCAAAGCACAACTTTGCATACCTCAAGGATCAATGGGGCAGTATTTGATAAGAGAAAAAATATTCTGGTGGATTAGCTGGACATTTTGGAACTGATAAAACAATGGCACAACTTACTGAAAGATATTTTTCACCAAAGATGAGGGTTGAAATCATAAAATTTGTGCAAGGATGTCAAGTTTTGTCAATATGCCAAAGGGCGGATTCAAAATATAGGCCTATATCATCCATTACCCATACCAAAGAAACCATGGGAAGATATAAGTATGGATTTTGTGCTTGGATTACCAAGAACCCAACGAGGTAAGGATTCCATTTTTGTGGTTGCTTATAGATTTTCCAAAATGGCTCACTTTATAGCATGCAAGAAGATGATTGATGTAACACATGTAGCCAATTTGCTGTATACGAAGGTTGTTAGATTACATGGTTTACCAAGAAGTATAGTTTTAGATCGTGATACAAATTTTGTAAGGAATTTTTGGAGGACACTTTGGAAGAAATTAGGGACTGATTTAAAGTTTAGTTATGCATATCATCCTCAAATGGATGGACAAACCGAAGTTGTTAATCAGAGCTTAGGTAATTTGTTAAGATGTTTAGTTGGTGACAAGCCTAAGCAATGGGATTTGATATTGCCTCAAGATGAGTTTTCATACAATGACTCAATCAACAAAATTAAAAGTAAAACTCCATTTCAGATTGTTTATGGAAATAGTCCTAGAGGTATTTCAGAATTAAGGGAGCTTGCAAATATGGATGGATATAAAAGAACTGTTGAAGGAGAATATTTTGCCAAATTTATGCAAGAGTTGCATCACCAAGTGAGGGAAAAACTCAATTGGAGTAGCCAACAGTATAAAGAGAAGGCTGATTTGAAGAGAAGAGAAAAAAAATTTAAGTTGGAGATATGGAATTGGCACACCTACGAAAGGAAATATTTCCCAACCATGCCTACAACAAACTCCAATGGAAGAAGATAGGACCTTGCAAGATCATCAAAAAAATTTCACCGAATTCCTATGAGTTGGAGTTGTCTAAAGGTTTGGAAATCTTACCCATCTTTAATGTTTTAGATTTATATACTTACCATGAGGGAGAAACATCACAATAGCAAGAAAAAGAGAAAGAATTACAAGAAAATTTGAAGGAGCAATTGCCTAAGAAAGAACAAGAGAAGATTGAGGATATTTTGGATTCTATAGTTGTTAAAAAGATAAGGGGAAAAGAGTATAGTGAATATTTGGTGAAATGGAAGGGTAGGCCAATGGAGGATGAAACATGCTTAAGCCCAATAAAGTTAGAAACATTCTAGTTAGCAAAAGATGATGGGGTTGCTGACCTATAACAACAAGACCTATAACAACATTAAACAAATGGTAAATTGAAAAGTTGAGCAGGAGTTTTTGAAATAAAAAAATAGGTAGGTGACAAAATTAGGAAAAACAAAAGAAAAAGGGAGACAAAATAGAGAAATGGGGGGCAAAATAACAAAAATAGACAAGAATAGAAGAGGACAGAAAAGAATATTGGAGGACAATATAAGAATGTTTAGAAACAATTAGAGAGACCAGTAACAATCAATAAGAGGATACAAAGAAAAAAAGAAGATTGACAAAGGATGCTCTATTTTGCAGATATTTATGTAAATGCATGTATAAATGTGTAAATATTTGATCTTTAAAAGTAATAAAATATTTTCCTCTTCATAGCTATTGTCTCTATGCATGTGTCTATGAGTTATATTGGTTATGATTTTGTTGTTCTAGAAGTATCAAATATTGTTTACAAGTTTTGAGTATTTTATGTTGTTGAAGTTCTAAATAGTCATCTACAACCAACACCGTGAGCACCTGCAACAATAGTCTATTTTTTTTCTGCAACTTAGTTTGTGCCTTTGTAGTTGTTTTTATGCTTTCAAAAATTAATTGTTTGACCTACAACTTGTGTTTCAACCTTTGTAAAGGTTGTGTGAGGTTTCTTATAGCAACTCAAACTTCCTTTTCCACATGTTTTCTCATTTTACAGTAGGTTTTTAGGTGCCAACAAGGGGGTGGGTGTCATCACTTCCCCGCTTCCTTCTTATACTTCTTATAAATACACAAGTAAATATGCTAAAGGCACTTTATTCTACACAATATCATGTATGCTTCAACTAAATAATAATAAATATCCTACATGTATTTTAAGAGAGAGAGAGGTCTAATTTTACACCATTAGTTTTCATAAATCTAAATTTTATGCAATCCCAAAATACTTATACTCTTCTCAAATTCCTTCTCTACAATTAAATTACATTGCTAGAAATATAGATAAACCTCCTCTCTTATTTCTAGCTAAAAAAAGTATACTTTGAAAAATATAGAATGAAGGATCACCCGCTACTAATTTTGATAGTAACTACCTACTTGCCACTAAAAATTACAAACAATAGAAGTTTTATTTTCAACATGTGAAAAATCATTCTCCCAATTCTTCCAAAAAAATTATTATCCAACTATAACTGCTTGCATATCATGTTTCTTTAAGCAAGCTCTTTGTTTATTTCCCATTTTCTCAAACTTGTGTTGTGGATCAACTGTACCTAGCACCATCAACCATGAAACTAGCATGATCCTGAAAATGATGGGAAATTTTACAACTCTCTAAAAATAATACCTTGGTAGGATGATTTGGTGGCAAGGAAAAAATTTACAAATATAAGGGCATCTCATCATCCAGGTGCATTATATAAGTAGTAGCATTTCAGAAGGTGGTGAGGAAGCAACACGTAACCTACTAAAACCCTCCAAGATATCCACCTATATGCTCATGTGTCATTTTTTTGCCATAGCTTGAATACCTATGATTTTGATACAAGTGATGGTGCCCATAAGGAATCAAAATATTTTGACTACCTAATAAAAAACAATCCATAGTAAAGTGAATGATCAAGATAGCCACATGAACCTACAGAACCTTCTACACACCATGAAACATTCTTCATTAATGTGCAAGACTTAGTAGCATGCAATGTTAGTGTGTGGAATTCAACAACATCATATGTGCCCTACCCACAAATCATTATGTAGTGGTATTCCCTATGCACAACTCATTGTGTTACCATGTGTCTAGACACATGACTCAATGTATCTTCATGTGTCACTTACCAAGCATTACACAATCAATAGTCCTTTACAAATGACATCTTCATAAGGTCTCTTCTTCAACTGTGAGGATGGAACACCATCAGGGAATTCAATTGCAAGTTGGCACACCAAGCAGTTTGACATACGAACCATTTCATTGTAACCATTTGTACATATAGATATTTTATCTTTTAGTAGGAAGGTCAACATGTATATTTGAAGTCAAATTAGTTTGATATGCTCAATCTATCACTGTAGAAAATTATGTGTTGTCTTCCACAAACTAATAAAACCCACTTCACTTGAACCCAATGAAATAATGTAAAATGTCTAATGAAGTGTGAAAAATTAGTCACAAATACCAATACTATTTTTTAAACAAGATTGTAACACTAAGTATGGTAATTGATTTTATATCCAAATTAATAATTTTATAATTTTATAAACACATTAAATCTATTAAGTTAAAAAATCTTAGAATTGAATAATGCATCGATGGAGAATTTCTTGTTTGATTGAACTGAATTTGAAGTAACACTAAAAAATTTATATGTTTCCTATATAAAAGATTGCATAATAGCATTTATTCTTAATTCATGAAAATAGATACATTAATGATGAATTCATCACAAAGTTCTTTTTGGTATAAACTCTAAAATATAAAAGAAAAAAAGACATTTTTTACCAAAACACACACCCAATAAAAATGATGAGATAAGTAGTCAAATATGGAAAAGTTCAAATGTCAAAGATATCTAAAGACTATGAAAATCAAGAGCCATTCCTTATGTACATGGGATAAAAATTTGTTTTAAGCAAACAAAAAATATTTTTCTATCGTCATGATCCTTGCACCTTCTTCCGGTGCAAGTGCTAGTTATAAATTAAGTCACAGATATAAAGAAATTGCTACTATGATAAACAAAGTTGATTAAAAAATCAGACTACTTCCTAGTTACAAAATAACTTAGTAGATTCAACAAACTTGATTGCACATGTCAATTCTTAATATTTTTATGCTAAAGGCATCTCTTTATTTGAGAGCGCTGAGAAAATTTTGTCTATCGAGGGTGGAAAAGCAAGGAGAGCCCTTGCAAGAAGGTTGAACAGATGAAAATTATTGATCCTTCATCTCATGCAAAAAAATCTAATGTAGTTGAAACCAAAACTGGTACAGATCTTGCCACATTGAAAGCCAGATATAATATATTATGACACGTAACCGCACTCTTTCACATCACAATAGTAAATAAATTCCACTAATCTAGGTATTCAATCCACCGCCCTCTCGCGAATGAGCAATATTGGTAACTACCATAAAAAAAATTGATCTTTTAGGTTTTAACAATGATATTTTTTCATAAAAAATCCTTCAGATCCAAAGTTTTGGGTGACTGATGTGCAGCAAGGGGGAATTTGAGGAAGATGATGTGAATGATACTTTTTTATATTTGCAAACTCTAGATTCATATAGTATTGTGCATCAAGGTTTGAAGTTGCGTAGAAATGGAGGAAGCTACAAATGGGGGCTCAAAACCCTCAAAATCTTCTAGCAACAGCTACAAAATAAATGAAGAAAAATTCACTCTAAGATTGCAAATTCTATACAGTCATTAGAAATAGCATAGGAAGAGATTTTAGGGCACCTGCGAGGTGATAACAGTTTAAATGCCCCTATGTTTTGCATTATTTGAAGTCATCAACATTGAATATATGTCTTTTAGGGTGAAATAGAAGAAGGGCCATTGGGGTTTGATAAGAAATGGAGAGCCTAATGCAACAAGCATAGATGAGAAGGGAAAGGTTGTTAAAAAGTGAGAGGAATATGGAGAATTACATAGGTCAGTCAAAATTTCTTATTTCCTTTGCAAATTGGTGTAAATTACAATTGTGTGGAGATTTTCTTGAAAGCATGCTGTGGATAACAAAAAAAAAATTGGACTTTGAAGTTTTGCTATGTAAATTGCATATGTGTTTGTATGGTTTGAAGGTTCTCTTAGATAATGTTTTAAATTGCATCAGTCCTTGTACAACTTGAACTTTCTCTACACAAACGATGTAGAGTGGGTGTAAAGTGGAGTAGTATTCACATTATTTGAAGTATTTTATTTATATCGCATCGGTATATGTTTGATTTGAAGTTCCCCTCCATCAAATGGTGTAAATTACATAAATCTCCGTATGGATTGAAAGATTTCTGTAAAATGTGGTATACGTTGTAGTAGTATTTGTGGTTTTTAAAGTTTTTTCTATACAAATTTTCCTAAATAGCATTAGTTTTTTAATGGCTTTCAAAATATAGAGGAACTAGGTTGTGGCAAGGGTTGCATGATTTTCATAGCTATTAATTGAAATTCGAACCAATTTCTAGTGAAAATAGCTCCATGATACAAGAAATTTTCCCTCTTGACTTATGACTTGCAAAATTATGCCCCTAGAAGTAGCAATAGAAAAAATTAACTATAGAGTGTGGCTGACTCAAGCCCAGAAATCGACCACATACTACACTAATCTAACTCTCAATTGTTATCCACCCAAACTCTACTAGCAAAATTGAGCAGACTCAAAATAGACCAAGCAAGTCCTCCACCAAAAAAAGGATGTGAATGTGGTCAAATTTCAAATTGTTTATTATTGATTTCAATTGGTAAATTATCGCCAAGCTTTCATTGAAGGGTCTGGAAAATATTGCAGATGATCTAAATAGCACCTTATCCAGGGTTAGGTCAAGAAAAGTGAGCACTATTGAAAGAATCTATCATGTATAGTGTAAGAAGACAACGTAAAAACTAAAAAGACACACTGAAAAATACTTTTACTTTAGAAAATAAAATGTTTATGTCTAGGTACCAAATAATTTTAATAAAATAGCTAACCTATTTCCCAATTGTTTTCTCTAGCTGTTAATATTACAACATAAAATTATGGATAAAGTTATTCAATGAGAAAAGCAGAGTCTAAGGAAGGTAAGATTTTACTATAATATTTTTCAATATTTTGAGAGCTCCCCTGATTTGAAGTGGTTTATAAGTTAATTTTCTATTATTTCTTTTGGTAACTTGAATATTTCAAATTTGAGAAATGGGAAGAGAGGTAAGATTGTTAATTGATCTTGTCTATAAATTATTTTTCATTATGAATTCATACAATCTAACAACCTTTCTTTTAACCCATCTGCTAAAAATGGTAGTTGTAATGAAAATATTCATCGCGATCATTTGAAAACTATTACAGTTCCTTAAAGTCCTTAATAATATTCAACCTTGGCTAATCTCAACTAGATAATTGTCATGAAGGGCCTGAATTAGACTATGTGCGTGATAAGGCATTTGGCCAGGATGAGCCAAATCATTTTAATTTGGTCCCCCCAACTCCTGTACTTTGTCTGCAACCAAGTCAAATAAATTTGAGAGAACCAGATCGTTTATCTACAGCCTTGAACTATGTTTGCGGTAAATATAAACTTATTAATACTATGATTCCTGTTATCTGTTACACAAATATTTTCCAATTTACAAAACTGCTCATACATACATTTGTTTGTTTGGTTTAATGACAAATTTGACAACTTTGATCAAAAAAGTTGAAGCTCTCAGCATGGGAGATGATAAAATTTGCATTTCAATTCTAGAAATGGTCGAATAATTAGGGTATGGAGTGCATTTGTTTAAAAAATTTATGAGTGATAATTTATAAAGAGTTGGTGGTTTAGTTATTCCATCTTTCCATTATTTGTAAGAGAAACTTGTAGGTGGACTACAAGAGGTACTACTAGATAGTTCGACTCCAGCAAATTTCTTCAATTGGGTATGCTAATTTTTCTAGTCATGCAAATATGGAAGAAACTAAATAATAAAGAAAAGGATAAGGATGTTTGGAAAAGGGAATTTACCCTTCCAATCAAGTCCTCAACCACAAACAGGTTGTTAATGTGGTCAAATTTCAAATTATTAACTATTGATTTCAACTGGTAAATAATAATTTACCATAGTTATCACAAAATGCTTTACCAACAAGCAAGATCACATAAATGAAATTTTGAAATGAATTGAGTTAAAATATTTGATAGAATGCTTCAAACAAATGTTGCTTCAAGACCTGCCATAATTGCACAATATGAATTTGTTAAGAAAATTCTACCAACCTCCAAGTAAATGCAACTTAGAGATGTAAGCCAGATATAATAAATTTTGTTAGCATTCTACCTTCGTGTGCAAAAATGGGAGCTTTTGAACATGTATGGAAATTTATGGGAAAAAGGTAAGTACATTTTTTTTACAACTAGACATTACAGATTGGTAGATCTAGCTATTAGCTATTGTCTAAAATCAGCTCTAAATTATATTAGTTAGAAGCTAAATTTGACATAGAAGACTCGTTCAATGATGCTCTGAATAGTGCTTCAAAGGCAAAATTTAGTTTTTTCTTGGTCTAACCCATAGTCTTTTAGAAGTCAAAGCTCACTACCATATATCTTCTATGGATTCTCTCTGAATCAATGGACAGGAAACTACAATAGAAAGCCCCAGTTTATATTGAAAAAACAATTAAAATTTATTCTAGACAAAATGTATAATTTCAAATGTTTTATTTCAGTTATATTTCAATCCTTATAAGTGAATGCATAATGGCTAAATGATCCATTATCCAAAACAAACCAATTTTGCATAACCATTGCGCACCAAGGTGCAATTGCCAGTCTACCTACTTATCCAATTTTTATAATTCTGCCAACGACTGCAAGTCGTAGTTGAGCTATATATAGGCAAGGACCAGTTGATTATGAGTTTCCTGGGGGAGTTGTTGAGCGAGGGAGAGCTTTCCGATGATGACGATCACTGTACTTACCGGTTACCGAAATCCCTGACAAAATCCTTTGTCTTTGAAAACATCAGTTTATATATTTAAAATGTAGAATTGGTCTTCACATTCCCTCTTCCCTCACAAACAGACACTCCAATTCATGTATGACGCTTTCAACAACTTCAGAAACTACGGCATAAGCTACCCTCACAGTTTCATAGCCCTCTGACATATGTCCATTAAAAATTTTCCGAATTCCTGCTCGATAATTCTTTTCAAATGAAACTTAAGTAACAGGCTGGGGAAAAACCTTTTTGTGGTTTGTGGGGTTGTCTTGCCCAGATTAAAATTCGATTGAAGTTTGTGGGAAATCTTTTTGTTGATATAAGTAGCCTTCCCTCCACAGCCGGAAAAATCCAAGTGCAGATGTTTTTCCTTTGCTTGGCAAAAGATTTCATGGGAAAACACTTGCGTAAAATTTGATATAAAAGATCCAAAATTGTTTGACATTAAATTCTGAACAGATGGGTGCACAAGTCTCAACCATGCGATTACATTAGATAGAATAATGAATTTGAATAGTTGTATAAAGGGCGTGCACAACAATATCTACAGACATCGCAATGCCAAGAGACAATTGAGCTTTCGAAATCTATTCTATATTCAGCCGAAATAATCGTAACTTTCTTCTTCGTCAAGGTCATCAGCTTGTTCAATGAGAAGAGATCTGCAGAGAGGGCACGTCTTCTGATGGTGATTGATCCATTTATCCAGACAATTTCTGTGAAACATGTGACAACAATTACACAGCTCTCGAATTTCGTCGTCTTCTTCAAATGAGTTGAGGCAAACGGCACAAATAACATCCTCCTCAATTTCACCAAGGCCACCTGCAAAATGCCTAAATGTAGTGATAGGCAACCGATCTCTGATATTTATGGCTTCCTGGACATGTGAAATCTTAGAGAAAAAATGCCACTCTGGGCTATGTGGGTCCAGGGGCTCCATGAGGCCAAGTTTACAGAGGAGAGAACATATAGCTGTGTTTATACAAACCAGCCCAAATACAACATTTTTGATCCCTCGGAGAAGGGGGAAAAGGAATTCTGAAGGAAATCCCATAATCGATCGAATACTCTTACGGCTGAAAAATGCAGCGTGTATTGGAGAGTGGGCAAGATTAGGTCAAATATATATGCCCTTTGGGAATTTCAGCACGGGAATCCGTGTGAAAGATGAGTGCCAGCCAGATAGGCAATTGAACAGTTCTTAATACATCGCCTGCATATCGTGCGGGTGACTTAAGTTCTTTCCATTGACAACGTCAAAAACACGCAAATCAAACCACGTTCTTGTTTACGAAATCCTCTAAAAGGCAGAGGAGACAGTTGATTATTTGACGAAATGTTTGCGACTTGAAGACCAGTCAAATGTTTCTCAATGGAAATCCTCCTTTGAAGCAATGGTGTCTGTGCAGAATATGGTCAACGGTGTGAGCCAATAATTCAATTCTTGCAGGTTTGAATTTGGAAGAGCTTCTTGAATAAATTATTACGTTGTGTTTTTATTAAATTGTCAGTTTCAATGGTGAATCGGTGGAGGAATATCGTGAAGATTCAAACTTGTGAATATATTGATCAACAGAGGCATAATTCACTGATTACAATGGTGCAGAGTGGCTGGAATTTTGATGGATACCCTTGACAACTATTTATTTATATATTTTTAAAATGATAAATAGTTGTTTTATTTTTAAAATATAAAAGAAAGATAAATTATGTGCTTATTAAATGCATATGGAAAATAAATATTGATATTACTAGCACTTGCACCTCAACAAGGTGCAATGGTTATGCGGATAGCAGGATATACTCTGGCAATATATTGAAGGGCAGGGGAAAAAATCGCAAGAAAATGTAAATTGCTTTTCTTAAGACTAACTATTTGTAGCAAAATTCAATTGATGATGGGATGCGAGGAGATTTGAACTACAGGTAATTGATGATTGGCACGAGGATTGATTTATGAGTATATATACTGATTTTCTGAATGTTGACAAGATATATATGGCATCAACAAGAGTGCAAATACTAATTGTGATAACAAGGATTATATGCATTATAAAGATATTCCCCTGCAAACAAGATTATCATTTGTAACACAGTCACATAAATATGAGAACAACAGTACTATTACTACATTCTGAGTGCATGTAATGGTTGTCCATACATATGAGACTGCCCAAAAAACACATTTTAGACTTGTCCTATTCCAAGAAATGACTCAGAGGTTATCTTGAATGTGTAGTAGTAGATACAACACTGATTTTTGAGATTGAACGAGATATATAGCACAGTACAAAAACAACTCTTAGCCAAAACTCTCTAAAAAAAGGGAGAGAAATTGGAAATCTAGAGCTCTTATACTATAAGAATTGTTGATCAACCTTGCAAGAGCCAAGGATCACCTATAACCAAAACAACCTTCCACACAAGAGAGATGTAATGAAAATGATATGAAGCCAAAGAATTAATTAGACACAAAAATAAAATTGATGCAATATGCAATGAATAAAACCTTGTTATAAAAAGAAGGATGAAATCCTAGGACAGTAAAAACATAAGAAATGTCTTAATCTTATGATATGAATCATAAGACACAAAACATAAATGACCCAAATAAATATAAGTATGAAGTGCACGAACAAAACCTAATTTGAAACTAATTAGATAATATTCCATGTTAATCAATGGATGCAATATAATGACGATATATGAATAACTAATTATAAAACATATATGAAGTGCATCCTTTCTACTATTTTAAAATAATTTACAACTTCTAAGTGAAACTATTTACAAATTTCCTTACACAATTTACCATGTTTCTTAATGTTGCAAATTCTTATGGTAACTAAACCTTCAACGCAGATACCAAAGACTGAGTGGAACTTGTTCATGGAGCTCAACTTTTAAAAGTTTGAATCGGACTTGCACATGAATTGAACAGTACTAAATGGAAATATACTTTGAAATAGAAAATTTTGGTTTAACCTTCAAATTCCACAACTCATTTAAGGACTGACCTTTTAACACTAAACATATATTTGATTATTTGGAATTTAGCTTGTTTTAGTGTCTCTTACTGAGAGACGCTACAATAATGTAATATTTTCACAGTACATGAAATTCAATTGAAAAGTTGGAAAATGACTATATGTAAGATTTTCAGAGTGCATGAAGTTGAACTGAATTTTTTTAGAAAGACTCTGTAAGAACACCCTCAATGATCCATCAACAACAACTGAATAAGATTGCAGGAATAGCTCATTTAAAAGGGGATACGATGTTTGATGACCAATAGCAAAATATTAAGTTGCTTTAGGATTGTAGATTTGCATTTAACTAACAGGATGACCATCAAAGTAAAATTTAAGACAAAAGAAAAAACCAAAATTCTTTTGTATCCATAGATCAATGACTCTATGGTTGAAAATCCAAGCTTCTCATAAACATATGCTTATGAACTTTGTATCTGTCATCACACTTTGGAAGCCAAATCCAAGTGGACTTTTTGACATTATAAACAACTACTTCTACACTTCCATGGGCTCTGAAACATAAACAATCTCCAACTCCAACACACTCAAACCATATTGAACAAGAAGTCTTGAAGAAATCCATAAGAAACACCTCTGGCATTCTAGCAATCTCCTTCCATGTTGATATTGTTGTTGTTGTTGATGTTATCATTGTTGTTTCTGTTGAAGTAACTGAGGAAGTGAGTTTCCCATCCATCTGAATTACAGATATGATGATATGCCTTACAGTATACTCTTTCTCAATGCCTTCCACCAGAAAGACCTTGGATCCACAGGCCACCAACGTAGGCCTCACACCATTCACAACATCCCCATGCACAGGCATTGCCACTATATTCCAAAACCCATGTTGGATATCAAAAACCATGACCCCATCGGGCTTCACTGTAAGACAAAACATAAAACCATTACAAAAAAATTATGTCCTAATTCTTAATGAAAAAATCGTTAGGGAGGTCCATGCAATCCTCCATGACTTTTTAGAGGACTCATATACCTCTACAACACATGAATTTTCCTTGGTTTTCCCCAAATCCAAAACAGAGTACCCCCCATTTTCAGACTTTGTCATGCCCTTCGCCATAACGACAGTGATAGAAGTAGTAATGGGGATTTCTGTACACGATTTTTTCTGAGGATTACATACATAGAGCAATGCAGAATTAAGAGAAAAAGAAAAATTAGGGACTTCCACTAACAACAAACCCCGTGCAAAGCTACTGCAATTTATGCCATACTTGGCCTCTGGTAGAAAAGACAGAGACAGGTTTTTCCATGTATTAGTGGCAAAGTAATACATGAGGCAGGGGATTTCTAGTTTGGGTGCACACATAAGCAGCCATGGCTGAGGCCAATGTGCATCATTCCACAGGTTCATAAAGTAAGGGCTAGACAACATGCTGCTCCATTTCTTGGAGACTGTGTGAAAATGAACAAGGCTTTGCAGGGGTAGATGGGCAAGCAGAATCAATGTTAAATCCTTTGGAAGCTTTCCCCACACTGATGAGTCTAATAAGGGCCCTGAGCTGGAGCCATGTAATTCCAGTTTTAGGTCCATTTTCACTGAAACCTTGTTCTGAAATTCAATCTTCATGTTTCTTTCTAGCCCTGGTCCTGATCTGACTACAACACAACTCTGCAACTCCATATCTAGCTATAGATGAAATAGAAAATGAAATCCAATAATTAAAAAAGTTGTAAGTGCCTGACCCAAACCCAATTCAGTCCTTTGGCGTGGATTTACACTTACAAATAAAATGGTTCTAACTTATACCCAAAACAATCATAAGACTTCCTATGTCATGGCTATAATAAACCCAAAAACTTCAAGTGCCTCTGTGATAGATTTATTTGGTACGGATTCAATTTTACAAAGGTACACAATGGTATTAGCACAATTTTGCACTTATCTGAAGTGATAACCCACTACCTTAAATCTGAAATCAAAACATTCAACAAATAATAGGGATTTCATTCTAAAAGTAGACAACCTCATACAAAATCTTGCCATATACACTACAACCAGACCCCCACATAAATAATCTTTTGGAATAGTATGAAACAAGGGGCCCTTGCACATTCGGAATGAAATTACATAGTGACTAAGTAAGATCGACTAACCCATATGGCAACAATGAGTGGGTTTGACAATACAATGCAGATTATAGCAGCAAGCATGTTTCTCACTCATCAAAGTATCATTTACAACATAAACTTTAAATACATCTGAATACCCGCACTTGAAGGTTAAGACGACCCCAACTAAGAATGCAACACACGTCCTCAGAAAGGCTTCTCCTGAAAGAACAATGACTTCTTATCGGCACTCGTTTCTTGGTGCAGGAGATGCGCCCAGCTGAAACCTCTTTGTTTGGCTCCTCTAAACTTCCAAACTAACCACTAATATGAGTATTTCTGAATGCAGAGATATTTTCACACAATTCTCAGAATTTTATTTTTCCACACAATTCTCAAAAAATTTCCATCCGTGGACAGGGGTGCCATGCCCTGTGACCATACCTGCCATACGTACCCCATTCCTATTAATTTCACTAACAGTTACAATAATTTATTGAGGATACTGTGCACAGTACAGGGGGCCTCACTCCCATCGTCTACCAGCGAGCAGGCTTCAAAGGGGCTGGGCATGGGGACATGGAGGCAGGAATGGTGGGTTGCAGAATAGCCACAGCGACAGTGGCAGTTTGTAGTTTCGGTTGCGCGGTTAATCATAATTGAAGTGATGCATGGTCATAAAGATTGATGATAGTTTTGAGTTATGATTGTTTTACGTGGTTTTTTAGAAGTTTAGTTTTTAAACCTAATTTACATTGAAGTTAAAGTATTTTTGTTGGTGTCAAGTAATCAAATTTACAAGTAAAATATAGTACTATATATTTACAATGTTGAAATTTGCATATCCATGCCACTTCCTATTTAGTTGTGGGCCAACTTTAGCATTGGGGTTTAGTAGAATTACATATTGAAAAATGGTACAAACTTGTGTGAAGTTGGGGTACCCTAATTTCCTACTCGTCCACCTATTTGTGTTTACAAACATCCTCATGTATTTGACCATATTTATTCCATTTCATTCCTATACATTTTGGATACATTTTATATTTTATTGCACCTCTGTGTAATAGAATTTTAGAGTTAGAAAACAACAAAAATAAATGCACTTAGATGATTTTGATGAGCCAAATATAGTTGATTATTGTATTGATAATTCCTTTTTAACTACAATTCATAACTCATAAATTAAATCCCTTTCTTCTAAAATTAATAATTTTTTTTTTTTTTTTCTAGCTATCATTTTGAATTAAATAAATTTATTTATTTAATTATTTTATCTTTCTCTCCATCAAATTCAAATTATAGATCCTAACCTCTCCCAAATTTTCTCATCCATTAATCTTTCAAGTTAATATCCATCATTGATCAAATGTTCAATTAGGCATATAAATAATCCCTTCACTCATGCATTATCCCCTAGAACTTTTATTATAAAAAGTCTCACTAGCACTCTTATGATCAAATATTTACATTTTTACTATCAAGCATTATCAAGTTATCATTATCAGGCTATCACTATCAAGAAAGCGTATATCAAGCATCCATTATAAAGCATTGTCAAGCATCATGTAATGCCCTTTTCATTTGTATCTTGTTAATGTGAGATCGATCTTTTAGCTCCACCATTTCCTCAACATGTCAGTTGTTGCAATTTTGTATGTTTACATGCATGGTTTATCATTATGCTTTAGTTTACTGACACACATTATAAGTGTTGTAGTTAAATGCAATCTTGATTATTGATGTTCTAGAAAGGAATGATTTACTTAATTTTATAATGGATGTACTTTTATTCTTATGCTATTGGACCTTATTGGGATGATTATGCTATGCTTCAACTATATATACAGTGAACAAGTACCCTTGACATGAATTGAATGGTTATGGTTACATGGTTATTTCTCTAGCTAGCTACATAGGTGGTGCAAAGAGTGCTTAGGAAACACTAGGCTATGGGTAGTCTAGGATAAATTTAGTGTAAATGCTTTTCTAAGAAGGTCATGTTGACCATTGGAATTTGAGTTAGAGTGTTTTCTTGTCTTGATCAGGAGTGATCAGGAGGGAGTCTGTAACTCATGTTTCTTAGTTGTTTAGGAGTTAGCAATAATTGGCAAAGGTGGCAAAATGGGACATTTTGCACCTTTTGCCACTTGATTATGGAAATTTCTGACCCAAGGGATTGGTAACTACCTTGGAGAGGAGTTATAAGGAGTTGCTCGAGCTGAGAGAAAGGTTGGTTGGTTTTTGATTTGTAATAATTTCATGGAGTGCAATTAAGACTGTGATATTGAAGAACATCTTCTGGTTTATGGTTTTGGATTTATGCATTGATGGTTTGATCAGATGTTGAGAGTAGAGTAGGTAGTGTAATTCCTTTTCAGGCATTGCTTAGTTTAGTAGTTAGCTTGTTGCATCGGTTCAAGCATTTGTTTTTGTTAGGTTAATTCATTTCTTGCAATTTTTGTTCTGACTGTCAGACCAGCAGAGATGGAGCTCTAGACCGTGTTTCCCCTATACCTGGTGTATGGGTTCTTGGAAACAGAGGCTAGACTCCATGTTTGTACATAAGGTAGAGGTAGGAGTCCTTAGGAGTCAGGAATCCATGGCAAAAGACTGTTCCTAGGCGAGCTTGGCAGTGCTTGGCTAGGACAGTCAAAGAGTGCAGAGCACTAAGGTTGCAGGGGTGCCAATCTCCTGGTGAACCACGGTGTGGAGAGGATGTGGATTGCCTTGCAGAGGCTTGGTAACAAGAAGGAGGCTTAACACAGACCAGGAAGTGGCAAACAAACTGACTGATCTCAAGGAGGTCAGAAATTGGCTTAAAACAAGCCTAAATTTGCTAAGTTAAGGGTTGGAGCAGTGTACGGACAGTGGAGGCTCCAAACCCCAAAAATCTTCAAGGTGTGGGCAAGGGTACCACGAATCCCAAGAAAAGATTTGGATTCATTTGGAGAATTTGGGCACACTCTCCATTTTTCTCAGGTTAGGAGGCCTAGTTGGGGCTCTAGGGCTTGTAGCCTTTTCTAACCCTAGGAGAGGGTTTGGTGGAAGCGATGGAGAATTGGAGTCTAGTGATTGATCAAGAACCCTAATAGGTTGCTATGAAGCTTTTTACTACATCTCTACACCCCTGCAAGAACCTAACGGAATGTTGGGAGTAATTGGCCTTTAGGGAAGAGTAAGGGTCAAGGGTGAGATAGTGGCAAGGCACCAAGATTGGCTTGGTAGAATGGAAGAGTGATGATAGTGGGGTTGGCCAGTAGGACCAGGGGTACCTATACCTGAGATAGGACCTAAAGGTTAAGGTGGGAGAGTCACCTAGGAGTTCTTGAGAACAAGGACCCAGAGCATGGGACAATGAGTGTTCCACCCAACCCTTCCCTATCAAAAAGAAGTCTTAACAGGTCTTCCCCACTGGGAAAAGAACTCATCCAAAGAAGAGACATGCCAGCAAGCCTGATCCCACACACCCCACCATAAATGAGATAGCTCCCTAGAGAAGGAACATTGGAAGAAGAGATGAGAGACACTCTCTTCACTATTACAACACAAAACACACATCGAGGGACCCTGGAACCCTCACTTGCACAAGTTATCCCAAGTAAGACACCGGTTCTGGACCACCAGCCACAGGAAAAAATTGCACTTAGGCCAAGAAAATTTGTTCCACACGTGCTTCTACCAAGGAACCTCAATGTCCCCAAACATTTACCTAACCAACTCTCCATAACCCACTAAAACAGAGTACTTACCAGATAAATCATTGTTATTCCAAGCCAAGACATCTTGCCCCTCCAAGGTATTGCATTCACGTGATGCAAGAATCTGAGCCAACTCTTGCCTATCCTCCTCTGACCCTCCTGGTGGCCAATCTGAGGAGTGCTTCCATCTAAGGCTAGCAGCCAGCACAAGATTCTGAATAGTCTTATAATGCTCAATCGTATTCCATCCTATAGCAGTAAAAAGTTCACAAAGAGGCTAGAGGTGAGGGTAAGTAGAAAGAATAGGAGGATGACCATCCCAAGAATCCTACCAAAAAAGAGCCTAAGAACCTATACGACAGATCCAAAATATCCCCTTCTTAACCAACTAAGCCCCCGATTTCAAAGTATGTCAAATAATAGATCCCCTTCCTTCTAAAGGGAAACGAGGAACACCAAAAGTGCTAACATCCTTAAGATACTTGTGGGTGAGAATATGGGCCCAAAGTTGATGTTGACTAGTACACCAATGCCAATATAACTTGGCTACAAGAGCTTTCCCATTCAAAATAATAGAACGTAATTTGAGGGCCCCCTCTTTCTACAGCCTACACATAGTTTCCCACTTAACAAGACTTCACTTAGCTATCAATTCTCAAATATTTTATTCATTAAAGTTTCTTAGATTTATGTCTTTAAATTTTTTAGATGAGAGATTCAAACCATTCAAGATATTTTTTTCAAGATATTTTTATGTTAATTTATTAGTAACAATTATATTTTATTTTAATTAATAAATTAAATGTATTCACTATTTGTTTAAGCTTTCACTATAGTAGTTTACCTTGTTTCTCAACAATTGATATTAGATCTTTAGATTTGATAAGAGAGGGATGCCTTTTCTAGAAGTGTAACAAGTTTTTTAGTTATAGCAATAGCTCTCGACCTTGGGGTTTTGTAGTTTTGCCTATGGTGCAACCATGGCTAACACTTCATGCTAAAAGATTAAGAAATTCAATGGCTCTAGGTATAAGTAATGGAAATTGAAAATGAACGATCTCTTGGAATTCAAAGGGATTAATAGAGAGTTGTTGCAAAAGTAGGAAACCTACAAACATTTCTAATGAAGAATAGACAAAGTTTGACAAGAAGACATGATGAACCATTTAGTTGTGTCTTGTAGATTTCATTCTCTTTCATGAATCATACAAGACTACCACATTTAGTTTGTGGAAGAGAATATGTAGTTTTCACTCTTTGTTAATAAGCTATAGTTTAAAATGAAGCTTTACTCATTAAAAATGGAGCAAGACTCAACTATAGAGCATCTTAATTCTTTTGATTTTATTTTGAGTCAACTAAGTTCTAATAATTTTTTAAGCTAGAGGGGGAAAATAAATATGTTTATTATTTTGTTCTTTCTCTAAATTTTTGAAAAATCTAATCATTGCTTTGAGTACTATTCTATACCAAAATATGGATGTGTGTGTTGCTACTTTTCTTATCAAACAAATAAGGAGAAAATCTAGGGATGGGGACTTGAAGGATGAATTGCATGTTTAGGGAAGGCATAAGAATAAAGGTGATTAAAAAGGGAAATAAATATAAATATAAGGATAGATCCAAATCAAAAGGATAGAATAAAATCCGTGGGAAGAGTAGAGTAAAGTGTTTGAACTATAGAAAGTGAGGCCATGTGAAGAAGGAATGTAAAAATAGAAGAAATTGATGATTCCTCTATAGAGAAATCCTTTGATGATGATGCTAGTGATGCATTACACTTATTTCTACTAACTTAGCTAGTGGTGATTTTTGGATTATTGATTTAGGTGCCTTATACTACATGACTCTTCACAAAAATTGATTTTCATCTTACAAAGATTATGATGGTGGTGAGGTGTTCCTTGGTGAGAATAGTTCACATCAAACTATTGGCGGGGGGAAGGTAGAAGTATGTTTCAGTGGTGGAAGAGTGAAAACATTTTCTAATGTATTACATATTCTAGGTCTTGCAAGAAATTTACTTTTTATTTCCAAGATGAATAATTTTGGAGCACATGCATCTTTTGCTAGAATAGTTTCAAGATGAAAAGATCAAATTTATTGATGGTGAAGAGATCTTGATGTGGGACTTTGTTTAAGCTTGAAGCTACTACTTATTGTAACTATGCCAATTTAATTGACAAATTTAATAATCCATGTATGTTTTGGTACTAGAGATTAGGTCACATGAGTGACAAGGGTCTTTGGACCATGATTAATAAAAATATGGTTGATGGTATTTTCTAATTATTCTATTGAGTTTGATTTCTATGAGTACTATGTGTTTGGAAAATACAAGAGTAAGTTTTCTCCTTGGAAGCACTAGACTTCAGAGATGTTTAGAATTTATTTATTCAAATGTTTTTAGTCTAGTGTATGTCTTCTCCACTAGAAAATATTGATATTATATTACACTTATAGATGATTACTTAAGGTTTATTTGGATTTATTTTTTGAGACATAAATTTGAAGTTTTATTTAAGGATTTCAAAGCTTTAGTTAAGAAATTATCAAATAGGAAGATAAATGAATTGAGATATGATAATGGAGGTGAATAATGCTCAAATAAATTTGATATTTTTTGTAGACATGCATGTATTGTACAACATAAAACTACCCCTTAGACATCATAATAAAATGGGGTTGACAAATGGATAAACCAGACATTAATGAGTGGAGCTAGAAGTATATTGAGTACCAATGCACAGTTGGATTGATGTTTTTTGGGCTGATATTGTGAGAAGTTTCTATTACTTGATATATAATATCCTTTTTTTCAACTATGGTTGATAAAACACCATATGAGATGTAGACAAGTGAAAACTCTCTATAATTTCACGTCTAAGAGTATTTGGTTGTGAGGCTTTTATTCATATGCTAAAAGAGAAACAACATAAGTTGGATCCCAAGGCTCAAAAGTGTAGATTTGTTGGATATGATGAAAACTTTTAGGGTTATAAGCTTTGGAATTTTGCAGCCCTTAAAATTTGTTATTCTTAGGGTGTGATTTTTATGGATCTTAGAGTATTTTTAAATCCAAGATAATGAAAGGAAAAAGAAAGGAAGATAACGCACTTTTAAAAATATTATGTAGGAAGATACACATTTCTAAAAGCAACATGATGTATTTAAGGATGGAGGAAGAAACAAACTCAAGAGAGAGTTCTTATGTGGATGATCATGCAGAGGTATCAAAAAAATTTATTATTTCATCCTCAAGGAGAACCATAAGGCAACACAACCTAGTAGGCATGCATAGCCCATCTAGATTTTTTAAGGAATCTTTTTCTTCAAAAGAGCATGAGTTTTGGATGGTGGCCATGTAGGAGGATATAATCGACTTGGACATATGTGACACTTAGGATCTTATGATTTTTCTTGAGGGAAGGGAATCCATTGGTTGCAAGAGGGTGTTTAACAAGAAATTTAAAGAAAATGGTAAGTTGGAATTGTAAAAGGAAATGTTAGTGGAAAAGGAGCACTCCTAGAAAGGGGGAGTTGATTTTGGTGAGATATTTTCTCCCTTGGATAAACTAACTTCCATTAGATTCTTACTTTCTATTGTTGTTGCTTGTGATTTCAAATTAGAGAAAATGGATATTAAGATTGCATTTTTGCATGGGTAGCTTGAAGAGGAATTTATATATGATAGCTTGATGGTTTTATAGTGAAGGAAAAAAAGTTTTTGATGTAGGAGCATTTGGGTCTACAAGCAATCCTGCATTGCCCAAAAATATTTATTTTTCTTTCATGTTTATTTTTTACATTTTGGTGTGGGTTGGAGCTTCAAGAGAATCTTGTGGAGTGTTTGAAGGATAAAATATTCATTTACCAATACTTGAATTTTCATTTCAAAAATTAGAGGCAAACAATGTGTTTAATGTGATTTTAAAATTATTGTATTTTCAAGGCTTGAAGGGTTTAAGGGGTCCATTGGCATATTAGAGGGAACTTGAAAATAAGAATTAATATTTATTTTATGAATTTTTCTTCCTATAATTTTTTTCATAAAGCAAGTGACCTTTGACATTCCATTCTTGTCTTATTGGGTGCTTAAAATGGAGGGAAAAGATAGAGATTTTTGAAACAATAATAAATAACTCTTCAATTACCAAAGAAGCACGACTTGGTTTTATATTTTATTCATTTTCTAAAGGCATCTATAGAAGCAAGGCATTTGATATGGTGAAGCAACATTAACAACACATTTTGGAAGCAAAACTATGTCTTTATTTCATTATTTGTGAAGGAATTTCAGAGGTCAAGTTCAGGGAAATGAAAGGGAAGATTTGGGTGCCACTTTTTGGTGCTTGCAAGGGGTGTAAGAAAACATAAAATATAGCCTTTAATGGTGTAAAAAGGTAGCAACCAACAGCATCACTTGTTTCAAGAAAGAACCTGCAGGTTGCTCTTGAGAGTTGCATAAGAAAGAGTGCAAGAAATCAACTTGTGAAGAGAAGAGGAATAGAAGAAGAGAAAAATGACTTTTCAAGTGTGTTGTAGGTTTTCAAGGTAGCCATGAGAGTTGTATAATGAAGAGAAAAATAAAGTTTCAGAAGATGAGTGAATCCAAGAAGGTTTGAAGACATGAGGATTAAGAGACTCATAGACAAGATGTGTCTAGAAAGGCTTGTAAAATTTAATGAGTTTTATTCAATGTTGAATCCTCCATATATGTAATTAATCTTGAGAAATTTTTATGTATGAATGTGTATGAACATTGAAATGAAGATATGTTTCGGATTATTTTTTCATTTATATGTTAATGTGGATTGGATGACATGTTAAGGTTATAAGATTGGGTAGTTTGATAAGATCCCTCAATCTTGTTCGCATCAATTGGTATTAGAGCTAGAAGACCCTGAGTGTGTAGAGTATGTACTAGGACTTGTGGGTAGAGGAAGCATAGTTGTGAAGAGCTCATGTGGACTATTGTAGGTGTGAGAGAGAAGTCTTGAGCAGTGAGAGTTGAAGTTGCAAAGAAAAGTAAAATTATGAATTGCGAAGAGGTAATGCAAGTTATGGAAGATTGCAATGAGTAAGATGAAGATATATGTGTGGAAGCCTATGATATGGGAGGATTGGAGATAATATCAAGAGAAGAAAATTTTGAAGATGATGATGGATATAAATATGAGATTTGAAAAGTTGGAAGCTATACAATGTGGAGAGGTTGCAAGGGATGAATTGGCAACAAAGGCATGCCATGAGGAAGACATGAAAGAAAATGATGAGGAATATGAAGAATTATGTGCAATAATTATTGAGGAAGTAAAATATGTGAGAAGTGAAGAGAAGAATGTAGAAGAGGTTGTCAAAAATGAGAAGAAAGAAGATGTAGTTGTGGAAATTGAAGTTGCAGTGATGGAGTGTGAGGATGTTGCAGCGAAGGATGAAGAAAAGAATGTTGGGACAGCGAAAGAGAATGAAGTAAATTTAGAGTTTAATTTATTTATGAAGATGAAAGTAGAGGATCAAATTGCAAATTGGTGCATGGATAGTACATATTTGCATGTAGAATTCGTAGAGGATATTGCAGGTGAAACTTGGTGGAGGTGGTTAGTTTGTGGTGGGTCAAAACCCATGAAAGAGGAGAAGAGTAGAGGGGATTTTTAGTGGAGGAGGCCGGATAATGGTGGGTTGGATCCCACGAAGGAGGAGAAAAGTGAATGAATCTTTTGGTGAAGGAGGAAAATTCATGGTGGACATGAGTCCACAAGAGGAAGAAAGAAGAGGATGTAGAGTTGTTGGAAGAGAATGGTGAATGTTCCGACAAGGTGCTAGAAAAAGAAGAAGGAAGAAAAAAATCAGCAAATTGTTCATAACATGTGATTTTAAAATTATTGTATTTTGAAGGCTTGAAGGGTTTAAGGGGTCCATTGGCATGTTAGAGGGAACTTGAAAATAATAATGAATATTCATTTTATCACATTTTTTGCCTATAAAATTTTTCATAAGGCAAGTGACCTTTGACATTCCATTCTTGTCTCATTGGGTGCTTAAAATGGAGGGAAAAGATAGTGATTTTTTGAAAAATTAATAAATGACTCTTCAATTACCAAAGGATCATGACTTGGTTAAGTATTTTATTCATTTTCCAAAGGAATCTATAGAAGCAAGGCATTTGATATGGTGAAGCAACATTAACAACACATTTTGGAAGGAAAACTATGTATTTCATTCTTTGTGAAGGAATTTCAAAGGTTAAGTTGAGGGAAATGAAAGGGAAGATTCGGGTGCCACTTTTTGGTGCTTTTAAGGGGTGTAAGAATATATAAAAGAAAACCTTTAATGGTGTAAAAAGGGAGCAATCAACAACAGAAAGGTTGGAGAAAGAACTTGTAGTTTTCTCTTGAGAGTTGTATAAGAAAGAGTGCAAGAATCAACTTGTGAATATAAGAGGAATAGAAGAAGAGAAAAATGATTTTTTAGGTGTGTTATAGGTGTTCAAGGAAGCCATGAGAACTGCATAATAAAGAGAAAAATCAGGTTTCAAAAGATGAGAGAAGGTTTGAAGACTCGTAAACAAGATGTGTCTAGAAAAGCTTGTAAAAAATTCTGAATTTTATTCAATGTTGAATCCTCTATAAATGTAATTAATCTTGAGTAATTTTCATGTATGAATGTGTATGAACATTGAAATGAAGATATGTTTCAGAATATTTTTCCATTTATATTTTAATGTGGATTGGATGACATGTTAAGGCTGCAAGATTGGGTAGTTTGATAAGACCCCCCAATCTCGTTTACATCATTTTCATTTGCAAGTTGAAAAAATCATTGTGTTTTGAAATAGTCTCCATGTATGTGGTATTAGAAGTTTGATGGTTTTAGATTGAAGTTTGATGACCAATTTTTAAGAGTTTTTGATGAACTTGAGCACCCGTGATCACCTACAAAACCAAGATAAACCTTCCACACGAGAGCAAGAGATAAATGTAGAACCCTAATCCAAATACCTGCAAAACACAATAAATGAATACATTAGGAGATCAAATGCAAGTAAGAACAAGGATTCCCCATGAAATCCATTAACAAAACTCAAAATAGGAATGAAAAGAAGAAAATAATGAAAGAACAAGAAAGTAAATCAAATCCTATTGAAAGCAATGCAAACTCTTGATCCCATGGGGGAATTGGTGCCAATTTGATGTGAAAATTGGCCCTTTCCCAACTCCAATGATGCAATGTTGATAGATGATGAAGAGTGTTGATGAGTGATCCACTTTTGTGAAGATTCAAATGTGCTCCAAGATGAAAACCTGCATAACCTAGCTATGGATGGATGAATCTTGCAAATGCTTGAAGATGAATTTGAGTAGAGTAAGTTTACTCAAATTGTGGATGATGAAATAAGGATATGAGCTCTTTATTTATAGATTGATAAGTTGAAGAGATGTCCAAATTTGATCAATGTGGGACAAAGATTCAACCAATGATATGATGCCACTTGTCAACATGTGAGAGGATGAAGGTTGAGCAAGTTTTGAGGATTGTGCCAATAAATGCATAAATTTGAATTTCAAATTTGTTGAAATGACTTGAAAGGGGGGAAGAAAGAAAGCATTAAATGCCACTTGGCTCAAGGCAAAGGACATGTAAGGTGGAGTTATTGCCTTGTTGGAAGGACATGTCAACTCACATTTTTGAATTCAAATTTGGGAATATTCCTTCAAAGATGCCTTGTGAGGAAAATAGAGATTTAATAAATCAATTAAATCTATTTTCATGTGCAAGTTGCAAAATCTAGAGGATGGGACATGATAAGAGATTAAATTAATCAAGGGTCAATTAATTTAATAGGAGATTAGATGATGTGACTTATTTGACTTAGATTTTAGGATTTATTTAAATCAAATAATGAGAAGAATGTGATAAGATATTAATCAAATAAAGATTTTGATTTATTTAATTAAAAGGAGCTGATGTTAGATTAAATTAAATAAGGTTTTAATTTATTTAATTTAATAGATAGACTTAAGAGATTTAATCAAATAAAATTGATTATTTAATTAAATCGGATAATTAGATCAAGATGATTAATTTAATTATTGAGAAGAGGTGACTTAATTAGATAAAGTGATTTATTTAATTAAGAGAGGAATATTGATGAATTTAATCAGATAAGGAGATTTGATTAAATGGTTAGACCGAGGGATGCTTCAGGATGAAACGATGTTAGTGGATCAGGATCGAGTGTGCGATATCAATATGTATATTTTCAATGTCTACAATAAAATGTTGGAATATAGTGCATCACACACTAAATGATACAATATGCCTCAACTCTCCCTTGAATTGATGAGTTAATATGAACTCATCTAGACTAGATCCGACTAGATAGGAGGGAGAGGTGAGTGCATAATATATAGCAGAATATGGGAAAATAATTCCAAGAGGGGCAATAACTCCCAAATAACCAAATTAGGTGGGAGTTATGCCTACTTGGAAAATGCCAAACATGTGGCATAACCTACTCAAAAAGAGACAGATGAGTGGTTTTGTGAGGTGGCATATAAGGCCAAAAGAGGGTGTGAAACTCAACCACCCAAGTGTGAGTGGGAGCAACACATGTAATCGATGGATTATGCCACATGTCCTCACATGAACCACATCTCCTATAACCTAAGGTATGCTTAATAATGTGTAGGAAAAATAATATTAAAAAACCTACACTAACACCCCCCCTTAAGCATAGCTTAGGTGGGTGAAAGGATGAAAGAATGCAAAGATGCAAATATGGGTCCCGGCTACTAGGCCATGTTAGGTACCCATGTACAAAATACTCTCTCACAAATGGAGTAAAGGAGAAAACCCAGTGGGACAAAACTCCTCCCAAAAGAGAGAAAAGAAAACAAGTTTCCCAACACAAGAAGAATCCCATGCAAGGAAGAAGTCCCCTCCAAAATAGAAAGGATAGGAAAGACCATGTAGCCTTCCCCAAAGTAGTCAACTATGCCAATGGTTGAAGCTCGAAACTGAATGTAGAACATGGTCCACGATCGTCGAACAATGTTCATGCTATCACCTGAAGTTGCACCCTTGTTGAACACAATGTTCAACACCTTGGTGTAACATGGGAAGACCTCTATAGATGTGGGTTTCTTGTGAACAGAGGTCAACCTCCGGAGAAGGCTGGCTTCCTTTG
Source organism: Sequoia sempervirens (assembly GCA_007258455.2). Classification (NCBI taxonomy): domain Eukaryota; kingdom Viridiplantae; phylum Streptophyta; class Pinopsida; order Cupressales; family Cupressaceae; genus Sequoia; species Sequoia sempervirens. Next base: position 342,869,950 of record VDFB02000008.1, read on the forward strand.
TGCTGTCACCTAAAACTAATGATTTTTTGAAAGGAAAAGGGAGAAGGAGAATGCTTTAAAATTAAAACTAAACCCTATGGTGATGCACCTAAATGACAAGAGAAATGAGACTCTCAAGTTACACTTGAATACTGATGATGGATATGGGACTGTACAACTAGATTCTGTAGATTATGCATACAAACAGGTTTGATATGCACACACTTTCAAGAAGGAAAAGCATATTTTCACAAATTAAAAGCTCATGTGCAATTGAGTAAACACAGTTCGTAACCTACATAATGCTACTTTTGCAAAGAAAGGTATGCTAACATGAAACAAAGCTATAAGGAAAAAGAAAGATTTCACTAAGTAGCTGATGAATCACCTGAAAATGCATAATATTTTGCAAGAACCAGAAGGAAAATTGAACCATCAATGGTAACCAAGGTAAATTTTATATATCATGCTCCAAATGAGTTACAAAATCTACATCAGTTGAGAAAGGATTTGAGAAAAAATCACTAACTCTCAGAATGCATAATTCAAACTCTTTTACAAAGAGGCAAAAATTCCATATATACAAGAAAGATGTCGGCCCCTACCTTAGGGTTACAAAATGAGTCGGTGCCTGGACATGTTGGCCCTAGAAGCATTTTTGGAACAAAGCTAATGAGGCATTAAATGTGTATCCCTTGCTCATGTCGGTGAAAGCTAGGCATGGCCTTTAGATTTTTTACAACGACTGCATCAATCCACAGGCCTCATGTCCACCCTTGAGACTTCGTCAGAGTTGCTTTGAATGCTCTGCGGCATGGTCATTAATGTTGACCCACTTTTTCCAGCCGACCTCCCAGCATTTATCGTGACTCGCGGCCTCCACTTGCTCTAGATCTTTTCTGCAAGTTGACCCCCTTCGAGAAGCAGCATCAGATTTTCCCAGTTAGATTTGAATGCCCTTGCTTCATTGAGCCGATCCATGCCACACACATTTCGTCGATCTTTCTTTACAGGGGGATTCAATCCATCAAATTGCCCATGGGCCCCTCCGATTGGTTGAAAAGATGCCACGCCA
>VDFB02000008.1:342871103-342916581 GCA_007258455.2 Sequoia sempervirens
CCCCTCTCCCCTCTACCATTAACCCTTGTACACCCCCTCCCCTTTATCTCTCTCCCACTCCCCCCCTCTCTCTCTCAAGTCTCTCCCTCCTACCCCCTCTCCCTCTCTCCCCTCTACCCTTAACCCTTAAACCCTACTCTTTATGTCTCTCCCACTCCCCCCTCTCTCTCAAGTCTCTCCCTCCTACCTCTCCCCACCCTTAACCCTTAAACTCCTATTCTTTATCTCTCTCTCAGACTTCCCATCTCTCTCAAGTCTCTTCCTCCTACCCCCTCTCCCCATCTCCCCTCTACCCTTAACCCTTGTACACACCCTACCCTTTATCTCTCTCCCACTCCCCCCTCTCTCTCTAAAAAGTATCTCCCTCCTACCCACTCTCCCTCTTGAGCTCCTCTACCCTTAACCCTTAAGCCCTAGGACTCCCTACCCTTTATCTCTCTCCCACTCACCCCCTCTCTCTCTGAAGTATCTCCCTCCTACCAAGGATTAAATTTGATGGTCGACTTTTCCTTTCCACAAATTTTTTAATTACGGTTATCTATTCAAGGGTGCCCTTAAAACATTATGATATACCTTAGTGTATGTAAAATTATATATAAATCAAACATATATATCATTATAATTCTATATAAATTTTGACAATTTATCCAAAATATCTCCTTTTACAATCTTCTTAAAATTTTGATTGTATTATACGGCAAAAATATTTAAACACGGTTATATGGCCATCAAATTTAAGCCTTGCCGCCTACCCCCACTCGCTCCATAACTTTCTCTCAAGTTATCATTTAAAAAGAATATAATTAATATTTATATTAATATTAAAAACAAGGTGTTCAACCGAACATCTTTAGAATGTTCGGTTGAACCCTTGTTTGACTGAACACTTTTATTTTCTTCCACCGAACAACTGTTCGACCGAACGCATGTTTTTTCACCCTTGCTCCCTAAGGCACCAAAATTGTTGAGAATTTTTTAGTTTGAAGCTTGATTTGAGAATGAAAATGGAGGAGATCTCAAAAACCCAACTAGTATTGGGTTCCCCTCAAAATGAGCTATCCAACGAATATAATTTTAATATGTTTTGATTATATTATCTATCTGTTTTTTAAGTTTTATTAAATATAGGTTTTTCACTGAAAACAAAACTATTTGTTTTGCACAAGTGGAAAAATAGAAGATTATAAAAAAAATATGTATGAGTGCACCAGATATTAGAGTCCTTGATCCAAAAAAAAAAAAAAAGAATTTTGACACATGCAGTAAAAGTTATGCGTTATACGGTTGTGTTATGTCTGAATTGTAATTGATTTGACTTTGAAACTTGATTAAAGAAAAAATATTCAATAAAAAACTATCTAAACAAGTGGAAGCACTAGATATCAGAGTTAGAAATCTAAATTTGAAATAATTAGAATTTTATCTTTCAAAGAAAAAAAGTTATGTGTTATACGGTGTGCGTTACTTTTTAAAAATGTTATTTTTTGAAAAAAACCAATTTTCATGGGAGATGGAAAAATAAGTGCAATATGATTCCAAAAAAGTTGAAAAAAATATTTTTAGAATCTACAAACAAAATGTGACAAGACTCTAGTTTGCATCATCTTCAAATTCCTCACGGTTTAATCAGTATAGGTGCCTGAATGTGGAGATTTTGTTAAAAAAAAAATTAGTGTCTAGTTTGGCCAAAAATTGTAAACCACTATTGTGGGATCACCCATATATATGTGTGTGTATGTATATATGTATATATATGTATAGATGTATATAAATATATATATGGATGTATATATACATGTATATATATATATGTACACATTTTAGTTTATATATATGTATATATTAATATCTACTTGCTATAGTTTTTTCTTTGAGGTTAAATGTAAACAAATCCATTTTATTGCTTGGATGACAGAAATCCCATCAAAAACTTTAAATAGATAACTAACACTCTGCATATTTATATATTTGTATATTTGCAATTTTTGCATCCAAATAAGACCATAACGGTAGGCATCCATGGCAAACAACTTACATATTCAAGAGAAAAAGAGTTTTAAGATAAAAAATAAATAAACCATTTATACAAAACACCCAAGCAAAATGACCTATAGATTACATAGTGCCACAATTCTAAAACCCAGTGGTTGTTCTAAAAAAACAACTTAATCAAAGTATACTTTCATAGCCGCTAGCATTTAATATTGTATTTGTTTTATCCGTCCCCCATTGTACAACATTGCTAGAATATGTAAACACTCACACATAGAAATAGTTACCATCTGCCTCCCTTCCATATGCTACGCAAAAAAACTGTGATACATTTTGTGGGATTAAATATTGTAGACAAATTGAGACATTGAAAAATAGTTATTACACGACAAATCCTATTTAGGACCCATTTGGTGGAAATCCCATTGGAAACTTCAAAGAGATAACAAACCCTCTACATATCCATATATATAAAATTACTCCTATCTTAATCTATAATTGGGCAATAAAATTACCAACCGTGCCCATATTTTTAAATGGAAGAATCTAGATTTACCTACAATTGCACCCATGGTGACGGGAATAACACCAAAGGGGCATAGAGAGAGCTACAAACAATAAATAAAAGAATGGAAAAAATCACAGCAACAACATACCTTAACCTTTGTGTGGTTTAACACTTTCCATCTAATATACATATGCATGTATAGATATGTATATATGCATATATATATATATAGATGTGTGTGTATATATATATAGATGTATACATATATATATATATATATATGTTCACATGTATGTATATATATGTATGTATACTATACATCATTTTACATGAGTAGGTTGCATAGATGGTTGATTTATTGTCTATGTCTTCTTGTCAAATGTTTGTATTTTTCCCATTATACCCATTGTGGAGATTTGAAAGATATTGTTGTTTTGTATGGATGGAGGTATTCATGTTAAATGTCCTTTCTTCTATAAGAAAATATTCTTAGGGTTAGTGTATCTATATATATATACACAGCCGGTTGGCGGGGAGGGCACTGCTTATTTTGTGTGGTGACGTGGTCATTGGTAATTATGTGGGTTGGTGGCGGTCAAGAATGGTGTGATGGATATGGGGAATCTTAATGGCAAGCGTATGTTTCCACAAGGCCTAATGTTCCCTGTTGTTGCACGATGGTTGTAGATGAAGTAAATGAAATATTCAATGCTAGTGTGCCAGATATATATATATATATATATATATATATATATATATATATATATATATATATGTTTGTGTGTGTGTGTGTGCGTGCATGTGTGTGTGCGCGCGTGCGTGTGTGTGTGTGTATGTATGTATGTATGTATGTATGTATAATGTACATCATTTTATATGAGTGGTTTACATAGATGGTTGATTTATTATCTATGACTCCTTGTCAAATGTTTGTATCTTTGGCATTATACCCATTATGGAGATTTGAAAGATATTGTTGTTCTATATGGATGGATGAATTACAGTTAAATATCCTTTCTTCTAAGGGAAAATATACTTAGGGTTAGTAATTAGTCTGTCGTTAGTTTATGGCTTTAGTTATTAGTGTTTGTTCACCAATGACGAACATTTAGGCAGATCCTTTGTTTTATAGGTAAGCTCTACGGTCTTAGTAAAATCCTTGGACAAGTGTTTTCTATTTGTCTAAAAACATGAATTGTAAAAGATCTATCAGACAAAAAATCCTCTTCAAGGTTGGGTTGATGAAAGTCCTATTGGAACTTCAAACAAATAGCCTCTACAAAATGTTGTGATACCAACACCATAATGGTTGTTTGAAGCATTCAACTTAATCATAGTATAGTTTTTGACACTATGATATTTTATATATATATGTGTGTGTGTGTGTATAATGCTGCAAATCTGTGATATGTCTTAGATGATCTTTCATTGTCCAAATATGTTTATGAATGTTTAAACCTTTAATAGGGTTGGTTATAATATTTTCTACATGGGATTTTTGCATAGATGATTAATTTATTGTTAATATCTTCTTATATGTTTCTATTTCTGAGGTTAAACATAAAAAAATCCTATTGATAGCTCGTCTGACATTAGAAACTTTAAACCATATAGGGAGACATCCATGGAAAAAACCTTGTAGATCCAAGAGCAAACAGTTTGAAGGTAAACAGTAAATTAACTATTTATAGAAAACAACCAAGTAAAACAATGTACTAATTATGCAAAACAACATCTTTAGAACCCTCTAATCTACCCTATAATAGAGCAGAGGCTGATGAATTGCAAAGAATAGGGTCTACTAGCCACCAAACTCATTGTATCTCTAATATGTTTATTCTTTCTTACTAACCTAATGCATATATATGTCATTAGGTTTTTAGTAGTGAGTAGGTTTTCAATACATATGCTCACCAAGTTTTTTGAGCCCCAATGTGGAGCTTGGCAATTTTGTGGGTTGGTGTTGTTCAAAAATGTTGTCCTTGATATGGGGAGGGTGAATGGTAAGTGTTTCTTGGTGTGATCACCAATTCATCCTATTGTTCCATGGTAGCAGCAGACAATGTACATGCAATATTGAATGTTGTTGTGTGGGAATGTATATATATATGTGTGTGTGTGTGTGTGTTTGTGTGTGTGTATGTGTATATATGTATGTATATATGTATATCTATATATATGTATGCCTATATATGTATATCTATATATACATACATGTATACATATGTTTCTATATATGTATACTTGTATATATATGTGTGTGTGTGTATATTTAATAATAGCCTGCTATCAAACCAACACCACAATGGCTCTCTTGACAATATAACTTCATCAAAGTATACTTTGCCACATGCCAACATTCAATTTTTCATTTACTTTTCCTACACCCTTAGTGCAGTGATAGGATGTGCATAAAGGAATGTGTATATGTTTTAGTATTGGTTCTATAACATTTCTCTATTTCTCTATAATACTCAATACTTATTCACACAAGACAAGAAATGCATGTAACAATTGACTAAATGCACTCACAACTTTAACTACAAAAGATAGTAATAGTTGCATTGTCTCTTATCTGTTCAACTTTATATCTTTGGCTGATAGGATATTTGTTTGAAGTTGCTATTTCCTAACAAGAGAAAATTTAATCCTCCAGTATCTGTAAAGCTTGAAAAAGATGAGGGGAAAAGGATATCATGAAACATATTGATATAAGATTCAAGGTACATTATTTCATAGTAGATATTGAAAACAAGTAGAGGAATTATATAACAGGTATTAGAATAACACTTGTTTACTAGTTAATATCACATAGAAAGAAGAAAATTGTATTGAGTTCCCTGGAAGATAGATAGATACATATGCACATATATATATGTACTCAATTGCCTAATTGATATATAAAAATACCCATATAGGCAGATATACATATGCATATCTCTAGACAAAGATATACATACATATGTATATCTAAATAGGTTTGTACATTATGTTTATGTGTAATTATCTAGACTATGATTTTAAGTAGAGTTTAAAGTAGCATGTATAACTGTTGTCTATGCTCTGTAAAAATTATGACTATATAGTTATAGCATTGAGTTGTATAGTATTGATATTTTAATAAGAACAAACAATTTAATTGTGCAGTATGTGCAACATATTGATAATGCCAGAATGGTTGTTCTAGCTATGCAACTAAATCAATATATTTTCTTCCATATTTTGTGTAGATACCTAAAAATGACCTAGGCCTGCAAGCTTCATTTTTACCACTTTTGTCCTAGCATAATTATGACATTTAATTATGTCCTTGGTCCATATTCGACTATTGATTAAATAATTCATAATCATTTAACTAATTAATGTCATTTTATTTTTCATGATTATTAAATAAATAAATTTTATTTATTTATTAAATATGTCATTAATTATCTAAGTCTTCCCTTAATTAAATAAATTTCTTAATTTATTTAATCAGCCTTATTCAGTCATTTCTTCCTGATTATTAAACAAATAAGTCTTATTTATTTATTTAATATGTCACTAACTGTCATAATTAAATTAATTAATTAATTAGTTTAATTATTAGTTTTATATGCTAAATTAAATAATTATCTTTAATTATTTAATTTCCTAAATCAATATTCTTCTCATTTTAAATAAATGAAATTATTTAAAATGTCATCTCAATCTTAACTGACAGTCCATTTTGGTAAATAATCTAAAAATCGATTATTTATTATTTCACAAAATTCACATTTGGTAAATTAATTTAGTTCCAAATTGGTAACTTTCCTCCAGAAATCAAGTGATCAGGAAGATTCTTGATCTTTCCAAAACTGATCTTTAGTCCAGTCTTTATCTTCTTCATTTTTGAAAATCTTTATTTTTGAATTAATTTCCTCATTTATTCTCCACCGCCGATTCAATCTTCTTAGATGACATCTCGACCGCTCGATTAATGACTTTTCCCTAACCCTAATTAGGGATTGTCAGATTTAATCTGGGCCTCTGATTTTAGGTCTTTGTCAGAAGTCAATCTCGTCCATCCATTCAAAATGGCATTTTCTATAAAATGTTATTTTGCTTTCATTTCTAGATTACACACATATATTACAATATTCTGGCATATTAATACTTAGATTAATTTGGCATTTTAGGGTCATTTTGTCATAGACATAGGCATAGGCATTTAGATTCAAATCCTTCAAATCTTGTGTAGGTCTTTGTCAAGGATTGCTCGCACGTCAAATCTGAGGGCAACACAAATCAGCAAGTTAGAAGGTGTTACAAAGGTGAATCATGGAGGCTTCAACAACTATCTGGTATACTTGTTTCAATTACATTTGCTTCCTTTGTTCTTTGTAATTGCTTTGGGTTTTAGTCTTCATTGATTTACTGTTAATACCTCTAATTTAAACCTAAAATAAATCCTTAGTTACATTGGTGAACTCGACATTCTATCGAAATATTTGTGTGTTTTTCTAGTTTTTTTTCACTGTTTTGCAAGTTATAGCCAAGAATTCATACAAAATCCCGTCACCTTCTTTTAAGCATAACAAAATGGGCGAATAAAATATTTTAAAACGATTTATGGGTTTTGTAGATCTCATTCTCAAATTTTTAGAACTTCAAACAGTTTTAAATTTTGTTAAGATTTGAGAAAGTTATGGCTATTTTAGTGATCGCTATTTTTTTAATCTAGCTTTTAAAACCTGCGTTTTCTTTTGCCTATAACATTTTTTTGTGTAGAATCTTAGAAAATACTTTCTGGGTTTTGAAGATTTGATTTTCAGCTTTTCATGGATTCAAACAATTTAAAATTTCATTAAGTTTTGAGAAAGTTATCCCTATTTTAATTTGTTGTTGTCATTAATTTATTTTTATTTTTATTTTTTGTTACTATTCTTTGTTGGCAGCATGCGGCATTGGAATTTTTTGTGGGTCAAAGGAAAATATTCAAATTACTAAAGTGTGGTCTTGCAGGTTCGAACGTCAAAGACTAAACATCAAAACATTATGCCTGTATTTTTCTTAAATTAGTACACACTTACTTTCAGTGCAATTAAAAAGAACATGTCTTCTAATGTTTTTGAGTGTGTTTGCAAATTGGTAGGTGATTATGCTCTCACCTTGTGAAAACTCGGTGATAAAAAAACCAGACCCATTTTTATATGTTATTACCCTCACGATTTGGTATATCGGAGTATCCTCTCCCCTTGGGCATTCGTGGGATCCTGGGTGCAAGATAAATGGTTACTAACTCTAGAACTTGGGCTTGTTTTGGTGGGAAAAAGTACTCACCTCGAGATGACTCAAACCAGTAGCACCCTGACACCGAGGGACTTCCAGCCGGTATATAAAAGTGGATTCTTGGGGAAAGCCCAAGAATCATGCGTATGGTTCTGACGAGATGGATCCGAAAGAGGGCTCTTGCTGCATGGATCATGCCCTACGAACGGAATGCCCGAATTAAATACCTCTTGTTTTAGTGTCCAACTGTTCTTTGGTCGTTGCTTGGTATAGTGCAGGGTATAGTATCATGCCTGAAGACACTCACTACTGATCCCCTTGAGTAGAGATAGTAGTTCTTAGGAAGTCACTACCCAAGAATTTGAATTTGGTGTGCTCAAATGACATTAATGAGCCGTGGAGGGGAGCCAATGCCACCAAAATTCTAAGCTATCGGCTGTCAAGAAGGAAAGGTGTTTATCACCAATCTAGGGTATATCGGTGGGCTATACCAAGTATACAAACCTTTGGCCTATTGGCCTTTTAGGATTGTACTTGTCTTATGTGTGCTTGCATACACCAAAAAATTGTGCTTGTCAAGTGCTTGTTGGATTACTCAAACATTATACACGACATTCACAAATATGGAAACAAACAATCAACCTTAGACAACTCAGAATTTTCAACAAAACATAAGAAAAAAATAGTCTCAGTCTTCATTGTGAACTTAGACTTTGCATTGTCTATCATAGTCCACATTTGGCATCCAGACATGGCATTTGTCATTTTCCTTAGTCAACATCTTCATTGTCACCTTGGCATTTGGCATCCTTTCTTGACCAATTTTATCACCTTGCATTAGCTATTTCCTTTAGACAAACATCATTATCACTGTGCATTTAACAACATCATGACATCCACCACCTTGTCTTCCCTTCACCAACATATTGATAGGCTTGCTAGTAAAGTTGAATACGAATTAATCTGTAGAGGTCAATACCAAGAAGCCTCGGACTTTAGGAGACAATTTATCTAAGCCAAAAGTCAATGTCCTTCATACCAATAACCCATTAGTCCTAGTCCTCCGTCTGTCTACCCTCACTACCAAAATTCACTTAATACCATTCATGACATTAGTCCACAACAAACATCCATTAATCAGCCTTATCCTAACTTTGACAAGGGAAGTCAACTATCCACTAGTCCATTCCATGTCTCCACGTCATATGCTAGTCCTTCACCTATTAATCCCATCCAAGTCTGCATCCCTTATCAACCATCTACCAACTCATGTCAAGTTCCCACATCATATCACACCAATCCACTCGAAGTCTCCATGTCATACCAAGTTCAAGTCCCCACGTCATACCCTTATCTAGTCCAAGTCCCCATGTCCTATCCTAGTCCTCCATTCATTGATCCTTTTCAAGTCACCCCCTCACAAGCCACATCTAGTCATGAAAATTCTATCAATACTCAAAGTCAAATCCCATTTAATAAACTTGAGGATACATGTCAAAATGAAAGCGCAAAGCATGAAATTATAACGTCACCCTCATGTCAAGAACAAGGTAGTCCATCCCATGACCCTATTTCTGATTGTATCATCCATGACAACCCCATCTTGGACCAAGAAATCCAAAACGATCCACTCCTTGACCTTTAGGCCATTCATGATCAAACACTTGTCGACCTTATAAAGGCCTCGACTATTGACACTTCCCACGATGAGACACTTGCCTCCAGGGGACACATAGACGATATTCCTCCAGAACAAGAATCTTCCACTAGGGACATGCTTGCATATGATCAAGTTATAGCTAAAATCATTGGACTCTATGACACTAAACATAATGATGGCTTCGACATTTCCTTGGAAGCACCAACAGAATCATCTAAACTTGACATGTCACATGATCAGACCAAAGATATCAGTCAGGAATATGTCCAACATGACAATGAAGCTAAGACAATTTATCAACTAGGTTCATCTATCTTTGTCAGAGCAGGCTTTCTTGCAGACGAAAATATTACAAGTGACAGTATCCACATACCTAATGATGGGTTAGCATCTTGCTTTCAAAACAACAAATACCCCATCGCAAATAAAATTTGTCAAACCATGCAATATCAAGGCAAAGGACTAGGCATACACGAGCAAGGAATTCTAGAACCAATACAACTTTAGGCAAATTACAGACATCGAGGTCTTGGGTATTCTTCAGTTAGCAAATCAAACGATGTCAGTGGTACTTCCTTGATATTGGGGGCAACTTTGTCAAATACAAACGTCAAAATGGAGTCCATGAGAAATCCTTGTCATAAGATTGCTACCAACACCCCCTCCACCCACACCATGAACTGTCATTCCATCATAAATAAACCTTCCCTTTGGAACCAACAAAAACAAAACTCTTACAAGTCAAAAGATCAAAATCAAATGTCAAAGGCCATTGAATCAAACAAAAAGACAAGTGTACAAATGAAATTAAAATGGATCCCAAAGAAAGATGGATCAAACAAAGACAACAAGTCAAATACAAAAATCAATCACAATGTGGAGTCACAAAACAAGAGGACTCCCACATATAACACATGTCCACCTCCTTCAAAATCGTCATCAATCAAGGAATATAAGAGTGTTGGTTCCAAATGCCATCCCTCCAAAATCCGTCATACACCATACCAAGTTTGGAGAATAAAAAGTGATTCATCCAAACATCCAAACAACCTTTCCACATCTACCATCATCTGTCGTAATCCTACATCTCGCCTAAAGTCCAAAAATCCCATGTCACAAATCTGTCACATCATGGCAGCAACTATTTACCACAAGGACTCTCATGGCACTCTATCACGATGTGTGTATTTTGATAAGGCCAACTCTAGTATCAGAAAGGACCACAATGACATTAATCAGTTGTATACAAGCGCTACGATCCTAACAAGACAACTCCTTCAGCAAGGTCATTATTGGCATATTATGGTACTAGTCTCTACATCCGCACCATCAGTGGTCATCTAAAGCATTCAGGCTATCCATGAAATTAGAAATACAAGAAAATTTGAAAAATATAAAAAAATTGTCACCCTAATGAAAAGCTGGCAAACAGGCGTCTTGGTGACACCAAAAAAATAAAAAAGTCAAGAAAATAGTAAAGAGAAAAATTTCATCCAATGGTGAAAACCTAGCAAACAGGTGCCCTGGATAAGTACCATGATGAAAACCTGGAAAACAGGCATCATGTGTAAAATAAATCGTCTATGTGGACTCTTACACTTGGGGGCAAGTCGTCTAATTTCCCATGCCTTCCTCATGTCATTGACCTCCATCTAAGCCCTATTATTTTCACACATTTTTCCCACTTACCTCAGTCTTGACATAAAACTGGCACACATAAATCATGCTTTGGGAAAACTCTTGACATGTCTATCCTTCTGTCATACACAATTCACAAAACATCATGTCATTGACCGTCATAGTCCTTGAAAATCATATGACAATTCTATTAGTCTCATGTCTCCCATCTTTTACCAAGGCCACCCCCTATCCTTTCATTCCCATCACCTATCTTGGCTTTCCCTTGTCAAATAGTCTAAGGATAATCATCATCCCATCTAGTCCTAACCAAGTCATTCCAAATGCAATGATTCTAATCCATACAAGTACATTATCCAAAATTTTACTTGACTGCATTCCTTGCCCGGCTGTAGACCTCCATACTTTCATCACATTATCGTCATCGTCCTCACGTTGTTTCGGGATGCGTCCTTCCTATGTCAAACAACATTGTCATCACCTGTCAATTGGTATTCAGCTTGACTAGGGGCACAATCATGTTTGTCCTTGGATTCTCATGTGTAGGCATCAGTCATATGCATTTGTCACGATCCTCTTAAACATCAAAATCCAAAAAAATCATAAAACAACAAAAAGACAAAAACATCATAAAATGACAAAAAGACAAAAACATCATAAAATGTCCTAAAATAAGACAAAAACATCATAAAATGTCCTGAAGAAAGACCAAAAACATCATAAAATGTCTTGAAGAAAGACCTAAAAATCATAAAACATCCTGAAGAAAAACAAAAAAACATCTAAATCAATGTCAAAATCCTAAAAATGGAGTCAAAGTCAGTCATGTCAGTCAGTCCATGTCATTGTCGAACTGCGTTGTCTCTGCGCATTTGCTACGTAGACAAGACCATCAGTCGATGAGTCCCCGAGACATTAGGTCAGTCCTTTTAGGTTGGTCCAAATTAAATCATGGCATTTGTCACAATCATCACATTGGTCAAATAAGTCAGACATAGTCAAACTCAGACACAAGACATTCATTTGAAACGTCAATGTCAAAGTTGGTCAAAATTAGATAGCACAGTCCAATCAATCATACAGTCAACATCAGTCAACTTGCCAAAACATATTAATCAAAACAATGTCAATCTCATCACTCTTTGGTCCTCTTCAAGATGTGTCATCGGATTTGGACCTCATCAAAATTTCCTTTGCCTTTTTCAGGATGTGTCCTTCCTGACAATAGGCACCGTCAAACCGTCAACACCGTCAAATTGGCAAAGCTCTTAAACTATCCAAACTGTCAAACTGACAGGAAATCAATCTTTGGCAAACAAACATTGGCAAACAAAATAAAATGGTTGTTAATCTTTCTGGTCTATCTTGTCTTATCTTTTGACTATCTTGGCTATTTTGTCTTATATTTTTATTGTATTGTCCTTTTGGTCATGTTACTAGCTACCTCGAGGATGTCCCATGAAGGATTTAGAGGTGCGATGACGTCTCCTGGCCTATTTTATTTTCTTTGACTGTTGTCTGTGGATTGTCTTGACAAAAAGACTGGGGAAAATTTGCCCTTAGTATGAGCTAGGACATTCCTTGTCAGTGACTATCTATTTTTCAAATGGATAACCTTGCAAACCTTGGTCTACGTCATATAATGGTGTTTGTTGTCCATTTGTGTCATTTTACCACCCAATGATGATTAAGAGAAATAAATATTAAAGTCCTATGGAAATGTTTTGAAGGATTTGGTTTAGGAACTAACATGCATCTTCTTTAGTCTTGTCATCTTCTCTCACTCATCTCATATAGGCATTGCATCCATATCATCATCCATATCTTTTGCACTAACATTTCTTTGTCTCTTCATATTCTAGTCTTCTCATCAATTTTGAGAGAACACACATGTTCTTGGAACTTGTCTATCCTCTCGAGGGGGCATACCGCAACCCTCCTCGTCATTCTTCCTCATCTTATTTTGCATTGGGGCATATTTTTGATTTATCTTCTTTGTCACAATGCAACAAGCGACATTATAACAAAGAGGGGCAAATGTAAATACCTAAAAATGACCTAAGCCTGCAAGCTTCATTTTTACCACTTTTGTCCTAGCATAATTATGACATTTAATTATGTCCTTGGTCCACATTCGACTATTGATTAAATAATTCATAATCATTTAATTAATTCATGTCCTTTTATTCTTCATGATTATTAAATAAATAAATTTTATTTATTTATTAAATACGTCATTAATTATCTAAGTCTTCCCTTAATTAAATAAATTTCTTAATTTATTTAATCACCCTTCTTTAGTCATTTCTTCCTGATTATTAAATAAATAAGTTTTATTTATTTATTTAATATGTCACTAACTGTCATAATTAAATAAATAAATTTATTTATTTAATTATTAATCTTATCTGCTAAATTAAATAATTATCTTTAATTATTTAATTTCCTAAATCAATATTCTTCTCATTTTAAATAAATGAAATTATTTAAAATGTCGTCTCAATCTTAACTAACAATCCATTTTGGTAAATAATCTAAAAAATGATTATTTATTATTTCACAAAATTCACATTTGGAATTAATTTAGTTCCAAATTGGTAACTTTCCTCTAGAAATCAAGTGATTGGGAAGATTCTTGGTCTTTCCAAAACTGATCTTTAGTCCAGTCTTTATCTTCTTCATTTTCGAAAATCTTTATTTTTGAATTAATTTCCTCATTTATTCTCCACCACCGATTTGATCTTCTTAGATGACATCTCGACCGCTCGATTAATGACTTTTCCCTAACCCTAATTAGGGATTGTTAGATTTAATTAGGGCCTCTAATTTTAGGTCTTTTTCAGAAGTCAATCTCATCCGTCCATTCAAAATGGCATTTTCTATAAAATGCTATTTTGCTCTCATTTCTAGATTACGCACATAGATTACAATATTTTAGCATATTAATACTTAGACTAATTTGGCATTTTAGGGTCATTTTGTCATAGACATAGGCATAGGCATTTAGATTCAAATCCTTCAAATCTAGTGTGTAGGTCTTCATCAAGGATTGCTCGCACGTCGAATCTGAGGGCAACACAAATCAGCAAGTTAGAAGGTACTATCAAGGTGAATCATGGAAAATCGAATGAATGAAAGGTATATTTGTTCTTGGTAGGTCTTTGGGTTTATTTTATATGCTTAATTGATTGATAATCTAACTTAAATTTACCCTTAGTTACATTTTGCAGTACACTTCCCCACACTGTAACATTGAATATTGCATTTACTTCCTACTGTATGGTTACACCACAATACACACACACACATATATATATATATATATACATATATGGAAACATATATATACACGTACATATATATACACATACATCTATACACATACATATATATACATCTATTTATATAGATACATATATATATACATGCATATATTGTAAAGTTGGTCTCCACTATTTACCATTATGTAATATAGAGAAATAGGAAAATTGTAAAAGAAATATCACAAAAACACTGGAGACTGACATACATCTGAATCTTAAGTATCATCTTAATATCTCTTACAACTATTACATAGACTGCTTGGCTTCTACCAATATGTTGCATGCTACTCTTTTTCCATCATCTGTTCAAAGTTTCCTATAACAAATTATTATTTGTTGTTCTTTTTCTTTGTAAGGTAAGAAAATGTATTGGTTAAATTGCATTGTTGAAAGAGCCATTGTGGTGTTGCTTGCGTATGAGGCTAAATTGTAAGAATAGTCATCGTTGAGTCTATTCTGTAACAGATCTAAGAGTTTTGAAACTGTTGTGATGTGAATGTGAAATTACATGTATAACGATAGACATATGTAAAGTAGCAATTACACAAACATATAACAAAGTATATATGTGTATGTATGTCTATATAATTCTATATATATGAATAATTAGAAAAGGAATAGGATGGTTTAAACATTAGCATATATCAAAATATATACACAAAGATTTTACAACTTTTTGTGTTAGCACAATTTAGTCTTCATCATACTAATTGTACAAAATGTGTATAACACCAAAGATGTATAGAGTGTATATATGTCTCTACATATCTATATATATATATATATGTATGTATATATATATATGTATGTATATGTATGCATGTATGTATGTATGTATGTATGTATGCATGTATATATGTATGTATATGTATATGTAGGTTGGTGGAAGTGGAGAATGTTGTCATCGTAATAGGGAAGGTGAATGGTAAGTGTTCAACATGGACCTTTGCAAATATGTGGGTTGGTGGTAGTGGAGGTGGTCTCCTCAAAAGGCAGAAGGTGAATGGTAAGTTCTTGCTTGCCTGATGGTTAATGCATTTTGTGGTTGTTGTACGATGGAGGCGGGTGAGGTAAATGCAGTCAAATGAAGTAAATGTGATACTAAATGTAGCAGTCTAGGAAAGTATACTTTGATTAAGTTGCATTATGCAAACAATAAATATATGTCCATATGTTTACATGTATATATATGTGTGCATGTTTTACATCAGTATTTTTGCATAAATGATTAATTTATTGTTCATGCCTTTTGGACTTTTCTTATTGTTCCTTTTGATAGCTGGTTGGAGGGTTTTAATACTGGCATGCTAGAAAACCTATGATAAAGTACATAGGTTTAATGCATTATGTGGTTGTTGTACTATGGTGGTGGATGAAGTAAATGTGTTTAGTCGAAGTAAATGCAATATTGAATGTAACAATATGGAATGGTAGATATATTATAGGACAGATCAAAACGTGACAATTTTAACAATGGTCTCCTACCAAACCAACACCACACTTGGTATTTTCACAATGCAACTTAATCAATAAATATGTATATGTATATGTGTGTCTATATGTATATGTATATGTGTATGTACATATATATGTGTGTGTGTATGTGTATATGTTGCATGATACTCTTTTCCGGTCATCTGTTCAAAGCTCCCTAGATAACAAACTATAATTTGTTGTTGTTCTTTTCCTTTATAAGGAAAGAAAATGTATTGCTCAAGTTGCATTGTCCAAAGAGCCATTGTGTTCTATGAAGTCCGTAAGTCATTTTACATGGGTTTTTTGTATAAATATTTTCTCCACAATATTGAATACAAAAAAATGTAGCTTAAATTTCCAATTAATTCTATGGTGCTATATGCATTTTGGATAGATCATTGCATCATATAATTGTTGCCATAACTTAGAAAAAATAGGTGCTGCCTTCGAGAGCTAGGTTTGAATGATTCATTTGGAAAGTTATAAGGATTGATGCATTTGTTAATGTTTATAGAGTTCTATTACAATTTCCCTGGTTGTCTATATCTAAACATGGATTGGGGGTGGTCGAGATGGTAGCCTTGATATGTGGAAGCTAAGTGCTAAGTGTTTTTTCACACAAGGGACATTATTCAATGTTGCAATATGGGAAAGTATACTTTGATGAACTTATGCATATATACACTTTGTGCATCTTTGTTTTTATACATATTTTGTACTATTAGCCCCTTCGTATCCCTATCGAAAATAGAATGCATATGCATACATACATTTGAAAATAGTTTTGCATATAAAAATGTCTTTGGTGGCTTTTAATGGAATATTTGTAAGATATCCACAACGGTAAAATGGCTATTCTAACAATGCAACTCAATCAATATATTTTCTTCCATATTTTGGAACACATATTCATTATGCCACAATGCATATTCTGACAATGCAACTGAATCAAAATATTGTCTTGCATATTTTGGAGTATACTTTCCCACACTGGAATATTCAATATCACATTTGCTTCCTGCAAGGATGAGCTTGATGTATAGAGGCTTCATGAAACAATTGATGTCATTAAGGAGAAGGATGTCAACATCATGGAATGTTTCATGAAGCCTCTATGCATCAAGCTCATCACATGCTTTTTTGGCTTTGAGGTTTGGCTAGAGCTTATGAGGCTTCATGGTATCAATATGGTGGGAAGGAGAACAACAAATGGTTTTGTGGCTTTTCCTTTCATCGTTATACATTGCTTGCTATAAATACACAACATATTCTATTATGCCCACTACATTTCTGCACAGTAGTAGATAGGCTTGTCATCACATATTTGCAATAGTGTAAAAGCTCCAACTACATTCTATTTATATAGAAGGTAAGCCTATATATACTTTATTGCATTCCTTATTTCACAAGTACATGTCAAATTATTTTTAATAAATGATATAAGTACATATTTTTAAAAAATGTATACCATTGATTGCAACTAAAGAAACTTATCAGGTTAGTGATACCAGATTTCCACAACCCATTATGCTTCAGAATTCTTATTTTTTGATATTTGATTGTGTTTCAGTTTTGTGGGCAGGAAATCTATGTTCTTCCTTGGGCGTTTGCTGATAGCCCATGAGGCTGCATGGCCCAATACTACAAGGTGGAGAGTAGGCCTTATTTTTTTATGTTTAGACTACGTCTACTTGCAGCTACAAGGTATGCATAACTCCTATCTAGCACTTTTGTTTTTCCAATATGCATGTTATTTCTTCCTATATTTCCATTTATATATTTACACATTCAGTTAGACTCCATCTTTTTTATTTTAATATGGTGAAATCTCTTATTTTAGAACTATTTGTGTAATCCTTTGTCGTAAATCATACAACTATACATATTTTTTTTAAATGTATACCGGTGATTTCAATTAAAGAAAATTCTCAAGTAAATGCTTTGAGGTTTTAACAATGCATAATGCTTAAGATTTTTCGTCAGCAAAGTATGCTCTGAGTTGGGGATTCCATGACAGGCTAGGTTGCTACATCACCCAGTATGGTGGGGTGGAAAGCATGCCTCCTTTTCTTTTTTTTATACTGCAGCCAATTACACACACAAGGTATTCCTACATATTATCTAACACTACCCTTTCGCAAATATGAACATAATATATTCGTGTGTTCCCATATGTACATTTTCACATTCATTGATGTCCTATGCTTTTGATTTTAATATGGTGCCAATGTGTATGCATGGAGAAATTGCAACTATATAGATATGCAAAGTGTTTTTTATTTGTTAGAAGTTTCCAATGGGATTTCTATCACCTGAGCCATCAACATGATTTGTGTATGTTTATCCTCAGAGATAGAAACATACAACAAGAAGATATTAAGTATTATAGAGAAATAGGGAAATTGTAACACACCTATTAGTAAAACATGCATACATGTATTTATGCATATATACATATTTATACACATGTATATACCTATATATATATGTGTGTGTGTATGTCTATATGTTGCATGATACTCTTTTCCTGTCATCTATTCAAAGCTTCCTACAACAAACTATAATTTTTCTTTCTTCTTTTTCTTTGTAAGGGAAGAAAATGTATTTGATAAGTTACATTGTCGAAAGAGCCATTATAGTGTTGCCTATGTATGAAATATGTATATACATGTGTAAATATGTATATATATACATGTATCTATGTATATTATATATATATATATATATATATATATAATGGATATGTATATATACATAAATTTATGAGCATGGAGGAATTTTAATATTGCATTTACTTTTCCTATCAGCATCGTGCAACGGAAGGACCCATTGGTCCTCACAGCAACAAACACTTGCCATTCCACTTCCCCATATCAAGGAGAAAATTCTCCATCAACACCAACCCATGTAATTACTAAGGTCTGCATTGCCACAAAAAAAATTAGTAGATTAAGTTTGTGGCATCTTCTACCACAACACAAAAGATCGATAATCTCTTCCAAGTGTCAAAAATGGGTATAACACAAAAGATAGAAACGTAAAACAACAAGACATTAACAATACATTAATCATCTATGCAAAGCACCCATGTAAAAATCAATTTTACCCCACAAGCTTCATTGAAAATTTGAGCTACATTGCCACAAATAAAAAAGGAAGGATAAAGAGTGAGTATACGGGTAAAATTAATATATACAATGTGAGTCTAAAAATAGTCAATAATTTCTACAATTAGATAAATGAAGTTGTCTATTAACAATCATCTGTTATGAAACCAACACCAAAATTTCTCTTTGCACATTACAACTTAATCAGGGTATACTTTCCCAGACTCCTACATTCAATATCGCATTTACTTCATCCGTCCATGGGTATGTGCAGGATCATCATGGAAAAAACATGCCCTTAAGTGGCGAAAAATTCAAAAAAATGAGAGTTAGGCAACTTGATGTAAAAATTTGAATAAGTTATCTATATTATTTCAAAAATATGTAACAATATGATGCAGGAGCTTCCAGTGGTGTAAAGGCAATCTTGCATCACCCAAAAATAGTTAAATTTCAAGTTTCTTGGTTTTTAGATATTTTTACATTTTGGATACCCTTTTCATCATAATGAAATTTCCAATTGACAGTTATTATTTTCTATTCTTGGGTGGAAAGATACTACAGTTTTAGTTTCCCAGATTTGCACCTGAAAATCTTCTGAGTTAGATTTGAGGCACTTAGAGCTTCTGGATCGGCCCTGAACTTTCTAAAATGGCGTAGCAGATTTTAGCACGCTATTGAATTCGAGACCTTTCCAATGGTCAAACGGTCCGTGAATCGAGTCCTGGATCAAAAGTTATGGCCCGGGAAGTTGGCACACTTTCTAGAAGATACAATTGCAAATGCTCTTTTGAAATTTGAACTTCATGTTGTAAATTTTCGGCGCCAAACCGCCTAAACTCAAATTTGAATGTTTTTTTGGCTCCAAACTAAAGAAGAGCTCTATTTATGGGCGAGTTTCTAATTTTTGGGTAACTTTTTGGGGACAAGCTCGCATATTGCGAAAGGGTGATTCTGTAACTTTCTGTAACTTGCATGTGTTGTAGAACTTGAGGATTTGAGATCCTCTGCATGTAAGCTCCATTTTGAATAATAAAATTATTCTCTTGTTTGTGGGTTATTTTCTAAGTCTCGGCTGCACCCTCATCACAATATAATCTGTAGCAAATTGAATGTTGTTTCTATCTAGACTACTAGGTTTTTTTAAAAAAAAATTGATTTGGTGAAAATTTGAAATTTCAATGTAGTAGTACTTAAATTTCAAGGAAAAATAAGTAGGTGTCTGTTTGACCACCCTAACCACAATAAAATAATAATTTTTTTTTAATATTTTAGATATAAATAGAGGACTCATGTCCCAATGTGATGCATATTTTTTATAATTTTTTCCAAGTAAATAATTAATTATGATTTTTTTATTACAAATTTTAAAAAATATAAAAACTTGTATATCTGACCACCTTAACTTGGTCAAAACTTCATGAAATTCAATTTTTTTATTTTTAATCATATAGTATGTGAAGTATAGAATGTGACACATGTTTTGGATTCAAAAAATGTGATACCGTTTGAAAGCTATAGATGTTTTTCAATCACCATATCAATCATGACTTTAGTTATAATTCAAATAGAAAATAAATAATAATTACTTATTAAATTCAAAGTAAGGCATAATTTATATTGGCGGAAAGCTGAGAATCTCCTTTAAAAACCCTTTTCGTTTCATCAATTTTGGGTAAAAAAAAAGTCATTAGCCACATACCCATCATATTGCCACTTTTTGGCCCATCATGATCATGCACATACCCCCGCATTTACTTTATATACCTCCATCATACACCATCCAAAGCGCATAATTAGCAATTCCCACATATAAACCCAAAGATGCACAGCCATAACTATAAGCATAAAAGAAGGGCACCAAAAATTACTAACCCCAACCATATTTTTTTGATGATAGAAAGAATATTTTACTGGAACTTCCCCAAGTGCCATTAAATAGAGCTCCTAAACCCAATTCATGGCAATAATTTGTGCACAAAAAGTATCATGCCATACACTTAATTGAAAACTCACCCTACATCAGCTGGCCCTAAATATTATAGACAAATAGAGAAATTATAAAAGAGGTTTTAGAATAACACTCAATAACCAAAAATTACTAACCCTAACCACACTTTTTTGACTAATCAAAGAGGCTTTACTAGTATTTTTCCATGCTCTTCTTCATAGTTGGGCTGAAAAAAATCCTATTGGGAACTTCTAACAAATAAATTGAATAGATATGAAGAGATCCTATAAAGAATATGGCTTTACACTCATGAAACTAACTTCGTATATATACACGTCTCTATACATGTGTGTATATTTATGTATACATTAATATGTATAGATATACATATATATGTCAACATCTATATATCTATATATATGCATATATGCATTCAATATCACACTTACTTCATTCGTACATATTTACTTTGTCTGCCTCCATCGTATAACAACCATAGAATGCATTAACCATCAACTGAGCAAGAAATTAACATTCACCTTCCGCCTTTCGAGGAGATCACCTCCACCACTGCCAACCCACGTATTTTCAAAGGTTTGCATCAAACACTTACCATTCACCTCCCCTAAAACGATAACAACATTCTCCACCGCCACCAACACACATAATTGTGAATGCCCACATCGCCACAAAAAAAAATGGTTCCATCCCCACCGGACAACGGCCCCCTAGCCCCGAAAAACCCTTCATGCGGCTACGCTATCGAGAATCTTGGCAGATACTTCAAACAAGTATACATACATATATATATATATATATATGTATGTATGTATGTATGTTTCACATGGGTATTTTGCATTAATGATTTATTAATTGTCCATACTTCTGATTCTCTACTTATTCTTTCTGAATGGTCATATGGTGATGAGTGTAACACCAATGCTATACAAAGATAACTACAACCAATAAACGAAGGGCGAAAAGTATGTTTGTAGGTATATGTATATGTATATTTTTATGTATATGTATATGTACATGTGTGTATACATGTATATATATGTGTGTGTGTATGTGTATGTATATGTAAATGTATGTGTATATCTATATGTAAAATGTTGATGTATATAATCATCTATTCACCATTTTACTGTTTTCACCTTCCTCTGTATTGCTTTCAGAAATATATACTCTTTGCAATGACATGCATCCTCTCTTTGCACAATGGCAGTGGATGAAGAAAATGCAATATTGAATGTTGGTGTGTGGGACAGTGTAGTTTGATGAAATTCTACTATCGGAAGAACCATTGTGTTTTTGTTGTGATAACAGGCTACTGCTAAATTCGTTGCATTTCGCTCTATTTTAAACCACCTTGGAGGGTGCTCAAACTATTGAGCTACTTAATCAGTAAATCATTTTGCATGGGTAGTTTACATAAATGATTAATTTATTGTTTATCTCTTTTGTTATCTCCCATATTGATTGAATTGCATTATTGCAAGAGCAGTTTTCAACACATAAAATAACTAAACACAAACTTTGTACTATGCACTACATTTATCATTGTTTGCTTCAGTTAGGTTGCTTGTCTTCTATCAAACAATTGAATGTGGATTTCCCACCATCTATCACTTGTGATCCCTAAGTGTTTTCCTAATAGTTATTTTACAATTTCTCTATTTTCTATTATCGTGTGATATATGGTAAGAGTCTTTGAGATTTTCCATCGACCTTACCTACTTATCTTACTCAAGTGGGTTTGCAAATTTCCTTTGTCTAGACATTTCAAAAAACACAAATGAGAAGGTATATATATCCATATGTAAACATGTATATATTTATCTATATATATAACAATACATCTTCATGATAACATATTCCATCCAAACAAATTAAGCACGTTAAAGATTACAGAATTTTAAAGATTAAAAAGCAATCCTTGTTAAAAGAACAATAGACTACTCTATTAGAGGTAGCTTCAAATAGAAGAGTGGAAAACAATATCATGAAATGTTATTGATAGTTAAATAGATTAGGGCATAATAATATCATGAAACATGTTAATAGAAGACAACTGCTAGCCTCTTTTATTTTATATGTATATTATTTTGTTTAGATTCCTACAAAAAATTCAATATGCATTCAAGAAAATCAGTGAATTCTAGACTCTCTATTTCAAATTATTCCATGCTTCTATGACTGAGTTCAATGTAGCTCATCCTTGTTGGATAGAATCAACACTGTATGTAAGTATGATACTTTCTCATTGACAATAGACAACTTTGTTGATCTAATTTCACAAATTATTCACTATTTTCAAGCTCACATTGTATATATTAATTTTACCCCTATACTCACTTTTTATCCTTCCTTTTTTATTTCCCTTGGTTGTGAACTAACATACCTTTGTTTTGTGTTTGCAGGAACTGCATTTAAGCATGCAAAGAGATTTGCAAGTTACGCTTTTGGTTTCAAGTTCTCACACCAAAGAGAACACAACAATATCAAATATTATATATGGAAACAACAGAGTTTTCCCAAGATTCCTATTGTACGATGTATAATGAAACTCCACAACATCTCTCATGGATGTTTCATACTTCTCTTGCTTGGGGGTTTGGCTAGAGCCCATGTGGCTCCATGAAGCCAATATGGCAGGGTGGAAAATGAGCATGGGTTTTGTGGTTTCTCATTTCACATCATTGATTTGTTGTTACATACATATATGTATATGCACAAATTCTTCTATAAATTCACTATTATGTTTTCATAGTTTCTCATTCTCAATAGATAGCCATGGTTAACTAATTGCAAAAATTATTCACTATTTTCAGGCTCACATTGTATTTATTAATTTTACCCCTATACTTGCTCTTTATCCTTCTTTTTTTATTTCCCTTGGTTGTCCACTAACATAGCTTTCTGTTCTATTTGCAGGAACTAGGTTTAAGCATGGAAACAAATGTGAAAACCAAGTTAAGACAACAATATCAGATATTATATATGTAAACAATAGAGTTTCCTAGGATTCCTATTGTACAATGTACGATGAAACACCACAACATCTCTCCTGGATGTTTCTTACTTCTCTTGCACGGGGGTTTGACTAGAGTCCATGCGGCTCCATGATGCCAATATGGCAAGGTGAAAAATGAGCATAGGTCTTCTGGTTTCCCATTTCACATCAGTCATTTCTTTGTTACATACATATATGTATATACACAAACTGTTGTATAGATTTACTATTATGTTTTCCATAAGGAAGACAAACAAGCGTGGGTTTTGTAGTTCTACTTTTAATGCCATACATTTGTTCTTACATATATATATGTCTACACAAATTGTTTTATACATTTGGTGAAATCTTTCTAATGTTCCCTCCAAACAATGTGTAACTTCTAATTTAATTAAAATACCTTCAAAAAGTATACATGTTGTTTGAATCCCTAAATTACCAAGTTGATACTACTTCCAGCATCTTCACTTTTTGCAAAACCCATTTCTGATCACCATTATAACTAAACAAATGGAATCACTTTTCCAAAAGACATAACTATACTAAACGAATCACTTTCTCAAAACCATACTTGTTAATTTGATCTTAAGAAGATAACACATAATGTACAATTTCATAGCCACTTTGTAACTGGTAAATTTGATTCCGGAACACAAAAAACATTTTTCCATTTTAATGAATCAAAAATTGATTATAATACCTTAAATTTTGGACAAAAAATATTATTATTAAGAAAACTAATACTTTACAAATTTCAATTGTATTCAATTGAGAAAATGTGATTTATAAATAAAATTTTTATTTAAAAATCATTTTCCTAATATTACTTATTAAAATAATTGATAATTAATTAATTGACATTGCAAATAATGGATACATTGTAAAAAATGAAAACAACCTACTGTTCTATTTTACATTTCTGGAATCAGCTTCCAACTAAAAATAACTGATATGGAAGTGCAAGAAAACAATTTCCTGATATACACAAATGCTTTCTAATCTTTGGTGCACTGCTTCTCACATAACAATAAAGAAGTGTACTATAATATAGAGTTTACAATGGTGTATAATACTCGAAATAAGTGTAGATATGTAAAACAATTTTTACATAAGCCATATTCATATTATCCATCTAATTATGCCTTCCAAATATCTTTCTTTATTAAAATATACTCTACATATTTTAATCTTGATTAACTCCTACGTCAAAATATTCACCAAAAAAACTAGTAATTTACAATTTTAAATTGTATTGAATGCAGAAAATGTGATTTACTATGAAAAAATTTATTCAAAAATCATTCTCCTACTATTATTTATTAAAATCATTGATACTTAATTAATTGAGATTGGAAATAATGGATACATTATAAATAATGAATTTTGCATTCCTCCAATCAACTTCCACCTAGAAATTATTGATATTGAAATGCAAAAGATAATCTCCTAATATACACAAATGCTTTTTAATCTCTGCTGTACGTTCTACAATGCTCCGAAAAAATGTAGAGATGATATCTTTTACTGCACACATAGCTTTTCTTGCCTTTCAAATTCACTTTGCGATCTACCTCTCACGGTGGACCCCTATCGGCTGATCATTGCATGCTGTGCATGCAACTGCTAGTTAATCATTTTTTTAAAATTATAATATCAATATTTCTTTTCCATATACATTTAATAAGCACATAATTTATCTTTCTTTTATATTTTAAAAATAAAGCAACTATTTATCATTTTAAAAATATATAAATAAATAGTTGTCAAGGGTATCCATCAAAGTTCCAGCCACTCTGCACCATTGTAATCAGTGAATTATGCCTCTGTTGATCAATATATTCACAAGTTTGAATCTTCACGATATTCCTCCACCGATTCACCATTGAAACTGACAATTTAATAAAAACACAACGTAATAATTTATTCAAGAAGCTCTTCCAAATTCAAACCTGCAAGAATTGAATTATTGGCTCACACCGTTGACCATATTCTGCACAGACACCATTGCTTCAAAGGAGGATTTCCATTGAGAAACATTTGACTGGTCTTCAAGTCGCAAACATTTCGTCAAATAATCAACTGTCTCCTCTGCCTTTTAGAGGATTTCGTAAACAAGAACGTGGTTTGATTTGCGTGTTTTTGACGTTGTCAATGGAAAGAACTTAAGTCACCCGCACGATATGCAGGCGATGTATTAAGAACTGTTCAATTGCCTATCTGGCTGGCACTCATCTTTCACACGGATTCCCGTGCTGAAATTCCCAAAGGGCATATATATTTGACCTAATCTTGCCCACTCTCCAATACACGCTGCATTTTTCAGCCGTAAGAGTATTCGATCGATTATGGGATTTCCTTCAGAATTCCTTTTCCCCCTTCTCCGAGGGATCAAAAATGTTGTATTTGGGCTGGTTTGTATAAACACAGCTATATGTTCTCTCCTCTGTAAACTTGGCCTCATGGAGCCCCTGGACCCACATAGCCCAGAGTGGCATTTTTTCTCTAAGATTTCACATGTCCAGGAAGCCATAAATATCAGAGATCGGTTGCCTATCACTACATTTAGGCATTTTGCAGGTGGCCTTGGTGAAATTGAGGAGGATGTTATTTGTGCCGTTTGCCTCAACTCATTTGAAGAAGACGACGAAATTCGAGAGCTGTGTAATTGTTGTCACATGTTTCACAGAAATTGTCTGGATAAATGGATCAATCACCATCAGAAGACGTGCCCTCTCTGCAGATCTCTTCTCATTGAACAAGCTGATGACCTTGACGAAGAAGAAAGTTACGATTATTTCGGCTGAATATAGAATAGATTTCGAAAGCTCAATTGTCTCTTGGCATTGCGATGTCTGTAGATATTGTTGTGCACGCCCTTTATACAACTATTCAAATTCATTATTCTATCTAATGTAATCGCATGGTTGAGACTTGTGCACCCATCTGTTCAGAATTTAATGTCAAACAATTTTGGATCTTTTATATCAAATTTTACGCAAGTGTTTTCCCATGAAATCTTTTGCCAAGCAAAGGAAAAACATCTGCACTTGGATTTTTCCGGCTGTGGAGGGAAGGCTACTTATATCAACAAAAAGATTTCCCACAAACTTCAATCGAATTTTAATCTGGGCAAGACAACCCCACAAACCACAAAAAGGTTTTTCCCCAGCCTGTTACTTAAGTTTCATTTGAAAAGAATTATCGAGCAGGAATTCGGAAAATTTTTAATGGACATATGTCAGAGGGCTATGAAACTGTGAGGGTAGCTTATGCCGTAGTTTCTGAAGTTGTTGAAAGCGTCATACATGAATTGGAGTGTCTGTTTGTGAGGGAAGAGGGAATGTGAAGACCAATTCTACATTTTAAATATATAAACTGATGTTTTCAAAGACAAAGGATTTTGTCAGGGATTTCGGTAACCGGTAAGTACAGTGATCGTCATCATCGGAAAGCTCTCCCTCGCTCAACAACTCCCCCAGGAAACTCATAATCAACTGGTCCTTGCCTATATATAGCTCAACTACGACTTGCAGTCGTTGGCAGAATTATAAAAATTGGATAAGTAGGTAGACTGGCAATTGCACCTTGGTGCGCAATGGTTATGCAAAATTGGTTTGTTTTGGATAATGGATCATTTAGCCATTATGCATTCACTTATAAGGATTGAAATATAACTGAAATAAAACATTTGAAATTATACATTTTGTCTAGAATAAATTTTAATTGTTTTTTCAATATAAACTGGGGCTTTCTATTGTAGTTTCCTGTCCATTGATTCAGAGAGAATCCATAGAAGATATATGGTAGTGAGCTTTGACTTCTAAAAGACTATGGGTTAGACCAAGAAAAAACTAAATTTTGCCTTTGAAGCACTATTCAGAGCATCATTGAACGAGTCTTCTATGTCAAATTTAGCTTCTAACTAATATAATTTAGAGCTGATTTTAGACAATAGCTAATAGCTAGATCTACCAATCTGTAATGTCTAGTTGTAAAAAAAATGTACTTACCTTTTTCCCATAAATTTCCATACATGTTCAAAAGCTCCCATTTTTGCACACGAAGGTAGAATGCTAACAAAATTTATTATATCTGGCTTACATCTCTAAGTTGCATTTACTTGGAGGTTGGTAGAATTTTCTTAACAAATTCATATTGTGCAATTATGGCAGGTCTTGAAGCAACATTTGTTTGAAGCATTCTATCAAATATTTTAACTCAATTCATTTCAAAATTTCATTTATGTGATCTTGCTTGTTGGTAAAGCATTTTGTGATAACTATGGTAAATTATTATTTACCAGTTGAAATCAATAGTTAATAATTTGAAATTTGACCACATTAACAACCTGTTTGTGGTTGAGGACTTGATTGGAAGGGTAAATTCCCTTTTCCAAACATCCTTATCCTTTTCTTTATTATTTAGTTTCTTCCATATTTGCATGACTAGAAAAATTAGCATACCCAATTGAAGAAATTTGCTGGAGTCGAACTATCTAGTAGTACCTCTTGTAGTCCACCTACAAGTTTCTCTTACAAATAATGGAAAGATGGAATAACTAAACCACCAACTCTTTATAAATTATCACTCATAAATTTTTTAAACAAATGCACTCCATACCCTAATTATTCGACCATTTCTAGAATTGAAATGCAAATTTTATCATCTCCCATGCTGAGAGCTTCAACTTTTTTGATCAAAGTTGTCAAATTTGTCATTAAACCAAACAAACAAATGTATGTATGAGCAGTTTTGTAAATTGGAAAATATTTGTGTAACAGATAACAGGAATCATAGTATTAATAAGTTTATATTTACCGCAAACATAGTTCAAGGATGTAGATAAACGATCTGGTTCTCTCAAATTTATTTGACTTGGTTGCAGACAAAGTACAGGAGTTGGGGGGACCAAATTAAAATGATTTGGCTCATCCTGGCCAAATGCCTTATCACGCACATAGTCTAATTCAGGCCCTTCATGACAATTATCTAGTTGAGATTAGCCAAGGTTGAATATTATTAAGGACTTTAAGGAACTGTAATAGTTTTCAAATGATCGCGATGAATATTTTCATTACAACTACCATTTTTAGCAGATGGGTTAAAAGAAAGGTTGTTAGATTGTATGAATTCATAATGAAAAATAATTTATAGACAAGATCAATTAACAATCTTACCTCTCTTCCCATTTCTCAAATTTGAAATATTCAAGTTACCAAAAGAAATAATAGAAAATTAACTTATAAACCACTTCAAATCAGGGGAGCTCTCAAAATATTGAAAAATATTATAGTAAAATCTTACCTTCCTTAGACTCTGCTTTTCTCATTGAATAACTTTATCCATAATTTTATGTTGTAATATTAACAGCTAGAGAAAACAATTGGGAAATAGGTTAGCTATTTTATTAAAATTATTTGGTACCTAGACATAAACATTTTATTTTCTAAAGTAAAAGTATTTTTCAGTGTGTCTTTTTAGTTTTTACGTTGTCTTCTTACACTATACATGATAGATTCTTTCAATAGTGCTCACTTTTCTTGACCTAACCCTGGATAAGGTGCTATTTAGATCATCTGCAATATTTTCCAGACCCTTCAATGAAAGCTTGGCGATAATTTACCAATTGAAATCAATAATAAACAATTTGAAATTTGACCACATTCACATCCTTTTTTTGGTGGAGGACTTGCTTGGTCTATTTTGAGTCTGCTCAATTTTGCTAGTAGAGTTTGGGTGGATAACAATTGAGAGTTAGATTAGTGTAGTATGTGGTCGATTTCTGGGCTTGAGTCAGCCACACTCTATAGTTAATTTTTTCTATTGCTACTTCTAGGGGCATAATTTTGCAAGTCATAAGTCAAGAGGGAAAATTTCTTGTATCATGGAGCTATTTTCACTAGAAATTGGTTCGAATTTCAATTAATAGCTATGAAAATCATGCAACCCTTGCCACAACCTAGTTCCTCTATATTTTGAAAGCCATTAAAAAACTAATGCTATTTAGGAAAATTTGTATAGAAAAAACTTTAAAAACCACAAATACTACTACAACGTATACCACATTTTACAGAAATCTTTCAATCCATACGGAGATTTATGTAATTTACACCATTTGATGGAGGGGAACTTCAAATCAAACATATACCGATGCGATATAAATAAAATACTTCAAATAATGTGAATACTACTCCACTTTACACCCACTCTACATCGTTTGTGTAGAGAAAGTTCAAGTTGTACAAGGACTGATGCAATTTAAAACATTATCTAAGAGAACCTTCAAACCATACAAACACATATGCAATTTACATAGCAAAACTTCAAAGTCCAATTTTTTTTTTGTTATCCACAGCATGCTTTCAAGAAAATCTCCACACAATTGTAATTTACACCAATTTGCAAAGGAAATAAGAAATTTTGACTGACCTATGTAATTCTCCATATTCCTCTCACTTTTTAACAACCTTTCCCTTCTCATCTATGCTTGTTGCATTAGGCTCTCCATTTCTTATCAAACCCCAATGGCCCTTCTTCTATTTCACCCTAAAAGACATATATTCAATGTTGATGACTTCAAATAATGCAAAACATAGGGGCATTTAAACTGTTATCACCTCGCAGGTGCCCTAAAATCTCTTCCTATGCTATTTCTAATGACTGTATAGAATTTGCAATCTTAGAGTGAATTTTTCTTCATTTATTTTGTAGCTGTTGCTAGAAGATTTTGAGGGTTTTGAGCCCCCATTTGTAGCTTCCTCCATTTCTACGCAACTTCAAACCTTGATGCACAATACTATATGAATCTAGAGTTTGCAAATATAAAAAAGTATCATTCACATCATCTTCCTCAAATTCCCCCTTGCTGCACATCAGTCACCCAAAACTTTGGATCTGAAGGATTTTTTATGAAAAAATATCATTGTTAAAACCTAAAAGATCAATTTTTTTTATGGTAGTTACCAATATTGCTCATTCGCGAGAGGGCGGTGGATTGAATACCTAGATTAGTGGAATTTATTTACTATTGTGATGTGAAAGAGTGCGGTTACGTGTCATAATATATTATATCTGGCTTTCAATGTGGCAAGATCTGTACCAGTTTTGGTTTCAACTACATTAGATTTTTTTGCATGAGATGAAGGATCAATAATTTTCATCTGTTCAACCTTCTTGCAAGGGCTCTCCTTGCTTTTCCACCCTCGATAGACAAAATTTTCTCAGCGCTCTCAAATAAAGAGATGCCTTTAGCATAAAAATATTAAGAATTGACATGTGCAATCAAGTTTGTTGAATCTACTAAGTTATTTTGTAACTAGGAAGTAGTCTGATTTTTTAATCAACTTTGTTTATCATAGTAGCAATTTCTTTATATCTGTGACTTAATTTATAACTAGCACTTGCACCGGAAGAAGGTGCAAGGATCATGACGATAGAAAAATATTTTTTGTTTGCTTAAAACAAATTTTTATCCCATGTACATAAGGAATGGCTCTTGATTTTCATAGTCTTTAGATATCTTTGACATTTGAACTTTTCCATATTTGACTACTTATCTCATCATTTTTATTGGGTGTGTGTTTTGGTAAAAAATGTCTTTTTTTCTTTTATATTTTAGAGTTTATACCAAAAAGAACTTTGTGATGAATTCATCATTAATGTATCTATTTTCATGAATTAAGAATAAATGCTATTATGCAATCTTTTATATAGGAAACATATAAATTTTTTAGTGTTACTTCAAATTCAGTTCAATCAAACAAGAAATTCTCCATCGATGCATTATTCAATTCTAAGATTTTTTAACTTAATAGATTTAATGTGTTTATAAAATTATAAAATTATTAATTTGGATATAAAATCAATTACCATACTTAGTGTTACAATCTTGTTTAAAAAATAGTATTGGTATTTGTGACTAATTTTTCACACTTCATTAGACATTTTACATTATTTCATTGGGTTCAAGTGAAGTGGGTTTTATTAGTTTGTGGAAGACAACACATAATTTTCTACAGTGATAGATTGAGCATATCAAACTAATTTGACTTCAAATATACATGTTGACCTTCCTACTAAAAGATAAAATATCTATATGTACAAATGGTTACAATGAAATGGTTCGTATGTCAAACTGCTTGGTGTGCCAACTTGCAATTGAATTCCCTGATGGTGTTCCATCCTCACAGTTGAAGAAGAGACCTTATGAAGATGTCATTTGTAAAGGACTATTGATTGTGTAATGCTTGGTAAGTGACACATGAAGATACATTGAGTCATGTGTCTAGACACATGGTAACACAATGAGTTGTGCATAGGGAATACCACTACATAATGATTTGTGGGTAGGGCACATATGATGTTGTTGAATTCCACACACTAACATTGCATGCTACTAAGTCTTGCACATTAATGAAGAATGTTTCATGGTGTGTAGAAGGTTCTGTAGGTTCATGTGGCTATCTTGATCATTCACTTTACTATGGATTGTTTTTTATTAGGTAGTCAAAATATTTTGATTCCTTATGGGCACCATCACTTGTATCAAAATCATAGGTATTCAAGCTATGGCAAAAAAATGACACATGAGCATATAGGTGGATATCTTGGAGGGTTTTAGTAGGTTACGTGTTGCTTCCTCACCACCTTCTGAAATGCTACTACTTATATAATGCACCTGGATGATGAGATGCCCTTATATTTGTAAATTTTTTCCTTGCCACCAAATCATCCTACCAAGGTATTATTTTTAGAGAGTTGTAAAATTTCCCATCATTTTCAGGATCATGCTAGTTTCATGGTTGATGGTGCTAGGTACAGTTGATCCACAACACAAGTTTGAGAAAATGGGAAATAAACAAAGAGCTTGCTTAAAGAAACATGATATGCAAGCAGTTATAGTTGGATAATAATTTTTTTGGAAGAATTGGGAGAATGATTTTTCACATGTTGAAAATAAAACTTCTATTGTTTGTAATTTTTAGTGGCAAGTAGGTAGTTACTATCAAAATTAGTAGCGGGTGATCCTTCATTCTATATTTTTCAAAGTATACTTTTTTTAGCTAGAAATAAGAGAGGAGGTTTATCTATATTTCTAGCAATGTAATTTAATTGTAGAGAAGGAATTTGAGAAGAGTATAAGTATTTTGGGATTGCATAAAATTTAGATTTATGAAAACTAATGGTGTAAAATTAGACCTCTCTCTCTCTTAAAATACATGTAGGATATTTATTATTATTTAGTTGAAGCATACATGATATTGTGTAGAATAAAGTGCCTTTAGCATATTTACTTGTGTATTTATAAGAAGTATAAGAAGGAAGCGGGGAAGTGATGACACCCACCCCCTTGTTGGCACCTAAAAACCTACTGTAAAATGAGAAAACATGTGGAAAAGGAAGTTTGAGTTGCTATAAGAAACCTCACACAACCTTTACAAAGGTTGAAACACAAGTTGTAGGTCAAACAATTAATTTTTGAAAGCATAAAAACAACTACAAAGGCACAAACTAAGTTGCAGAAAAAAAATAGACTATTGTTGCAGGTGCTCACGGTGTTGGTTGTAGATGACTATTTAGAACTTCAACAACATAAAATACTCAAAACTTGTAAACAATATTTGATACTTCTAGAACAACAAAATCATAACCAATATAACTCATAGACACATGCATAGAGACAATAGCTATGAAGAGGAAAATATTTTATTACTTTTAAAGATCAAATATTTACACATTTATACATGCATTTACATAAATATCTGCAAAATAGAGCATCCTTTGTCAATCTTCTTTTTTTCTTTGTATCCTCTTATTGATTGTTACTGGTCTCTCTAATTGTTTCTAAACATTCTTATATTGTCCTCCAATATTCTTTTCTGTCCTCTTCTATTCTTGTCTATTTTTGTTATTTTGCCCCCCATTTCTCTATTTTGTCTCCCTTTTTCTTTTGTTTTTCCTAATTTTGTCACCTACCTATTTTTTTATTTCAAAAACTCCTGCTCAACTTTTCAATTTACCATTTGTTTAATGTTGTTATAGGTCTTGTTGTTATAGGTCAGCAACCCCATCATCTTTTGCTAACTAGAATGTTTCTAACTTTATTGGGCTTAAGCATGTTTCATCCTCCATTGGCCTACCCTTCCATTTCACCAAATATTCACTATACTCTTTTCCCCTTATCTTTTTAACAACTATAGAATCCAAAATATCCTCAATCTTCTCTTGTTCTTTCTTAGGCAATTGCTCCTTCAAATTTTCTTGTAATTCTTTCTCTTTTTCTTGCTATTGTGATGTTTCTCCCTCATGGTAAGTATATAAATCTAAAACATTAAAGATGGGTAAGATTTCCAAACCTTTAGACAACTCCAACTCATAGGAATTCGGTGAAATTTTTTTGATGATCTTGCAAGGTCCTATCTTCTTCCATTGGAGTTTGTTGTAGGCATGGTTGGGAAATATTTCCTTTCGTAGGTGTGCCAATTCCATATCTCCAACTTAAATTTTTTTTCTCTTCTCTTCAAATCAGCCTTCTCTTTATACTGTTGGCTACTCCAATTGAGTTTTTCCCTCACTTGGTGATGCAACTCTTGCATAAATTTGGCAAAATATTCTCCTTCAACAGTTCTTTTATATCCATCCATATTTGCAAGCTCCCTTAATTCTGAAATACCTCTAGGACTATTTCCATAAACAATCTGAAATGGAGTTTTACTTTTAATTTTGTTGATTGAGTCATTGTATGAAAACTCATCTTGAGGCAATATCAAATCCCATTGCTTAGGCTTGTCACCAACTAAACATCTTAACAAATTACCTAAGCTCTGATTAACAACTTCGGTTTGTCCATCCATTTGAGGATGATATGCATAACTAAACTTTAAATCAGTCCCTAATTTCTTCCAAAGTGTCCTCCAAAAATTCCTTACAAAATTTGTATCACGATCTAAAACTATACTTCTTGGTAAACCATGTAATCTAACAACCTTCGTATACAGCAAATTGGCTACATGTGTTACATCAATCATCTTCTTGCATGCTATAAAGTGAGCCATTTTGGAAAATCTATAAGCAACCACAAAAATGGAATCCTTACCTCGTTGGGTTCTTGGTAATCCAAGCACAAAATCCATACTTATATCTTCCCATGGTTTCTTTGGTATGGGTAATGGATGATATAGGCCTATATTTTGAATCCGCCCTTTGGCATATTGACAAAACTTGACATCCTTGCACAAATTTTATGATTTCAACCCTCATCTTTGGTGAAAAATATCTTTCAGTAAGTTGTGCCATTGTTTTATCAGTTCCAAAATGTCCAGCTAATCCACCAGAATATTTTTTCTCTTATCAAATACTGCCCCATTGATCCTTGAGGTATGCAAAGTTGTGCTTTGAACAACAATCCCTCTTGTATAAAATAATCCATCCAAGGTGTTCTATCAACACTAGTAGGCTTCATACATGATTTCCATGCATCCTTAAAGTCCAAATAATCTTTATACAACTCTTTCATAGCATCAAATCCAACTACTTCAACTCTCAATTCAACCAACAATGAGCTGCTCTTCTACTTAATGCATCTACCACTTTGTTTGAAATTCCACTTCTATGCTTGAGAACAAAAGTATATCCTTGTAGGAATTTTTCCCATTTCATATGTCTTTGGTTCAACTTGGTTTGACTATTAATGAATTGCAAAGCATGACTTGATCCATGTAGAGAATAAACTCCTTTAGAAGTAAATAATGGCACCACTTCTTCAAAGCTTGCACAATAGCATAAAATTCTTGGTCATAAACTAAATACCTCTTATTGGCATCATTAGTCTTCTCACTAAAACATGTAATAGGTCTGCCCTCTTGGCTTAAAACTGCTCCTATGGCTATCCCACTTGCATCACAATCCACTTGAAACACCTTTTCAAAATCAGGGTAATGCTAATATTGGTTCTTTAGTGATTTTCTTCTTCAAAATATTAAAACTTTTATCTGTTGTTGATGTCCACTTAGACTCTTTCTTGTCTCCCCTTATAGTTTCAGTTATGGGTGTACATATCCCACTAAAATTTTGAATAAATGTATGATAGAAACTTGCTAAACCATGAAAACTTTGAACATCATGTACACTCTTAGGTTTTTTCCATTCCATGATAGCACCATTTGTAGCCCTTGTGAGTTAGCATACCCCAAATAAAATATTTTTTTCTTCATTGAACTGCACTTTTTCAAATTAACTAATAGTCTCTCTTCCTTGATCCTTTGTAATAATTGTCTAATATGCAATAAATTATCTTCTTTGTTACTACTAAAAATCAAAATATCATCAAGATAAACAATGAAAAACTTCCCTAAAAATGGTTTCAATCCCTCATTTATTGACTTCATAAATGTGTTGGGTGCATTTTGTTAACCCAAAGGGCATTACTAACCACTCATACAACCCCTCTTTGGTCTTAAAAGTAGTTTTCCACTCATCACCCTCTCTTATCCTAATTTTATTCAATATCCACTTTTTAAATCAATCTTTGTAAAATACCCAACCTTTCCAAAATAATCCACGAGACCATCCATTCTTGGTAAAGGAAAATGATACCTTATTGTTATTTTGTTGATGGCTCTTGAGTCCATGCACATTATCAATTCACCATCCTTCTTTGGTGCTAACATAGTTGGTAGTACACATGGCCTCAGGCTCTCTATAATCAATCCTCTTTCTAATAACTGTTGCACTTGCTTATTCACCTCTTCATTTTCTACAGGTTTCAATCTATAGGCTACCTTGTTGGGTAAACTTTCCCTTAAAATCAAATCAATGTGATGGTTGATGCTCCTCATAGGTGGTAGCCCTTCTGAAAAATCCTTGGACACAATTTCATCAAACTCTTCAAGAAACTCCTTTCCTTCTAAAGGCATGTCACCATTGTCCTTTGTTGCATCTACTTGTAACTCCTTGGGAACTATTGCAAAACATAAATTTTCCCCTTTAATATCTTTCAAGAATTGTTTCCCTGCTACTAGTAGCGTTCTTGGACCACTTTCCACCTCATCTTTCTTTGTTGCTAATGGCACGCAAGAGTATCCTTTCTTCCATTTTTCTCCAAAGTGGAGGTCTTTGATCTTCCATTATGAATTTCCTTCCTATCAAACTACCATAGCCTCCCTAAGTGTAAGTGACATATAGGTATGTGCAGGATCATGGAAAAAACAAACCCTTAAGTGGTGAAAATTTCATAAAAATCAAAGTTAGGCAACTTGACGTAAAAATTTGAATAAGTTATCTATATTATTTCAAAAATATGTAAGAATAGAATCTATATAAAATTGAATATAGTTTCTAAACTACTAGGTTTATTTAAAAAAATTAAAATCTATTTCGTGAAAATTTGAAATTTCAATGCAGTAGTACATAAATTTCAGGGAAAAAATAAGTAGGTGTCTGTTTGACCACCCTAACCACAATAAAATGATAATATTTTTTTATAAGATTTTATATATAAGTAGAGGACTCATGTCCTGATGTGATGCATATTTTTTTGTAATTTTTTTCGAAGTAAATAATTAATTATGAATTTTTGATTACAAATTTAAAAAAATATAAAAACATGTATGTTTGACCCAAAAAATTTAATTATGAATTATGGATTAAAAAATGTGATACCGTTTGAAAGTTATAGACGTTATTCAATCATCCTATCAATCAAGAATTTGGTTGTAATTCAAATAGAAAATTAATAATAATTATTTATTAAATTCAAAGTAAAACATATTTTATATTGGTGGAAAGCTGAGAATCTCCTTTAAAAACCCTTTTCATTTCATCAATTTTGGGTAAAAAAAAGGTCATCAGCCACATACCCTACACATACCCATCATATTGCCACTTTTTTGCCCATCATGATCCTGCACATACCCATACATCCATAGGCATGATATCACACCGCACCTCATCTTCATATGTTCCTAGTAAAAAAATAACTAGGCATTATTGATCAACCAAGACTTGGTGCCCTGTTTGTAACCATGACACCTTGTAAGGGGTAGGGTGAGCTCTCCATTTTAACTCCAAATTCTCCACCATTTCTACTTAAACTAAGTTATTAGTGCTGCCACTATCTATTATGACTTTGTAGCATTTTCCACCCGATTCACATATTGTTCAGAATAAATTTTTCCTTTGGAAAAGTTCATCTTCTTTCTTGGTTGGCTTCAATAATTTCCTCTTCATTATAAGGGTATGTGTAGGATCATCATGGAAAAAATAGGCCCTTAAGTGACAAAAAATTTAGAAAAATTAGAGTTAGGAAACTTGACGTAAAAATTTGAATAAGTTATCTATATTATTTCAAAAATATGTAAGAATAGAATTTGTAGAAAATTGAACGTAATTTCTAAACTACTAAGTTTATTTTAAAAAATAGAATTATTTGGTGAAAATTTGAAATTTCAATGCAATAGTACTTAAATTTCAAGGAAAAATAAGTAGGTGTCTATCTGACCACCCTAACCACAATAAAATGATAATATTTTTTTAATAAGATTTTAGATATAAGTAGAGGACTCATGTCCCGATGTGATGCATATATTTTTGTAATTTTTTTCCAAGTAAATAATTAATTATGAAGTTTTTATTACAACTTTTATAAAATATAAAACCTCGTATGTTTGACCACCTTAACTTGGTTGAAACTTCATGAAATGCAATTTTTCTTTTTTTAATCATATAGTATGTGAAACATAGAATGTGACACATAGAATGTGACACATGTTTCAAATTAAAAAAAATGTGATATTGTTCGAAAGGTATATATGTTTTTCAATCAACTTATGAATTAGGACTTTAGTCATAATTCAAATAGAAAATGAATAATAATAATTTTTAAAATTAAAAGTAAAGCATAATTTATATTAGTGGAAATATGAGAATCTCCTTTAAAAACCCTTTTCGTTTCATCAATTTTAGGTTGAAAAAAGTCGTCAGCCACATACCCTACACATACCCATCATATCGCCACTTTTTGGCCCATCATGATCGTGAACATACCCATAAGTGCTTCTCCTCTCTTAGGTTCATCTGGTTGACTAATAGAACTTGTAGAATCATTATCACCCTTTGCTACATGTGCACTTGCTACCCTTGTTCTCTTTGATCCTTCTGGTCTGCGTTGTGGGCATTCATAAAATCTATGGCCTGAATGTCCACAGTTAAAACATGTGCCTTGGAGTCCTCTACCTTGGCCTCTTCCATATCCACCTCTACCTCTCATTGGGTATGGTCTTGATCTTGTTTCATCTTTATCCTTTTGAATTTTTGAAGGACTAGCATCCTTTCTGTGACTGCAATTTTTCTATTTTTTCACTTTCCCTTTGATGAATCTACCTTACTTTTGTTTATTCCTTGCTTTCTTGCTAATTTCTCTTTGGCCTTTAGAGCATGCTAATATGCTTCTTCCACATTTCAGAACCTTATCATGCTTAGTTCGTCTTGGGTGTTCAACCTTAGTCCATTAACATACCTTGCCCCATGGTCTAATTCATTATGACCATATTTGATGGAAATTTTATAAAACTCCTCAGTATAGGCCTTCACACTTAACTCTCTTTGTCTCAAATTTTTCAATTTCTTGAGAAGTTCCGGCTGGTAATAATCTCTAGGAAAAAAATTAGTCTTCATCTTGCTTACCATTTGATCTCATCTTGTGATATTTTCTCTACCATTTCTTCTTCTTTCATCCTGCACCCTTTTCCACCATAGTGATGCATGACCTTTCAATCTCATTTGAGCAAGATTCACTCTTTTAGGTTCCTCTACTTCATCATACTCAAAATATTCCTCCATCTCTGTTATCCAATCAATTAGCCCATTTGGTTCTAAACTTCTCGAGAAGCTCAGTTACTCTACCCTTGTTCCTTTCCCAATGTTGGAAATAGCTCTTATAAGCCTTCTTTCTCCTGCATCCATATCTCCATCTACATTGTCACCTTCTTGTTAAGCCATCTCTACTCCATCATCTTCACTATCACTATTTTCATGTGCTCTATCTTGTCTCATTCTGCCTTCTATTGCATTCATTCTTTCCTGCATTCCTCTCAAATTTTCTAGCACCTCATCTATTCTTCCTATTGCTTCTGCAACTGCAACCTCTACCATCCTTCTCCTTGGTGGTATCCTACTGCTCTAACTTAGCTTCTTTGTTTTTCCTTCTTACTACAATCTTCTAGTTGCAATATCCCTTGTTATAGGGACACATCCATAGTTCACACTCAAAAGGGATTACTCTAACCCCAATCTCAATCCACTATCCTTCTTCCTAGAGATGTAGTTGTGCTCTAATACCACAATTATAGCACCAACCCCCTTTTAGGAACCTAAAAACCCACTTCAAAAAGAGAAAATAGGTGGAAAAGGAAGGTTTTGTTGCTATAAACAACCTCACCAAACCTTTATAGAGGTTTACACACAAGTTGTAGGTCAAACAATTAATTTTGGAAGCATAAAAACAACTACAAAGGCACAAAATAAATTGCAGAAAAAAACAAACTATTGTGATGGGTGCCCATGACGCTAGTTGTAAATGACTGTTCAAAATTTCAACAACATAAAATACTCAAAAATTTCACAAAAAAATTGATACTTCCAAAACAACAAACTCATAACCAATATAACTCATAGAAACATGCACAAAGACAACATCTATAAAGAGGAAAATATTATAATACTTTTAAAGATCAAATTTTTACACATTTATACATGCATTTACATAAATCTCTACAAAACAGAGTACCCTCTATCAATCTTGTTTCTTTCTGTATATCCTCCTATTGTTTGCTGCTGGTCTCTCTGACCATTTCCACACATTCTTCTGTTGTCCTATAATATTCTTTGCTGTCCTCTTCTAGTCTCCTCTGCTTTTGCTATTCTTCCCTTCTTTTCTTTGTTTTGTCTCTCTTTTTCTTTTGTTATTCTTTTCTTCCTCTAGAAGTTGTCCAAAATTTGGAAGCTTCTCCCAAAAATATCCCAAAAATCCTTCCTAAATAACTGCAACGTCCAAAATATGGCAATAATTTTATCACCTACCTATTTTTAATTTCAAAATATCCCACTCATCTTTTCCATTTACCATTTGTTTAATGTTGTTGCTCATTAAATGAGCTCATGGGAGGTAGTTGTTGCCTCTAAATTCAAGAAAATTCAAATT
Organism: Sequoia sempervirens; assembly: GCA_007258455.2. NCBI lineage: Eukaryota > Viridiplantae > Streptophyta > Pinopsida > Cupressales > Cupressaceae > Sequoia > Sequoia sempervirens. The sequence goes on from VDFB02000008.1 coordinate 342,912,225, forward strand.
TAAAATTTAAAACTACTAATACTTCCTTCACGTGGCATTAGTTAGGTAAAATAATAATAAAAAGATTTTTTTAAAAATGATGCCCCTGCATCAGGAAGAGAGCTAGAATATTTCTAGAAGGAAATCTTGGATAATTTACTAAATGAAAGGTTAAGTCAAGGACAAAATCAGACCCTGGTTTAAGGTGTTGACACATATGAAAGGAAAATTTTTGCCTAGTCTTTAGAGAATTGCAAATTGTGAGACAAAATGGTAGTTGAGGGTTAAATATATAGAATAGCTTATGAGATGCCAAATAGGAACAAATTTGTAGGAAGATGAGCTCAAGCAATAGCTATAGAGAATAGCTTATGAAATTCCATCTTAAATCTAATTTTCCTATTTTGTACTCAAAACCATAAGATTTTCTTTTTCTATTTATATGTTGGGTATATTGCTGATTTCTATCTTGGCTGTAGTAGGAAGCCAGATCACCCCAGTTTAGCAAAAGATTAACTTTAAAACCATGATATTTTTAGAGCTTTTTTTTTTTTTATTAAGCTTCTGCACTATCACTCCTAAGTAGCACATACAATACATGCAAGGAACAAGCAAAAAATCGAGTAACTAGAATATAGATCTTAATGAAAAACTCTCTCAAGATACAATTACCTTATATCCCAATGATGGAAAGATGGTGTCAGTGGCTTTCAAAATAGTCATTCCCCAGTTTGCTTTTTCCTGTGCTTCGTCCAATTTACTACGTGGCCTGGCAGAGAGAACGGTGGGAATGTAACAAGTAAAATGTGAACCTTAAATATCGGGGTTTTAGAGTTGCTTGATTCTTGAGTTGGAGACAAAAATTTTGCAACATTTTAAATGAAAATATTTGATCGCCAACTTGAAATAGGATTTGATTTGGAGATACGAAAAAATATCAGCTGTGGTTCAAATTTTTTTTTAGGTGTGGACGAAGGAATGTTTCAACTGGTCGAAAGTTGTTTTACAGCAGCAGTAAACAAAAAATTGAAACCTATTTCATGATGATTTGGAAGATGTTTTACGCATGAGATAGGTATTCAAGTAAATTTTATAAATTATTTAATGCTTTTGAATATTAATTACTTCTTAATGTCTAAGTGGATGTGTTGAGTTATCTTATATTTAGAGCCTATTTTTTCCTAGCTCAATCTTTGTTGGTTAAATGATTGCTAGTGTATGACAATGTGTTATTATATTAAAAATAGATTTATAAAATTTAAAATTTTATATTTCCTTCAATCTGAAATGGAAGTTTTCACTAACATTTAAAAAAATTATATGTTATTTTTAATTTATTTTATTTTATAGTATCATTTCAATATTAAATGATAATAATTTTTCTTATAATTGTTTTAGATTCTATATAAGAGTTATTTTACATTCAAATGCTCCCAAAGTGTATGCAAGAAGTTTGCTAACACCAAAAGGTCTCTTCACCTTGAAGATAAAAGCTATAGTATAGGTTGAGAGTCATGCATAAAACTTCCCAAAAAGTATGCCTAGGAATCATGATGACAAAATACAACTTGCTATACCTACACCAACTTTCAAACATTTCTTATCAAATTTTCTCAAAACTAAACAATGGCATTGAGAGGAATTACATTTACTCCGAAAAGAATTTGTGAGATACAAAACAAAAGAGTGAGTGAAGACCAAATTTCTTACCAATGGAATCAATATATTGTAGGTTTCTTTATGATGCCACTAAGTAAACCCTACATATTGATCATCCTAGAAGAGATTGAAAATCTTCTATTGTATAAAATGTTCATCTTGGAGGAAGAAATTCATAGTCTAGGAGGCAATATTAAACATTAGGATTTTTTACCAAATAAAAGATGTTTTAAAGGGCTTCACAATTCCTTATTGGGTCCATGAGCTTGTTGGATAAACAATAATAGTTGAAGAAAACCATGTGTTAGTATTTCTTAGTGAATCTTCATCTCTTGTAAAATGTAGTTGGTATTGCAAGTTTGAGTGACTACCTTCTTTATTTCGGAGATCACGATTGGGGAATCACTTTCAAATTCAAAGGATGGTACATGCATCTCGCAAACTAACCTTAGACTTTCAAACAATTATGATGATTTCATTTTGTTGCTTGACCTCCAAGGAATGAAAGTAGAGGATTTTATTATCATTTGTACTCTTCCATCCCTAATTAAGTAATATTTACTTGCCCTATATATGTTAGATTTTAAAGTCTTGTTGAAATTTAGATTCCACCAGAATGATAACTGAAGTTATCTTTTCAGCTCCCTTCAATAAATGGATTTATATTTTGGTCAATTAGAAATTATTCTATTGATCTCTTCTATAGAAGAGTAAAGATGATATTTTTTTAAAAATGGAGAAATTTATTTTGAAATAAACATACCAAAGAATCACTATATACCATTCCTATTATAATTCATTTAAAAACATGATTTACATAGGTAAGTAATGTAGCTCTAGTTACAAAGAATACAAAAAAAGAGATTTGTGTCTACAACTGTGTAATATGAAACTTTTTGATTCATGAGGATAGATAGATAAATCCATCATGATTCAGAAGGGTTCCAAAGTGATGAATTTGGAACCCTTCTGCAGGGTGAACAATATTTGACTTTCTTGTAACTTGTTATTTTCAATCATTATCTGATGACTTCTAATTTTTCTACAACAATTTAAAGCCTGAGTTTGTCAATTAGGTTTAATTAAATTTTCTATGTTCCTTGAATTTAGTTTATAATTAATCTGGTTCACATTCCATCTCACAGCCTTGGATTTCCCAACATTCTTCATTTTATATGGAACACGTCAACTTTTAGGGGTCTGAAACCTCAAATTTTATGGTTATTAATAATCTAGTCCCACCTTTACATAGGCAGGAGGATCCTTTCAATAATATCTAATTAAAATCCCACCTTTCGAAACCTCCTCTCATACCATTTCCTCTCTCATGAAATTTTGAGATATGATTGGGTAATAAAAACTAGGTTTAACTATTCTCCTTAGATATATTTTATACTCCATGGTTGCACCTTTGTGTTGTCCCTATCTTTCATGATTCAACATCTCTAAATATTTTTTTTGATTTTTCATCATAGGGATTTAGATGTTTCATCATATTATGTTAGATAACATTTAACATTATTTTTATTGAAATTCTTTAGATGTTAAGGGTATGATGTAATCATGTGTAACTATAAGATTTATGGTTTTTTTTCATTTATATTTAGTTTTTAATTTATTTTTGAAAAAAATATTTTGATATAAATGTAGAGTGGAAAAAGGGATCTTTGATCTAACTAGTAGACATTTGCATAGAGTGAACATGAGGACTTTGATAACCTCAATTAATTCTTGCATGTGTGAGCTATTTGTGTATAGGAGAAGAGGTTCTCATTGAACTCAACTTAGTAAGTGATTTTTTCCGTATTGTTAATCTCCAGACCAACATGTAGCAAGGAAATGTATTGACCAAACCATTCATTGCACAATGGAGAAGCAATGAAAATTGCATCGCCATCTAGGTCCACACTTGGATGAACAAAAAGGCCTGTCAGGGCATCTTCGACACACAACAAATAATGTAGACGAAACACATGCTCAACAGCTCGCAACCCCCGTCCAAAACTCCCAAAGGTGCGCATGATGTTATATAGGAGGCACTCAAGTAAACTAGCATTATGGATGTGCACTTGGGACATGAAGTACTCACCAATGATCTTACATATAACTTCTTCTTCCACATCACTATGGATTAAGAAGATTTCTCTTAGTTGGTCTATCACCAACCTATGGACAATAGTCCACTCAATACCCTCTACAACCAAGAAATCACTCTCCACAACTACTTCACTCAATGAATTCGACATACTGGAAGCAAAAATTAGCATTGTGCAAAGGAACAGTGGTGAAGTTAATTTATAGAGTGATGAAGGAAAATTGGTAGAGCTCCCCAAGAAGTAATTAATGCTAAAAGTACACTCCAATTGATTTGAAATCAATTAACTCAAAAAAGGCGATGTGATGGAAATATTGCAAGTTAGATTTAAACAATGATGAAATCCTTTGCATTTAAAAAAGTTACATGGAATGATCTTAAGTGGCATGCCAACTATCATTGTAAGTTAAAAGTGGCTAATATTCCGCACAAAGATAAGCCATGTGATATTCTTACAACAAGCGATTATGCATCCTCTTGTCTTATCAATTATGAGATTATTGAATGAACAAGAAAACTGAGAGAGGGGGTGAATCAGTTGTAGCAATTTATAACATCAAAACCCTCAACAGTAAATATATCCACATGCATTCATTAAACTCTTATTTTGTTAAAGTGATTAAT
>VDFB02000008.1:342916681-343017740 GCA_007258455.2 Sequoia sempervirens
GGAATCCCTAGAGCATAAAACATAAAAATAATTTGAGAACATTGAAGTGATGAAAATAAAAGACCAAAGACACAAAACACAAATATTGAAACAAAAAGAATTGGCTTAGGAATTGGAGTCAAGGATCATATAAACATTGCAACTTGCATGACCAAGATGACTTGAGGACATTTAAAAGTATTTATAGTCATTCAAGTGAAATGATGGTTAGAAACCTTCAAAGTAAAAGTCCTAAACACACACTTGAGAGTGAGAGAGAGAAGAAACAAGCATGTACCTTGTTTCTTTCTATGATAATTTTCCAAGTTTTGATCACGCCTCTTTTGTTCTTCTTCTTTTGACAATTTTTGTTGAGATGCATTTTTTCTGTTTCTTTGTTTTCCCATTTTCTTCTTCAACTTAAAGATGACTCTAAACAAGTCCTCTACCAACTTAGTTAAATTATCCTCCAAATTTTTCCTAGATTGATAAAAATGAAAAGTTGTCGATCTCCAATAGTTGCCTCCTTGATAAATGTGCAAAAATTTCTTTTGCAAAATTTGCACTCCAAGTGAATCAAAATTATTCAAGTGTACATGGAATAACTAGATCCTAGTTTAAATGAATCAAGTAGTAAACAAACAAGTTATTTCATTGTGGAGTTTGTTGTTATTTAATTCATAGCTATGCACAACATATCTAGTAATTTTAGAATTTTGTTAAAGTGTCAAAAATGTATAAATATTAGAGGTATAACTTGAATTGAATTTTCTTAATTATATTTGAATTGAATTTCAAGTTAGTTGTAGAAAATGCATAATAGAGGTATAATTTGAATTAAATTTTCTTAATTAAAAATTTGAATTGAATTTCAAGTTACTTGTAAAAAATGTATAATAGCTCGATATAATTTGAATTGAATTTTCTTAAAATTATATTTGAATTGAATTTCAAGTTACTTGTCAAAAAGATTATATCTTGTTCTCAACTCAATGGTTCCATGTTGCTTAAGTCATTTTTAAAAAATATTTATTGTGATCAACATGAATGAACTTAATTATAAAATGGCATTGATTTCCTAAAATTCTACTAGAGATCAAATGTATATTGAATAAAGGAAATGTAAGTTGTAAGAGATCATAAAATAAGAAAAAATGTATGTATATTGAATATTTAAAGCAAATGCATACATATATTACATGTAAACATGTTTAAACCATAAGCAAACACATGTACATACATGTAAAGGGATTCAATACATATAAACATAACACATATTATAAGCAAAAGGGGCAAATGTATGTATATATCATATAAGAAAATATATGTACATATATATCATAAAAAGCAAATATAAATTAAAGATCATCAAATGCCAAATACTAAAGAACAAAAAATAAGCAAATGTAAGTTAGAGATCATCAAATATCAAAGACTATTAAAGATCATCATATAATCAAATACATGTGGTCAAGATCATAAATCTGGAGTGCATGGCCTAATATGAATGTCTACTCCTAGATGAATAGCCATCTAAATGAGAACAGTCCTGCTCTGATGGATGTGCTGAGCCCTGCAAATAAAACTGTGCACAAGATGTGTTAAATACATATAATTTATATTAAATAAATTTTATGAAAGTTATTTTTAAATGAACTTGTATTTTTAAATATCAATCTAAGACTTGTATTTATCTAGCACATACATAAATATATATTTTATGAAAATTCACATGTCCGCGATAGTAGATTCATCCATAAGAGTCACATCGATTATGCACATGATCACGGACCAAGAGCTAGGAGTGATATGAGGTATGTCCACCTGTAACAATATATATACACATATATATCAACTTACATGAATATCTAGTTAAAAAGAAATTTAAAAAATAATGAAAAAAGAATTGAAACATGCACATGCACATCATCTGATATCGGATGACCTAAGTCCTCTGAAACATTTGCCTCCACCATATCCACCAAACGATCAAGCGATGAATCAAAATCTGCATCCATCTGATCTATCCCATGTCGTGCCATAAATGATGAATGTAGAGGACTATGAAGGTGAGATGGCATCGGTGATGATAAACAAGAACCAATCAATATATTAGTAAAACCCATAGTTTCTGCAGCTACTGTATGAACTGTAGGTGGATCCTGATGCACACTAGTGCTCGGCTGAGAATGATGGGATCCTTGAACTGAATGACCTCTATGTCTCAAATGATCTCTAACATGCTCTATACCGATCCCATTATCTGATGCAATGTGGGCATATGCCTCCAATAGGTCCTCAGCCAAACAATGCAGAGTCATGCGTGACATATATCCTATAAGTGCATCAAGCTGTGTAGGAGTAGGGATGTCGGCCACTGTAAAAGGATCCATGGTGGTCCACTGTGCTGAAAATGGTGTGGATCAGGAATGTCTAGATATCAAATACTGACCTACATGATCATCAGATATCCTAGTGGTGGTAGCCGCAATGTCACCTACAGTGTCAATTGCTTCCTTTTGGGAAGCAACGACAACCTCATCTGCTATGGGGGCTAGAGTTGGGGTGAGAGCAGGAGACCTATCACCAACCAATACCCTAAACACTGGGGGTGGTCTATTTTCTTGACAATAGGTAGGCCTATAAGTAATCCTACCACACCCCTGACCAACATATGGTGGAATGTCCAGGTAGTTAACTTTGAGGCCCAAATGGACCTCAGTATACAATTGCTGAACAAAATACAATGGAATCTGATCATTGTTTGGGTATAGACCATGTGCTGTGAGAAATTGTGGGTAGATCAATGAGGCCATAGCATGATCGACACATCTAGTGACCTGGTATCCCCTAACCTTACACACATTTTGATAAAATGGAAAACAAGTGGCTTTTATCATTTATTTGGTGACACTATCTTGTATTTGTTTAAGGGGAACGTCACCATGTACTTCTTCCCGCATGTAGGAAAGAATAGCAGTCACTCTATCTAGGAAATATGCACTAGTCCTCTCAAGTTCATCTTTTAGTTTTTCTAGACTATGCAATATTAACATGCATGGTTCACTATATATCCCTGGGTTTGCACCCTGTGCTAATGAATCTCTCAATTTTTTTATCTCACTACTAGTATTTGCAAACAAAGAATCTGGCATAGGTGGAACATGATCTGCATTTTCCATGTTATATATATATATATATATACAGTACACCTAAAAAAGAAATGATACTTTGGTAAATAATATATCTAGATAAAGAGAATACAAATCTAAAATAGAACTTGTAATAATTCATCTACTCATCAATAAAATTTTCATACTATTAACTTGATTTAAAAAGAATTGGAAGACAACTATAATCTATAACATAGCATCCTTAAATGGTTAAAATTTTAAATGAAATGATGAAAGAAAGAATAAGAATACAAAGATTATAGTATAAAATCATTTGAAAATAATTGGGGATACAAATATTTAATCTAATAGTTGTTAACATAAATGAACTTCAATTATATAGCCAAGAACATCAAAAACTTATAGATTGGAAAGAAAAATAAATATCTCATATTACTTGAATCAAATCTAATAAAGTTTGACTTCATTGCATACTTGTTATAAATATCTCACATGAACCAATGAAACTCAATGTGTCTCCAAATTACATAAGAAGAGAGAATCTAAATGTGAAAAAGAAAAAGAAAAAGAAATCCATCTTTTTGTAATGAGTTTGTTAAAATTTAAAAACATTCAAGAACCCCAAAATGGTTTGAAATTGATGAGCATAATAGAAATTCTTGAAGGCAAGAGGTCATCACAAACCATTTGGTTGTGGGCTTCAAAATTTTCAATGAATGGTTTTCCAATAAGATGTATTAACCAAAATATTCCAAATTTCTATACAATTACTAAAGATGTACAAAATGAGACCTTTACTAAATAAATTTCAAAGATTCATGTAAACAAAAAGTTTGATCGAAATAATATTGTTAAAGTTTTTTTTAATGCATTAAATTCTATTGTAAATAATAGTAAGGAAAAAGATAAAAGAGTTGCTCATAGACTAATAACATCATTAGTAACAAATTAAATAATTAAAAAGGCTCAATTATTAAGGTAAACTTGTCTTGAATTAAGCCTAAATCGTAAAACATTATCAAAAGTACTATCAATAAGATCATGATTAGAAAGTCCTATTGAAAATCATACTTGGGCTTTTAGCAGTAGGCTTCCATGAGTCGATAAGAAGCTAATTAATAGCACATAGGATGAAATTCAACAATTTTGACACTCTAACTCTAGATTTACATATGAGGTTGGAAACAACATTTTTTATACTCTACCTAGGCCATGATTTTTTTATTAGTACGAAGAGTTTATGATAGAAATACATCCATTATTGTTGAGTTAAAAGTAGGTTAAATATTATTTTTCTTAAAAAATCACTTTTATATAAATGTAGGTGTTTTGGAGAACAAAGCTATAGTATGAATAAGTGATTGACATCGATGGCTATAAATTTCAAGGTGGGGACATTCAATATAATTCATAAGGTGTTATAATATTAAATGCTTTCATTGTTTAGTTAGTTTTAATCAATGTTGTATGATTTATTAAACATTTTTATAATATTTAAATGTAGGTGTTTTGGGGAGTCTAGCAGTGATAGATCTAGCTCATTGAGAAAGGATATAGGTAGAGAGGAGGAGTGACCTTGACAAGGATTGAGACATGGATCATCTTAGGGTGGTAGATATGAGTGGAACATATCCATAGAGAAGGATAGGCAAAGAGGATAGATATACAAAAATGTGATCAACATAGATTAAATAACAGATAAAGCATAAATCAAATACTTTAATAGTATAAAATATAAAATGTAACCGAGCATTTGTGGGTTTGCATCCCACCAAACATGTCAATTTGTAAGCATTGAATTTAAATAAATGTGACATTGAGGAAAATAAATGTAGACTTCAAATTGAATTAAAAAATCACCTCTAATAGAGTGAAAAGATGAATTACACAAAAAATGAATTAAAATTATAATGAAATACACAATAAATTATCATGAGTTCTTAACCCAATTAAAATGTGGCTACTATTATTACCTAATTAACTAATTTATTTATTTAATGAAATTTCTTAATTATTTTGATCAATGAATTGATTGAATTATTTTCAATTTTTATCTAATTTGATTAAATATGTTAAATAATTTGATTGAATTATAAAATAAATTATCATGAGTTGTTAACCCAATTAAAATGTGGCTACTATTATTACCTAATTAACTAATTTATTTATTTAATGAAATTTCTTAATTATTTTGATCAATGAATTGATTGAATTATTTTCAATTTTTATCTAATTTGATTAAATATGTTAAATAATTTGATTGATATATAAACTAATTTATCATAATTTTCATTGAATTATCTAGGAATAATAGATTAAATACTTGGATTTATTTTAATTTATTTCAATATTTGTGAGAGAATGAATCATTTAAATATTTGGTTAATTTATTCTACTTGATTGCATACAACCATGTGTAAAATTTACAACCATGTAAAATTTATTCATATGTTGTTTATTAAGAAAAAATGTCATAAATTATATTTCTATAAATAAAAAGCACTACAAATATGGAGGGAAAAAATTAAATAATCTCAACATAGCAAGGATTTTACAAAGTGATAGATAATTTTCTCAAAAGAAAAAGGATGTGTTGTGCACAAGACAACAAACCACTTTTTCATGTTTTTTGATGTCTAAATATTTACTTTTCATACATGTTTGTGAATACCACATAAATTGAGATGCATGATTATTTTAAAATCTTCACATGCATCTTAAAGTGGAAAAAATTGTAATGATAAAATTTGCATATCCATATTATTCCTATATATATGGTGCAATATTGTGCAAAGTGGTAATAATTCCCCTAGAGTTTATGACCTATTATATAGACATAAATCAAACACTTGAACTCCATTTTTTCCTTACACACATCTTATCAAAGCATTTTTTTGACACATATCCACATATCCACACAGATCCACTTTTCCTAATGAATCTTATGTGTATGTCTAATGGTGGCATGTGGAAGGATAAATATGGCTATTGAAAACTTTACCATTATCTTGACAACTAATTATGGCTATATAATTATCTTATTGTAATGAACCTAAGTTCATTTGATAGATATTAGTGAAGTTGAATTAGGAAGCATGGATTGTGCTTTATTATACACATTTTATGTTTAAAAATATGGGTCTAATTTTTGCGATATTGAAAGTTAGTTAAATTTCTTCAATAGTATATCCAAGGTATAGGGATATATTAGTGGTAAGAGTAGTGTAGGATAAAAAGGAGAATGTATAAAGAGGGGAAGGTCTAGAAAGGTAATGACAGATGGTAATGGAAGGAGAAGTTACACTATAAGGTTAGATTTTCATAGGATAAGGAGGAATGGTATGAAGAACATATCTGTATAGGATAGTGCTAGTAGTAACAATGGTGCAACATATATAAAAGGATGGGAGATAAGAAAAATACTAGTGGAGAGAAAGGCGGTAGGACATGGGTGGTGAATCCCATGGAAGTGGTAACTATAGTATGATAGGAGGAATCATTATAAGAGGATGAAGGGTAGATGGATGCATAGAGGGTACAACATTATTAAAATCCATTAGAGTGGTAATATTATGAATCTAGTATTAATTCCCTAAGGATAGCCACCTAATACATTATATAAATTACTAGCCAATGAGTGAGGATATTTAGGGTGGAGAGGTGCATCAATACGTAATTATCAATTTAGGAAAATATCTTGTTTACCAACATATGTATCTAAATCATAGCCTCAAGTGATCATTATTTTTCATCTTCTTTAATGTGTCTCTTTATATGGTTGTCATTAGCTATTTATATGGAAAATTGATTCAATCGTCATTTTATTTGCTATTCATATTAGAGTTAAGATGAAAACTCCATAAAACAAGATTTTAAAGGATATTAATTTAAATAGATAAAAGATCAAGGAAAACACTCTCAAACATGCAATATACCCCAATTTCTTAGACAATGCATATATAAACCAAGTCATGGAATATGATGTTGAAATTTGTGCCAAATTTGGTGCCGTTTTTAGGTCATATTTTGGCTCATGGCTTTGGTTAAACCACACTTTCTTTATGGTTTAAATTTTTTCTATTTATGGGTGCTTGAGATGGAGAAAGCATAATTATTTTGAAGGTATCATCATGCTACTAGAAGTTACTCCATATTCACATGTTTAAATGATACTACTATAAGGGTATGCACATGAATATTTTATTGTAAATGATATTATTATCAAATAATATAATTGGTTCATGTTTTTGGTTGTAAGATTTTTCTTCCAAGAGGATTTTCCCATGTACATAATTATGTTATAAATTTATAATTTATATATTTTTCTTGTAACTAAAATTAAATCTATTTATCCATAGCTTTGATTGTTGAAATGGGAAGGCATATTTCATTTACACAAGACAAAAATAAATGCAAAATGGGGAAGCAAAATACTATATTGAAAATGCTTTAAAAACTTTCAAACAAATGCAATTTGAATTCAACAAATTTAAAAAAATTTGCATTTAGGGTTTCAAAATTAAACAAATAGATGCATTTTGAACTCTAAAAAAATTGAATTTTAAATACCTAGTGCTCAATAGTGCTCGATATGAAAACTGGAATGATGAACTTTGAAGAGACGAACTTAAATTTTCTTTCACCATAAAGAAAAACCTTTATTTGGTCGCCGTCACGCTCTCGGTTCACCACACACACCAAGGACAATGACTGGTAAAACAACAAAGTAAAAGTGACAGGTGAAAATGAAAGAATTTTTAGTTTTTGTCATATTTAGGGGGTTTGATCAAACCCCTGTTCGACTGAACCTATTTAAATATGTTTTTTTATTTAGGTTTTCTTTGGTTCAGTCGAACCATGGGTTCGGCCGAACCCATTCAATATGGTGAAAAGAAAAAATGCAAAATTTCCTTCCTCTTCTAAAGTGTAAACCATTATTCTAAAGCCACCCATATATAACTGTTTATACATCTATATATATATGTATATATGCATAAAAACATGTATCGATAGTTTACTAACATTTATGTTACAATTTCCCTATTTCTCTATAATACTCAATACCAGATGATGTAGCTACTATTATAGAATGACTCTATTTTTTTACAGACTAAAAAGAACGTGGCCACCATATTAATTTTCTTGTCATTGTTACTTTCAAATATTTCAAATCAATTGCACAATTATATGATATGTTTACACACACTACAATTTCAAACACAACTGAATAATTTATTCCCATATATGCATATGTATATCTGCCTATAATGCAACCATACGAAGTAAATGCAATATTCAATGTATATTTTACTAATAGTTGTGTTACAGTTTCCTTATTTCTCTATAATACTAAATGCCAAATAATGCAGCTCCTTTTATATAATTACTCTATTTGTATGCAAATACAAGAATAAATTACATTGTTCAAAATGTACATGATCCTCTTTGCAAGAATATGAACTTAAATCAATCAGAAAGATACCAAGCAACAAACTGTACAAAGTATTTATAGCACCAAACATGCACAGAGTATATATACGTGTCTATATATATATATACACTTACATATAGATATACATACTTATATATATAGTTTCCATCCTCTATTTTTCTTTTTTTTGCAATTATCTTCATGCATCTTTGCCATTACACCCATTTCCATAGGAACTATTGTAGTTAAATCCTTTTGCTTTCATCTAAAAAAAACAACAATTCCAAATGTAACTAACAAGGTGCACATCCCCATGGAGAAAAACCGGTGACATCCCTATTGGCTGAGCCACCCCGAGCAGTGACAAGTCTAATTCACGGCTGACCTAATGAAAATCCCAACAGCAAATTCAAAGAAAATAGCCTATGGGCTAATAAATTTTTATACATTTGTTTATATATGTATATATGGATAAACACATGTATGTATCTTTTACTACTAGTTTTGTTATAATTTCCATGTTTCTCTATATAACTAAATGCCAAATAATGCAGCTCCTCTTATTCAATTACAACTATTTGTTAGTAGACTACAAAGAAGACGCCCACTATATTCAAATCAAAAGCATCAGAGCTCAATGAATGTGCAAATGTATACATGCAAAAACAAGAATTAATTTCACTGCCCAATAACCACAATCAAAAGCATGGAAGCACGATAAGCACAATAAAAAAATAAAACCCAGAGAAAATTACTAACGCTAACCATATTTTTCATCAAGCTAAGAAGATTTAACTCCAATGAATCCATAGTGGAGCCCAAATTTAAAATATATGCATGTATATATATATATATGCATATATATTTGTATCTATATAAATAAATCTATATATATGTATGTGTATAGATGTATGTGTATATATATGTTTCCATATATATATATATATATATGTATATGTATGTATGTATTGTGTTGTAACCACACAGTAGGAAGTAAATACAATATTCAATGTTACAGTGTGGGGAAGTGTACTAAAAAATATGGAAGAAAATATATTGATTCAGTTGCATTGCTAGAACAACCATTCCGGCATTATCAATATGTTACACATACTGCACAATTAAACAGGCTATTCTTATCAAAACGTCAATACTATAAAACTCAATGCTATAACTATATAGTCATATTTTTTACAAAGCATAGACAACAGTTATACATGCTACTTTAGACTCTACTTAAAATCGCAGTCTAGATAATTACACATAAACATAATATACAAACCTATTTAGATATACATATGTATGTATATCTTTGTCTACAGATATGTATATGTATACCTGCCTATATGGGTATTTTATATATCAATCAAGGAATTGAGTACATATATATGTGCATATGTATTTTTCTATCTTCCAAGGCACTCAATACAATTTTCCTCTTTCTATGTGATATTTACTAGTAAACAAGTGTTATTCTAATCCTTGTTATATAATTTCTCTATTTTTTTTCAATATCTACTACAAAATAATGTACCTTGAATATTATATCAATATGTTTCATGATATCCTTTTACCCTCATCTGTTTCAAGCTTTACACATACTGTAGGATGAAATGTTGTCTTATTAGGAAATAGCAACTTCAAACAAATACCCTATCAGCCAAAGATATAAACTTCAATAGATAAGAGACAATGCAACTATTTCTATCTTTTGTAGTTAAAGTTGCAAGTGCATTTACTCAATTGTTACATATTGGTGCAGGAGCACCTAGGCTAAACTCCATTTTTTTAATGATCAATTTTGGCTTGTACCTGACCTTAGCCAAGTCAGGGTAATAGTGTGTTTATTTTGGACCTTAGAAGGTCTTGCTTGTGTGTGGAATTGGTGAGTTAGCCACTAGGACTAAGGTCACCATAGTTTAGTCCTTGTTAATTACTTTTGCTTTAATTAGCCTTAGTAGCTTAAGTTTGGAATAGAGCATTAAATGTGTTCTAAACACATCTAAGTTATTAGAAGATGCCAAGAGGCAGTTAAGGGAGTTGATGGCTTGAAATCAAGGAGTTAGAGGTCCTAGAAGTTAGGAAGAGGACACAATGATGGGAAGTTGCAAAAAGTTGTTGCAAAGTTGCATGACAACATTTGTCAGGTTGCATGCAACTTAGTTATCTCGGATCCCCTAAAAGGTAGGAGTGTGGGATCGACAAAAATCCCTTGAAACATGGAAAAAGGCATCTATGTAAGGTAATGGCTTGAAGGCAAGCAGTGATTCGATGGTAATCAAGTTTTTGGTTTTGAAAAATAGAGAGAACTTTGCATTTTCTGTGTATACTGAATGTTCTTGAGTGACAGTACTATTAGATGAATTAGATGTATTTAATTTCTATTAGACTTGTGTTCATAGAGTAGTCTTGAGCATTTTCTATTTTGTAATCAAGTTGTTTAGAGTTGATTTGGTGCTTTGAATTCATAGATTAGGGTCTAGAGGGTTTGTAGTTTCTATTTTGAGCAGTTAGTCTTTTCATGGCTACCCCATGAAATCTAGCCATGGGAATTTCCTGAGAATGGATGGATTTGCTAGGGGAGTCATTGGTCTATACATAGGAAGTGGTAGGAGTCTTGAAGTGTCGAGTAGTAGAATGTATTAACAAACCCTAGGCGAGCTAAAGAAGCCCGGTTAGAGGTTTGGCAGTGAAAATTTGAAGAGCATAGGCAGGGGAAGGAGGTACAGTACGAAAAAAGTACGGTTCTAGGTAGGGTTTAGTCACATCTTGACATGTTAGAAGGATTATGGCCTATCCAATCCATTTGTGTGAGAAAGGAGCAAGCAATCAATGTAACCCTAGGAATTAGGCCTATTAGCCCTATTTGCCCTAGATTGTAGGGACCCACTATACAGAGGAGTCAAGGGTCTAAAACTTTGTGAATCTTTTAAAGGTTCCAAAAGGGTGTCTGAAAGTGCAATTTTTTTGCCAGGTTGTTTGGACAGTTTGATCAAGAAAAGCAAAAAGGACACTGTCAAGGGCTACAAGTGATTAGGCCTTCTCAAAGAAAAATCTTGGAATCGGTAAGACAACAGATTGAAGGTCCTCAAAGATGGATCTAAATGGATGTGAAATGCATGATTCTAGTATCTCTGACACCCCTGCGAGCAGTTCAAGGTTGAGAGTGAAGTTGGCACTCAGATTCTTCTAAGTGTAGGAGATAGTTTAAAAGTTCAAGTGGTGTCAAGTCCTCCAAGGTGAAGCACAAGGAGTGAGACTCTTGGAGAAGAGTTGAGATAGGACTTAGCCAATAATCTAATCCTAGCAAGAACCTAGAAAGGGATCAGGTTCCTAGATGAAGACAGTGAAAAGTCTTCTTAATTTATTGTGCAAGCAAACCAAGGATTACTTACACCATAGTGGTATCAGAGCCTTTGTTTGATCAGGCTTTTGATTGATGTTGCAACCCATGAATCAGTAGGAGAGAACACACCAGAGGAAGAAAGAACCATGGTGACTAATGCTGAGTTAGCCAAGAAGGTAGAAGAGCAAGAGGAGGATAACCGGTTGCTAAGAGAAAGGTTGTCCCAAATGGAGAAGCTCTTGGATGAAGTCCAAGAAACAATAGACAAAGTAAAGGATAAAATAGAACTGAAGGAAGAGTAGGAAGCAAAGGAAAAGGAAGTGGACTTGGAGGAGGAAGCTCCAAAACCTGACCCTGTCCTTGCCGAAGAACCCTTCTTAAAGGCACTACATGCCTTAAGTGGCAAAGCTTTGGAAGGTGTGCCACTATTCAGTGGACAAATGGACCCTGATTTAGTTGTAGACTAGATTGAAAGCATAGAGAATCACTTTGAATGTGATGGTATAACAGAGGCCCAAAAAGTAAAAGTGGCCAAGTCAAGGTTGAGAGGTGCAGCTCTCACATGGTGGAAATTTGTACAAGTTGAAAGAGAGAAAGAATGAAAGGGTCCTATAGTTACATGGAGAGGCATGGTAACCAAAATAAGGCAGACCTATCTACCTAATGACTATGAAGTCCAGTTGCATAGGAGGAGACATAACCTTAGAAAAAAAGATATGGATGTTCAAACATACACTGAGGAGTTCCAAAAGTTGTGCCTCATATCAAAGGTGGTGGAAGATGAAAGCATCAAGCTAGCAAGGTATTTGAATGGGCTTAAGTGGTCTATTCAAGAAGACATGAGCCTAGTGAACTTCAAAACCATCTGCCAATGTTATCAAATGGCCTTAAATATAGAGGAGAAAGGCAAAAAGAAGCAAGAGCAAACCTCCAAGAGTAGAGATAAAGGAAAAGATAGTAGAGGACAAAGAGGTGGTTATGGTGGAAGGAGTTCAGAACCAAGGGCCCAAGGAGAATTCAAATACTCTGAGCAGAAAGAAGGAAGCTCTAGTAGAGGTGGTAGAGGAAGAGGCTTTAGCTCTAGAGGAAGGAGTGGTGGACAAGGAAGAGGTAATTACTTTACCAACATGAAATGTTACCGCTGCAATCAAATGGGACACCCGGCCTATAGATGTCCAGAGAAAGGTGGTACCTCTCATGGAGGAGATAAGAGAACTAATCTAGTTCATGATGAGACAACTGCAGCAGAGAAACATTCTGAAGTACCATTGAATTCTGAGGAAGGTGAGAACCTCATGATGAGAACTTTTATCAAGGAGCCGGTGAAAGAAGAACCAAGCCAAAGGAGGTCCCTGTTTAGAATAAAGTGTGTAGAGTCATCATTGACTCAGCATCTACTGACAATATTGTGTTAGAGGAGACAGTCAACAAGCTGAAGTTGATAAGGATACCCCACACCAATCCTTACAAGGTCACATGGCTCAATAAAGGTCAACATGTCCTGGTGAATGAACAAGCATGGGTGGAGTTCTCAATTGGTAGGTACAAGGACAAATTCTTGTGTGATGTATTACATATGGATGCATGTCACTTGCTCCTAGGTAGACCATGACAATTTGATCACCAAGTTGTGCATGATGGAGCAAAGAACTCTTATACTTTCAAGAAGGATAAGGTAACATTTAGAATTCAGTCTTTGTTAGAAGATACAGAGGTGTAGACAGCAGGTCCTAAATTGCTCATGGTTGGTGAAAAAGATTTCTTAGAAGCCTTGGAAGAAGGAGAAGGAGTTGGCTATGCAGTGATGTTAAGGCCAAGAGAGTTAAGTGATGAGAAAGCAGCTGAAAAGCCAGAGTTACCTAAGGAAATACAGAAAATGTTGCAGACCTATGAAGGCATTGTAAGCAGTGGACAACCAGCAGCATCACCCCCTAAAAGAGCCATAAGTCATAGGATAGACTTGATACCAGGGGCTACTCTACCAAATAAGGCAGCCTACAAGATGACTCCTCAACAAAATGAGGAAATAGCTAGGCAGATTCAAGAACTCCTAAACCAAGGTCTTATTAGAAAGAGTATCAGCCCATGTGTAGTACCCACTGTCTTAGCACCTAAAAAGGGAGGAGAATGGAGGCTTTGTACTAATTCAAGGGCCATAAATAAGATAACCATCAGGTATAGATTCCCTATCCCTAGGATTGAAGATCTCATGGATTGTCTAGGTGAAGCTAGGTACTATACCAAGATAGACTTAAAGAGTGGCTATCACCAAATTAGGATACATGAGGGAGATGAGTGGAAAATAGATTTCAAAACCAATGAGGGTCTCTATGAGTGGCTAGTTATGCCATTTGGGTTGTCTAATGCCCCCTCCACATTCATGAGACTCATGAATGAAATCCTCAAAGACTACATTGGCAAATTTGTAGTGGTGTATCTTGATGATATACTGATTTATAGCAAAACAAGAGAAGAGCACCTCAAACAGATAGAGTTGATTTTCAAGAAGCTATAGGAGGAGAAGTTGATGATCAATTTGGAAAAATGTGAATTCATCAAAGCAGAGCTGGTGTACCTTGGATTTGTGCTATCACATGGCAACTTGAAAATGGACAGCAACAAAGTGGAAGCCATCCTCAATTGGCCTACTCGAAAGATAGCAATAGAGGTAAGAAGTTTTCATGGCCTTGCTCAATACTATAGGAAGTTCATAAGACAATTTAGTGCTATTTGTGCTCCTATGTTGGATACCATTAAAGGAGGGATGAAGACTAAGTTTGTATGGAATAAGCAAGCTAATAAAAGCTTTGAGTTGTTGAAAGAAAAGATAGCTACCCAACCTGTTTTGGTGTTACCAAGCTTTGAGAAGCTATTCACTATAGAATGTGACGCAAGCAATGTGGCTATTGGAGCTGTTCTCAGTCAAGAGGGTAGACCAGTGGCTTTTCATTCAGAGAAGTTAAGTGAAGCCAAGAAGAAGTATTCTTCTTATGACCTTGAGATGTATGCATTGG
Source organism: Sequoia sempervirens (assembly GCA_007258455.2). Classification (NCBI taxonomy): domain Eukaryota; kingdom Viridiplantae; phylum Streptophyta; class Pinopsida; order Cupressales; family Cupressaceae; genus Sequoia; species Sequoia sempervirens. The sequence goes on from VDFB02000008.1 coordinate 342,931,586, forward strand.
TACAAGCTCTAAGGAAATGGAGGCACTACTTGCTTCCCAAGGAATTCATAGTGTATTCAGACAACCAAGCACTTAGTTTCCTGAATTCACAAGAGAAGTTGAGTCACAGACACATGAAATGGGTGGAGTGCCTGCAAGCTTACACCTTCAATATCAAGCACAAGAAAGGAGTTCTCAACAAGGTGACAGATGCCTTGAGTAAAAGAGTCCTCACCATTCAAGAGATTCAGTTGAAGAGCATGGGAATAGATCATTTCAGGGATCTATATGCAGATGATGAAGAGTTTGCAGACATTTATAAGGTATGTGCTGAGTACAAGAATCATTTTCATAGTAAATATGCTGAATATACTTTGCAAAGTGATCTTTTGTTTAAAGGGAATCAATTATGTGTCCTTAGAGGCTCTATTAGAGAGAATTTGATACAAGAAAAACATAATGGTGCATTGAGTGGTCACTTTGGGATCACAAAGACTCAAGAACTTGTTCAACAGTTCTATTATTGGCCAAGAATGAACCTAGATGTTAGGAGGTATGTGGAAAGTTGTATAGTGTGTCAAAAGGCCAAGGGTACTTCTTCAAATGAAGGCCTATACCAACCTCTGCCTATCCCTACTAGGCCATGGGAATGCTTGGGTATGGATTTTGTAGTTGGATTACCCAAGACAAGACAGGGCATGGATAGTGTTTATGTAGTTGTGGACAGATTCAGCAAAATGGCTCACTTTGTGCCATGTAAAACTACCAATGATGCCAGTAAAATAGCTTCTCTCTTATTCAAAGAGATAGTAAGGATACATGGATTACCAATCAGCATTGTATCAGACAGAGACACTAATTTCATGAGCCATTTTTGGAAGACTCTTTGGCAAAGATTGGGCACTAATTTATCTTTTGGATCTGCATACCATCCCCAAACTGATGGTCAGACCAAAGTTGTTAATAGAACTCTTGGAAATCTACTAAGGTGCTTGACCAAGGAGTATGGTCAACAATGGGATCAGTTGATTGGGCAAGCTAAATATGCCTATAATGACACTGTAAACAGATCAACAGGGAAGAGTCCCTTTGAAATTGTCTATGGATTACATCCTAGAGGAGTCTATGAGCTGAGAGACTTAAAGGATGGAGTCAATGGAAGTGGATATGCTGATGATTTTGCCTATGTAATGCAAGAAATTCATGATATAGTCAGGAAGACATTGGGAAAAAACAATATGAAGCATAAGACCAAGGTGGATGAGCATAGAAGAGAAGTGCAGTTCAATGTTGGAGACTTGGTGATGGTACATTTAAACAAGTCTAGGTTGCAAAAAGGGGTTCCTCACAAGTTGCAAATGAAGAGGATAGGTCCCTGTCCTATCTTAGAAAAATATGGAAACAATGCTTTTAAAGTGCAGCTACCGGATGACAGTGGACTATCCCCTATTTTTAACAATGCAGACCTGGTTCATTACAAAGGACCACCACCAGAAATGGATAAAAGCCTCAATGAAGTCATCCAAGATGTGGAAGAACTCAAACTGCCTTCTGCTACAGTCAAACAAGCTGACAGTATACTGGATACCAGGGTCTACAAGAAGACTAGAACCAAGGAATACAAGGAACATCTGATTAAAAGGCATGGTCAACCTAATGCTGATGTAGTGTGGATCAAGGAATCAGAGTTCAAGAAGTTCGGCATTGATCTCAACTTACTCAATCCAAGGATGGATTGAACTCTTTTGTTTTGGGGAGGATGGTGCAGGAGCACCTAGGCTAAACTCCATTTTGTTAATGATCAATTTTGGCTTGTACCTGACCTTAGCCAAGTCAGGGTAATAGTGTGTTTATTTTGGACCTTAGAAGGTCTTGCTTGTGTGTGGAATTGGTGAGTTGGTCACTAGGACTAAGGTCACCATAGTTTAGTCCTTGTTAATTACTTTTGCTTTAATTAGCCTTAGTAGCTTAAGTTTGGAATAGAGCATTAAATGTGTTCTAAACACATCTAAGTTGTTAGAAGATGCCAAGAGGTAGTTAAGGGAGTTGATGGCTCGAAATCAAGGAGTTAGAGGTCCTAGAAGTTAGGAAGAGGACACAATGATGGGAAGTTGCAAAAAGTTGTTGCAAAGTTGCATGACAACATTTGTCAGGTTGCATGCAACTTAGTTATCTCAGATCCCCTAAAAGGTAGGAGTGTGGGATCAACCAACATCCCTTGAAACATTTCAAAAGGCATCTATGTAAGGTAATGGCTCAAAGGCAAGCAGTGAGTCGATGGCAATCAAGTTTTTGGTTTTGAAAAATAGAGAGAACTTTGCATTTTCTGTGTATACCGAATGTTCTTGAGTGACAGTGCTATTAGATGAATTAGATGTATTGATTTGCTATTAGACTTGTCTTCATAGAGTAGTCTTGAGCATTTTCTATTTTGTAATCAAGTTGTTTAGAGTTGATTTGGTGCTTTGAATTCATAGATTAGGGTCTATAGGGTTTGTAGTTTCTGTTTTGAGCAGTTAGTCTTTTCATGGCTACCCCATGAAATCTAGCCACGGGAATTTCCTGAGAATGGATGGATTTGCTAGGGGAGTCATTGGTCTATACATAGGAAGTGGTAGGATTCTTGAAGTGTCAAGTAGAAGAATGTATTAACAAACCCTAGGCGAGCTAAAGGTGCCCAGTTAGAGGTTTGGCAGTGAAAATTTGAACATAGGCAGGGGAAGGAGGTACAGTACGGAACAAGTACGGTTCCAAGCAGGGTTTAGTCACATCTTGACATGTTAGAAGTATTGTGGACTATCCAATCCATTTGTGTGAGAGAGGAGCAAGAAATTAGTGTAACCCTAGGAATTAGGCCTATTAGCCCTATTTGCCCTAGATTGTAGGGACCCACTGTACAGAGGAGTCAGGGGTCAAAAACCCTGTGAATCTTTTAAAGGTTCCAAAAGGGTGTCTGAAAGTGCAATTTGTTTGCTATGTTGTTTGGACAATTTGATCAAGAAAAGCAAAAAGGACATTGTCAAGGGCTACAAGTGATTTTCTAAAAGCAAAATCTTGGAATCGGTAAGACAACAGATTGAAGGTCCTAAAAGATGGATCTAAATGGATGTGAAATGAATGATTCCAGTATCTCTGACACCCCTATGAGTAGTTCAAGGTTGAGAGTGAAGTTGGCACTTATATTCTTCTAAGTGTAGGAGATAGTTTACAAGTTCAAATGGTGTCAAGTCCTCCAAGGTGAAGCACAGGGAGTGAGAGTCTTGGAGAAGAGTTGAGACAGGAATTAGCCAATAATCTAAGCCTAGCAAGAACCTAGAAAGGGATCAGGTTCCTAGATGAAGATAGTGAAAAGTCTTCTTAATTGATTGTGCAAGCAAACCAAGGAGCACTTACACCACATACATTACTTGTCTTGTGTGAATATGTATCAAGTTTTATAGAGAAATAGGGAAATTGTTACAAAACCAGTACTAAAACATATAAACATGCCTTTATGCACATCCTATCACTGCATGAAGGGGGCAGGAAAAGTAAATGAAAATTTGAATGTTGGCTTGTGGAAAAGTATACTTTGATGAAGTTGTATTGTCAAGAGAGCCATTGAGGTGTTGGTTTGATAGCAAGATATTATTAAATTTACACACACACACACATATATACACGTATACATATATAGAAACATATATATACATGTATGTATATATACATATACATATATAGGCATACATATATATAGATATACATATATACATACATATATGTACATAAATACATACGCATATATCTATATATACATTCCCATAAACCCACATTCAATATTGCATGTACAATGTCTACTGCTATCGTGGAACAATAGGATGAATTGGTGCTCATGGCAAGAAACACTTACCATCCACCCTCCCCATATCAAGGAAACCATTTTTGAATAACACCAACCCTCATAATTTCCAAGCTCCATGTTGCGGCTCAAAAAACCTGGTGAGCATATGTATGCAAAACCTAATGACATATATATGCATTAGGTTAATAAGAAAGAATAAACATATTAGAGATACAATGAGTTTGGTGGCTAGTAGGCCCTATTATTTGGAATTCATCAACCTCCACTCTGATATAGGTTAAATTGGATGGTTCTAAAGCTATCGTTTTGCACAATCAATACATTTTTTTACTTGGGTGTTTTTTATTAAATGGTTAACTTATTGATTATCTTCAAACTGTTTCCTCTTGGATCTATAGGTTTTTCCCATGGATGTCTTCCTATATGGTTTGAAGTTTCCAATGGGATTTCTATTAGATGAGTTGTGAATAGGATTTTTTTATGTTTAACCTCAGAGATAGAAACATATAAGAAGAAGATATTAACAATAAATTAATCACCTATGAAAAACACCCATGTAGAAAAGAGTATAACCCAACAAACTTGATTGAAAATTTGAGTTGCATCACTTGACACTAAATATTATAGAAAAATAGAGAATTCTAAACGAGGTATTAGAATAACGCTAATGTAGGTTGGAGTCTCAATTAAGTGGAGTCACCCTACCAATAAGCATCTCTTCAACCTTTATTAACTTTTTGAGTACAATCGTTTTGGCCCTGGGTCCATTCCATTTGGAGAGTTGTATCGATGGGCACCTTTTTCAAAATAAGACCTTACACATATGGCTTCCTACCCTAACATTCAGTGTTGGAAGCTCTATTTACTATGGGTTTAGGGAAATTGGAGTTAAATCTTCTTCCTTCCGTGAAAAAAATATGGTTGGGGTGGGTAATTTTTGTGGCCCTTGTTTATTATTTGTAGTTATCAGTATGCATTTTTGGCTTCATACCCATTGCTTTAGGGGAAACTATACTTAAATCTTCTTAATCTTATCAAAAAAATTGAGTTGCATCACCTCACACTAAATATTATAGAGAAATAGATAAATTCTAAAAGAGGTATTAGAATAAGACTAATATAGCTTGGAGTCTCAATTAACTGCAAATATATATATGGAAAGATAGGAAGAAATAACATGCATATTTACAAAACAGAAGTTCCTACTCTCTAGGAGCAACTATACTTAAATCTTGTTCCATTAGGATTTTCATAAGCAAAGCCAAAAAATGTCTCCAAATACCAGCCCTATTAAAGGTTTAAACATTCATAAAAATATTTGGACAATGACATATCATCTAAGACATATCATAGATTTGCAACATTATACACACACACACATATATATATAAAATTCATAGTGTCAAAAACTATACTATGATTAAGTTGAATGCTTCAAACAACCATTATGGTGTTGGTATCACAACATTTTGTAGAGGCTATTTGTTTGAAGTTTCCAACAAGACTTTCATCAAGCCAACCATGAATAGGATTTTTCATCTAATAGCTCTTTTACAATTTGTGTTTTTAGACAAATACATAACACTTATCTAGGGATTTTACTAGCTTACCTATTAAACAAAGGATCTTCCTAAATGTTCCTCATTTGTGAACAAACACTAATAACTAAAACCATAAACAAATGCCAGACTAATTATTAACCCTGAGCATATTTTCCCTCAAAAGAAATGATATTTAACTGCAATTCGTCCATCCATATAGAACAATAATATCTTCCAAATCTCCACAATGGGTATAATGCCAAAGATACAAACATTTGACAAGAAGACATAGATAATAAATCAACCATCTATGTAAACCATTCATATAAAATGATGTACAGTATACATACATATATACATACATACATACATACATACATACATACATACATCCATACACACACACACACACACACACACACACACACACACACACACACACACACACACACATATATCTAGCACGCCAGCATTCAATATTGAATTTGCTTCATCTATGGCCATTGTGCAACAATAGGGAACATTAGGCCTCACAGAAACATACGCTTACCATTTAGATTCCCCATATCTACCACACCATTCTCGACTGCCATCAACCCAAGTAATTACCAATGGCCACGTCACCACACAAAATAAATGGTGCCCTCCCCACCAGTCAGCAATATATATAGATATACTACCCCTAAGAATATTTTCTTAGGGAAGAAAGGACATTTAACATGAATACCTCCATCCATGCAGAACAACAATATCTTTCAAATCTCTACAATGGGTATAACAGAAAAGATACAAACATTTGACAAGAAAACATAGACAATAAATCAACCATCTATGCAACCTACTCATGTAAAACGATGTACAACATAGATATATATATACACACACACACACACACATCTATACATACATACATACATACATATATATATATATATATATATATATATATATATATATATATATATGCATGTATACATATATATACATGTGTATGTATAATGGATGGCAAGTGTTAACCCACGCGAAGGTTAAGGTATGTTGTTGTGATTTTTTCCATTCCTGATTTATTGGTTGTAGCTCTCTCTATGCACCTTTATCGTTATTCTTGTCACTATGGGTGCAATTGTAGGTAAATCTAGGTTCTTCCATTTAAAAATATAGGCATGGTTGGTAATTTTATTGCCCAATTGTAGATTAAGATAGGAGTAATTGTATATATATGGATATGTAGAGGGTTTGTTATCTCTTTGAAGTTTCCAATGGGATTTCCATCAAATGGGTCCTCAATAGGATTTGTTGTGCAATAACTATTTTGCAATGTCTCAATTTGTCTACAATATTTAATCCCACAAAATGTGGCACAGTTTTTTTGTGTAGTATATGGAAGGGAGGAAAATGGTAATTTTTTCAATGTGCGAGTGTTTACAGATTCTAGCATTGTTGTACAATGAGGGATGGATGAAATAAATACAATATTAAATGTTGGCAGTTGTGAAAGTATACTTTGATTAAGTTGTGTTTTCAAAATAGCCATTGGGTTTTAGAACTGTGGCACTGCGTAATCTGTAGGTCATTTTTCTTGGGTGTTTTGTATAAATGGTTTATTTATTGTTTATCTTAAAAATCTTTTTCTCCGGAATCTGTAAGTCATTTGCCATGGATGTCTATCATTATGGTCTTATATGGATGGAGAAATTGCAAATATACAAATATATAAATATGCAGAGTGTTAGTTATATGTTTAAAGTTTTTGACAGGATTTCCATCATCCGAGCCGTAAACAGGATTTGTATACATTTAACCTCAGAGACAAAAACATATAGCAAGCAGATATTAATATATACATATATATACACAAATGTGTACATATATATATTTATATAACTATTTATACATCTGTATATATATGTATATATGCATAAAAAAATGTATGTATATTTTACTAACATTTTTGTTATAATTTCCCTATTTCTCTATAATACACAATACCAGATGATGCAATTGATGTTATAGAATGACTATTTTTTCACAGACTAAAAAGAACGTGGCCACCATATTAATTTTCCTGTCATTGTTACTTTCGAATATTTCAAATCAGTTGCATGCTTATATGATATATTTACACACATTACAATTTCAAACACAACTGAACAATTTATTTCCATATATGCATATGTATATATATGCCTATAATGTAGCCATACGAAGTAAATGCAATATTGAATGTATATTTTACTAATAGTTATGTTATAGTTTCCCTATTTCTCTATAATACCAAATGCTAGATAATGCAGCTCCTTTTATACAATTACTCTATTTGTATACAAATACAAGAATAAATTACGTTGTTTTTCAAAATGTACATGATCCTCTTTGCAAGAATTTGAACTTAAATCAATCAGAAAGATACCAAGCAACAAACTGTACAAAATGTGTATAACACCAAACATTCATAGAGTATATATACGTGTCTATGTATATATATACACACTTACATATAGATATACATACAGTTTCCATTCTCTGTTTATTTTTTTTGCAATTATCTTCATGCATCCTTGCCATTACACCCATTGCCATAGGAACTATTGCAGTTAATTTTATTTTTTTCGGCTAAAAAAAAAAATGTCAAATGTAACTAACAAGATGCACATCCCCATGGAGAAAAAATAGTGACATCCCCACTGGCTGAGCCACCCTGGGCACTGACAAATCTAGTTCATGGTTGACCTGAGGAACATCCCAGTAGCAACTTCAAACAAAATAGCCTATGGTCTAATAAATGTTTATACATCTATTTCTATATGTATATATGGATAAAAACATGTATGTATCTTTTCCTACAAGTTTTGTTACAATTTTCTTGTTTCTCTATATAACTGAATTCCAAATAATGCAGCTCCTCTTATACAATTACAACTATTTGTTAGCAGACTACAAAGAAGATGCCTAGTCTATTCAAATCAAAAGCATCAGAGTTCAATGAATGTGCAAATGTATATATTCAAACACAATAATTAATTTCACTGCCCAATAACCATGATCAAAAGCATGGGAGCATGATAAGCATAATCCAAAAACAAAACTTGGGGAAAATTACTAACACTAACTGTATTTTTTCGTCAAGCTAGGAAGATTTAACTCCATTGAATCTATCCATACAAATAGATAATGTCTTTGAAGTCTCCAAAAGTGGGTATAACAAAAAAGGTACATACTAACCCTTACCTAATTTTTTGGGTGAGAGGAAAAAGATTTAACTGCAATAAAACCATGCATAGAGAACGATTATCTCTTTGAAGTCTCCAAAATGGGTATAATAACAAATATACAAACAAATACCAACGAATAATAAGCAGAGACCAAAACACATGAGCAACAATTTAATCTTTCATACAAAATTACTATGTAAAACCACTTATAGATTCGGGTGCACAACAACCTTAAAACCCTCCAAAATGCTACAGAGCAAAAGGCAATGATTTTTATAGTTGTTTTCTACCAAACCAACACCACAATGGCTATTTCCATAATGCGACTTAATCAATATACTTTCTCGCACACTTGGCACCACATTATTTTTAAAACCCTTCAACTTGGTATCAAAAGGAACAATAAGAACACAACGAAAAACATCATGAATAAATAATCTGCTATGAAACCAACACCACAATGGCTCTTTTGACAAAGAAACTTAATCAATATAATTTCTTGCACATTTCACACCGCATCAGTGTTAAAACCCTCCAAGATGCTATCAAAATCAACAATAAACAGAGAACGAAACACATGAACAATAAATCACTCATTTCTGCAAAATATCCATCAAAAATGACTTACAGGTTCTGCAGCACAACAATTTTACAACCCTCCAACCTACTAAAAAATGAAGCTGAAGGCGACAATTTTAATAATAGTCTAATGTGTATCCCAAACCATAATGGCTCTCTCGACAATACAACTTAATGAAAGTGTGATTTCCCACATGACAACATTCAATATAACATTTCCTTTGGCTTGTGCCTCTATGCACCAATGAGAAGATGCAATGGCGCTCACGGCAACAAACACTTACCATTCACCTTCCCATAATGACTACACCATTCTCAACTGCCAGCAACCCGTGTAACTACCAATGCCCATGGCACCACAAAAAAAAGGGTTCCCTCCCTGCCCACTGGCAAAGCCCCGGTGCTGACAAATCCAATTCATGGATGGGTTGACAAAAATCCTGATAGAAACTTCAAACAAAATAGCCTTGTTTATTGGGCGAGAGAAAAAATATTTCACTACAATAGAACGAGAACAATAAGCACATAATGAATGACATGAACAATAAATAATGTGCTATCAAACCAACACCACAATGGCTCTTTCAACAATGCAACTTAATCAATATACTCTCTCGCACATTTCGCAATGCATCAGTGTTAAAACCCTCCAACCTCCTATCAAAAGCAACAATAAAAAAACAATGAAAGGCATGTGAAGACATGCAAAATTGACATCATGCATCTAATCCAGATTCACTAATTCCATGTCATCCTTAATCATCCCGTTATCATCATTTTCCCTCTTTAATTAAATAAATCATATTTTTTTTAATTAAATCCTCAGTCGTACTCCTTAAATTAAGTAAATCAATTTTACTTAATTATCTTCAAATGTTCCTCATTTAATTAAATAAATCAAATTTATTTAAATAAATCCAAGTATCTAATTCAAAAAGTCAAATCACCTAATCTTCACTTAAATGAATCAAACCATGATTAATGCTAATCCTAATCCTCTTTTCTCTAGATTTTGCAACTTGTGCTTGTAAATCATTTTAATTGATTTATTAATTCATCATTTTCATTCAAAATAGCATATTTGAGGGAATATTCTTCCAATTTGAATTTTCCCTCCCACATGACTTGTCCCTTCCAACATAGCATTAAGTCCCCCCTTACATGTCCCCCACTTGGCATTTAAGACTTTTCTTCTCCCTCCAACAAGCCATCTTTTTAATTTCAAATCTCCCCCTCTTTGGCACATTGACCAAGATGTGCACAACCTTCATCCTATCACATCTTGAAAAATGGCATCTTGTCATTGGTTTTTCTTTTGTCCCACATTCATCATATCTTGCATTTTTCTATCATTCTATTCTATAAATAGAGAGGTCCTCTCTATTCATTTAATCCTACACAACTCCTCAATCTTAGGCATTTGATCCACAACTTCATGCAAAGTTACTCTCTTCAGATTGAGAGCTAATTTTGTCCACCTCATAACATTGCATTTCCAAAATCCAGGAGCTTATCTAAGATTGGGAAAGGGCTTCTTTCCAGATCAAAGAAGCACCAATCCACTATGAGATAGAGTTTGCATCATGTTTTCATATGCTTTATTTAGTTGTTTTGATTTTTTTATCTTATTTGCATATGTGACATGATCAAGTATTTCATAGGGATGTTGAATGTTTGCTTTGTTTCTAAATACTAACCATACTAGTGATGGTATGTTGGAGTTCTTTTGAGACAAATGCAAATTTTTACATCCACATTATGGCACTAGAAGGAGGGTTGAACCTGCAACAGTTTAAGCATTAGAATTTAGTTTATTAGGTTTCAGTTTTATTTAGATTGAACTCCTTAGCATTCAATTTCATTTGCTAGAAAGTTTCAAACAAAAAATAATAATGTGCTCTATTTATGATTTCAATTTCATTAGCTAGAAAGTTTCTTTATTCACTGTTCTTTTTATATACACATAGGCTAAATACATTTGGTTAAACCTTTTTAAATCCTTTCAACAAATCCATTTGGCACATATCCTATAAAAGTTGCATTCTAGATAGCACATATTTTGCATGTCAAAGGTTGTGGAATTTTTTCTTACACCTATCAAATAGAATTTGCATGAAAGTTTATAAAGCCTTTAAAACAAATCAGCCTTATCCTTGCTTCCCCATTTTGCATACATGTCTATTGCAACATTTCCAAAGTAACATTTGACAAAATTTTCTATGTTCTTTATACTTTAATGCATGTATAGATCTATTTCCAAAGCTCCCATTTGCACATAGGTAGGAAGGATGTTGGGATGGTCTGGGAGTTTTTCTTTACACCTGACAATTGCTTTGGCTTGAAATTTGTTTGAAGTTTTTTGTTTTCTTTCAAACAAATCCATTTTGTATCCACCTTGCAGTCATTGCAGCCATAAGACCACGTTAATAAGATATTTTGTCAAATAGTTTACATTTCATCTCTAAGCTTTTATTTTAGCACACGTAGAGAGGCCCCATGTAGAGGTTATCCTGGAGTCATTGTTTTCCATTAGTTAACATCTACTTTAGGTGTTCTGTCAAATAGAAAATTTTTGATTCCTTCCGTGATCACTATTCTCACACATATGTCGTGCCAAGATGGCTCTGGTCAATATTCATTTTGTCTTCAATACGCAACCAACAACAAATACATCGACAGAAGAACACTAATATCATATTCATTTTTGTCTCTAACAAGCACTCACCATATGTAATCAAGGGCGACACTTGGGTTTTCAAATATCTTCTAGTGATTTTGCTAATAAGTTCATGTGCCTTGTCTAGAAGTTAATACATTATTGTGTGTGCCAAATGACTACTATTAAATGTAGATAGAAGGTGCGGTGCTTTCTCAAGAGGAAATTCTAAACTATTGTAAACACTAAACTATACATTCGCAAGTTATTTTTTTTACAGATTGAGACCTGCAGTATAAGGCATGGATCTTGAAATTTTGAAAAGTAACACTGGAATCTTGAAGCAAATAATGGTACGTAACTCATGATTACCCATTGGTGGAGTGGAGGTTATTGTAGAGAGCAGGTGATCACATCGTACTAATCACTAGGAATTTGCATAGATTTTTTGGATCCTATCCTCCCACTCTCCAAATAGGAATCAACCTAGGTATGTCAAATACTTAAATATTTTTTTGAATTGTTCTTTATTAATGCAGTTGAAACGTCACCTTCAGTATACCAAGCTCAATAAAATTCAGTGCTGGGAGGCTTGCAACTTGATCTAATACAATTTTGCTTTGTTTGCAAAGGAAAATAGGATAGGAATTAATTCTTTTGTAGTTGGATTGCTCTGGTGCCAATTCCCTTTTTCATTTGCAAGCTCAATCTTTTTCAAGTAATGAATGATCTAATGTGTATAAATCCTTACCGAAACCACATCTTTCTTGAAGGACACTCTTTATTCTCCTACAACTTTTAGGAACTCTAACTGAATGGTGCCCTTTTACAAATCACTTAATTCTTTGTCTATTCAGATATTGATTGATGCAATAAATAGTGACTGAAAAATCTTTGTCTTCATTTGAATATAATCTTTATTATACTCAGGTATCTAGCTACTAGCCTTTAATCAAGCTAACTTGTAACAAGGGATTAGATGGTAAATTTAATATTTTTTGGGAATCATTTAAGATCAGGTTTGACAGGTGCGGCACAAATAATGACAACTGGAAGTAACTATTTTAAGTTTACAACAAAGCACATAGATGAATAAGACAAAATATGGTTTGTACATTGTTGACCGTCTTTCAACTTTCAATATCTCTCACACGATGATTGCTTGTGTAAGTCGGTAGACAACTGAAACTTTGTAGGGGAAAGTGTGGTAAGTTCACTTGAGAAGCACAATGATTTCTTTAAGCCTTTCACATGTTGGGCTTTATGAGTGCTAAATATAGAAAGCCACAAGAATTGAAACCGATTGGGTGACCTGATTCATGTGATGTGCAACATCACTATAGAGGAATATCGATTGTTAGTTAAATGCATTCCTGAGATATTTTTGTGGGATCTTGCTAAAGCTTAGTAATGATGTGCATCTAGCTCCATTTTGGCATAGGTAGATAGGCCGCGGTAATTTCTGATGGAATTAAATAAACATCAAATAAATGTGTTGTGCAATCTGACGTGAAGTTAATACATGGAGTATTTATTGATTAAAGTGTCTAGATCATAGATTTCTTTGATGTCTTTCTTTTTTCTATCTTCTAATTTTCTTCTTTTCTTGGTTTTCAATAGGGATCTATCAATATTTACATTGTGTAGGTGTCACTCAAATTCACCAATGCTGTCTTAAGCACTCTATGGAGTGAGCCATCATTTATATGCACTTAAACACTTAATTTGTTTTTATCATTGCACATTCACTAGTGTTAATGCAAAATAGTCACCACTTTGTATCCTGTCAAATCACTTTAATATGAGATAGCTAGTAGTCTTTGCAGCCAACACTCTTTCTACATGCTACCCAACTATGCCCATCCCTCATGACCAAAGATTAAATATGATAGAAGTCATTTTTAGACAAGATCTGTGTTGGATTATGGGGTGATCATTATGATGATAGACAAATTTTATTCTCTATTTATTGTTCAAACAAAGTCATAAATGAATACCTGTCATAAAGTCTTTATTTTATTTTGGAAAGTGCATTTGAAAGAAAATTGAGTTTTATGCTCATTTATGACTTTCTACAGGTCGAGTGGAGAAGATTCCAAATATTACTTAAATCACATCAATTCTTTACCTATCTACATTAAATTTTCTGATTTTGAATTGTTAGCAAAGGGGGCATTGAGCTTTATTGGAAAAATGTCTATTTGTGACTAAGATGAAAAGGAAGCAGGAATAATTTTCATTTGTGCAAAGGACTTGCAACATTGGAAGATAAGAGATGATCTTAGATGAATCTTGGAGTTGAAGAAAATTGGGCATTGACAATTGAAGTTGACAAAGTGTTTTTAAATGCTTTAAAGGGATTTCATTCTATGCTTTAGTTTTCTATTTTAAATGGACTCACACCTTTTTGGGCTCTTAAAAAGAACATTTCAATTTTCACAACAAAGGGCTTAAAAACAACTTTAGGACAAAATTGCTAGAGTTGGTTTTCAGATTTAACAATTGAACAAGGAAACTTTCATATCTCATTTTAGTGCTTTAAAACAAATCAAAATCATTTCTTTGTGGACTTAAAATGAAAAAGTGTTTCTTTTTTTTGTAATTGCTTACTCAAAGTAATACCATCAAAATTGCATATGTTCTTCTCTTGTGCCTCACAACGATCTTGAGAATCAAAAGGCCTTTTGGTGATATTAAGTTGGGTAAAGTAATTACCCCCACATTTCATTTTGGGATTAAAATTGAACAAAACATCTTGCGAGTGTGAGTGGAACATGTTGCGTGTGTCCTCCCTTTGTTTCTAAATGAAGGTTGATCGAACTATGAATATTTTTTCTTGCTTTTGTTTATCCTAGAGGGCCTGTAATACCCCTCATATTGTTGATACTCTTTGATACTCTTATGTATTAGTTTGATACTTGGTTGTGATGGTGATTAGTTCACCGACTTGGTTGTGTGTGGATTCATAGTTTGGTTGGTTTGCTGCACTTGAAATTCTTATCATCTTTGATGATACATTATGTGGTGGTTAGATTATTTGCCTATGCTATGGTTTTCTTTAATATTATATGTGTCAATGTTGTGATTCTATGTTGCTATATCTTTTGATGTGTTGCTAGTGAGTCTTGGTGAAAGGACGAAGTAACATCACTCATTTTTTAGTGCCTTGCTACCCCGTGATTTCCTTTTGCGATGTGTCTTCAACAAAGATTTACATGTTACTTGACGTTTGTTTGTATGCAGGAATTACAAGAATAAAGTCTCAATTCTACCTATTTCGGTAGGCAGGGCGAGCATTACATTAACCCAATGGGTACGATGTTGAAAAAGGGAGTTGATAAGGAAGTGTCCCCATCCCAAGTCCTTCACCTCATTGTGAGTCTTTTTGTGTCATGGTTTCAGCTTTGTCCTTGTCTTTGTGTTGGTTGTTGTTGGTTATTTATTTTTAATTATGGTTAGTTGTTATTTAATTTATTTTTACTTTATATGGAATAAATTAATGATATTTTATGAATATGATTAATTGTGAGTAATTGTAATTTTGAATTTAAATATTGTAAATTAATAGTTATTAAATAATTAAAAGGTGTAAGTAATTAATTTAAATAAATAATGTGGGTGATAATTATATATTATCCTTTTCAAGATATTAAAATTAGAAAATCAGAAGAGAATATCTTGTGAGGATAATATCATGTGAAAATAATGAATTTTTCTTAAAATTTGTGAGATAAGTGTGAGCTTTTAAAAGCAAGAAAAAGAAACAATGAATGTTTTGGATTTTTGAGGAAAAAGAAGAGCTTTATTTATTATTTTATTTATTTTATTGTGATGAAGTTTTTTTACACACAATGGTTTTTGGGGGTTTTGTCTGAAAAAGAAAAAGATAGTTTTTTTGTGCTTCTTTGTGAAAATTGTTCTGTAAGAAAAGAAAAGGATTGATTCAGAAGTTAGCTGAACGAAGGAAATTGAGAAGAAACTATAGAGGGGATTCTACTTTTGAAAAATGAAGAAGGCTATTGTGTTGGATTCGTCTTCAAACAAAGGACTCCAAGTTCTTTTAAATTTGTTATTTCTTCTGATTTAATGTTCTATAAACAAAATCTTGTCTGCCAAGTTTGAAAATCAATTTCTCTATTTCTGAAAGAGGGTTTTATGATTGAAATTTGTTTGTAATAAACCCTTGAATCTTCTATAGGAAACTATAGTGAAATCTTCTAAAAAATATATATATAATTTAGTTGTGAAATTATTGTGTTGATAAGAAAATCATTTTTATTATGAGTTGAATTTATATGCCCATATTTATTATGAGTTTGATTAAAAAAAACAATTTTATTTATATTATTTGTTTGAATCTCTTAATAAAACTATATATATATATATTATATTATGTTCTCTTTATTTTTAAAAAAAAATTAAAGTGTATAAATTATTGTATACATTAAATTTAAAAGATTACAAATTAAACACCTCAGTCCTTTTGGGGTACACGAGGTGACATTACTTAGCTAACCCATTCATTCACTTAACTTCAATTTTAAACATTAATAAATGATAACAATGTGACAAGAATAAACCATATGAAAACCTTGCCTACATTTATAATAAATTAAACATGGAAAATATAAAGTACATATTTCCATAGATACAACATAACATTAACAGTATTTACAAATGGTAGTTCACAGATGATTACATGGTATGATAATGCATTACAATAGTTTCATAGTACATCTCAATGAACACATATACAAAATTACATGATAAGTCTTCCCAACACACGTGGGTGTGATACATCAATATACAAAATACATTTGTAGTACCAATATACATTAGGTAACATATGAATTCTAGATCAACATCTGCAAAACTCTACACTGAATGGTACAACTGCATCATAAGGGGACCCAATGGGGTGTGTAGCACGTTCCACCCAACCACGCCTGTGCTGGGAGTAAACAAGGAAGGATTCCCGACTAAGCACATCAAAAATGTAACACAAGTCTAACTCCAGACAAGATAACATAATATCAAAAGACCACTCACAAAACTAAACAATGATAAATCACCAATAGACATAACAATAGACCACTTCCAACATATTACAACAATAAGCCACAAATAATATCATCAATAAAACTCAAGACATAATATCAATAGACCACTTCCAAAGGATTTCAATAAAAACATCTCAAAATGAATTCAATGGTTATCCTAACTGCCTATCTCAAGGTGCCACTCCATAGGGTTACTCATGTGGAACTGTTAACCTCTCATGGAGATGAGGCAATGATCATGCCAACCACAGCCTTCTCGGCCCACCTTTTTTCTATGATAGCACTAACAAACGGACGAGGCATCCATAATTATCTTATTAATGTTTAACTACCCAACCCCTAATTAATTACTTAGGTTATTTATTTTTAATTATGATTAGTTTTTATTTAATTTATTTTTAATTTATATGAAATAAATTAATGATATTTTGTGAATAAGATTAATTGTGAGTAATTATAATTTTGAATTTAAATATTGTAAATTAAAATTTATTAATTAATTAAAAGGTGTAAGTAATTAATTTAAATAAATAATGTGGGTGATAAATATATATTACCTAATTCAAGATAATAAAATTAGAAAATCAGAAGAGAATATCTTGTGAGGATAATATCATGTGAAAATAATGAATTTTTATTAAAATCTGTGAGATAAGTGTTAGCTTTTAAAAGCAAGAAAAAGAACCAATGAATGTTTTGGATTTTTGAGGAAAAAGAAGAAGAGCTTTATTTATTATTTTATTTATTTTATTGTGACGAAGTTTTTTTACACACAATGGTTTTTGGGGTTTTGTCTGAAAAAGAAAGAGATAGTTTTTTTGTGTTTCTTTCTAAAGTTTTTTTGTGTTTCTTTCTGAAAATTATTCTGTAAGAAAAGAAAAGGATTGATTCAAAAGTTAGCTGAATGAAGGAAATTGAGAAGAAATTGCAAAGGGGATTCTAATTTCGACAAAGGAAGAAGGCTATTCTGTTGGTTTCGTCTTCAAACAAAGGACTCCAGGTTCTTTTAAATTTGTTATTTCTTTTGATTTAATGTTCTGTAAACAAAATTTTGCATGCCAAGTTTGAAAATCAATTTCTCTATTTCTGGAAGAGGGTTCTGTGATTGAAATTTGTTTGTAATAACCCTTGAATCTTCTATAGGAAACTATAGTGAAATATTCTAAAAAATTTCTATAAAATTTAGTTGTGAAATTATTGTCTTGATAAGAAAATCATTTTTAATATGAGTTGAATTTATATGCTTGGATTTATTATGAGTTTGATTTTAAAAAAATAGTTTATTTATATTATTTGTTTGAATCTCTTGATAAATATATATATATATATATATAAATAGAAATAAATATATACATATGTATATCTATATATATATTATATTAGATGTTCTCTTTATTTTTAAAAAATAATTAAAGTGTATAAATTATTGTATACATTAAATTTAAAAGATTACAAATTAAATACCTAAGTCCTTTTGGGGTACACGAGGTGACATTACGTAGATAACCCATTCATTCACTTAACTTCAATTTTAAACATTAATAAATGATAATAAAGTGACAAGAATAAACCATATGAAAACCTTACCTACATTCATAATAAATTAAACATGGAAAATATAAAGTACATATTTCCACAGATACAACATGTAACATAATTAATAGTATTTACAAATGGTAGTTCATGGATGATTACATGGTATGATAATACATTACAATAGTCTGATAGTACATCTCAATGAACACATATACAAAATCACATGATAATTCTTCCCAACGCACGTGGGAGTGATACATCACTATACATAATACATCTGTAGTACCAATATACATCAGGTAACATATGAATCCTGGATCAACAACATCTACAAAACTTTGCATTGAATGGTACAACTGCATCATAAGGGGACCCAATGGGGTGTGTAGCACATTCCACCCAACCACCCCTATGCTGGGAGTAAACAAGGAAGGATCCCCGACCAAGCACATGCTAATAGTAACACAAGACTAACTCCAGACAAGATAACATAATATCAAAAGACCACTCACAAAACTAAAAAATGATAAATCACCAATAGACATAATGATAGACCAATTCCAAAATATTAGAACAATAAGCCACAAATAATATCATCAATAAAACTCAAGACATAATATCAATAGACTACTTCTAGAGGATTTCAATAAAAACATCTCAAAAGGAATGCTAGAGGAGAGTGTCATCGCATGGCCTTACATGGATTATCCAGACATCATGTCTCAAGGTGTCTCCTCCATCTATACATGGATTATCCAGATAACCTATCATGAAGTACCGCCTCTATCTATGGTTATCCTGACTTCCTATCTCAAGGCGCCACTCCATAGGGTTACTCATGCAGAACCGTTAACCTCTCATGGAGACGAGGCAATGATCATGCCAATCACGGCCTTCTCGGCCCACCTTTAGTCTATGATAGCACTAACAGGTGAAGAAGGCATCCATAATTATCTTATTAATGTTAGAAGTGGTCTATTGTTATGCCTATTGGTGATTTATCATTATTTAGTTTTGTGAGTGGTCTTTTGATAGTATGTTATCTTGTCTGGAGTTAGTCTTCTCTTACTATTTGGATGTACTTGGTCGAGGACCTTCCTTGTTTACTCCTAGCATGGGGGTGGTTAGGTGGAATGTGTTACACACCCTGTTGGGTCCCCTTATGATGCAGTTGTACCATTCAATGTAGAGTTTTACAGATGTTGTTGATCCAGGATTCATATTTTACCTAATGTATAATGGTACTACAAATTTATTTTGTATATTTTTGTATCACTCCCACATGCATTGGGAAGACTTATCATGTAATTTTGTATATGTGTTGGGCATGTGCAGGATCATGGTATGCCAAACAGGCCCTTAAGTGGCAAAAAATTCAGAAAAATCAGTGTTAGGCAACTTGACGTAAATATTTGAATAAGTTATCTATATTATTTCAAAAATATGTAAGAATAGAATTTGTAGAAAATTGAATGTAGTTTCTAAAATACTAGGTTTATTTAAAAATAAATAAAATCTATTTGGTGAAAATTTGAAATTTCAATGCAGAGTACTTAAATTTCAGGAAAAATAAGAAGTAGGTGTCTGTCTGACCACCCTAACCATAATAAAATGATAATATTTTTGTAAGATTTTATATATAAGTAGAGGACTCATGTCGATGTGATGCATATTTTTTTGTAATTTTTTTCCAAGTAAATAATTAATTATGAATTTTTATTACAAATTTTAGAAAATATAAAAACTCGTCTGTCTGACCACCTTAACTTGGTCAAAAATTCATGAAATTTAATTTTTCTTTTTTTTAATCCGATAGTATGTAAATCATAGAATGTGACATGTTTTGGATTCAAAAAATATGATACCGTTTGAAAGTATAGATGTTTTTCAATCAACCTATTGATCAGGACTTTAGTCATAATTCTAATAGAAAATGAATAATAATTATTTATTAAATTCAAATTAAATCATAATTTATATTTGGAAAGCTGAGAATCTCCTCTAAAAACCCTTTTCATTTCATTAATTTTGGGTGAAAAAAGTCACACCACATACCCTACAAATATTGCCACTTTTTGGCATACCATGATCCTGCACATACCACCTGTTCATTGAGATGTATTATCAGACTGTTGTAATGTATTATCATACCATGTAATCATCTATGAACTACCATTTGTAAATACTGTTAATGTTATGTTGTATCTGTGGAAATATGTACTTTATATTTTCCATGTTTAATTTATTATGAATGTAGGTAAGGTTTTCATATGGTTTATTCTTGTCACTTTATTATCATTTATTAATGTTTAAAATTGAAGTTAAGTGAATGAATGGGTTAGCTACATAATGTCACCTCGTGTACCCCAAAAGGACTTAGGTGTTTAATTTGTAATCTTTTAAATTTAATGTATACAATAATTTATACACTTTAATTGTTTTTTTAAAAAAATGTACCATAAATGTTAGAAGTATTAGTTTTATTTGGGGTTGCAAGGCAGGGCATTATAGGGCCTATCTTGTGGGAAAAAATACTCACCCAAGGGAATTACTCAACCGGTAACACTCTAAAGATAAGAGTATTTCCAACCAGGATATAAAAGTAGTACTGGAACAAAGGCCAGTATCACGCAGTTGGATCTAACAAGAAGGGAAGCAATGGTCTCTCACCTCGATGGGTCAACTCCTATGAACGAAAAGTCTGAATTGAAACCCTTGTTGTAGAAAGAATAAAATCCCTATCTATTTTTTGGTGCAAAAACGGTCGTTCTGAAGCCACCCCACACTTTTACAGTTTTTAGTGGAAATGGAAAGTATGCCATGGGAGTTCCATGGTTACTAATGCTTGGCTATCTCGAGAAGTGAGTTTCATGGAGGGAGCCAGTGGGGTCAAGCATCTAACCATTCACTAAAAATAAGCATAGCTGGACTTGTCCAAGTGGGGACTCAACAAATACAATCTTTCATAGCCATAGGGTTGAACTTTTTCTTGGAAACAAAACACTTTGCTTGTTCAAAAAAATTGAAAAAAAAAACATTTAACATGAGTGCCAAATTTCAACCCCTTTAGCAGAAGCAAATACCCTTGAACAAATTCACATGCTATTGTTTGTCCTTTGTATTTGTATCCTTATAGGCTTCTAACCATTTGGATTTCATCTCAAAATTCCTTTATTTTCTTGATTTCCACATAATGGACTTTGTGGGATGAAAGAGAATTAGGACATTGGAGATCTAGTTTCAAAAGATAATCAAGAAAGTGTTTGTGGTAGAAGGAATCCATTAAGCAAAGCTTAAATCAATTGAACCCCACACGAGTGCTTGTTATATTCTGTCTTATGGTTTTCCATGCAAAACATTGGTCTTTTGGTTTGAACTACTCTTAGAGAAAAGCATGTTCTTCAATATCTTGGTCTAGTAAACAAGTCCATAGGTTCATTTAGAATCAAAATCAAACACCTCATTCATCCAAACATTTATCATCCCATCTCACAAACAACTTTAGAGCTTTGGAAACATCATATTCTAGACTTGGGTACATCATTAAACCGAATAAAAATCACCTTGTTTAGTTAGGTGTGTGGGAATGCATTCTTTCTCATACATTTAATGAAATTAGCAATCCTTTGAACAAATTCATCCTAAATATCACAACTAACATCTTAGGGTTTACAAGTTCATTATCCAATCAAACCAATCAAAATCAAATCCTAAAGTATAGCATTGATCCAAAGTTCCTAAAAGTTCAACACCCATATCATTCGCCCCTTTCATCCTTCATCTCATCATTGGTCCTAAACACCTTAGGGTCACTTTTTACAACAAGGTCAAAACACAAGAGGAACATGGAATATAAACTTGATCCATACATCATGAGTGGTCTAAACCAACCAAACTATCAAAGCCTCACAATTCCAATTGATTGTTAACACTCACATTTATACAATCCATACATGGGATCATTATCTCCTACAAATCTCGATGGTACAACAAATTTGACTATACCCAATCAAAATTTTGGAACACCTTTCCCGATGATAGATTTAAATCCAAGTCCAAACCTACAAATCTATCAATCAAAAAATCAAGGCATGGGTCTTCAAACAAACAAAATCATTCCACCAAATCCATACATGCTAAATGTGAATATACCTAGTACAACTTTTGCAAACATGAACATTTCAAATCCACACTTGGAAAACTTTGGGACAGATATGTTTGCAAATCATGCAAATGTTGTTCAAAGTCCAAACAAGATGTTAATGACTCCAAGACAAGGTAACACCATGTAAAATAAAAGTTACCTAAATCAAGAAAATGTTCAATTTCAACCCACAATGCCAAATCTAAACATCATCCCAAATCATAACATTGTCCAAAATCAATTTTTCCATGATCACATGCAAACACCACAAGTGTACATTCCAAATATGCTTGAACAAAATCCAAATCAACCATATCAAGGGAGTGAAAATCAAAATCAAGATCAAAATTTTCTATATCAACTTGCTTCACTTGCCAAACTAATTGACTTATTGAGCCAAGAGGCATCTCCACCCAAAAATCAATACACTATTCCATTGGTTGAACCATGTCATCAAAGCATTGAGTTGTGTCCACAACCACAATATCTCCAATGTCAAGAAGTTGGATATCAAGATCAACAACATCAACAACAAACCCAATCATCACATCTCAAAGATCAATCACCACATCTCCAAAATCAATCACCACAAGGACAATTCAAAGGTCAAATCTCACAAGGCAACAAACGAAAATACACACCACTTAGGAAACAAATCGAATTGCTCATGCAACAACTAGTAAACGAGAATCTCATCAAAATCCCCATATATGAGAATTATCAGGAACTAGACGTGAAACCACCTTGGTACAATGAAAATCACCTTTGTGATTATCATAGAATAAAGGGACACACATCATCAAATTATGTTCAACTAAAAAATCTTACCCAAGACCTGATTGATAAAAAATTAATAACTATTAGGGACAATAATCAAGATTCAACCACTGACGATAACATTGACAATCTCTTTGCCACAATTGTTGAAAACAATGTTCAAGATCTTTCCGTTAATGTGCACATTGAAGATGTTTCCACCTCATCCGATGACCAACTCACCATACATCAAGAGCCACTTTTTAGTGATCTATTTCAAGGAGTGTTAGAATTATTTGATCCCATTGACATAATCTATGATCCATCGACCAATGATCATATTGAAAATGTCTCTACATCGCCTTATGAGTTAGAGGACATATCTCAAGAATTTATTCCAAAGCATGATCAAAATATTTCACCAAGGTCTAGCAATGGTCCTTTCCAACACATGTTGACCCCCTTTGACCTCATGGTTACAGATACTAAAGGAATCCTCAATTCGACACTTGATCCAAGTCCACTCAAATATCAAGAGGATATTGAACCACTTACCATGACTA
Organism: Sequoia sempervirens; assembly: GCA_007258455.2. Classification (NCBI taxonomy): domain Eukaryota; kingdom Viridiplantae; phylum Streptophyta; class Pinopsida; order Cupressales; family Cupressaceae; genus Sequoia; species Sequoia sempervirens. The sequence goes on from VDFB02000008.1 coordinate 342,955,453, forward strand.
ATGATGTCGTCCAAAAACCCTTTGTAAGCAATCCATCCTTTGAAACTAACCCATGTCAAGAACTTCATCCAAATCAAGTCGAAAGCAATTTCAAAATAATTCAAGATCAAGAATTCACATATCCAAGATACTACAATGATCTAGTGGACACTCTCCTATCTATACAAGATGATGATATCCACATAGCACATACTCCTCCATCTACCCATGAGATACTTTCTGTGGATGGACACGTAGATGATCTTCATTGAGAACAAGATTCCTTTACTCCTGACATTATTACACAAAAAGACCAGGTTATTGATTCCTACAGTCAAACTGAGTTGTCAACATCAGGATTAGATATATCCCAAATTCAGACTGAACACATCATGTATGAAGATATCCAGCATTATCCACTCAAGGAAACAGGTCAGACAGAACAGGATATTCCAAAATTAGCAAAGAAAAAAATTGAAATAGCATCATCTCCAGTGGTCATTTATCAAAGAAGGCTTACTGAACAAGGAATTTTAAAACAAGCAGAATCAAGGAATGAATGTGCTACTACCACCATACTGGGGGAAACTTTATCTCGAGCAAACGTCAACATAGGGAGCATGAATAATTCTTATGATGAAACTGGTGCTAATACTACAACCAGCCATGTCATGAATCTTCATCCACCCATCACCCCATCCACAAATTGGGATCAACATCAAAAGAAAGATTTGAATCAATGTACAAAGAATGTTATCAAAGAAAAAGAATTTGGAAAGCATAATGGACAAATCAAATACAAGTGGATACCAAAAATTACAAAGTAAGACTATCTCTATCAAACACCATTAGTCAAAGAAACTATGGGGAAAAATACAAAAGAGAATAGTATCCATCAAAGATGTCCACAAAGGAAAAAGCATACTTTCCAAGCAACATACAAATTATATCAAGCAGTTGGTCCTAATTCCACACAGACTTTCATATCCACCCACCATTGGTCATCTTCCCAAGTTTGAAGAGTCAAATGTTCCAAACTATCAACCAATCCATCTTTTATCCCTAAATAGACTCCATTCACATCTCCACACATGATATCTGATTCTCATATTGACCATGCATTGGAAACAACCCTTCATCATAAGGATTTAGAAGGCATTCTTCTGAGATGTGCACACAAAGACTAAGTTAACTTTGGTATTAGCAAAGTCGATTAAGAATCTCAAAACTTGTATTCAAGTGCAAGTATCTTGACAAAGCAACTTTTTCAAGCAGGATATAGATGGCACATTATGGCAGGGGAATCTATATCAACACCACTAGGTGGTTCAACATGAGCTTAAGATTTTTTAGAAATTTTTTTAAAAAAATCAAAAAATCCAAAATCCAAAAAAAAAAAGAAAAAGGATTAAAAATAGTAAAGAGAAAAAAATTGTCCTCTAGTGAAAACTGTATGGGCAATGCTTTGGACAAGTACCATTCATATGAAAACCTGGAAAACAGGCATCATATGTAAAATCAAGAATTTGCATGTACCATTTCGGGTGGAAGTATCTTATCTCATTTGTAATAAATCTACCATTTCATCCATCCATTCATCCATGAACCATTAATCCAATCCATTTTCATCCATCTCCATCCATAGTCCAAATTATCATGATCTTGATGAAAACTTTGGTGTACACTTTATGCTTATTTATGGTAAACATCTTGACATGGGTCATTTTCAATGATCCTATCCTACTCAACATTATCTAAGCCATGAAACATTATCCAAATGAGCATTCTTTATCTAAACACCGTATCTTATCACAAGATAATATTTGACATCCTTTGTGTGCTTACCATATCCATCCATCCCTACACCTATCCAGGCATCCAACCATGACATTTCAAAAATTTCTAGACATTGGGGACAAATATTTACATCTTGCTTCAGGAATAAATCTTGATCTATATCCTCTAGCTTATATGGTTATCCAAACATTGGCAAATGTGAAATCAATTTGGTCAACCATTTGAGAGAAAAAATCCAAATCACTAGCCCATGCATATTTTGATGAGAAGAAATTCCTTATCAAGCTTCATCTTTCATCGAGCATCAATCCAAACAATCAATATCAGTGGCATCTAATGTACACTTCAAACATCAAATCAAATCATTCAAAGCAATTTTGTTTCAAAATCAAGCTTCAAAATCCTGATCAATCAAATCCAATCAATCCATCATCATCTCGAGATATCTATCCTAATCTTTGTGTTTCTTAACACTATCCTTGCACTTTTGTGTATCCTCAATAATGTTATCATCATCAATCTTGATCAATCCAATCAATTCCTCATCATCTTGTTATATCCTTCCTAATCCTTGTGTTGCTTAACACTATCCTTGCATTGTTGTGTATCCTCAACAATGTTATCATCATCAATCAATCAATCCGATCAATCAATCCTAGCTTTGGTTTTCAATAAAATCCCAAAATAGAGCACTGATAGCATCAGACATGTCTATATCAAAAATCGTCAAAATCAAGCAAAAAACCCAAAAACATTCAGAAAAACCAAGAAAATCCAAAAACACTCAAAAAATTAGAAAAATCCAAAAACATCATAAAATCAAAAAATCCAAATTCGAACTACGTCGTCTTTGAGCTTAAACATAGGCAAGGCTAATCTTTGATCAACCCCCAAGACGCAAAATCCTAAAGCATTCATAAAATATCATAAAATATAAAAACATTCAAATAACCCAAGAAAACCAAAAATAGCCTCAAAACATTTTCAAAATACCAAAAACATTGAAACATTCTAGAAAATCCAAAACCATCCATCCCATCTTGCTTTCACCTACAATAATCAATCATCCATACTAAATCAATCATCACCTTCATCCTTTGGAAAAACAAACAGAAACAATGACAACAATCAGCAAAAGTAAGCTTCAAATGCAAAATTTAAATTGAAACAACAAACTTTTAAATGCAAAATCAAACTCTTGATCATTCACAAACATTTCAATCAACCTTGTATCAATAGCCTTTCAAACACTATATCAACTTTCCACCATCCACTAACATGTCCTAGGATGCATCTTTCCTACAATGGGTATTATCTTTTGTCAAAACACTTTGGATAAACAAAACGGCATGCCACCATCCACTCACATGTCCTAGGATGTATCCTTCCTACAATGGGAATTGTCTATTGGAAATCATTTCGGTTCTTATCCTAAAAAAAACAAATCCCTTTGGCTAGAGGTATGAAAAACATTGACTTGTTTGTGTGCTTGATCTTTTCTTTTTGATTTATCTTATTGTGCTCATTCCAATGACCTCTCGATGATATCTAATCAAAGTGATTTAGAGAGAAAGGAATGGGGCATCGATCATTATCTTTTGTTTGTTGTGCTTGTTGGACGTTATTGTAATATAACTCAGTGAATACTTGCTTTTTTAGGTATGTCCTAGAAAGGTTTCCTTATGTCAAGTGTGAACAAGAATACTCCTATCTATTTTTTGATTCAAAGTTCATCACACTAGGTACAACGTTATCCTGTTTCTTTATACGTTGATGCATTGTATCTATTTGTGTTATCAAACATAAGGTAAGTGGCCCTTTTAAAGTCCCAATTCCTGATAAGAAAATCATCTATCTCTCATCATCATCTTTAATAAAGTTGTCTTGTTGAATCCTCTTGTCATCATCTCATTTCTTCTTTTCTGCGCTAACATCATATCGGGATAGTTAATCATCATCGCTAATGCATCCATCCTGCATCCAGAAACCATCAGCATACTACACATCATAGCATATTATATGTATGATCATCATAATATACATCTATTAGTCTAAGCATCTCATAAACCATACATTTGCATAAAATATCCATTGCACAATCATATAGGCATTATTGCATCATCCATCTCACATGCATTGCATTGTCATTTTAAGTTGCTTAGGATAATATAGATTGGTTATTCTAAGCATCTTGAAACAATCTCATTTGCATCATCATCATAACCATCCTTGTGTCCATCTTGAACCTCTTTGTCATGAGATCGACCCTCAAATCAAATATTTTTGCTCGATCTCTCGAGGGGGCAATGTACCAGTATACTTCTTTCCGCTGGAGCATCCAGAAAAATAAGAAATATTTTGAATTTTGATCATGACAAGTTTATTCTTTGAATCAACGCAGCAAGTACATTGCTTCAAAGAGGGGTAAAATGTAGACATACAAAATTGACATCATGCATCTAATCTAGATTCACTAATTCCATGTTGTCCTTAATCATCCCGTTATTATCATTTTCCCTTTTTAATTAAATAAATCATCTTTTGTTTAATTAAATCCTGATTCATACTCCTTAAATTAAATAAATCAAATTTATTTAATTAAATTACTAATGCATCAATTTCCTCCCATTTGATTTAAATAAATCCAAGTATCTAAGTCAAAAAGTCAAATCACCTAATCTTCACTTAAATTAATCAATGATTAATGCTAATCCTAATCCTCTTTTCTCTAGATTTTGCAACTTGTGCTCATAAATAAATTTAATTGATTTATTAATTAATCATTTTCATTCAAAATGGTATCTTTGAGGGAATATTCTTCCAATTTGAATTTTCCCTCCCACATGACTTGTCCCTTCCAACATAGCATTAACCCCCCTCTTACATGTCCCCCACCTAGCATTTAAGACTTTTCTTCTCCCTCCAACAAGCCATCTTTTGAATTTCAAATATCCCCCTCTTTGGCACATTGACCAAGATGTGCACAACCTTCATCCTATCACATCTTGAAAAATGACATCTTCTTTTTGGTTTGTCTTTTGTCCCACATTCATCATATCTTGCATTTTTCTATCGGGTATGTGCAGGATCATGATGGGTCAAAAAGTGGCAATATGATGGCTTTTTGTAGGGTATGTGGCTGATGAAATTTTTTACCCAAAATTGATGAAACGAAAAGGGTTTTTAAAGGAGATTCTCAGCTTTCCACCAATATAAATTATGCTTTACTTTGAATTACAACTAAAGTCCTAATTGATAGGTTGATTGAAAAATATCTATAGCTTTCAAACAATATCACATTTTTGAATCCAAAACATGCATCACATTATGTGTTTCGCATACTATAGGATTAAAAAAAAAGAAATGAATTTCATGAAGTTTTGACCAAGTTAAGGTGGTTAGACATACAAGTTTTTTTATTTTTTAAAAGTTGTAATAAAAAAACATAATTAATTATTTACTTGGAAAAAAATTACAAAAAATATGCATCACATCAGGACATGATTCCTCTACTTATATCTAAAATCTTAAAAAAAAAAATTATCATTTTATTGTGGTTAGGGTGGTCAGATAACACTTCTTATTTTTTCCCTGAAATTGAAGTACTACTGCATTGAAATTTCAAATTTTTACAAAATAGAATTTTAAAAACAAAAAAACCTAGTAGTTTAGAAACTAAATCCAATTTGCTAAAAATTATATTCTTACATATTTTTGAAATAATATAAATAACTTATTCAAATTTTTACGTCAAGTTGCCTAACTCTAACTTTTCTAAATTTTTTGCCACTTAAGGGCCTATTTTTTCCATGATGATCCTGCACATACCCTATCATTTTATTCTATAAATATAGACCCTCTCTATTGATTTAATCCTACACAACTCCAAAATCTTAGGCATTTGATCCACAACTTCATGCAAAGTTACTCTCTTCACATTGAGAGCTAATTTTGTCCACCTCATAACATTGCATTTCCATCATCCAGGAGCTTATCCAGGATTGGGAAGGGCTTCTTTCCACATCAAAGAAGCATCAATCCACTATGAAATAGAGTTTGCATCATGCTTTCATATGCTTTATTTAGCTGTTTTGATTCTTTTTATCTTATTTTCATATGTGACATGATCAAGTATTTCATAGGGATGTTGAATGTTTGCTTTTTTTTTAAATAATAACCATACTAATGATGGTATGTTGGAGTTATTTTGAGACAAATGCAGATTTTTACATCCACAACATGAACAATAAATTACTCATTTCTACAAAATACCCATAATAAATGACTTACTGATTCTGTGCCACAACAGTTTTACAACCTTCTGGCCTGTTAAAAAATAGAGCCAAGGTTGACGATTTTAACAGTAGTCTGGTATCAAACCCACACCACAATGGCTCTTTTGACAATACACCTTAATCATAGTATGCTTTCCCACACGACACATTCAATATCGCATTTACTTTGGCCTCTGCCCCCATACACTGACAGGAAGATGCATTAACGCTCTTGCCAACAAACACTTACCATTCACATTCCCCGTTACGATGACACCATTCTCCACCACCACCAACCCACGTAATTATGAATGCCCATGTCACCAAAAAAAAATGGTTCCCACCCCGCTAGACGGCAACCCCCCGGTGCCAACAAAACCAATTCACAGCTAGACTGACAAAAATCCTAGTGGAAACTTCAAACAAAATAGCCTATTGGGTAAAAATTGTGTATTAAGTTATGTTAATATTTTGAATCAATTAATACATTACAGAATATGTTTTATAATATTGATACAAAAATTTAGACACAATTTTCTATTAATCATTTTTAATTAACTTTAAATATCATATCTTATAGATATTATGTCAATTATCTTTGAAATAATGAAATGGACTGAATTGTAATTGCCATTTGGAAGATTGAGAGGCATGTCACCATGTATTATGTTGATTACCAACAACCATCCTTTAAATACAATTGATTTTTTTACAAATAGAAATAAATAAATAAATATTTAATGTAGATTCCTTTGATATGATTTGAATAATTTAGAAGTGAATGTAATTTATATGCTATTAAAAAGAAGGTACAAAATGTTAAAAAAAATGTTAGTACTATCTGTCTAAGGTGGTATATATAGTTTGGTTTTATTGTATCATGTTTTTTCTTGAGTGACTTAAAACATAAGAGATGATTTTTTGAAAAAAATAAACATATTTTATAATTATTTATATTTTTAATTAGTTGGGCGGGGGCCCTAGCTCGGTTGGCTAAGTAATTCCGTTGCGGCTCTGCTGGTCACGAGTTATAGTCTCCCCCGTCCCGTGGTACCGGAGGGTGTGTTGCGCCAGCGCCGCCGGTCACGTTAAAAAGTTTACCAGGCGCACTGCAGTTTATAGGGGGTCGTGCTACCCGATTCCTGCAGTCTAAATATATATATATATATATATATATATAATTAGTTATAAATAATAATAAATAACACTTGGCTTAGTTTAAGTAAAATTTGAAACAATAAATGTAAGGGAGAGTAACTATAATTGTACTTATTTCAAATAATGATAACTAAGATGAATCTTCAATTCAAATTAAATTGTTCCTAATATGACTCGTTTTGTTACTGAGTTAATATAGCTATTTAAATTTATTCTAGTATAAAGAATATTTGTAGTATCTCTTATCATTTTTAAATGCATTAATCACTATATAATATTTTCCTTTCATAAAATGAATCTAAAAATGATGCTCATACAAAAAATTTAACTACCTTTTTTATTATGAAAGAATATGAGATTAAGTGAGCATATACTCCAACCCAGATGATTTATCTTGAGTTCAATTGGTTTTCCTAGGAGAAATTTTCTTTATTTCTATAGGGAATGCACAGTAGCTACTAACTCAACATCATATAGAGGATGATCTAACTTATATGTCCTTAACATTCTAGACTAATAACTTATTCCTTTGTCATACTAAAGAGAAACATATCCTAATGCCTAAATTTAAGGTCTAACACTAAGTATAGAAATATTCCATTATTGATCTTTAGAATACTGTAATGTACAAAATTTGACTTTGAAAAAAGAAAATATTCATTCCTTTGAGAGTAGATTTCACTACATACACTCAGATTAATTTAACTAGTTAAAATTCTTGAAGGAAAATAAACTAGTGAAACTATCTACTAATAGAAAACTAAATAAAATATAATAACTATAGAAACAATAAATGCAAATGATAAGGAACCTTCAATTTAAATTCAAATGGGGGTATTTTCCTGAAAAAAGTACCACATTTTGTATTCATCCTTATGTTACCATATCATCTCATACCAGTCACCCAAGAAACTCCTAGAATGTATAGCTCAAGTTTAAGAATCTACCAAACCTGTAAACATCACAAGACAAGGAAAATGTTTGGGATTGTTTAGGGATTTTCCTTATTCAAACCTTTTCACATCACATAGTCTTACATTATGTTAGAGTCTTATAATCATTATGGAACCTATTTAATTCCAAATCTAATGTAGTTATAAAATGAAATAATGTGGATGTTAAGGTTGTATAAGTTTAGTAAAATCCTACCTAATTTTTATAAAATTAATTATTAGACAATTTTCGATAATGAAATGAACCTACTAGGAAGAATTGTTAGGTATGTATAATATCCTTACACTATAATTTAGATTAATATGTATGTTATAATAAGATATATGTTATTAGGAGTATTTTTTTATATTTGGTATGACTTGTATTTGGGGATTGATATGTATATTGTTTTTAAGTTAATTATTTTGTTTTCTATATTACGACCTATCCATAATAACTCATCTAGGTTTTTTGTGTTAAGGATTTAACATATTTGATATCAATCATAATAGTGTTTTATTCAAATATAAGTGTGGTTAATTCCCTTGCTTGATAAGGTAGAAATAATAAGAGGATATAAAAATGTAACAAAACATGATACGTAGGATACATATTTAAAATATAAAGGTATTTTAAATACTAGTATATGCAGAGGGTATATAAAAATATAAAAATGAGGGTTGCAATCAAATATGGTTGTTTTTATTAGCACCCTATGAATGTGTGCATTATGCCACTAGTTTATTATTGTAGAGAATGGGGATTCGATATCATGAGTTCTCTTCACTCAGAGAGCCTCATGGGGTGAATTGCCCTAAACTACCTCAAGGAACAATGCAAGAGTACTAGAATCAAAAAGAGCAGGTCACAAATTTTTTTTGGGAAAATAAACAAACTTTCGGCCAAAGGATGGAAGCACAGGTCTGGAACAATAACGTGGTGTCCTAGCATCTCTCTAGCACGTTGGCATACGTACAGACTAGAAAGTGAGAATGTCATAAAGAATAGCTTAGCAGCTACTACCAATCTAATTACTAAAAACTACAAAAGTAATAGAAAGTAACAGAATGTAATAAAGCTAAAATAAAGTGAAATAGAAATGATAAAGAGAATAGGAGGTATAAATGAAATTCTCACAACCATGCAAGTGATGAAGCCTCTAGCATGTGAATCTCTTCAATACCTACATACGTAAGATCTAAAGAAATTTTTTGGGCTATATAGGGGTTTTCCTTGGTCAAATCCGGTTTTGGTATTCCTAGCTCCATGGACAACCAAATAGATAGAGAGAAATGGACAAAGGAGTGATAAAAGCAATCCCTGCTTGAGGAGGAGAACCCATATCACAAAATAAAGGTGATAAAAGCAATCCACAGTCGAGGAGAACTTGTATCATGAAGGATGCAATAGATAGGGGATATAGAATCCCAAAATGCTCGCAAGCACGAAGCAAGGGAGATAAAGTTGCAAGGATTAATCAAGCCAAAGAGGGAGAGCAAGAACAAAAGAGAGGGTTGAGAGAGCCAAGAGAATTTCCAAGAGTGTTGTGAGAATGTGAGAGCTTGAAGTTGTTGTAGCAAGTTGTATGCAAACAAAATAAAAAGAGAGGAAAATATTAGAGCCAAGGTTGGAAAGAATCTTCCTAGGTGGTTACAAGGTGTCCCCAGCCGTTACCACCAAAAAAAGCAGATGACAAGTGGAAAACATGCTTAGTGGTAGTCATTTGAACATTGAAATGTCATAGGATGTTAGCACGGTGCACAGACATCCGCACAACATGCTAGTGTCTGAACACATTCACAGTACAAAATGACACGAATGGGAAAAGCATAAGATTTGACACAAAGCTGACACACAAGGGTAGTTGCTGCAAAGGGGTTCAGAGCATCCTGAGAGGGGAAAAGGGTTGATGTAGGGGTTAGAATGAGCCTACACAAATGATAAGGGAGTGGACACTAAAGTGGATAAAAGAATGTATGTGAAATTGCAAGGGGTGAAATTTTATGACATTATTTTTCAAATATTTAAGTAGATTCTTTCATCAAATATTTTTAGTGGAATTCTAGGATAGAAAATAAAAGTACTTTTACCACACTTAAATAAAATAAGTTATCTATATCTTATCTATACTATCGTGACTTCAAATTCACCTTGCAACAAGTTTTAACTATTCTTTCCAATGTGTAACATTAAAATTGAAGAAACCTGCAAGAACAAAGGATTAACAAGAAACACTAATGATTTCAAAATTTAATAATATTGTATTCATCTTAGTATAAACAATGAGCTCAAACCCTCATTATAAAGAGTGAGGATGAGAAAAATCATGCCACAAGAATAGGCAATCACATACCATGTAGGTACTACTGGAGTAAACATCGACACATTGGAAGACACTAAAGGAATAAGAGTAGGAACAATTAAAACCTGACTAGCAGCTACCATCTCACATAAGTTCATGGCCTCAGGGTTAGCCTTGACTATGAATACTTAATTATTGCCAATAAACTTAATAGATTTGTGCAAGGTAGATGATAATGCACCCATAGTATGAATCCATGGTCTACCAAGGAGAAGGTTATAGGGTAATTTTTCTGACATAACATATAAAAGGGTGGGTATTGTAATAGGTCCCAACCTCAAAGCCAAGACTATCATGCCTAGGGCTTGTCAACTAAAATTATTAAACTCATGAATGTCAATAGAAGAAGCATTAAGAGAGGATGAATCAATATTAATCTTAGGCAATAGATTAATGCTACATACATTGAGTGTCGAACCAGCATCAATGAGATTACATCTAATGCCGATATTATTAATGTTAACTATAATCATTAGAGGATCCACTTACTTCTGCACATTAGGGGGTGGAAGTTCTTGTGGATAGAATATAATATTTAGCGAATCCACACGAATATGAGCTATCAACACATTAGCATTTGTCAGCCTAGCAGAAGAAGGCAAGAGGATCTTTTGCAAGGTTTCCTGAAGCATAGTACCATTGTAAACCAGAGTAGACAAAAGAAATTCCCACAGTGAGATCTTAGCTGAAGTAACTTGAAGTTGCTCGACAAGATTGTAATCACTAGGTGCTTTAGTTGTAGGTTTAGGAGCTTGAAGAAGGCTTGGTTGTTTATTCATTCTATTCTTATAAGTATGGGCTACCACTCTATAAGAGGGAGCCATAGAGAGATTAGGAGAGTCACTATCAAATGGAATACCATTAAAAGAAAAAATCCTTTTAGTAGAAGGACTAGCTAGAGTTAGGTAAATGACCGATCTCTTACACCTTTGAGGGGAAGCAGAGACATAGATTACATTTATTGAATCATCGTGCAACTAGTCAAATAATTATTTGAAGACATACTCTCAACATCAATCCGAGGAGAATTAGATGTGGAAGGAGATTCACCATTCACCAATGTATCATCTCTAGAGGAGAGTGCATTGGAATAGAGAAGAGATTCATCATTCACTAATGCATCATCTCTAGAAGAGAGTGCATTGGAATGAAGAGAAGGTAAGTAACATTGAGAAAAGTATCAATGATTTCATCTTGTTGCAAAAAAATATCCTTCAAAGCAAGAAAAATTTCATGATAAGGATCAAAGATATCAAGTGACATGGTGAACCATAGATTTTTGGTTCCTATGGAATTCTCTAACTCTTCTAGGGTTTTTCACCTCAAAGGAGAGAGATAGGGCCCAAAAATGCTAAGGGTTCATTCAAATAATGTTGTGTATGATGTTATTTAGAGTAAATGGAATTATCCAAATGAAGTTATATGAGCTAATTGATTGATTATGAATGCAAAATTTAAGAATTATGCTATGTTGGAAAACACATTGTGAAATACAAAATCACCTAAAAATGAATGGAAAACTGCAACAAAAATGAATAAAATTGAAAGTGTGCACCTAAAGGCTTGAGGGAGACTAGAAATTGCTTTTGAAATACTACTGATGCTGATTTTCAGGCCTAGTGGGACTCATTCGCTATTCTAGGTGAATCAGTCCCAGTTCGACCAAACTGTACCGGAACTCGTTTGTGACAAAAGGGTATCTAAAAGTGTAAAAACCAAAAATTGACCATGGGGTGGACTCATTCGCTACCCATGGTGAATGAGTCCACTTTTTAATTTTTGGATTTTCAAAGGTGGATTCTGAAGCTTTCGATCTACACTTTGATGCCTTATAGGTGTCTGCTTCCGAAACTCTAATTTACAGGTCTAAAAATGAGTTTTTGTTGATATTTTGACTTGTTGAATGAGAAGAATACTTGATCAACATTTCAACTTGATCTTCTATGATTTATAATCACCCAAGAGACCTTAATCTGCAAACACACAAGAAGAGAAGAAGACATGTTGATTGTTAGGGCATGGGGGTTTGCCTTGGTCAAACCCCGTTAAGGTAATTAAACCAAAATTATGAAAGAATGGAATGAAACATGAAATAATGGAATAGGTTACATTGTCATGATGATAGATCTTGAAATTTCATAGCAAAAAATGAAGATTCATCCCTTGAATGTCTTTAGAATCTTTCTTAATATATTGCAATGATAAAACCCTAAGTTGCTTGACTTGAGATGGAAGATTGGCGGATGAATATGTGAATTAAGTTAACGGTATGTGCAGGATCATCATGGAAAAATCAATCGCTTAAGTGGCAAAAAATTCAGAAAATAGAGTTAGGCAACTTGACATAAAAATTTGAATAAGTTATCTATTATTTCAAAAATATAAAAGAATAGAATTTGTAGCAAATTGAATGTAGTTTCTAAACTACTAGGTTTTTTTTTAAATATATTTGGTAAAAATTTGAAATTTCAATGTAGTAGTACTTAAATTCCAGTGAAAAAAAAGAAGTAGGTGTCTATCTGACCACCCTAACCACAATAAAATGATAATATTTTTTTATAAGATTTCAGACATAAGTAGAGGACTCATGTCTGGGTGTGATGCATATTTTTTTGTATTTTTTTTCCAATTAAATAATTAATTATGATTTTTTTATTACAACTTTTAAAAATATAAAAACTTGTATGTCTGACCACCTTAACTTAGTCAAAACTTTATGAAATTCAATTTTTCTTTTTTTAATCCTATAGTATGTGAAGCATAGAATGTGATGCATGTTTTGGATTCCAAAAATGTGATATAGTTTGAAAGCTATAGATGTTTTTCAATTAGCCTATCAATCAAGACTTTAGTCGTAATTCAAATAGAAAATGAATAATAATTATTTATTAAATTCAAAGTAAAGCATAATTTATATTGATGGATAGCTAAGAATCTCCTTTAAAAACCCTTTTCATTTCATCAATTTTGGGTGAAAAAAATGTTGTCAGCCACATACCCTACAAATACCCATCATATTGCCACTTTTTGGCCCATAATGATCCTGCACATACCCTTAATGGATGGAAAAATTAGTTAAGAGAGGTGATTTTATAGGAAATTCACCTTATTTTCCCATTAATTGGATCCCTAAGGTCAACATGGAGAAAAATTAAACTTAAAACCTATTTTTTCCTGCTCAAAACCCTGAAACTGGCTCAAATGGGACTCATTTGCCACTAATGGTGAATGGGTCCCACAAGAGCTATTTTTGCTAGCTAGAATGTTGAAAAGTAAGAAAATTAGGCTTATATGATGACTATGTTGGTTATTTGATTAAATTATGCCTCGGGATGCACAATATTGGTTAATAGGGTCCTATTAGTGATGATGTAAAGAGTAATTAGGGCTTGGGACACAAAATTCAATGTGAAAGTGTTGTTAAATACAATTTACAACACTAAAATGAGGTCCACATAGCCTATGAAGGTACAAGAACCAATGTGAATGTGCAAGACACATTACAATGCTAGTTTATCACTAAATTTATTTTACAAGCCTTCTAAATTGATGTAATAATATTATTAAACACATTCTATAATGTTGAATTAGGGAGAAACAGGTTTATTGAGTATAGAAAAGCATGAAAGTCCTTTACAAGACTTTACAACACCTTTCCAAAACATCATTAAGAGCATGTTATTTAGTTTGCAAAGGTCTAAGACTTAGTGTGGATGCATAAAATGCCTCACAACACCTGAATCAAGATCTCATTAATTCTATTTAATCATGAATTACTCCCATGTCAAACAAAGGGTACTTTTTTCTATGGCACATTTAGCCCCCACTTTAGTGAGCGGATGAATTTGCTTCAAACTCACACTAAAGTAGACATTCAAGAGAGATCCACATGTGCAAATGCAGATGACAAAGAATGACAATGATCCAGAAGGAAATCAAGCCCCCAAGATCCAAGATCCTAATTCAAATCAATAAATATACAAAATCATGCAATGGCAAGAACTAAGAGAGATGAAAGTGAGGTGGATCAAGCTTTGATCGTTTGTATAGCTAGTTATGGATCAGATCTAGGCTTGTTTTATTAAAAAGAAATGTGTACTCACTCTGGGCTGACGGAAATTCTTGGTTGTCCATTGGGTGAGAAGTCCAAAGGTCTACTCACTCTAGGGCCATGGAACTTCTGACTGTCTGTAGGGTGAGAAATCCCAAAAAGAAAAGATACATACGCTAGCTGGTATGCACTCACAAACACAAATGTGGCTATGGGAAAATTCACGCTGGGTGGGCTTCCTGCTGAACCATATTAAAGTTATACCTCCTGATAAATTTAAATGGGTGCTACAAGGAAAAAAAAAAATGTCAGTTCGTGCTCCATGAGGAAAGCAAATCTCTGTATGCTTAGAACTCGTGAAGAGAAAAACAAAGGGTACACCACAGTCATGCAAGTTGTGTTATGCAAGGTGGAAAAAATGTAAAATGTAAAATGCAACAATGTGAAATGTAAAAGATGTTCAAAGGATTCTTGTTAAGTTCATGCAAGGTCAATCACTTAGGGAACATTATGTCCAATGTCTCCAAGAGAGGACCAATCAAAGAATAGTATATTCACAACTTGGGGGTTACAGTGCATCGCATCAGGCCACCAAGAGGAATATAATATGCTAAGATAGATCACACTTATGAAGGACACCATACCCAATGTCATCCACAAAGTGACAAATGCATCATATGAATGACAAGGCTACACTAGGAACCAAGAATGCAAATGAATTAATGGTAATGTATGCCTCCCACTTTAAAGGAATTGCTACACATCTTTCTATGAGAAATTACTTTAAAGTAGAATAAGAAGACATGAGAGCTTACTTGGAAAGACCTATGCCAAGTCATATGTTTCCGATAAGCAAGGTCATGAAGAAAGGTAGTATGTCACATGTGATTCAATCTTAAGACATGTCTTACACATCCTAAGCTTTCTTTTATACATTCATGAAAGGTTAACGAATAGTCAAAAGAGACAAAAACAAGTGACATACAAGGACAAGGCTATTGAACCCCTTGTCCCCACTTAGTGCAAGACAAAGGTGATCCTGGAATGGATGAAAGTGAGTATCAAGTAGAGGAATTAGAAGCTCCAACCCAAGGAAGAGAACCACACTTTTTTAGATGTTGAATGTTGTTTTTGTGCAAAGTATTTGATGAAAGTGGAGATAAGGGAGATACCCTTAGATATGGTATGTCAGGTTTCTTCATGTGTTCATTGCATCCATGTATAGGAGGAAGATTGTAACCGATACCATAACAATCTTCCAAGTTAAAGGAAGGGGTTGTGTGTTGGTGAGAAGGATTGGTTTCTTTCCAAGAACACAAATCCTTGTTAATGTGATGTGTCTTTGCTTCATGAGGGATGGGAGTTATCTTGCCTCCATCACCACCATGAATTAAGTTGGTAGAACTAAGTTGAGCGAAAGGAAAGCAAGGTTGTGTGGGTTGAGATTGGGATATTGCACACCCTCCCTTAAAGGTAGGTGTGAAAATCCAATCACTACTAGGGCTTTTGTTTGAAAATGAATTGTTTGTATATGAATGTTTGGACCATGAGGGTGAGAGTTCAGAAATGCCATGGGAAGGAGGGGTAGAATCTAACAACCCCCAATTATCATGAAAGAGTTTTGTTGTGGGTGAAGAATTAACATAAATGTGTATAGGTTCAATTTTTGAGCTAGGAATGAAAGGATTAGGAGAGTTGGAATTGTTGTGATTAGTTGACACATAGCTTCACTCATCGGCATCAATCGTTTATATCTTTTTGTTATATTCAAAATTCATAACATGGTGAAGGGTAGATGGGACTCCTTTCATATCATGAATCCATGGTATCCCTAGGATAAGATTGCATGGAAGGGGTTCTTGCATGATGTGAATAGAGGTAGGCAACACTACAGGTCCAACCTCAATAGGTAATGTGATCATCCCAAGTGGTTGCCTATGAACATTGTCAAAGCTACGAATATGAACAACATTAAGTTGAATGAGATTTTTGTCCATGCCAAGTTTGTTTAGAAGTTCCATGCTACAAACATTAATTTCTGATCCATTATTGATGAGAGTGTACCTAACTAGAGTTTCACTAATGATCACCTTTATCATCAAGGGATCTATTTTGTGTTGAATCTCAAGTGGGGGTAATTCATGTTTAGGGAATATGATTTCTAACTAGGTGGCATGCATGGGATGAGGAGAGGATATTACATGATTCAATTTTATGTAAGATTGGATCTCTTCCTTCTGTATTTCCAACATTTCATGGAAGAGAAGCTTGACTATCGGTTAGAGTTGAATGAGTAGCCATATAGATATATTAGCAGGCGTCTTTTTAAGATCTTCAACACTAGGCACTTTTTGAGGAAAAGGTAATGGTGTAGGAGTGGTGTGTGGTCCTCTAGATTTTTGAGTCACTAAGTTACAACTTAGTGGCTGCAAAACATTGTTATGAGTAGATTGCATCATGGATTTCAAGACATCTCTGATTTTTTTTTGTTTTTCACTAATGGAAGGTGACTTAGGAATCTCACTAATTAAAAGAGATCCCACTTGTGTCGTCATAACCTCAAAAAAATATTCTTGAATGGCACGATATGTTGGTGAAGGGGATTCTAATGCCACTTGAGTACCTTCATCTAGGGAAGGTTTAGTGGTTGAAGGGTATGTGCCAATGTTCATATGTTTTTGCACCATGAGATTCTCCCTAAGAGGAAATTTTTTATGAGAACAACAAGCCAAATGTTTTTGACATTGACAATTTGGTTATTCTAAAAGGACTTCATCACAAGTAAGGGAATGATCAATGGTTGAAGAGTTTTTTTCAAGAGAGGTTTCCCTAGTTGAAGGAGGACAAATAGATATTCATGACCTTCATCAATTGTGTTTTCTAACATCAAAGTATCTATGTCACAACAACGAGAGATACTAGAGGACTTGAACAAATTTTGTTGTCATGATCATCTAAGGTTGTGCTATGTTGGTTGTGAATGTGTTCTCCACTAAGAGAGGTCAAAGGAGAGAAACAACTAGGATTCTCAAAACTCTCATTAATTGGTTCTTCTACAAAAATATCTTCATCACCAAGAGGAGAGATATTATGAGAACAGGTATGATCATTAGGAATGGCCCAGGTTGTAGTCTCTTTCACAAAAACATTCTCATAGAGAGGAAATAGGAAATTTTTTCAAACATGTCTACATATGTAAGTTACTAGCATTGTTTGAATAAGAATGAAAAGCACATGTAACCATTTCATCCAATGTTTTAGCTATATGACTAATGTATATGCAAAGATACAAAACACTCTTATCCAATGTATGCAAGACTTGAAGAATGCAAAAAATATACATGCAAGAATGAAAAGAACTTTTAACAAACTAATACAAAGTTTTATGAATAGAAATATGGTATATGCAAAATTGAAATGTACTTTTATCAATGTGATGCAAAATTGCAAAAATGTAAGCATTTTCAGATGTAAAAATGTGTGTAAATGAAGTGATATGAAGAATGAGTAACCTAAATTGATGTTTTTGAGCTAAATGCATAAAACAAACGTGCGAGAAACTTTTCAGACTTATACTATATGATACTAGGAGGATTAGGAAGCACAGAAATGAGGTTTTTGATATAGGAATAGATAGTTAAAAATCTGAATAGGGACCGATTCACCCAATGTGGTGAATGAGTCCTAGTATAGGTTTTTTCAAAATTTTAAGAAATTTTGAATGGTTTTTGATGCGTTTGAGGTTGTATGATGTAGACCTAAGGTGCATATGTAGAATTTCAAAGATTTGTAAGGAAATTGTATGCAAAAATGCAAGCTAAATGCACTTTTTCTAATGCAAAAAATTTAAACCCTAGATGCAAATTAACCAATGCAAATCTAATGCAAATTCAATGCAAGCTAGGATTAGGATAAAAATGGACTCCAAATCAGAAAATAAGATGTTCAAAAAGTAGGTTCACCAAAATGAACCATAGATTTTTGATTCCTATGGACGTCTCTAACTCTTCTAGGGTTTTTCACCTAAAAGGAGAGAGATAGGGCCTAAAAATGTTAAGGTTTCATTCAAATAATGTTGTGTATGATGTTATTTAGACTAAATGGAATGATATAAATGCAGTTATATGAACTAATTGATTGATTATCAATGAAAAATCTAAGAATTATGCTATGTTGGAAAACACATTTTTAATACAAAATCACCTAAAAACAAATGAAAAACTGTAATAGAAATTAATCAGATTGAAAGTGTGCACCTAAAGGATTGAGGGAGACTTGAAATTGCTTCTGAAACACTACTAATGCTGATTTTTCAGACCTGGTGGGACTCATTCTCCATTCTGGGTGAATCAGTCCTAGTTTTTCCAAACTGTATCAGAACCCATTTCAGACAAAAGGGTATCTAAAAATGTAAAAATAAAAAATCGACCTTGGGGTGGGACTCATTCGCTACCCATGGTGAATGAATCCACTTTTGAATTTCTATATTTTCAAAGGTGGATTTTGAAGCTTCCAATCTACACTTTGATGCCCTATAGGTGTCTGCTTCTGAAACTCTAATTTATGGGTCTAAAAATGAGTTTTTGTTGATATTTTGACTTTTTGAATGAGAAGAAGACTTGAGCAACCTTGTAACTTTATCTTCAATGATTTATAAGCTCCTAAGAGACCTAAATCTGTAAACACACAAGAAGAGAAGAATAAATGTTGATTGTTAAGGCATGGGGGTTTTTCCTTGGTCAAACCCCATTTAGGTAATTAAACCAAAATGATGAAAGAATGGAATGAAACATACAATAATGGAATATATCATGTCTTCATGATTATGTATTTTGAAATTATATAGCAAAACATGAAGATTCAGCCCTTGAATTCCTTTAGAAGCTTTCTTCATAAATCTTGCAATGATAAAACCCTAAACTTGTTGCTTGACTTGAGATGGAAGATTGGTTGATGAATATGTGAATTAAGTTAATGGATATAAAAATGAGTTAAGAGAGGTTCTTTTATAGGAAATTCACCTTATTTTCCTGTTGATTGAATCCCTAAGGCCGACATAGAGAAAAATTAAACTTAAAACCTAATTTTTCCCACTCAAAACCCAAAAAATGGCTCAAATGGGACTCATTCACCATTAATGGTGAATGGGTCCCACCTAGATGGGACTAATTCACCACTAATGGTGAATGGGTCCCACAAGGGCCATTTTTGCTAGCTGGAATGCTAATAAGAAAATTAGGCTTATATGATGAGTATGTCGGTTATTTGATCAAATTATGCCTCATGATGCACAATATTTGTTAATAGGTGACTATTAATGATGATGTAAAGAATAATTAGGGCTTGGGATGTAAAATTCAATGTGAAAGTGTTGTTAAATACACTTTACAACACTAAAATGAGGTCCACATAGCCTAGGAAGGCACAAAAACCAATGTGAATGTGCAAGACACATTACAACACTAGTTTATGATTAAATTTATTTAACAAGCTTTCTAAATTCATGCAATAATATTATTAAACACATTCTATAATGTTGAATTAGGGATAAATAGGTTTATTGAGTCTAGAAAAGCGTGAAAGTCCTTTACAAGACTTTACAACACCTTTACAAGACATCATTAAGAGCATGTTATTTAGTTTGCAAAGGTACAAGACTTAGTGCGGAAGTATAAAATCCCTCACAACCCCTGAATCAAGGCCTCATTAAGTCCATTTAATCATGAATTACTCCCATGTCAAACAGAGGGTACTTTTTTCTACAACACACATGGGTAAAGTCAAGTCACCATCACATGCATAAAATGGATCATTAAAATTTTGATATAATTAGATACTAAAATCACAAAAGAGGATATTAAATTCATTTTTTTGATAGAACTAAGAAAAACCAAAAATCTAGATTTTTCATATTTTTTTGGTATTTTCTAGGTTCTAGTAATTTGCATTTTTGGAGGTCTTCGGAGCAAAATTTGGGGTCAAAACTTGCATTGGTCCCTAAAATTTGTTTTTCAAAGGAACAATATTTTAGGGATTTAATTAGTCATGTAGGAGATCTTTCCAACTGTGTAAACAGTTCTAAATTCTGAGCAATGAGTCAAAAGTTATGACCCCAATAAGTTGGGATAAACAAATTCCTAGTTTTTGAAAAAAAAATCTTCACGTTAGGTTCACCAAAATGTAGAGAAAGGGGATTTTCTACTCACGAGTTCTCTTCATTTATAGAGCCTCATAGGGAAAACTACCCTAAACTACCTCAAGGAAAAATGTGGGATTACTAGAATCGGAAAGAGCAAGTCACAAACATTTTCTCGACAAACTAACAAACTCTCGGCCAAAGGATGGAAGTGTGGGTCTAGGACAACAACACAGCATGTTGGTGTCTCTTTGGCACACTAGCATCTAGACAAACCAAAAAGTGATAATGTCATAGAGAATAGCTTAGCGACTACTAGCAATCTAATTACTAAGAATGTAATAGAGAGCCTAAAATAAACTAAAATAGAAATGATAAAGAGATTAGGAGGTAGAAAGGAAATGCTTATGTAACCATGCAAGTGATGAAGCCTCCAGCATGTGAATGTCTTCAATACCTACATGTGTAAGATCTAGTGAAAGTGATGGCTCTAAATAGGGTTTTGCCTCATTCAAACCCCCATTTTGGTGTTCCCACCTCCATGGATAGCCAACTAGATAGAGAGAAATGGATAAAGGAGTGATAAAATAAATCCACGCTCAAGGAGGAGAACTTGTATCACAAAATGAAGGTGATAAAAGCAATCCATGATCGAGGAGGAGAACCTGTATCATGAAGTAAGGATGCAATAGATAGTGGATATGGAATCCCAAGATGCTTGCAAGCACAAAGTAAGGGAGATAGAGTTACAATGCTTAAGCAAGCCAGAGAGGGAGAGCAAGAACAAAAGAGAAGGCTATGAGAGCCAAGAGATATGCAAAGAGTGTTGTGAGAACATGAGAGCTTGAAGTTGTTGTAGCAAGTTGCATGCAAGAAAAATAACAAGAGAGGAAAATTCCAAAGCCAAGGTTGGAAAGAAGCTAGAGTGAAGCTAGAGCTCAAATGAGTTGAAAAGATGAATTTTAAAGAGGGAAAAGGAGCTTCCTAGGTGGTTACAAGGTGTCCCTAGCCGTTACCACCGACAAAACTATATGAAAAGTGAAAACATGCTTGGAGGTGGTCATTTGAATGTTGAAACATGTTAGGACACTAGCGTGACTTGCAGAAATTCATGTGGCATACTAGTGTATAAACGCATTCCTGCTACAAAATGGCATGAATGGGAAAAGCACGAGATTTGGCACAAAGCAAGCACACAAGGGTAGCTACTACAAAAGGGTTCAAAGCATCCTAAGAGGGGAAAAGGGCTGATGTAGGGCTAGAATGAGCCTACAAAAATGCTAAGGGAGTAGACACTAAAGTGTATACAATAATGTATGTGAAATTGCAAGGGGTGCAATTTTATGACATGTAAATTTTTGAAAGATTTAAGTAGACTCTTTCATAAAAGATTTTTAGTGGAATTATAGGATAGAAAATAAAATTACTTATAACTACCACATTTAAATAGAATAATTTATCTATATATTATCTATACTATCATGACTTCAAATTCACCTTCTAACAATTTTTAACTATCATTTCCAAAGTGTAATATTAAAATTGAAGAAACCTGCAAGAACAAAGGATTAATAGTAAACACTGATGATTCCATAATGCAATGATATTATATTCAACCTAGTATAAACAATGAGCTCAAACCTTCATTATAAAGAATGAGGATGAGAAAACTCATGCCACAAGAATACGCAATCACATGCCATGGATTGAGGAGAGGACTCCTCATCTTGTAGTGGTGGCAAGTTGCTCTTCTCTATGCAAGGGAGAGATGTCGAGAGGGATTGGACACCTCTCAAGACAACTCAACATCCTTGACACCTCATTGGAAATGATTCAAGGTTTAACTCCAACACCTAAGTAGGATTAAGTTATCCTAACTATATTATAATACACTAACATCCCCCCTTACGTGTAGCTTAGGTAGGTACAGAAGAAATGGGTCCTGGCTACTAGCCAGATGAGGTACCCATGTACAAAGAAATCTCTCTAAAAACTAGAGTAAGATAGAAATCCCAATGGGAAAATACTATCCTTCAAAAAGAGAGAAAAAAGAAGAGAAGACTAGAAATCCCCCCCAAAGATGATCTAGTTGTTGATGTAGACCGCACCCTAAGAAGAGCTCGTAGATGAATGAACTTGCTCTCAGTGAAAGATTTAGTGAAGATGTCGGCAACTTGTGCTAAAGACTGGTAAAATACTAAGTCATTGACCTGACTATGAATGAGCTCTCTGATGTAATGCATGTGAATCTCAATTTGTTTGGTTCCTTGATGTTGAACCAGATTCCTACATATGTGAATAGTACTCTAATTATCACAATGAATGATAGTTGGTTTCTTGAAAAGAATACCAAACTCTATCAGAATATCCTATAGCCAAATAGCCTCTATAGCTACATTAACAGCTCCCCTATACTCTACCTCTATAGATGATAAAGAAATAGAAGATTACTTCTTGCTTGACCAACTAATAGGACCTAAACCAAGTGAGAAAATGTATCCTAAAGTAGACTTGTGATTCTCTAAATCACCAGCCCAATTTCTGAATCTATGTAGCCAACAAGATCAATATTAGTACCAAATTTGTAGTGAATCACAAATCCAAGTGACCCCTATAGGTAGTGAATAATCCTCTTGGCTGCTTTCCAATGCAACTCATGAGGTTCTTCCATAAATATGGAATCAGTTCCAACTGCATATGAAATATTTGGCCTAGTATGAGTCAAGTATATTAGACTCCCAATAAGTTGGCAATATAAAGTGGCATCAACCAATGGTGAAGTACAACAATTCTCAAACTTGACCCCTGAGAAAAAAGGAGTTCAAGATGGCTTACAAGAAGTCGTGTTCAAAATTGTGCGAACAAATCAAGAGTATACTTGGGTTGTGCAAGAGTGATTCCTAAATTAGATTGTGCAATCTCAATGCCAAGGAAATAATGCAAAATACCTAAGTCTATCATATCAAATTTGTCATGTAGAGATTACTACACTATTGCAATAACAGATGAAAAATTGTTTGTGATCAAGATATTATCAACATATAAAACCAATATCAATCATGAATCATCCTAATAGAATAGATACGCATTAGGATCAGAATAGCACCTAGTGAAACCTGAAGCAAGTAAGAAGGAATCCATCTTAGAATACCAAGCTCTAGGAGCTTGTTTGAGGCCATACATGGATTTCCTAAGTTTGCATACTAAGGATGAATCCGGAACATACCTCTATGGTTGTTCCATGTAGATTTCCTCTTCTAGGTCTCCATGAAGAAATGCACTCTTAACATCCATCTAATATAATTTCCATCCATATGAAGCAACAATAGTAAGTGTGAGTCTAATTGAAGTCATCTTAGTGACAGGTGAAAAGGTTTCAATGTAATCAATACTTGCAACTGGGTATGTGCAGGATCATGATGGGCCAAAAAGTGGCGATATGATGGATCTATGTGTAGGGTATGTGGCCAACAATTTTTTTTTTACCCAAAATTGATCAAACAAAAATATTTCTTAAAGGAGATTCTCAGCTTTCCACCAATATAAATTATGCTTTACTTTTAATTTAATAAATAATTATTATTCGTTTTCTATTTGAATTATGACTAAAGTCCTAATTGATAGGTTGATTGAAAAAATCTATAGCTTTCAAATAGTATCACATTTTTTGAATCTGAAACATGCATCACATTCCATTCTTTGCATACTATATGATTATAAAAATAATATTTGAATTTCATGAAGTTTTGACCAAGTTAAGGTGGTCAAACATATGAGTTTTATATTTTTTAAAAATTCTAATAAAAAATTCATAATTAATTATTTACTTGGAAAAAAATTACAAAAAAATATGCATCACATCGCGACATGAGTCCTCTATTTATATCTAAAATATTATAAAAAAATATTATCATTTTATTGTGGTTAGGGTGGTCAGACAGACACCTACTTCTTATTTTTTCCCTGAAATTAAAGTACTATTGCATTGAAATTTCAAATTTTCACCAAATAATTTTTTTTATTTTTTAAATAAACCTAGTATCTTAGAAACTAAATTCAATTTGCTACAGATTCTATTCTTACATATTTTTGAAATAATATAGATAAATTATTCTAATTTTTACATCAAGTTGCCTAACTCTAATTTTTTTTAATTTTTGCCCACTTAAGGGCCTATTTTTTCCATGATGATCCTGCACATACTCAACTTCTGAAAAAAATTTGCAACTAATCGTGCCTTATACTTATCAATTGACTCATCTTCTCCATACTTAGTTCGATATATCCATTTGTGTCGAACTAGCTTCCTTCCCTTAGGAAGTGAAGTCAAATCCCAAGTGTAATTTCTAAGTAAGAAATTATATTCCTCATCCATAACATTATCCCACTCAAGTATTCCAGATGCATGTCTAAATTTTTTATGCATCAAAAACTGTGGAAAAGTAGGCATGAGGCTCCCCCTGAAAGTCTGACTCAATGTGTCTATCACCTACTAAATACTATGCTCCTAACTCTACCATATCAAGTGAATGAGAAGGAGGTGAATCAAGTCTAAATATGTCAAGCTACAATGGAATTCATGGACTAGATGAAGAGGAATCCTCATCACTTCCCCCGATGTCATAGCTAGAAGAATCTCTATTAGGAACCTATTGTGAATGATCTTAATCATCAAGGTATAGTGAGCCCAAGTTGGAAGTGTTAATTGTGGATTCATTGGGACTCTCATCAAACTTAACACTTCTCTCAATGAACAACTCATGTTTAGTAGGGTGGAGTAGACGATAACCCTCAACACCATCTGGATATCCAACATTAATATAAGGTTTGGATTGAGGATCCATAGCCTTGCATTGCTCCTTTGGAATGCATGCCATGGCTAGAGACCCAAAAACTTTGAAGTGATCAACTGATGGTTTTTTTTCCTTTCAAAGCTTCAAAAAGTGTTATTCCTTTCAATGCTTTATGAGATGAGGTAACCTATTCTGAATATAACATGCACAATTGATAGGTTTTTCCTAGAATTTTGGTGCAAGCTCTTTATGATGAATCATGTTGTTAGCCATTTCTTTTAGTGACCTATTCTTGCATTCTACAACTCCATTTTATTGGGGAGTGTAGGGAACTATATGTTGCAATTCAATCCCCTCTGATGTGAAAAACTGCTCAAACCTATTGTTTACATACTCACACCCATTATCTGTCCTTAGAAGTTTGATTGATTTCTCATATTTCTTTTCAACTAAGGCTTTGAAATCTTGAAAGCATTCAAAGACTTTAGATTTTTTCCTAAGGAAGGAAACCCAAGTGTATCTAGAGAAGTCATCAAGAAATGTAAGAACATATATTGCCTTAGTTAAGGATGGGTGTGGAAATGGTCCCAAAGCATCACTATGAACAAGTTCTAAGACTTGTGATGCCCTCCATGCTTTTCATTTGTCAAACTTCTATTCTGGATGCTTGCCTAGTGCACAACCTTCACAAAGCCCCATAGAAAATTTGACATTTGGCAACCCTGTTACTGTGTTTTGTTGATTGAGTTGCTTGAGATAGCAATAGTTTAAGTGGCCAAATCACTCATGCCAAAGCTTTCTAGTGTCATCGAAATGAGTAAGCAAATATTTTGGAGGAGGACTATGAGAAAAACTAGAAAAAGTATACAATCTTAATTGATGATCTGCTTTTCCTATAGCTATCAAGTTGTTGCTATTCAATTCCCTGATTTCAATTGCCTTTGGAGAAAATTCAATTGTCAAACCTTTACCTAGATGAGTTATTTGATACACAGAAAGAAGATTATTTGATATTCAAGGTACATTTAGAACTTTTTGGAATCTTCCACCTTCAACTTCAATAGACCCTCTTCCTTTAACCAATGTTGGAGTAACATCACCTAAGGTAATTGAAGACATGCCACATGATTCCAAATATGAGAACTCAACTTGTGATGATCCCATTTGATGAGTAGCATCTGAATCTATAATCCAAAATGGTGATGAGGATGAAGTAGCAACTAAAGCTTTTCCCTTTTCCTTTTCTTTTTCCTTTGAATTATCCTGATTTGATGAAGATGTGCTGAGTGAATTTGGAACCCCTATGTTGTTCTTCTTGACAAGGTGAGTAAGGTGGTCTATTTGCTTCTTCATACACTGATGTTCTTCATGATTAAGCTTTTTACAATAGGCACATTTAGGTAACTCTTTCTTAGATTTCTTTTGCTTATAGTTGCCTTCATTTTCTTCAACCTTGTTGTCAACTTTTTTGTCTTTCTTATGATCCTTGTCCTCCTGATTTTGTTGTTCCTTACCCTTAAAAGATTGATCTTGCTCATTTCCTACAATGAGTGCTTGAGATTTACTAGTTTTCACATTTCCCATTTGTATTAACTTATCTTGCTCCCTTGTTAGATCGATAATGAAGTTATCAAGAGAGGGCATAGCCCATGAAGTTCCAAGATCTCTCTTTGTAGAGTAGAAAGTAGATACAAATATTGAGTATTCAGGACCTAACTTAGACAAAATTGATAGTATTAATTGATTATCTTTCTTATCAATACCACATTCTTTAAGTTGCAACCTTAAGAACTTGAACTTAGTAAAAAAGTATTGAAGAGAAGTAAAGTTTCTTGGATTTAATGCTATGAGCTCATTTCTAGCTCATGACCCCTAAATTCATCTATCTTTCTAAATAGCTTATCAAGACCTTCCCAAATTTCATTGGGTGTTTTCAAGGACTAAATATGAAATAGTAATTCAAGTGATATATTAGGACATAAGAAACCAAAAGCTTGATCTCTTTTGTTAAACCATTTTTCCTTATCCTTGGTAGTAGTAGGTTCTTTTTTTGTATTCATTACTACCCTATACAAGCCTCTATTCATGAGTGAAATTGAAATTTGTGTTTTCTAGTCATGATAATTAAAAGGCGTTAAGGGTTGAATAGTTACATTAGAATCTAGTTTCCTTAGTTACTTTGTTGAGTTTAAAAAGAAAGAAGTAGAAGTGCTTGCAAAAGTGAAAATGAGACACAAAAGCACAAGAGCCCCCTTGATTATTTTGACCCCCCCCAAATTTGGCACTTTCCAAAGGAGTGTGTGTAAGGAATCCAAAAAAAGCATAAAACAAATTTTCATCCTTTACAATTTTTCCTCCAACAAATAGATTGGGCCTCTCAAGAGAGACTCCCTCTTTGCGCAGTGATTTCATGGAGAAACAAAGGTTTTAAAAATGCAAGAAAAGAAATTCCTTTTTGAAACATCTTACCACCCTCCTTTTGGTGCCAAAATTAGTGGGTATGTGGGTCTCAAAAAATGTGCCTCTCAACTGCCACGGCCAAATGATGGTGCGGCCTACTAGTTTCAATCCTCCATGTGCAACTTAGAGAAACAATAGATTTGGATCCTCAAAATAGATCATGGCCTTCTACTACAAATTTGTGGCTTTAAACAGCAAGTTGATTTCTCCAAAAGGGTTCATTGAGGCCCCCAATTAGTTGGTCTTCAAATGAAGTTTCCATGAGTCTTCTCAGCAATCCACCACAACTCTTTCTTGCCAACTTGGGAGATCTCTTACACTAGCCTAGGAGGTTTGTGGTGTGGTCGTAGGAGGTCTGATAGCAGATTGATGGTAAAGAGAAATTGATCCCTCCAAAACACACGGTAAATGCTAAAAGAAACAGGTTAATTCACTACAATAGATATATTTGACATATGAGTAATTCAAATGCTAGGGGGTCAAAATACTTTTAAATAGATGAATTGACCAGAATTTTATCAAAGGATTCACTTTTATGGCTTGCAATTATCTTTTACAGGTAGATAAGATCCTTCAATATACAAAACCAAAACAAATGTTCACCTACATGGCCTGCTGGAACCCTCAACCACTCTGATACCATGAAGAAACCTACAAGAACAAAGGATTAACAACAAACACTAATGATTTTAGAATGCAATGATATTGTATTTAGCTTAGTATAAACAATGAGCTCAAACCCTCATTATAAAGAATGAGGATGAGAAAACTCATGCCACAAGAATAGGCAATCGCATGTCATGGATTGACAAGAGGACTCCTCATCCTATAGTGGTGGTGAGTTACTCTTCTTTATGCAAGGGAGAGATGTCGAGAGGGATTGGACACCTATCAAGACAACTCAACATCCTTGACACCTCATGGGAAATGAGTGAAGGTTTAACTCCAACACCTAAATAGGCTTAAGTTAGCCTAACTAGTGTAGAATACACTAACAAAACTTAATGCTTTATTTCTTTCATATTTTTTGCATTTAAGAATTGTGTTGAAATTTATAGTCTAGGAATGGATATAAATATAGTATTGTAAATTATTTGATGTAAGTTGAAGGCAATTTCATAGATTCAATATTTGACTAGTGAAAACATAACATTTAGAGGAAGAGGATATTAGAAATATCTAAATCAAATTCCCTATCAAATTATTGTATTTGATATTTAATAAAACTTAATGTAATACATAGTCTATAACATTGTTTTCAGGAAAAAAGGATGTTTTATCATCATATTCATTACCTAAGTAGAATAATATCTCCTAAGATAGAATAATATTTCCTAAGAATCTCTTATGTTTTAGGCACATATAGTTCAAGGCGGTGTTACATACACATATGTGTATATAACACAAATAATTTTAAAAACTAGAGTATTGATAATTAATCATGCCATACAAAAATATTGTATAAATGTTTGTTATGTTACTTTCACTTAAGAAAATTATATACACATTTATTTTATATCAATTGACGTAATTATATTTGATTGTAGATCAAAAGATCTCAAAATCAAACAAAACAAAAAATATTTAATTATTTTCTACAATACTTTAATTATTTTATTTAAAAATAGAAAACAATTGAAAAATTTGATATCCTTACACCACAAATATTTTGGTACCATAATGTATAAATAAACTACCTTCACAATTCCTATGATGACTGAAACCCTTGTAGAATAGGACATTAAGCCTTGTAGAATAGGACATTAAGCCTATATATATCTCTTGAATAAAATAGAGAAGATATCAATATGACTTTCAATACTATAAGATTGTATTATAAGTCTCCTCCAAAGATGAGGAAATATTGTAAGACCAAGAAAATTCTTAGAAAGCAAAGGATTTACACCAAAATTTTAAGAGCTAATCCATATAAGAAATGACATTGTAAATTTTTTTTCATTAAATTCTAGATAGATGGGTCGAAGTGAACGACGAATCTTAATGATGAGACTATATTTATAGTTGGCAGAATAATGAATCTCAATTGCTTGTTTAAACTGTGTAAGCAACAACATTTCAATGGCTGTATGAAAATTCACAACCAACAATTTACTGTCAAACAATTTATCGTTATGACAAATTCATCTTGTCGAAAATTCACCACCAGCAATTCATCACATATACAATTAGAAAATTTATTATGAAGATAAATTGTTGACAGTAAATTGTTTAGCGGTGAATTTTTCGATGGTGAATTGTTTGCAGTAAATTCAATACTTAAGACAGTAATATCAAGAGACAATTGAGCTTTCGAAATCTATTAAATATGAGAAAATCATTCAAAACTCAGCCAAGACATGATCGTTTCTTGTTCGTGAAGCTCATCAGCTTCAGGAATGAGAAGAGATCTGCAGATAGGGCACGTCTTCTGATGGTAATTTATCCACTTATCCAAACATTGTCTGTGAAATATGTGACAACAATTACACAGCTCCCGAATTTCCTCGTCTTCCTCAAATGAGCTGAGACAAACGGCACACGTAAGGTCTTCCTCAATCTCTCCAAGCCTTTCTGCAAAATGCTTAAATTTACTGACAGGCAACGCCTCTCTAATATTTATGGTCTCCGAGAGAGAGGAAATTGGAGAAGAAATCTCAGAGAAATAATGCCAATCAGAGCTTCGTGGGTGCGTGGGCTGTATGAGGCCAAATTTACAAAGGAAAGAACAAAGAGCTGTTTGTATATAAGCCAACCCAGACGCCAAGTTTATGAACCCTGGGATAAGGAGAATACAAAACTCTGAAGGAAATCCCATCTTTAATCTGAAACTCTTGCGATTGGAATTGCTACAGAGAGAAAAATGCAGTGGGTATTGGACAGTAAGTGTGAAATTGCCATTCCACTTCGCCATTGAAATGGATCGACCGCGTAAAAATTACGATAAAAGAGTGTAGAAGACAAATGCCGGCCATACGGCCAAACGAGTCGGAACAATTGAAGAGCTTTCATTACGTCGCCAACGCCAAAACACGACAAATCAAACCGCGTTTCTTGCATGGAAAATGTCGGCAACTCGAAGACTCGGTCAAATGTTTCTCTATACAAATCCGCCTTCTAAGGAATCGTGTACCCCCAAGATATGGTCAAAAGAAATAAAAAACTGCACTTTATTCTTTAAAAATAAAAATAAAATAAAATAAAATATGGTCAAAAGAGAGTAAACTAATTGAGTCAATTCTGGCATGTATGGACTTATAAGAGCTTCTTGAATATATTATTACGTCGTGCTTTATTTAATTGTTAGTTTCAATGGTGATGAAAATTTGAGAATATTGACACAATTTTTTGGTCATAAAAAAATTCTTCTTTCAAATTAAGCGTAAGAGATAAAGATGAACATATAGAGATATACGGAGGGTATTAATTGATATATCTCTCCCTATCACTCTTTATCTCTCTATATCTCCCACTATCTATGTCACTTCTCCCCCTCTCTATCTATTGAGCTATCTCTCCCTCCCCCCCTCTCTCTCATTCACTCCATCTCTCCCTCTATCTCTCCTACTCTTTCTCTCTTTAAATAAATCTCCCTCTCACTCCTCTCTATATCTCTTTATATCAATAGTTTTCTCTATGTCACTTCTCCCCCTCTCTATCTATTGAGCTATCTCTCCCTCCCCCCCTCTCTCTCATTCACTCCATCTCTCCCTCTATCTCTCCTACTCTTTCTCTCTTTAAATAAATCTCCCTCACTCCTCTCTATATCTCTTTATATCGATAGCTTTCTCTATACATATATATGTACATATATATATATATGTATATATATATATATATATATGTATATATATATGTACATATATATATACATATATGTATATATATATATATATATGTATATATATATATGTATATACATATATATGTACATATATATGTACATATATATATGTACATACATATATGTATATATATATATATGTATACATATATATTTATATATATATATATACATATATATTTATATATATATGTGTGTGTGTATAATATATCTTTTCTTCCCTCTAATTATATTTATCTCCCCGTCTCTTTATGTGACTGTATCTCTACCTATGTCTCTCTCGTATTCTCTCTTTCTCTTTTCCTTTAACTATTTTTCTCTATCTCCCTCACTATCTCTACCTCTTTCTCTGTTCCTCTTTATTCCTCTATATCTCTACCTATCTCTCTATATATCTATCTCTATATATCTCTTTGTCTCCCTCTTTATGATCTCTCTATTTCTATTTATCTCTATATCTCTATCTCTATCTTTATTTCTCTCTTCTCTCTTTTTTGCTCCCTATCCCTCATTTTTTCCCTTTATTTCTACATTTGTTGCACTCTCTTTATCTATCTTCATCTCTTTCTCCTTCTTTGTCTCATTTTTCTCCCTCTCTCTTGCTCACTTTCTCTTTTTTCTCTCTACACCTATCTATGTCTTATCTCTATCTCCCTCTCCCTTTTCTCTTCCTTCATCTTTCTCTCTTTCTCTCTCTATATGTTTATCTCCTCAAGTGTTCAATGGGTGCATTAAAGAGACCACTTAAAGTTGAATTATCATATCCTTAATCAAATGGCATGCTACCTTGAGCATAACTCCCCAAGGAAACATGCCATCCTTGGATTGTTGACATGAAACAACCAATCAAAAGTTAGTTTCCATTTTCTCTCTCCTTTTTCCTTTATGTCTTATATTTCTCTCTCATGCTCTATCTCTCTTTTTCTATTCGTCTCTCTTTCAATCTCTATCTCCATCTATCTCTCTCTCTCAATATCTATCTATCTAAATTTGTCTCTTTTTCTCATTCTCTATATTTTGAGTTTCTCTCTCTTTATTAGTTGATAGTCTACATATAGTGTGAGATTTGAGCCTGAAATAAGGCTCATGCCTAGACAATTCCTACAAACCATTATCCTTTGCCTACACTCGACCTCTAGATCTACCTCATGGATATCCTCCATTTGTATTTGTCAAGTGTGTAGGGGCCACCCACCTTGCATCATAACCTAGGGTAGTACCTGCATCATGTTGTCCTATGTCATACATCCAAGGCTAAACCACAAGTTGTCTGAACTCATCTATAGCCACCTGAGGTTGAATCTATCGACCTCAAGATGTCTCTCTTTGTATCCATGCAAAAATGGTTGTGTAGCCATCTGGAGGTACATCTTGTGTCTCCCCAAACTAGCGAGCTACTCGATCTGGCAAATAGCACTCTACCATCTGGTGCTCTCGACCCTGGATGTATCAGGTCTATCTGGAAAAGAACTACTGGTGATCATCATACAATGGTGGTGCTTGAAGCCATGACCTCCACCTAAACATGGTCATGTCATCTATAACTCTCCTCCAATATGGAATCCATGTCAGACTCATATGTTGCATAGTTGTAATTGCTCAATATCTATAAACAACTGGATCTTCTAGATCAATGTCTACTGAAACTATAACAATTTCCCTAAGCATAGTAATGTGCTCCCATGCCCATATGTGTAGCAAGGTGACACCTATTGATAAACTCCTCCCCTGACAATACACAGCCTGATGCATATCATGGTACAATGATGCAAGCATGACAAGACCACAAGCATACTGAGTCATTCTGAATAGCATGCCAACTAATATAATTTGAACCCATGATATCAATTTTCTTTCTGAACAAAACACCTAGACAATTCATAATTAATACGGCTTGATCAGATGAACTAAAATGACCACTATTTAATTCTGAAATCTCATATTTGCTCGATTCATGATCTTTGTACTAGCAAATCCTTGAAACATTGGACAAAAATTTCTCTTATGCATTTGCTCTCTTGTCTTTAGGCTATGGAAATTCCCATTTTCCTTACCAATGTTCATCACCAAACTGATTTTCTAGGCCGAATCATGAACCAGAGGCTCAGAAAAGTATTTTTCCTCAAGACTCCTACAAAAATCTTTTTTGTGTATGGTTCTTAAGGAAACTTTTATGAACATTGATGCTTATTACAAACTAAATTTAGACCTAGCTTTAGGGTTTGTGGCTTCTCTCTTAAACCTCGACCTATCTGTAGTTGAATTTGTTCTACTGCAATGATGATAGTGCAGCCAGACTTCCTAAGAAATTTGGACAATGTTCTCATCATTGCTCAACCTATCATAGGAATTCCATCAGTTGATGACATTCTCTAGTTTCTGCAACAAAGGGAAATAGTTCCTCTTCTACCATTTCTTATTGCTCTACATACCCCCAACATCAATGACCACAAAGACAATGCCTACTTGAGGTATATGTTTTTTCGGGACGAGTCAGACCAAATCGACTAGCTAGACTACCAACTGCTCTAGCACGGTCCTTTGAACATATAGCCTTTCATTTTTCCTTTTTTCCCCTTTTTGACATCACTTTAATATGAGAATTTTGTATTTTCATATATATACGAAATTATCAAATATGAAATATAATGAAAAAATTTATTTTCTCTATTCATGTGTGTACTTATTTCAAAATGGTTTTATATCTTCAATTTCTAGTAAAAATGTTTTCAGAATCTAATCATTATGTTTTTTTAGAGTAAGAAAAATTAATTAATTTTGATACCAAAACCAGAAAGCAAGGAAAAAACTACAAAAGCAAACTAACCTGACTACTGAAAATTTACCCTAATTTAAATCATCTACCCTAATTAAGAAATTTACCCTAATTTCTTTCACTAATTGCATAACGCTCTTAGTCCTAATCCAAGCAAGTTTATCTTTAAATTCACTCGAATAACTTTCAGATAACCTACTGTAGTAGCAAATTACTTGAAATTTTCAATGTTTAATAAATGAAAATTCAAATGTATACTTACCAACAACTTTTCAAAAATGTATGGAAACGACCTAATTAACAGTCAATTGCACACACCCTTACTATCATCTCGGTTCTATACCTTCTTCCAACCTTTTTTCCACAAACGGTTGCATTTACTTCTTGATTCTCTCTCCTTTTAACACTTCTTTAGCTCTTTATCTCGTCGTCGACCTTGACATCATGCTATTTGTTTCATTAGGCTAGACCTTAATACAATTTTCATAATTATCAAAAAGATGGAAAGTAAAAGCTTGATACTCTACCATTTGTGTAAAATAAGACATTTCTTCCCTTTGAAGTTGTGGATTCGCAATTAGGGGAAAAAAGCATGCATCTCCTGCTCGTTTCACCCATTCCTTCTCACTATCCTCCACATGTGTGAAGAATAGTAACTTTCTCCTTTCAAATTCACACTTAAAATGTGATACTCCCAAATTCTCATGAATTTTCTTTTTTTCTTGTAAAATTTCCATAGTTTCCTCATAACAATTACGGCTAGTGAATCCATTTGATCTACTGGTTAAACCACTAAAATTTTTAGCTCCACGAGGGTCAAGCATTTTCTTAGAACATAAACACCTATCTAGGAAGGGATCCCTCATTTTTTCACTTAGGGATGCCTCCATTAACAGAATCACTGTATGAGTAGCCAAACTTACCCTAGTCAAGAAAACCTTACAATCCAATTCACTATAGTCGATTATATTGTGGATTCTACACTTGGTAACCCTACCAAAAGTGAAAAAAATTAAGGGAGAAAGTCTCTGGTTAAGAATTTTATGGAGCTTCTCCATATCTTTTTCACTCTCCATTATAAGCTTGCTTAGAGCTCCAACTCATAGCAAAACTTTCAATATGTAGCTAGGACAACAATGCCAGCTCAAGACACAAAGGGGCCCTCCTAGCGCCACTTCTATTGATGTGAATGTTGTACACACACACCAACAATCAGATAAATTCTCACAGAGTACCACAAGAACCTACCTTTCTTGAAAGACTCCATCTGTAAACCTAAATCTAAGGAAAAATCTGCTTGATCCCAAGGCTGCTTTATGTCAGGTCTTGATGCACTAGGTTCCCTCAAGGTTTGCTATGATTTTTTTTAAAATGCAAGGGGTATACTATCATTAAGAATTGGTTGGTATTCGAAAGATAACAACATAATATGTCTGATCATTCAAATGTTACTCAATAACTTCATGAAATCAAAGAATCTACAATAATATTTCATGAAACTCAAATTACTTGCATACATTCAAGTAGATTTAGCATTAAGCACTCAACAACTTTATGGAATCGAAAGATTTATAATAAAACTCCACGTATTTATCAATTTTGGTACATTTTTTGAAATATAAAGCATCTACTCTAAAAATAAAGCATAAAAAATTACTGAAATGTAAAAATTTTCCCCGGTATTATCCATGCATGCCTCAAGAAATATCTAAATCAAAGAAAGTCAATCTATACTTCACCAGATTGCCTCACAGCTGGGAATAGAATGGTGCAAGAGTATAAATAAAGGGGGATTATTTTCCACTAAATAGTGTCAGTATGCACCCTTAAACAACATAGCACATAGCCTTGTTCGATAGGAACAAACAATCAACTATGTAATATTTCACATCAGGAAATAGCTTTAAATTTGGATATGATATTAGTTGACTTCTAATGAAACATACAAGCTTTTAGTCTAGAATGGAACAAAAATTAAGAAAAGGAATAAAACTTGAAAAATTTCTTAATTCTCTAGAATCCACAAAATCTCAACTTAGCTAAAATAATACATCTCCCAGTTTTTTTTTTAAAATGAGACACTTAGGAAATTCAATCAACACATGAGAGGGAATCCAAGGGATGAATCACAAAAAATCATGTGGCATGTGATATTTGGCAACAAACACTTTTGAATAAGTCAACAGACTTTGACCT
The DNA here is from genome assembly GCA_007258455.2 of Sequoia sempervirens. Lineage (NCBI taxonomy): Eukaryota > Viridiplantae > Streptophyta > Pinopsida > Cupressales > Cupressaceae > Sequoia > Sequoia sempervirens. The sequence continues at coordinate 342,992,209 of VDFB02000008.1, forward strand.
TCTTCAGCACTTAAAAATTTTGGACTTATGTCTTTGAAATTCAATTAGGAAATTAAACTGGATTGAGCAGATTTGTCAAACAAAATGTGGGAACTTCCTCTATTGGATATTTAGAGTGATCGCATGGACATAGATATCCTAATCCACTAGCACTTATGTTCTTACATTTAGGTTTAGACTTTGAGAAAAAACACCTTGAAGTATATCACCTTGGAGCTAGGCACCTCCTTTCATTGTGTGTGTAATACCTAGGCCCCCAGTATCCCAATTATCGAGGTTTCTTCTCCATAAGCTTTGTTCTTGCATGGGCTTTCAAAGTACACCACCAAACCTAGTAACATCATCGGATCTACTCGCAATCCAAAATTTTCTTGATCATCCATACCGAAACATCGTCCAACAACCTATTTCTCTTGCACATAAAATCCCATATATCAATCGCTTTTAAAACATTAATAAAACTCTCATTAGCATAAAACCATCATTGTTGTTAATCTAATTTTAAAACAATTCATAAATAACATGCTTTAATGCATTCTCATGTAATTAACACTTTAGGTGGGCTACCAAACATTTTTAGACATTTGGGAAAAACCAAACACAAACTTTAATGCTTCATTACCAATGCACCATTTACTCAATACTGGCTTTCGGCATATTTTAGCTTTACCAGAATAAAACTCAACCCAGCTCCCAACTACCACTGGAACCTTTATACCCCCAATCCTTTACTCCCAATTGCACCTGGTTTCCTAATAGCTAATATACTCAACACCTAGTACCTTTAAACCATGAATTATTTTAAAGATTTTTACTTTTACATTTTCTCCTGGCAGTGATTGTTAGCCAACCAACGCCTGCCATAAGCATCAATTTTTAACTTGGGTCCCCAAGCCTTACATTCTTGGGGTGTGTTGTGAGACCACACAATAGGTTTTAGTGATGTTGAATGCACAAGATAGTTAATAGGGGGGTGAATCAATTGTAGCTTAAAACTTCAAAACCCTTACAAACATTTAGATCCACATTAATTATTCAATTAACCCTTAATTTGTTAGAATGATTTATCATGAAAGAAGATAAGATAAACAAAACCAAAGTAACACCATGCACAATTTGAACACATATTTATGTGGAAAACCAAAGAAGGGGAAAACCACGATGACGATTATCTCACAATATAAAGTAATATCAACACCAATTACAAAGGGCTCACTACCCAAAAGAAAGAAAGGCTCACTTCCAAAAAAAAAAAGAATATAGAGAAGAGTGTTACAATGAGAAATTCATCTGAATGCAACAAAAAATTCCACCACAACATCACCAACACCTTCACAGTCTTACTGAAGATTGTAGAGACCTTTTTCTCACTATATTAAATAATCTAACACATGAAAGCTCACACTACACTTCACAAATTCACACCTTAAAACTCTAAAATTTGCATCACTCACGTCACTCACATCTATCTTTTCATCCCTCAACAACTCAACATATATTTATGCCATCTTTGACCTTGGAAACATTCTCCAAGATTAGATATGCACCTCAACTATACAAATTTAAATTAAGTTGGCACCAAAACATTCTTGCAGTAGAAAGGAATGAAGGTGGACTACAACACATTTTAACTCAGAACTAAAAAAAACTTATACATGTCATGCCACAATTCCACAAACACCAAAGAAACTTTGTAATTAGTGTAAACACCTAAGGTCAATCGAACTTATGTTAACACCCTTAACATTTAAGTACACACTTCCTCAAATCAAAAGATGACTCACAGACCACACACCATGCTTGAACACAACCTATAATATTCCACAAACATCTTGGAATTCAACAAATTCCTTCGCAACAACTTTCACTTGAATAATGTACACACCCAGTACATTCAAACAACCTTCCACGCACTATTACTCAAGAAACTTACTTATAGAGCACCAAACCTCAAAAAAATCAATTTAAGAAAGATAAAAACACTATCAAAATCATTCCAAATCCACAAGACCTAAAAGAACTTTGCGGAGAAATGTAGAGAAAAATAATTTATCCCAGACACCTCTACAATACACAACCCACACACTAGTGAACACAACTTCCTCTATACAACAATACAACACACCAAATTCTAGATGCAACACCTCTAAACACCTCAAATCAACATATCTAAACCACACAATAAAATCTTCAACATAGTGAACCGTAGATTTTTGGGTAGGGCTTATAGGCTACTCTTACACTCTTAGGAATGTTTCACCTAAAAGGAGAGAGATAAACCCCACTCAAAAGTTTAGGTGGTTCACTCAAATTAGGAAATGTATGATGTTATTAAGGCTAAATGAGATGATCTAGATGTAACTAAGCTAAGTAATTGATTGATTATGAATGCAAAACCTAAGAAACAAGTGATGTTTGAAAACACATTTTGTAATACAAAAAGACTTAGAAATTGATGCAAAATTGAAACAGAAATGGATGAAACTAGAAGTGTGAACCTAAGATATTGAAGGAGGTTGGAAATGACATTTGAAATTTTGGTGATGCTGATTTTTAGGCCTAGTGGGACTCATTCACCATTCTAGGAAAACTCTAGTCCTAGTTCTACAAAACTGTTTCAGAACCCGTTTCGAACAAAAGAGTATCTAAGAATGCAGAAAACCAAAATTGACTTGGAAGTTGGAATAATTCACCACTCATGGAGAATGATTCCACTTTTTATTTTTTGAATATTTAAAAGTGGAATCTAGAGCTTCCAATCTGTACTTTGATTCTCTACTTGGTGTCCACTTTTGAAACTCTGATTTCCAAACCTGAAAATGAGTTTTTGTTGATATTTTGACTTGTTCAATGAGGAGAAGACTTGAGAAATATTGTAACTTGATTCTTAATGATTTCCAAGCTTCCAAAAGACCTAAATCTGCAAACACACAAGGCAAGAGAGAGAAATGTTGAATGTTAGGGCATGGGGGTTTGCCTTGGTCAAACCCCTTTTAGGTAATTAAACCAAAATGATGAAAGAATGGAATTAAACATGCAATAATGGAGTTGATTACCTTGCCATGATGTTTGATCTTGAAATTATGTAGAAAAACATGAAGGATCTGCCCTTGAATGTCTAAAAATTGATGTCTAAATGCCTTGAAATGATAAAACCCTAGCTTGCTTGACTTGAGATGGAAGATTAGAGGATGAATGAATGATAAGAGATATGAATTAGGGTTAAAAGACTTATATTTATAGGGATTTCACCTTATTTTCCTAAAAATTGGATCCCCAAGGCCGACATGTAAAAATAATAAACTTACATTTCACTTTTTCCCACTCAAAGGTCAAAATTGGGCCAAATGGGACTAATTCACCATGCATGGCGAATGGGTCCCATAGGAGCCATTTTGACAACTAGGAAGCCAAGAGATAAGGAAATAAGGTTAAAATTTCAATTTTGTTGGGTATTTGATCATGAACCATCATTTTTTGGTTAGGGCTTATAGGCTACTCTTGCACTCTTAGGATGTTTCACCTAAAAGGAGAGAGATAAACCCTACTCAAGAGATCTAGCTAGTTCACTCAAATTATGAAATGTATGATGCAATTTACACTAAATGGAATGATATAAGTGAAACTAAACTATGAAATTGAGAGATTATGAGTGCAAACCCTAAGAATTATGCAATGTTGGAAAACACAATGTGATATGAAAACATGAACTAAGTATGAACAAATGTAAAATAGAAAACAAGAAGGTTGATTTAGAGTGCACCTGGGTAGAGAATGGAGAATCTGGAATGTTCTAAATGCTAACTTAGATCACTAAAAATCATCAGTGGGACTCATTCGCCACTGATGGTGAATTAGTCCTGCTTCTGATGAAAATTGTTGGAAGTTGGTTTCAGAGTGTTGGGATCTAGAATTTGACAAAATTTTGGATTTCTAGCCTTGAGGTGGGACTCATTCACCACTGATGGTGAATCAGTCCACTCCCTAAATTCTAAGAAATGAGGGACTAATCCTGTAGCACCGGATCTGAGGTTGACTTCTTGTTGAGTTGGCAAAGTTAATTTTGTAGAAAACAGACATAATGTCTTCTCCAAGCTTGAAATAGGTTCTTGTTGACTTGAAACACTTTATTGACTTCTTTTCCACTTTTCAACACCTAATAACTTGTCAAGTATGCATACACAAGTCTACAAACACACATTCAAAAGGGGAAAAATAGTTAAGGATTAGGCTATAGGGATTTTCCTTGGTCAAATCCCACTTTGGTAATCAAACCCTTAATGAAGAAATGGAATGGAATATAATGATAAAAAATAACATGCAACTTACCAAACCCTTGTTGAACAAAATTTGAAGATACAACAATGGTTGCTCCAAAGTACTCGATCAATGCTTGATTGAATGATGCAAAGTGATTGAATACTTGAATGAATGTGTGAATAAGTGAACTTGATGAATGGGGGTTAAAATGAGAGGAAAAACACTTATTTATACACACTTGTGCCTTAGTAACCCAATGATACCTCATCACAGGCCAAAATAAGGTGATTTTGCATAAAAACCCAAAAGAAATTTTGAAATATTTTGAATTATGAGCCAAGAGGGACTCATTCGCCACCCATGGAAAATGGGTCCCACCTTGAACTTGAATGTGGGTGTCAGGAATTAAGTCTCATTTAATGTTTTTTGTTGGGTTTACATTCAAAAACACACTTAATTAAGCCTTATAAGGGCATAAAGGGGTCAAATAAAGAATAAGAAAGGTGTAAATAGTGAAATTATGCCTAGAAAAGCATGAAATCTTGTTACAAGACTTTACAACACTTCAAAATAAGACTTGATAAGTGATGAAAAGGTTATTTTTAGGTGAATTATAATAAATAGAGTCTATAAAAGTGTAGAAATGTTTTGCAACACTTCACAACACCTTCACAAGATGAGATATTTTTAATTTTAAGTTCCTAATGTGAGTGTTCAAGCCACATTGAAAAATTAAATCAAAGAAAAATGGACCAAGCATCATGAAGAAAGGCCTAAATGACCATGAAAATGATAAGGGACCATTTTTCTAGGGTGCATATAGAAGAAATGCAGAGCGAAACCAGAACACTACTTTGTAACATAAAACACCACTGCAACACATTGTTTCATCTTTTTATTCAAATTTTCTCAAAAGAACCTAGAAACAAACCACCAAAGACACATCCTCAACATCTTGATCACTTCCTCATCACCACCAAGTCAATTGCAACACAACAACTCAACCATACATCCATAGACAAAATCTTATGAAAGTGACACTAGAGGTAGACGCTTGTAGCTTACTAATGACAACATAATGTTTTAGAGGAGGGAGACCAACTGCTCAAGACCTTAAGTCATGGGAGGGTTTAGAAGAATAGGCTACACTGATCTACCTCAAGTTAATGGAAATTTTTGAGAGAGTTAAAGGTTTAAAGGTTGAAAGGAAGAGCAACGAGATTGTTCCTATACTTTTACAAGCCTGAATGTTTGAGGAAGTTAGGTGAGCAAGTTTCCAGAGTCCAAACTGTGACTTAGACAACTCACTACTAGGTGAATACAACATAGGACACGGATGATAGTTTGACATTCTGGCATCTCGATGGGGCATTGGCATTTGTACGAACAAAAAGAATAAAGTACAATAAAAAACTAAGGAAAAACCTTCTAACAACCTGATGGATTTAGCTTGATGAAATAACAAAAACAAAAAGTAATAGAATGATAGAATAGCAAGAAGAATACTTTAACTTAATATAATCTATGAATTAACAACGAAGGGTGAGAAATGCACACCTTTCTACCCAAGAGTTGATAACTTCAAGATCTTCACCTCAAGGAGAACCTGCACATAGAAGATGGGAAAATGTTAGGGCTGTGTTTAGAGGACTACCTCAATCAATCCCCTACTTTGGTCTTTCCACCTCCATGGACAACCAAATAGCAATGATTGGAGAAATATGATAAAGAAGCATAGAATGGAAATACCAAGCATTACGTTGAATAAAAATATGCTATGATATTAAAATGATAATGCAAAGTAGAATGAAGATGGAGTGATATCACCTTCAACCATGTGCACTCAAGTAAAATGGGAGGAGCGAGCTCACAAGCTTTCAACGACCAATGTTTCCACATCAACGAGGAGAGTGAGCCAAAAAATACCAAATTACAACTTCAATGGAGGTGGTAGAACTTGAGAATAGTGTGAGAAGAGTGTAGAAGACCAAAATGAAGCAAGAGAGATCAAGAGGGAGTGAAATAATGGAAGAGATAGTAATTTGAAGGTAAAAAATGGAGGCAAAGGAGTCATTCAAGGTCGGTCAAGGGAGTAGATACGTTATGCTTCATCATCAATGGAGAAATATAATTCCTCTATGGATTCCAGAGCTAGGAATCTTGTCAGGATGGTAGTGTACTCTGTAGGCATTCATGCATCACACTAACATCTCAGATAGAATATCCCCCACTAACATGAAAATAAGTTTCCATTATATGAGGTTCCACCTAAAGAAATAAAATCTTATGTTGAATTTTTTTTGAAAAATCCTAAGGATCCATCTACAAACAGATTCAAAACCTATAGAAAAATCATGGATAAAATTATTTAGACAAAGGATAGAAAATTTCTTTCAAAAAATGGGCATTCTGTAGTTGACCAAGAAGACACCTAAAACCTCTTCCAAGGCTCCACAAAACATCCCCTCAAACCCTCATGAAACTATCCCAAAGCAAGTTCCAAGAAGGTCTAATTGATCAAATTCTTCAACTATTAATGCTTCACAAACTGTTGATGGGTGTTTTAGCACTTTCTCAACACAAGCAGTGCATAGGCGCACCGCCTCTCTTGAAAGGAAATCTCCAACAAGTTGCTGAAAATTACCCCAAGGTCTCTTGGGTGTCAGGTCATGACGTGCATGGGATTTCTTAGCTGATGTTTGACGTGATTTTGTTGGTAATCACATTGCAGACTTACGCAGTTTGGGCGAGATGCGAGATGAATCTTAATATGGAGTTTTTGAGATGGAAAGTTAGAGTGAAGTTTGTTGTAGGTTCGAATAACAATCATAAACTCGTATTTTATCTTAAGATTTTGTTTTACAATGTGCAATGAGCCTTAGCATAGGTTACGTATTAAAAAGAAAGGAAAAGGGTAGGGAAGAGTAGAGGATCCTAAATCTGAAACTAACTATGAACAATGATCATGGAGGGTTCTACTATGGACAACTTCCTCAAAACAAAATCCCACTTAACCAGATTGACTCACAGTATCATGAAACTTGTGCAAGCTTCTAAGGACTACAAATATTCAACCAGATATTCACCATAAACATGCATGAATAAAATATAGAAGTTTGGAGCAGCTTTATTTTATGCCCAAACTAACTTTACACACCTATTCACCATGAGCAAGTAGGGTATGTGCAGGATCATGATGGGCCAAAAAGTGGCGATCTGATGGGTATGTGTAGGGCATGTGGTTGATGACCTTTTCTTTACCCAAAATTGATGAAATGAAAAGGGTTTTTAAAGGACATTCTCAACTTTCCACCAATATAAATTATGCTTTACTTTGAATTTAATAAATAATTATTATTCATTTTCTATTTGAATTATGACTAAAGTCTTGATTGATAGGCTGATTGAAAGACATCTATAGCTTTCAAACAACATCATATTTTTTGAATCCTAAATATGCATCACATTTTATGCTTTGCATACTATATGATTAAAAAAAAAAGAGTTGAATTTCATGAAGTTTTGATGAAGTTAAGGTGGTTAGACATACAAGTTTTTATATTTTTTAAAAGTTGTAATAAAAAATTCATAAGTAATTATTTACTTGGAAAAAAATTACAAAAAATAATGCATCACATCAGGACATGAGTTCTCTACTTATATGTAAAATGTTATAAAAAAAATACTATCATTTTATTGTGGTTAGGGTGGTCAGACAAACACCCACTTCTTATTCTTTCCCTGAAATCTAAATACTACTGCATTGAAATTTCATTTTTTCACCAAATAGATTTTATTTTTTAAAATAAACCTAGTATTTTAGAAACTACATTAAATTTCCTATAGATTCTATTCTTACATATTTTTGAAATAATATAAATAACTTATTAAAAAATTTATGTCAAGTTGCCTAACTCTGATTTTTCTGAATTTTTTGCCACTTAAGGGCCTACTTTTTCCATGATGATCCTGCACATACCCAGTAGCAAAAAGTATGCACAAGAAAGGCATCAACACAACAAAAATCTTCACAACCATTGAACAACATTAACTAATCTACCAAAGTAATCTAAAACCAGCTAAAATAGCAAAGTAAATATATCCAAATCAACTAACTATGGGAGATGAACCATGTAACATGAAAAGAAACTCAAGAATCCACCAAAGCCAATGAATTTCTATTAAAAAATTTGTAGCATGTCTTTACAACAACTCAACTCTATCTTGAAAATGAGAGGAGACCCCCTATTTATAGTGTTCAAAAAGAAAAATGAATGGCCAAGATTCACTACAAACTAGGGTTTCACCTACCTCCAAATATATTATAATTCAAAAATACATTCTTTCTCTTTTCCCTATTTTTTCCTCTTGTGGCAGCACTGTAGCATTTTGTCCTCTAGCTAATTTCCCTTACTACAACTATTTTGTGAGGAGCTTGTCATCAATGACCAAGTTTCCTTCCTGCTTCTTCAAAGTGGCATATTTTATAAACTTGTTGATTAATGCCCGAAGTTTCTTGATCTCCATTATATTGGATTGGAGCACTTGGTAGTTCCATTGTTTAGATCAACCCGTAAGTGTATCCAAATCTTCATCACACTTAATTGTATTGTTCTTGACTTCTTCAAATTAGGCGAAAGCTCGAACAAGAAAATTCATGAAATCCATGGTGAGCTCGCCTAACATTCCATCTTCCATCTTCTTATGGAAATAAGGCTTCACCTTTTTTGGATCGATCTCAATAGTGGGCACATCATAGCCTATCATCAATTTCAAATACTCAATACAATTTTCCCTAATGTCCTTGGCCCAATCAATGTTTGGCTCCACTTTGCAAAGGACTTGCTCTAGTATCTCTTTCCTATGTATGAAGTCCAACTTCCACATATCCACCAGCCAGTGATCATCCTTTGCCAATTCAAAGTCTTCTTCCCATATTTTGTGAGGCAACTTGAGGATGGCCACAATTTTAGGATAGGTGGATTCATATATCGCTGGGAAGTCAATGCAAAATTTCCTCATTCCCTCAAGGGATTTCTAGACTTCCAAGAATTTATTTTTTGTTCTAACAGCATGACTGATGACCATGTTTCTAGCATACATGACCTGTTGGAACCAATCTTTTGTAGTGTTTGTCTAGTTCTTCATTTTCTTGAGCTTGTCGATGTGGTCCTAGGATAATAGATGTGTTAGTGTTGAGGATGTGGTGGGAAGCTCTTCTACTAATGACCATTGCTAAATATAGGTTGTCAAATTAGCCAGTTGTGCCTTTAGCTCCTCCTTGGAGAGCTTGTCTTTTTGCATCAGATGTACCACCATGGCAATAGACTCCTGAGTGTGATCTATTTTCTGCTCTCTAGTGGCTATCCCTAAGTCGATGGTGGAGACATCGTAACTTATTCCTTCTTCTCCCACCACTGGTGTGGCTAGCTGCACGGTTCTGGATCTGAAAGCGTCCATTGTTAGCTTGGATCTAAGTTTGGGCTTCTTTTCTTTCTTGGTGTTGATCTGAGCTCAAGCCAAGATGGCCTCTAACCTTTCTCTTGGATCTCTTGGAGCATGAGCCTTCTTCTCCAATTGCTTTCCCAACCACTCGGGCATCTAAGACTCTTCCTTGGGTGATTCATGATCACCTTCTTCTTTGTTCCTTCTGACTTTAATCTCTTTATCATCAAGGGCTTCCTGCTTTGTCCTTGTGTCTTCTCCTTCTTCTTCATCAGAGTCTTAGATGAACACTGTATGTTTGATGGGGGACTTGTTGGTCATGCATTCTTTGGGGTGGTTCTCCCCTTTAGTATCCTTTTCTTCCTTCTCTTCTTCATGCCCATGTTCCTTGGGCTCTTGTGTTTTGAGACTCTTGTTAGCTTGAGGCTCTTCTTCGAGCTTATCTTCTTATTTACTCTCTTCTTCCTTGAGTTGAGGTGGCACATCTTCCTGTCCTTTATTTTTTTGTTTTCTTGTCCTTCTAAGAGACGCACCTCCTCACCATGAGTGGGGATTTCTTCTTTCTCCCTAGTTGCAACTTCATTGTCTTCTTCCATTTTACCACTAGCCTTAATTTCTTCTTCAGGAGGTGGTCTTTCCACTTCCTCTCCAACATCCTTTAATTGTCAAGCTAGCTCTTCTTCTAGGTCCGCATCGAAGGTCTCCACAATGTATTTAGTGCTAGCATCTTCTTCTTCATCACCTTCAGAGGACTCTATTTCCTCTCCTTCATGGACTACCTTATCAATTTGCAAGTGTTGGTGCTTTGGGTGTTCATGGAAGTTGTTTGCTTCTTCCTCCAATGCCTTTGTGGCTTCCTTCTCTCATCGATCCTACTCCTCAGATATTTCCATTGTGACATTAATTTCAGATGGTTCAGTTGGAGGAGTGGAGGTATGGATATTAGAAAGAATCTATGCCAAGGAAGCTTGAATAGCTGGGTTCATCAATGCCTCAGAAAGCTCCATAGGAACCTTTTGCATATGCTGAGAGAATGCCTCTAGAAGTGAGAGTGTGGGCCTAGGCATCATTGTTGCTACTAATGAGAGAGATGTGGTCAGAGACATGGAAGCAGAAGAGAGTGGAGAGCTGGTGGCAGAAGAAGATTCAATCATTACGACCTACCCAGTAGGTGGAGAAGAAGCAAGGTGGGCCAAGATGTCCACCATAGGTGGGGAAGTAGCAACCAATGCCTGGGAAGCAAGTGGAGGATCTAGCAAGTGGATATTTTTGTTGCTCAGCCTCCATTTCCTCTCCCTCATGGAGTGGATCTTCTTGAATAATAGGCATCTTTGTGACACTACCCAAACTCTTATGTTTCTTATAAGGTTCTCCCTTCGAGGCCTTTCTTGGATACAACTTAGGACTGGGTTGTTGTTCATCAGCCTCTTTTCTTTTCCTTGATCTATTAACTCGAGGGGATTTTGAAGTCTCTCCTAGTGGGGCAGCAACTGTCCCACTATCGATTCCACTTGGCTCATTTTTGAGCCCCTCATAGGTCAAAGTGACCCCTTGCTACTTCAATTGGGAAACTTACCCATCAATCCATTCTTTTGTTCTGGCTTCGATGGGTTTGGTTAGAATATTGAGGTCATCAACCTCTTGCTCATCCCAATTGATCAATGGTAGTAGAAGGTTGGCAACTACACTATACCAGGGATCCGTGACCATGCTTTCGTCTTCTTCTACCTGATCCAGCATGGGGAACCGATAGACCCTCTTTACAAAATATGTGGTCATCCGCATATAGTGCCTCATTTGTACCTCATTATCATATGTATATGGGCATATTCAATTCCAAGTGTCTTCTTGATATGACCATAGGGATCCATCCGTGGTTGAGTAGTGTGGAGCCTCAAATGGTATTTGGACAATTCCTTCTCTAAATTTTTGGCACACTAAGAGGTATGGAGTTTGTATAACCCTTCGCCGAAGGAGAGTGGATAAGGAATCCCTACTTTATGTTTGTTTCTCAAGAGGTTGTGCACATGTCGTAGTTGCTGAGAGAGCTCCAATAGTATTATTCGGTCATTAGGATACCAAGGAAGCTTGTTTGGTCTTTTCTAAGAAGCCTTCTACATAAATATATGTGAACTTTGGATACTAGATGAATAAAAAGGAAAATTGTTTTAGAAATGTGTTGGTGCTATGGGAGAATCACCTCTCAAAGTCACCCTCGAGGGGTACTGCCACAATAGTGGTTTACACTTTCTCGAAGATCCTGATTTTTGCTAAAATCACATATTTTTAGAAAATATAATGATTTAAGCCTTGAAAAGTTCCATTTAAAGGATTCCAATTAAAGAGGGTTTGATCAAACCACCTTAGACCAAGCCCCCTTGGATATAACCCCACTTTTTTTAAACCATACCTATAACAGACTCTCCATTACACCTATCAAAATGCTAATAAAAAACCACTTTTGATTTACATTTTGGGGTATCAAATGAATTCATTTAAAATTTATTTTTTGTAAGTATGTAGTCCTTATTATAAGCTTCCAAAAAAGTATAATTTTAATTAAATTTAATTTGATTATTATATTTATTTTTTATTTCTTGTGAATGTAGGTTTTTCACCGAAAATCAAACTCTATGTTTTGCACATGTGGAAAAATAGAAGATTATAAAAAATATATATATATATATGAGTGCACCAGATATTGAAGTCCTTGATCCAACATAAAAAATAAAACTAAATTTTGATACATATGAAAAAAGTTACGCGTTAGACAGTTGCGCTATGTCTGAATTGTAATTAGTTTGACTTTGATGTAGGAGTTTAGGTGAACTCCTCAAACCCCCCAGAATCACTTGCAAGACAAAACTTCCACAAGAGAGAAATGACAGAAATATAATGCTATGATTAAGATGCAAGGATGCCAAATTGATTATGACATGACATGATTACAAATGTACAAAATGCTTGAATAAATAGGCATGAAGGAAAACCTAATATGCATGAGATGTTGCCATGTGTCTTGATCTAACATGTGACAACATGTGAACCCTATCTAGATAATTATTAAATATTGAGATAAGTTCTAGAAGGAAAACTCATCTTCTAGAAGGAATCTTATCCCACCAAACAAGAAAGGGAATATTATCCCATTTATTAAATGATTTATCTAATAATGCAACCTAAGACTTAATTAATTAAATGCAAGACCTAAGTTAACTTATGCTAGTGTAATAATTAATTAATTAATTACACCAACACCCCCCCATAAGTGTAACTTAGGGAGGAAAAAGCAATGATTATGCAGAGATGATGATGGGTCCCAGCTACGAGGCCATGTTAGGTACCCATGAACATGAAAGATACAGAAAATCTCCTACAATCGAACAAAAGGGGAAAAACCAATAGAAACAAAACCCCTCTCCAAAAAGGAGATGAAAAAGAAAAAATGTGAGATAGGATGGGAAGGATGGAGGACTCCCAAATACCCCCCAAGTACACCATTCGTCACATGGATACAATATATTCGCCCCCCATAGGAAGAAGATAGAGATGCTTCCCATTCCGGATAGGAATTGAAGGAAGGATGTATGCTGATGATGATGTCTTTGAACTCTACTCAAAGGTCTCCTTGCCTGAAGATGAGGATGCCACAATCAATGGTGACAAACCAGGACGATGTGCAAACTGATGTTGAACAATATCCAAAGACAAAGATATAAATGCCCGATTTTTCTAAAATGAAAAATGGCCTGCTTAAGAAAATTTTCCCTCAAAGGACAACTGACCGGGATGATTTTTTGCTACAAATTGTATGGATAGTACGATTGATTTTGCAAACCCTAAAAATACCTTTGAAGCTCTCAGGTTGATGTATCCAATTTTGATGAATGGGCAGGCGATCCTAGGGTTTCGAGGCCTTCTAAAGACAATGGCAAGCTCGGATTTGACTCTATCTGCTTCAAAAATCAGCTTGGTCCCCTGGTGGAAACAAGTAGCCTTCAATGGAAACCTCCAAGCCTATGAAGAATCTCACACAACTTTCTTGATCGAGGATTGATGTTTCACTGGATAAGCTCTAATTATGGATGCACAGTCCTTGAAGCTGTAGTCTTCAATGGAGGACCTTTGAGCCAGGAAAGATGATCAACCACAAAGAAAAGTGTTGCAACAATGGAATGTTGATTAAAGATTCTATTGATATGATGGGTATGATGGAGACTTGATAGCCCCCCCTAAATGAAGTGTCCTCAAAACCACTGAAAGAAATATGAAGCAAATCTAATGGTAGATGCTGAAGAAACCTCAAGTCCTGAATGAAATGACAGAGAAGAAGTCTCAGATAAGAAATTTGAATAGAGGAGTGATATCCCCTCAAGAATGTCCTCCAAACCTATAGAAGTAGCCATGTCAGTGATACCTGAAAAAAGGCCATCCTATGATTGCAAGTCTGGAAAACTGAATGTGTCCTGATGAATGATGATGATGATGGAAGCCTCAATCAATGATTCTGGACAAGGAATCATTGAATGTGAAGGGATACCAACTGTCTCTGATGAAGAAGAAGCATCAAAAGGAACCTTGTCAACCTCTTCAGAAAGATCAAGTCAATCAACTTCCTACACAACAATATCATCATAGGGAACTTGATCTGAAGCATGAATACCTCCACTCAGATGAGGAACTATGCCAAACATATGAGGCAATAAATTGTGGCAGATCTCATCTCGCCATTGTTGATAGTTACCCTTGTGCAACATAACCAAAGGAGAATATGCAAACCTCGTAATAAATTTCTCCAAAAAATAAAGAGACATTGACCTTCAACAAGAAATAGAAGCTTCCAAATATGATATGCAACTGAAGTGATGCTACCCAGATCAAAAAATATTTTCCCAAGCTTCAGAATGTCCAGGTTTTTGAACAAATGCACCAAACTAAAAAAATCAATGCAAAAGTACCTGGAGCTAAAACTAATCAAGGATCTAGACTAATGAAAAAAGCTCTGAAATATCTCCTGAATGCCGCTAGAATTTTTGGATTTTGACAATCTGATGCGAAGATATTGGTCGTTGAGTCCAATGTGGAGGATTGACTTCAACTAACTGTAGAATTTTCTATGAGCAAAATTTTATAGAATAGATGCCACCACTGGAAAGTAGACAAAATTATCTTTCCAATGGTATCTTGATTGTCAATTTTCAATACCATGGCCAAAAGTTATGATTTTTTTAAAAAAACTAAATTTAGCCTACATGAAATAGGTTTTCTAGCCCAAAAAAAATCTTTTGATTTGATTTCTAAAAAATTTGTTCACAATGAGTGGACAAAAATAGAAACCCAGAAATAGTTTTTTAATCCAACAAGCAAAAAATGAAAATATATATTTTTAAAACCTTTAGCCGGAGAAAAATGATGTGCGCCAATTTTTGTTCAGTGATTTTCTCCAAATCTGTACAAGATATCAAAAATATAAAAGATACCCAGTTTAGATTTCGACCCTGGATACAAAACCCAGAAATCATTTTTCCTGGAACTGAGTGGAAGCTAGATTTTTGAAGCAAAAATGAAAAATGGCTGCATGCATCCAACAAGACTTTCATGCCAAAAAATGATCTCTCATATTTGAGAAGAAGTCTGCAGAACTGAAGCTCTGATACCATGTAGAAGTTTAGGTGAACTCCTCAAACCCCCTAGAATCACCTGCAAGACAAAACTTTCACAAGAGATAAATGATAGAAATATCATGCTATAATTAAGATGCAAGGATGCCAAATTGATTATGACATGACATGATTACAAATGTACAAAATGCCTCAATAAATAGGCATGAAGGAAAACCTAATATGCATGAGATTTTGCCATGTGTCTTGATCTAACAACATGTGACAACATGTGAACCTATCTAGATAATTATTAAATATTGAGATAAGTTCTAGAAGGACAACTCATCTTCTAGAAGGAATCTTATCTCACCAAACAAGGAAGGGAATATTATCCTATTTATTAAATGATTTATCTAATAATGCAACCTAGGACTTAATTAATTAAATGCAAGACCTAAGTAACTTATGCTAGTGTAATAATTAATTAATTAATTACACCAACATTAGTTTGACTTTGAAACTTGATTAAAGAAAAAATATTCAATAAAAAAAAATCTAAGTGGAAGCACTAGATATCAAAGGTACAAATCTAAATTCAAAAGAATTAGAATTTTATCCTTCATGGAAAAAAAGTTATACGTTATACGGTGAGCGTCGCTTTTTAAAAATGTTGTTCTATAAAAAAAACTACTTTTCATGGGAGATGGAAAAATAAGTGCAATCTTATCCCAAAATTTTTGAAAAAAAAGATATTTAAAATCTATAGGTAAAATTCCACAAAACTCTAGTTTGCATCATCTTCAAATTCCCCATGGTTTAGCCGCTATAGGTGCCCGAAAGTGAAGATTTAGTTAAAAATAATAATTTTAGTGTCCAATTTGGCCAAAAATTGTAAACCACTACTGTGGGATCACCCCGAGTAATCTAATTATATGACCTATGAAAGCATCATTGACCCTACAGTAATCCCTCTTGAAGTTTCTAAATTGTAGCTGAGGGTACTTGTCATAAACTTTCAGCTCCCTGCTAGGTTCTTCGTCTGGAGCTATGAATAAGCCACTATATTGTCTTTGTTTGGCCAACGAATAGACCAAATAGGATGTCATGTATAATTTGGAGGTCTTCTTAATAGCCATAAACTACTCATGGAAGCAATCATTGATTATTCCCGCCCCATAGAACATGACCTCGCCCCAAAGGATCTATTCTACGAAGTAGACCATCCATTCTTGGAAATAGGCAGAAGTTGGAAGGCCCATTACCCTGCTTAACAATGTTACCAAATCATGGTAATCTCCATAAAAATCACTTTAGAACAGTTCTTGGGGAACCTTGGCAGCACTTCCCCTCTTCTCCTTGAGCAAAAACTAATTTATGAGCTTCTTACATTTGAGTGGGTCCTCCTCCCGCATTGCCTTACCATCATCCTTGGTAGGTATCTCCATCTCCCTGAAGGTAGGGATATGAAAAGTCTTGGTTATTGCCTTGGAAGACATGTCAGCTAACACATTTCCATCTCTGTCTACTATTGTTCAAGTCTCTGGTTGGTATGCCTCCCTGCAAGTCATCACCAATTCAAGAGCAATGGGAGTAGGAGGGAAGCCCACAACCTTAGCCATTCCACTGCTTCTAATTAGTCTTTAATTCTCCATCGTAGGGTTGATCCTGACCCTTTGCTTGAATTTTCCAATGTCTATGTCCAATATTTGTGTCAAAGACCTCTTTCCACTCTATGGTCATTTTAGATTTTAGGGGTTCCCCCTGGAAGTAAAATTCCATCTGGTCCTTATCTTCTTTTCCACGGAGTGCCTTGGTTTTCTTTCCTTTGTCCTTCTTTGTGACTTCCCCCAAAGGTCCTACACCTGATTCCATATATCTTGTAGGAAAAGGAGAGGTTAGCATATTCGAGCAAGCGATCACTTAAATGTTAGTCAAACCCCTGCAAATGAAGTGAAGTTATATTGGTCAATTCAGATTTTAAGAAATCTAACATATAATCCAAATTCACATTAACAGTTCACAAGAGGGAGTTTGGATGGTTCGGGCCCTAGGGGTCGAACTTCCCTGGCCATATAGCTGTTTCAGCATTGTTGCAGGAGTGACAGTGATCAGGGCATAGTGGTCTGCCTATCCTAACCCACTTTCATAGTTGGCCATTTTAAGAAATCCACCAAGGGGAATGGCCTATTTTAACATGTGGGTCAAAGTCAGTTTGCTGATTGGAGGGCATTCAAATCATCTTTTAGTTATATTGGTCAATTCAGATTTTAAGAAATCTAACATATAATCTAGATTGACATTAACAGTTCATAGGAGGGAGTTTGGATGGTTTGGGCCCCAGGGGTTGGACTTCCCTAGCCAGCTAGTTGTTTCACCATTGTTGCAGGAGCGACAATGATCAGGGCATAGTGGTCTGCCTATCCTGACTCACTTTCATATTTGGCCATTTTAAGAAATCCACCAAGGGGAATGGCTTATTTTAACATGTGGGTCGAAGTCAGTTTGCTGATTGGAGGGCATTTAGATCATCTTTTGGTTAATCAGAACCTAAGAGGAGTTTTTCCTTTTAAGTCTGCCATTTGAAATGGCTCCGACAAGACGACATTCCGGGGGCGGAGTTCCAATAGGGGCCACTCGAGGAATCAGGTCCTTAGGGGAATGCAACCATCATGTTTAATTTGATGATCTTTTGGAAGTTTAATGGTTGTGGCAAGGTTGGGCTCTGAAGGCCAAGAAGACGACAGTAGCTTTCTCCTTTGTAACAACCATTATGGGATAGATCCCTGATGATGGAGGTTTGATGGAGATGACCCATAATGGTTCACTTCTTTTATTTTTTGCATTTTGGAGGTTGTGAATGAGTCAGGTCTCGGAGATGGGAAAATTGAATGATAGTGGTCGTTAAGGATCACGGGTTTGGCATGACAGTCTATGGACATAAGTCCTCAAGGTAGGACTTAAAGGCTACTTGGCACCTAATCACTCTTAATCTAATGTTATGCAGTGGACAAAGGAATGGGATCCAAAGGTCGGATCGATGGGGCCAGAATGTTGTCACAAAGTGGTAAAATCCCGATGGAATTCCGACGGCAAAAATCAACGAGGCAGAGTCCAAGTCATACATCGACTTGATATTTTACCAATTTTGACCACAAGGCAACTGAAGGGCCGTGGTCTGGCCACCGAAAGGTTGGGGCAAGAAATCCTTTTGGAATGGAAAATCATGGGCGGCATCCCGGGGATAGGATCCTGCGGAAGTGGACCCACATAGCTTTGAGCCCTTCAGTGGCAAGGGGATAGGAGCTTCCCGCGATGGTGGGCCCAAATGATAGTTTCGCCATTTACAAGTTTTGCTTCTATTTTCAAGTGTCAACAATAGTAATGGAAAGTTGTGGGACCACAGAGCGTGAATGCTCTGGCTCAAGAAAAATGCTAGAAGGATGAGGTTCCACATTCATCTTGGAGGTGATTTATGAAGTTTTTTCTAGATTTTGTCACATGGGTTTTTTGCATCATGGTTTTCTCTATCTAGTTCTTGAGTTCTTTCTCCTTTAAATTCATCATTTTAGGAAGAAATCAAAGAAAACATGAAGTGGGGCAGGGCGGCGAACTCACCTGAAGAACCCAATGAATGCGGACGATGAACTAACTAATAAACACATTGAATCAACTGTGAAGCTTATCAGGCTTGAAGGCGGTGATGGGAGATGGCTCTCTGACTTGCTCTAAATCACTCTGATCAAACTAACATGTGAAAATGATAGTTCAGAGCTGGCTATTTATAGAAGTTAATGCATTAAATGCCAGCAATAAATGGATGCACAGTGGACAAAGAGGTTGGTGAGCTTTGATTTGAAAACATGCATGGGAATACCAGGCTGCAATGGTCAGAACACCATCGGCAGATAGCCATTTCGAAAGTTTGGCAGAAAACCGTCGATGAAGAAGGGGTCGGGGCCCAATGAGTAGAACGTCGCCAATGAATGACCGTTAGAAATGGAAAATAAGAGATGGAAACCTGAGAGTGGCAATCCAGCAGGCCAGGCTCGACGAGCCCCACGGATGGCAGATTTGAAACATTAAGGCAAACAGCAGCTAGGGACCCACCAAGACCAAGGACTTAGAGAATTTAAGGGAGGTGAAACATGGTCAACTTAAGATGAACTTTTTGGGACTCAGTGACCATTTTTAAAACTAAACAGGGGGCATGCAAAATGAGACAATAGCAAAATCGACTCGACGAGGCAAAGGAAAGAGAGGGTCCTCATTCTGAATGGGGCATGTGTGTTGAGGGAAAAAAAATGGTGACTCTACTAGAGAATGCTCATGAGCGTTCTAAAGATAAGTACTCATTCAAAACCCAAAATCTCTAGTTTCTTAGACTAGGGGCCAACTTCCAAGGGTGAACTAGGAGAACAAGATCCTTAGTTGAGTCAACCTATGAAACATTTCAGAATTTTTTATGTAGTGAATTCATTTCCTTTCCGCAGAAACTGTGACAAGTGGCAACTAATGTAACCAAGCAAGCTACATAAATCGTCCAACCCCAAAATTAACCTGGACATTGCCTCACTATCAGTCAAGCATCCATAGCCTCGATGGAGTTGTCATTGTGACCCCACGAATATTACTCTACTACCATCGAGGCATCCATAGACCCAATAGAGTTATCCGCACACCCATACGGTTGCTTGATTTCATAATTTTCTTTTCTTTTCTTTCTTTTGATATTTATTTTCACATTTTATCCTTTTGCTCAACCGTGTAAGCACTAAAGTCTACTATGTGTTTGGGAACCATAGTGGTCAATGGAGTGGACTTGATATTTTTTGTTTACCAAGCTATCATACTAGCCATGGTATAGCTCTTTGGAAACAATTAATATGCATTTTGTGTTGAATATCAGATGAACATAAAAGAGGATTCAACCAAGGGTCGAGTCCTAAAATAGATTTCAAAGGAAGAAGTCATTCCATAGTAGCGATCAGAGACCAATGGTTGATAGTGAATATTTAGCCAAAGAACACTAAGAGTAGGTAGCAAAGTGAACCGCTCATCGAATGAGCACGACCACTACAATAGAAATGAAGAGGCACTCTCATCAAAATAAGACAGCTGGGAGACGAGGAAAACAAAAGTGACACAAAGAAAGGAAACGAAAGCCAACCAAAAGCAACCTACACTAACCTATGTACAAGTATTTACAAAAAAAGAGCTCAAGAAAGCTCAGGCATGGAAGTAATGCTTTAGGTGTTACTCGTTGACAGGTAATGAGACATCTTCACTAGTTAAAGTCTTTAGGTGGAAAGCATTGTCTCCAAGCATTTCAGCAATCTGAAAGGGGCCAAGCCAAATCTTGTCGATTTTGTTATGTCCCCCTTTCTTCTCGTGGGCCTTGTCCCAACATAGGACTAGATCTACAATTCTAAAGGCCTTAATTTTGACTCGGTGGTCGAACCATCTCTTAACTACGCCTTGGTGTTTGGAAAAATTTTCTATTGCATGATCACACACTTCTTCTAGGTGCAATAACTTAGCTAGGTGGGCTTCTCTATGATCCCCTTCTTCGTATAAATCATTGATAAACTGGAGGGTGGGAATCTTCAAGTGGATTGGGAATATAGGCTCTAGGCCATAAACTAGATGGAATAGGGAATCACCAAGGGCATCCTTGTGATGTGTGTGGTCTTCCCAAAGGGAAAAATGGAGTTGGGTATGCCAGTCCTTGAGATTCCTGTCAAGCAGTTTTTTAATTAGAGTGATCAGGTTCTTATTTGTGGATTCTGCTAGACCATTGCCCTGAGGGTAGTATTTGGATGAGAATTTGAGGGAAATTACATAATCAAATGCCCAACTGACAAACTTGAGTGAAGAAAATGCAAGACCATTGTCACACACTAAAACATAAGGGCAACCAAAATGATTTAATGTAAAAATTTCAACAAAAATCAAAACTACCTCAGTCGTGCATTGCCTACATGCAATGGCTTTAGTCCATCTAGTGCAATAATCAGAAGTAGTTAGAATGTACCTATGTCCTACAAATGATGGTGGGATTATCAAACCAATGAATTTGAGACCCCATTGCACAAACGACTTCACCTCCACAACTAGTTGCAACAGGACAGAGGCATTCTTCTCTCTAGTTGCAGTAGTCTGGCAGATGTGGCATGTATGAACATGGTTGTAAGCATCCTTGAAGATTGTAGGCCAATAGTAACCTACTCACAGGATCTGATGAGCAGTCAAAGGACCTGATCCATGACTAGTGCCATACTTGTCATGAAACTCTTTTAGGACCCAAACAACTTATTTGCCAAGGTATCTCAAATAGATACCTTCGTGATTCCTCTTGTATAATATGGATCCATGTAGCATGTAGCTACTACTTTTTATCCTAATAGCATGCTTTTGAACTCATTGCAAATGAGCTAGGCACTTGTGGTTCAACAAATAGTAGACTATGTCATCATACCACTCCCTTGGGGAAACATCCTCAAGCTGGTACTACTGCACTGTAAGTTTAGGTCCTGCATTAGCTATTGTTTAGGCAATTTCTTGTCCTCTCACCAGCTTTGTTGGTTGAATTTCCTTGTCATATTCTTACAGCAGTGTGACCCACTTTTCCCTTCGTTTGCCTAGCTCATTTTGCATAAGCAGTGTCTTCACTGATAGGTTAGGAACTATGGAAAACACCTTATTTTGTAAGATGTAGTGTTTGAACTTCTTCACTCCTCTAACAAGGGCATATGCCTTTTTTTCCACGTTATGATATTGCAGCTCGACATCTTTCAAGGGAGAACTCATGAAGGCGATTGGGTGCTTGTTTCCATCATTATCTTTCTGAGTCAAAATGTTGGCACACGAGTGATCTGAAGCAAATGAATAAATATAAAATGGCTTCAGGTAATCTAGGCTAACTAGCATTGGTGCCTTAGCAATGGCCTGCTTAACTTCTTCAAAGGCTTTCTTTGCTTCTAGGGTCCACTCGATCTTAGCATCTCATTTCAACATAGCATTCAATAGCTTGACAATTTCAGCAAAGCCTATAATAAACTTTCTGATGAAATTGATCTTTCCAAAGAAATATTTGAGTTCTTTCCTACTGCCTAGCAGCTGAATCTTCAGTAAGGACTAGATGCACTCAGGGTCAATGGAGATGCCTCATTCTAAAATAACTTTCCCAAGTAGTTTCCCTTTAGTGACTCTAAAGATACACTTCTTAGAGTTAAGAGAAACTCTGAATTACTCTCACCTCTAGAAGACTTTGCACAAGTCAGAGATGTGATCACTCCACTTCCTTGAAAACATGGTCAAATCATCCATATAGATGATTATACACTTCCCAATCAAGTCCTTAAAAGAAATTTCCATAGCATGTTGAAAAATGGCATCGGCATTGATGAGCCCAAATGGAATTCGTCTGTAAGCAAAGGTCCCCCACTTAGTGGTGAACATTGTCTTGTGGAAATCTTTGCACTGCACCATCACTTGATTGTATCTGAAGTATCCATCGAGGAAGGACATCATTTGTGAGCCATTAACGATCTGCAACACCTCATCCAATGAAGGAACATGATAGTTTTCCTTCTCTAAAGCTCTATTTAGATTGCGGAAGTCTATGCACAATCTAATTTCTCTATTATTTTTTCTAACTAGGACCAAGTTGGCCACCCACATGGAATGTCTGACTCGAAAGACTATTCTGGCTGAAAATATTTTTTGTACCTCTTTCTAGATGATTGGTTCTAGCAAGGCAATGATAGGGCATTGTCATTGGTGGAATGGCCACACATCTAGCTTGAGAGGGATGGTATGTGTGATGATGGAGGTTTCATAGGTCTTTAGGTGTTCATAACTCCATGCTACCGCATCGTGATACTTTTGTAAAGTTTCCACAATCCCTTTATTTTCTTCTACAGTGCACACTTTTCCAATAAAAATATTCTTGACTTACTCGGCTATCCTAAGGTTGTGAGTGTCACATTGGTTGCCTATGGCATCCCTCTTTTTTTATTGATCTTGATCCCTGATTTGATCCAAGTCAAATATTCATTCAATTCAAACCATACCTCTTGGAATAGTATTTTTTTTTAGGTTGATAACTCCTTCTATATCTAATTCAGCTTCTTCTAGATCAACCTCATATATTATTTGCATGGAAAACACATCAGATCTTTTCATGAATTTAAGGATATGCTTGTTGTCATTAAATACTTGGAAGTGAGTAACATTAACTGGGATAGATGGGGTGGATGTCAACTCAACTATGAATTATTTGAGACCAGATAAGGAGAGGGGTTGCAAAGTGTTGGCTGGTTGGGCCAAGGCATCAGCTGTTTGATTCTGGGAGTGTGGGATCAACTATATACTATATGCATCTAGACTCTCTAGGAGATCCCAAACCCTATGCCTATAGTTTTCCAATCCCCTATCGTGGTAGGAGTAAAATTTCTTGACTTGCTTGATTACCAACTCGAAATCTTTGAAAACTTGTAGCATTTTAACATTTTTCCTTAAGGCCATCAAAAGACCATGGACCAAAGCTTCGTATTCTGCTACATTATTAGTACAATAAAATAAAATTCTATGGGTGGAAAAGTAGGTCTTACTCATGGGGCCAATGAGTTCAAATCCAGCATCGGCTCCCTGCTTTGACTTGGATCCATCGAAGTGTAACATCTGGAATTTGGAAGGCTCTTTGACACTAGGACCAATGATGTGTTCATTTATTTTAGGCTGCGAGTTGTCATCCACAACCTATGAAATATGTGTTGATTTGGTATGATTGAGGGTGGGATACCCTGTTGGCATCTTTGTTCAAGGATATACTAACCCTTTGACACATTCCATTGTTGTTTGGCACAAGCAACATTCAAACTTGAAGTGGGAAACATTGTGTACCCTGCACTAGCTTGGTAGTAAGAGATCTTGGAAGTCCATTCTCGCACCCAAGCTGAGTTGATCTTGTATGCATTTTTCCATTAAGTCCTAGAAACCAACTAGCAATCCTAAATTTCCATCTTCATAGGGATCTTCATCTTCTAGTTCCACTAACATTTCTATACTTTGAGGTGCATGGATCAAGTTGGTGGGAGGACTACATTGTACCAAGAAGACCTCCGTAGGAAATCCTTCTTCTTGCTGCTCCGCTTCTTCTTGATAAGAAAAGGGGCGGTAATTTCCCAATTCCATTTTAGTGAACAACACCTCATTGGTGGTGTTGTTATACTCCGTAATCATGAATTTCATGTGTGGCTCCCGATCTATGCAAATCTGATTTGGTAGTCGCTTCCATGGCAGCCACATGTGAGAAAAATCTATTGTAGCATATTCATTCAATGCACAGGTGAAGTCCCATCCCAAGATGATTCCATATGTATTTGGGATATCCACAACCTAGATATCAATAACTTGCTACACCCTCGGGTCTACAACAATCTACATTGGGATCCAATTCATCTCTCCAAAAAATTTTACCTTAGTTTTGTCCAGTTGGGTCACCTTTCTCCTTGAGGGAGTGAGGGTAATCCCAAGAGCTTTACATATGGCTAGAGGCATGACATTGGAAGATGCTCTAGATTCAATCAAGCAACTGTGCAAATTATTTCTGAATATCTGGATGGTGGTAAGGAAGGGCGGTGTTTCCAACTTTCCTTGGAAGATGCCCATGGGTGTATCTATCTAACCCACTTGAGCTATGTTCTTATCGCCAGTCCTATCCTTAGTCTTCCCAGAGGGTTGATCCTTGGGGTTTTTCTTATTGTTCTAATTTGACTCTTTGAAAAGTTGGTTACCCATCAACTGATTTTGAGGTGGGTCAGCCTTCTTGCCATGAATTTGTTGAATGACAGGTTCATTTGGAGGGACTTCGAAGGAGACTCTTTTGACTGATACTTCTTATGTTGAATTAGAGGAAGGAGTCAGATTAATGACTCTAAAGAAGGCATGTCTGATGGTTGGGACCTTAAGTAACTCAAAGGCAGACAAGTTGATCTTAACTTTCTTAAACTCTTCTATGACATATTCGCCCATTTGTTCAATTTTGATTTCGGAGGCTCTACCTATGATGGAGCTAGCAGTTTGGGCTTGTGTCTGACTCGATTGATTTTGGGGTTTTCCTTGAGGATTGTTTTGTGGTTCGTTTGATAGCCTATGCTTGTTGAGATATTGACTGGGCACATGAGAAAAGTGAGGATTATTGCTGACATTGGGATCAAGTGG
>VDFB02000008.1:343017840-343034110 GCA_007258455.2 Sequoia sempervirens
ACTTATTGCATCACAAGAGCCCAAATATCAGAAGGCTTCTATAGGAAAAGGGAAGAAACAGAAACACAAGGATTCCAAATCTCATTAATCATATCAGTCAATTAATTAAGTCAATTATCACTTTAGGTTTGCTTAATCTAAACTTAGCCACATTAATAATTAATTATTTATTTATTAATTATTAAGTGTGCACACTAGGTTTTTCCTTTTAGGTTTACTTTAGGTTTTCTTGATCTCCTTCATAAGGATTGATCTCATTGTAAAGATAAGATTCTCTTAATACATTTTTTAGATTGAGGTTTACAGAACATCTTCTTTGGTTTTGAATATCTTTTGCACGTGATAGGTTATTGCATGTAGGTGATTCTTGGGGTTTGTGAGTTTGGGTTTCTCAACTTCTTCATGTTAGATCAACTTCTACAACTACAATTGCTTTGTAGCCCTCCAGAGCTACACAAAATGCATCCACTAGAAGAAGAGTTGCCACTAAAACCTTGGTGTAGATGAAAATTGTTGAGAGAAGGCATGGAAGGCCTAATTATACTACCAAAGGGAAGAAGGCTTAGAAAAAATAAATTGAAGAGGAAGGAGAAGAAGGGGAGGAAGGTACCTCTAAGCTAAAGAGGAAAGAAAAGAAGACTAACAAAATTTCTCTATTGGCACCTCTACATGAGCCTCTCTAATTAGAGGAAATATTCAATGGGATTGTGAGTTATGGCATGCTACAGGAAACAACATAACTTCATCCAAATGTACCTCTTATAGATTAGAAGACTATTGAGAATGCAATAGTCATGTACATGATCAAATACATTGTAGTTCTTAATGATATTATTGAGAAGGTTCCAGAGAGTCTTGCTTAGGCCCTGAGGTAGAAAAGAGAAAGGTTCATAGAAATGGATGAAGAGCTAAGACAACAAGCTCTTGACAAGCCTAGATCTTCTATTTCCAAAGAAGAAAAGGATAAAATGTCACAAAAACAAGCTCAAGAGTTAAGGAAAAAACATAGAGTGGATTCCTTTATAAGCATTGAGGAGGATAGAGATTAAATATAGAAAGAGATAGAAGAGGTAAAAAATAAAATTCTTCAAGAAGTAAAAGAAGCTGAGATTATTGACCAACTACATGTGTCTCATCCCCACTCTACAGTATCTCCTCCACATAATATTGAACAATAAAATACTTAATAGGATCAAGAAGATAAAGTGATTGCATCTCCTAATCACAATTTTGTACAAGATAATCCCCCTTCAAAAAACATAGTGCAAAAAATTAATCTTTATGAGAAAGAGGAGCAGGTAAAGGTTGATACATGGGAAAGCATTGAGAAAGGATGGGAAACATCTTCCTCCTCCTCTTTTGTTGATTCAATCAAGGAGTTCCTAGTGCAACAAATATAAATCCAACCTATGGTTACTCTACAATTGTTGCAACTACCTATGCATGATTGACAAGTAAACTTGTCTAACATATCTACTCTCCACAAGTTGCAGTTGGGTGATAAACTTCATTCCTCCACAAGACAAGATATTCTTTAGCAACAAGTTAAGGGTGTTAAATTATCGGAGGAAACAATAAGAATGATTCAAGAGGAAGTTCCTAAGGAAAAAAGAGATTCATCTCTGCCTCTCACACAACATATGAATCTTTTGTTGAATTATTTCAAAGCACATTCATCTCATATAGAGAAGTAGGTGGAGAAAAAGGTAACTAAACAAATAAAAAGAAAAAGAATGATTTGTGCCTCAAGTAAATGTGCTAAGGCACATAATAAGGTGCAATAAGATATGAAAAGAATTCAAAAATGCTTAGAGGATGATAAAGTTTGTATCATTTTTTCCTAAAATGGTCTGTCACTACAAAGAGCATAAATGATCAAATTGATTCTATTAAATCACAAATAACTCAAATGGCCAATGTATATGATCTGGTGAAGGATAAGGATGGTGCTACAAGGGAAAAAAATAAAAAAAATCACTCCTAAATGAAGTATCTTATGGACCAAAGAGAGAAAATAAATAGGACAAATTGGTCAATTAAAGGGAGTTGTAAGTCTAAAGTTAGCATCCTTGAGTGAAATTTTGACAGAAGCAGAAAAAGTTGTTCAAAAATTAAAGGTTTCAGCCACTTTCATAGAAGTAGAAGGATTACACATTCAACTTGAAATCCAAGTGCGCATTCTATATTCTATAAAGAATAATTGGGACACAAATCTTACCCAATTAAAGGTAATTCATAAGAATGTTCTACCTCCTAAGTAAATTGAAGATTTGTTGAGGGTAAGACAAAATTTTGATGATGTTTAAATATGAAGAGTAAATAGTATTGATAAAAAAACTATATATATATCATCTATGTATATTTAAGAACAATTTTTGAAGTGATCAAGGCTACTTCTTAGGGATGGTGAACTTTTAAAGAATGAAAATTTTTGTAATGCTAGGGGGAGCCTATATATTTTTGTTGGAATAAAGGAAGACCACTAGCCCTTTTCCCTTGATGTCAAAGGGGAAGAAAATTTAGATCAAGTTGGTGTTGCCATAAATGAAAAAGAGGGTGATTGTTGTATATGTTGTCATTGATGGAAACTATGTGATGATGACAAAGGAACAAATAGAGTAGTGATGGTAGAAGGAAAGGAGATAAGATAAGTATCACTGTACATAGTTATACCTTATCTTCTAAATTTTTTGTAGCCTATCTCCTAAATTTCATATATAAGTTAAGCACATGTCATCAGTATTATAAGTTGTGTTGATAATGAATAACATAGAAGCTATGAAGTCATGTGCAATACATGTTGCAAAAATTTTGAAGGAATTTGGCTAAGTATAGTTCTTATTAGGAAAGGTGTCACAAGCTCAATAAATTATACCACATCCTATCACATTCAAAGATATGTTCCTATGGATAGGAAAGATAGATTGCATTTTCTCTCAAGTATGTTTGATTCAAATTTGAGATCATGAAGACTACCACAAAGTGATTTATAGCTAGTAGAATGAAAATTTTGTATAGTATGATTGTAGTTAGGATGAGTCAGATAAATGATCTGCATTTCTCTACACTTGGTGATATAGTCCTGATTTTGAGGATTGGTAGATATAGGAAAGAAACAAATATTTTTCAAGTCTCAAATGATATTTTATACCACAATAGTTTTTGAAGTCATCAATGTGAAGACAAGTCTTGTTACTGGCTAAGGAATGTTGAGTGAGATATTAGATGCCACCTCCTTTCAATGCATCTTGCCATTTGAATTTTTTTTTTTTTGAAAGATAAGCTTATATAGTTTGTTGGTATGCTCAGTTCAAGTTTTAGATGATCTTATCTATTGCAAGCAAGTTTTTCAATTTTCTACACCAAGTCTATACAACCTGAGTGTATTTGGGTTACTGACATTAGTTCTCAAATAGTTGCACCAGCATACAATTGTCTAAATTGGTAAAAGAGGTATATAGGAATGTTTTCCAAGGTATACAGTGGTCATGACATGATCCACATGATGTTATTCTTGTTTCTCAAATACCATTTTTGGTTGAGAGCTAATTTGAAGAAGGTTAAGTATTTGTTGAGTCAACTTGGCACGTTGAAATGATTACACAATATGTTTGGAAGTGTGCACCAGTTTGAAGTTATATTCTATGGAAAAATAGGTCCTATCTATCTTTTGGTTTGAACCACATGTGATTCCTTCTTACTGTGGATGTTTTTGGAACCAACTTACTATGGAAAATGCATGTCTCATGTTATTTATTTCATCTTGGCTAACAAGGAGAAAAATTTTGAAGCTTGTGAAGGATATAAATAGAAGAGTAAAGCTATTGAAAAGAGGTATGTGTATGGAAAATGTTTGAAAAGATAATGTGTGAATAAGAAATATGTAGAATTTGTTTTGATAATTAAATGTGGTAAAGATCAATTCAAATAGCTCAATAGTGAGTGTATGTGAAACTGCAAGTATATGTGTGAGAATGTGTCCTAAAGTCAATGAGCCAAAGGCATCAAAGGTTGTTGAGAAAATATTTTGAGGATATATGTTAGTTTGAAAAGTGGAAATGTGATAATTATTTGACAATTCTTATCAGATATTGTGTTTAGATGTTGTTTCTTCACTCTTGGTTCTAAATGTTGTAATACTTGAGGGAGTTGTACCTTCCTTTGAGTTTTAGCCCATAAAACTTGTTGTAAATCCTATTTTCATTTGTGAGGCTATATTTGGATAGTAGATCCAAGAAACTTGCATACTGTGGCTTTTCCCTTGTTGGGTTTTCCTTGTAAATCTAGTGTTTTGGTTGTGTGATTATGTGTTCTACTTTTTATGAGTTTCATTTTATTATTTTTTTATGGATGTAAAGAGTTTGATTAAGTACTAGTTCACCCCCTCTAAGTAATTTTGTGTGTTCAACAATTTTAATATAAAAAATGGAAAGAAAGGGCCCTCAAGAGACACATAACAAATTATGTCTCAAGGGAAATAATATTTTTCCTCCAAAAATAATAAAAATAAAGATATGTTGCTTAAAATGGAATGAAATGGTACACCTAAAATCATGCCCAAAGAACATATGATATAAACAAAAGTGAAACATTGTCACATGTAATATAATAACATAACAAAATTATAACAAAGCACACAAATGGATCTTTATGCATAAGATTTAATATACATTTTGTGAAGAGATAATAAATGCATAAAGGAGTTGTTATCATCACTTGAGGAATATAGAACTACATGTACAATGAAAGAAGATACATTACAAAGAGAGATTGGAAATTTTAAAATATAATTGGTTGGGTCAACATGATTCTATATAATAAAAATAGAATCCTTTACATCATCCCCAAGAAAACTACCAAAAATGAAAAGAGAAAAAGATATTAAATTATCCTAAAAATTTCTAGGTCACCATGAAAGTGGTCCTAGTATCTCAATATTTTACATAATCATAAAAATATTCTAAAGAAAAGATAATACACATTGTACAGAGGAATATTATGAGATTCAAACAAGAAGAATAGGAAAAGATGTTGTTCCTCCTATATTTGTGTACTTAAAAAGAGTATCATTATTCCTCCATGGAGAAATAGCATGCACACCGTGCACACACATAGAGGAATGCACATGTATTCACAAATATAGAAAAAGTATCCATAAATGTAATCTAATTATAAACATACATGCACATATACTTGTATATATAAAATGAAGCACAAGAATCTACTCATCAAACTTCTCATCCAACAAATCACAATTCTTGTCATGGTCATATAGTGACTTGAGATTGTTATAATATGAAGGAATTAATAAGGAAGACATAGTAGTAACAATAGGAGAAGTGAAGTGTGAGAATTCTACATATGTGAAGGGATCAACATCATCCATATTACCTAAAGAAGGTGAAATAGATAAAAAATTAATAAATATTATTGATAGGACATGAAGATCTATAATTGAGATAAAAGGGAATTCATCATTTGAATGAGATACTAGGTTAGGAAGGGAGGTTTTCACAAGCCTGAGATCCTAAAAAATAGTATTAATCATGGAAATTCCTAGATTGGAAGGCCATGGAATAGAATCCATGACAATTTAAGAAAGAACATATAATAGGGATACAAGTGAATCAAAGTAAATCATAAGTTTAGGTCAGGGATAGTAGTGGGATGGTGTGGGTAGCACTTAAATTTCTTTCAGTGGCTAATAAAGGAGGTATAAAAACATCAAGGCTAGATAGCTTAAGGTCACTAGGAAAGGAAGAGTAGTGAGCATGAGTGAGTGGAATGGGGTTAAATTGATAGATCTAGAAACAAAAATAATGTTTAGGGGTTCTTTAGCTCTATAAAAATAGGGATGTCTAGAGTATGTGGAATAATAGGAGAAAGGAAATACCAAAAAAGGAAAATATTAATTATTTTAAAACTTTTACCTTTGTAAGAATTATCTATGGAGATAGCCACCCAAGATCTAGAGGCCAAATGAAAAGCACAAAGAGAGAAGATCAATATGAAATGGTCAAAATTACATTGGAATTGAATATCATAGAATAATTTACAAATGAGAACCCCTTGGTTATATAGGCAAGGTGAGACATATGATTAGACTGGACTATGACAAGTGTCTTAATCCTATATCATGAGACAACTAACTCATCAAATATTAAATGACCTAGGAAATAAGAATTAAATGGCATGATAAGATCATATGACACCTAATGCTTCTAGAAATATTCTTAGGACCTAAGTAAGCTTCACCTGTAAATAGGACCTATAAGTGAACTAGATAAGTAAAACACCTATTTACACCAACACCCCCCTTAAGTGAAACTTAGGGAGTAGATTATTATGCAAATGATGCAAATATAAGTCTTGTCTACTATGTCATGTTAGGTACCCATGCACAAATTCAATCTCTCACAAATGGGGAAAAGGAGAAATCCTAGTGGGACAAAAATCCTTCCCAAAAGAGATGAAAACAAAATTCTCTCACTAAAGAATGAGAAGGATGAAACCTCATATGAGGAAAAAGAACCCCTCATAAGAGACAAGAAGAAGAGATACCATAGAGCCCTGTTGGAGCTGTAAAAATCCGATGTTTTTTACATGTTGGTTTTACTCATAAACTTCCAGATTTGGTCTTACCATGTGAATATTTCACCCTTATTTTGCCATATTACCCCATTGAATCCATTGAGTCATGCATTTTTTACATTGTGGTCTGTATTGGCATGAGAATACCATTGTCTCCCCAACCCATTGTGCATTTTCTGCTAACATGAGTCTGTGTTGCCTTTCGGCAAGACTCATTTGATGTCATGGAAATCAATTTTTCTTACTTGAGGGCACCATTATTGAGGAGTTCTTCATGGTCTTGGCAATGAGAGGTTGGTTCACATTTGTTAAGTGCGGTCATCGATATAATGTTTCAACTGAGTGCTCTATGTCTCGGCCAAGCGAATAAGCGTGTGGAAAGGCTATGGGTTATTGGCCGAAGGTCTTGGCGAATATCATTTGTCTTCTTGACGGAGGTAGGGGAATTATTTATCGGCGAGAGACTCTTCTTCAAAGTAAGGTCATAGCGGTCTTCCCTTTGTCTTACGATCGGAAACATAATGATATACTCTTGAGTGCAAGACTCATCGGTGTATGGTCATAGCAAAAAGGTCGGGTCTTGCTAACAATATTTAATGAATGGATTTCTTTCAGGGTGAGATTAGTTTTCTCTTGGTGAACAAAAGGCTAGCTCGGGGTGACTTTCGGTGAAACAAGAGCACTCTACATGAGGTTTCCCCGACATCAACATGTCTCACCAATACACAAAACTAAAAGATACATCTCGATTGAGTCGGGGCTTTCAAAGGGATGTCTCGGTAATGACCGGTCGCCGATAACCGCGATGAGGACCTATCGATGAGAAAACAAAATGTCTTGAGTGAAGGTGAATAGGACAAAACATAACTACTTAGTGTGACCACGTTTGATTATTGTGGTCTTGGCGAGCTGCCTAGGTCTGCTTGAATGGAATCTGAGAGGTGATTTTTGTCGAGAAAGGTTTTTTGTCACAGTGACCATATTATTTTGTGTGGACTTTTGATATAACAAAGGGTAATCTCTATAGCTTCTCACCAATGGTTGAATGTCACGACGACTATGAACGAAGCCAAAGGAGCACATCGGTGAGAGATATCCCTGTGTCTCAGTGAATGATTGGTACATTATGAGAAGCATATCGATGAAACATTGTGTTTGTTGTATGACATCTTCCTGACTCATGCAAGTTACGGCAATAGTGAATGAAAGTACAACTGAATGCATCTCGGGGAAACATAAAGAAATCTATGTGACTTCTCGATTCCGATGGACCACAACAAAACAGAAGGAGCGGGGGAAGTGATTAACGAGTGAATTGCCTTTGGCATAGCTGCCAGGCTATCTCGTCGACTGTCTCATTGATGAATAACAGAAATTTAAACACTCAGGCCTACATGTAAGTGATTGAATGCCATTGCTGGCCGACTTGATTGGGGCCTGAATTCTGTGGGGGGCCGACATGGATTTTCAATATGATATGTTCTTCTCATGCTGGTGTATAAATTGGCATTTTGTAATTGTAAAAGAACCACCAGTTATTAGATATTCGATACACTACAAGTAGATACAATAGATTAAGATTATCATATAGGGAGACTATTGTTGCATGATTTGAGAATGGAGGTATTTATGAAAATCCGATTGATGTTGTTGCATTTCACAGTGTCAATTGTCTGTTGAATTGAATGAAAATGCTGCTAAGTTGTCTCCAAGATTGATGGTCTCTGGTTGTTTAAATTGACATAACAAGTTTATGTTCAGTTTATCAATACAAATTTGCTGTAGTTGTGTGATTAATCAATTAGTTCTTTCAAGCAAAGATTAAATCCTTTTTGTTGATCCGCGATGTCGAGAGGGTCGTTTGGATTATTAATGTAGAACTTAGTAGATTCTGGTATCATTTATACAAGTTATTAAATAGAATGTATGCTAGATAATTTGTGTCTTCTCTAGAGAGTATTGCTCATCTTGATCTCATTTGACTCCGCATACCCAACAAGGCACTGGTCTCTGCAATTTCATCATTTGAACTCATTCAATTTCTTTATATCTGTTAATTCAACATTTTAGGATTTAGATCAGAATATTGTTACTGTTATCAAATTGATTTCATTTGTTCACTTCCATCTGCCATTGTGGACAAATCATTGTGCAAGAAATATAATCATAAGTCAAGTCTGCTTCATTCAAAAAGGTACACCCACCCAGGTTTAAGCGGCACTAAAGAGAGTAGAAGGTTGAATTCTTTTGACCTTGTCTATTACCTGGCATTATCAAGAGATTGGAAGCCTCTTGAGGTATCCCGCCTGCATTTTTGAAAGCTAACAAATTGGCGACTGTACTGGGGAATACATTTAGAATCAGGGCCTTAATCATAGAGTCAGGAACTATATACAGACTCCGCTGAGAATAAGAAACATCAAGTATTTTCTCATTTTTGATAAAAGTGAGTGGCGACTCTTACAAAAATTTAACAGATGTTCATCATGAATGGAAGAAGATCTCAGTATAGGGGAGGTCATACTGCAGCCCCTGCTAGCAGTAGTAAGTGGACACACAAAGATGATAGGGCTGATAAAGGAAAGAGGATCAATGAGGACATGTGCATAACAGACAAAGGAAAAGCACCAAGAGCACATTGTGAAACATATAATTGCTATGATACATGGAGAGATGATTCTAGCGCTGAGCCTTGTACCCCAGAAGATCAAAGAAATCATCTCCCTTCTCTCGATCCTCAGAAACAGGCTGAGTTTGAAGCTAGACTTGATCTTGAACGAATCAGAATTCAGCATGAATATGATCAAAAGATGGAAAATGATCAAAACCAGATTAATGAGAATGTGATTTCTCAAACTGATTATGAATCTTTGACTTATGAGGTAGTCAAAGCACGGTTTGAATCTCAGAAGGAGAGAGAAGAACAGGAAAAGGCCCAGATGATACAAGCAATGAAAGAATTTGAATTATAGAAAAATCAAAACATTGCTCAGACAGCTGATCACCCCCCAAAGTATGTTCCACCTCATAAGTAGGGAAATCATGGTGCAGGGCCTTCTAGTCCACCTGTATCCCCTCACCATCAAATGGGAAATCATCACAAGAAGCCAAATCATTCGCCTCATATTCCCACGCAGCATACAAATGTGCATCCACCTCCTAGTTAGCATCACATCCCTCAGCATAATGCACATTACAATAATCCTATCCATCAGTACCAATATCCACCTATCCCTCCCCCTCACCAATACATAGCAATGATCAGGCAGTTTGATTTGGTAGGGTTCCATCTATGCCCTTACCCTATGGATAGCAGCTGGAGAGATCTAGTCCCTAAATTTACAGGGAGCAATGCAGTCACTGCTGAAGAACATCTAAGGAATTTCATTGTGTTCATTCAAGACATAGGTATGCCACATGAAGATTTGCACATGAGGCTGTTTATGATGTCACTTATTGAAGATGCTAGGGATTGGTTTAACAGCTTGCCAGTGTATTCAATTAATTCTCTTCAAGTATTCAAAGATCGATTCCTAGAGCAATATGGGAATTTGAATGCACTAGATGTAGCTCTTCATGAACTGATGAGGATTCAGAAAAATCAAAATGACTCAGTTTATGATTTCAACCAAAAATTCAACAAATTGCAGACTAAGGTACCTCCTAGATCAAGGTTGCCAGATTCTGTAGCTTTAAGTGTTTATTTAAATATATTTGATCCCAAAATAGGGTACAAACTAAGAAATAGATTTCCAAGAGATATAGCTGAAGCACAAAAGATTGCATTGACAATTGAAAATAACAAGAAGGCTACTAGTATAATTAGTATTAGAGACAACCTGAGGCCTTCTCAGCAAGGTAATAATTATCAGTATAGATAGGAGAATACATACATAAATGAAAATAGAAATAAGAGGCCAAGGTTGCATGATATTCCTTATAATATAGACTCGAAGGATGGAAAACCTATAACAGCAAGGCCAAGAAACAAAGAGACTCCTAATCCACTAAGAAAAAGGGGAACTCATATGGTGAGTGATAATTATTTTTGTGAAGTTTGTGATCAGCCACATTCCCCAGATTATTGTGTTGTAGCTTGAAGATTGCAAGAGGAGGGAATGTTAACAAAAAACAATGGAGAAGATCACATAGTGTATTTGACTTCAAATATTTTTCACCATGTTGAGGAAAGGTACTCATCTTCAGAGGATGAAGTCTACAAATATGATGTTTCAAATCATAAGTACAATGTCCATATGGCTGAATAGCAGATCTTCTATTACTCTGAAGAAGATTATGAAGAAGATTATACTGAGCCACATTGTGTTGAGGCACCTGTTCAATGCAGTGTGAGGAGACTCACTGAAGATGAAAAGGAGAGAATAACTACTGCTGCTGTTGAGGGAGCAAGAAGTAAATACTGGTTGAGAAATAGAAAAGTAAATGAGACAGAGGGTGTTCCTGGGGGAATTTTTATGAAGGATCAGAAGGCAACACAAGGAATTGTGAAAAGGCCAGAAAAGGGACAGCTTGATGAGAGTAAACAGAAGCTAGTCCAAAAAGAGGAAGTGAAGGAATTGAATAAAGAGATACAAACACTTGGCCAACCTAATCAAAAAGAAAAAGAAGAAAACAAAGGAGATATGCCAGAGCTGAAGAAAAATGTAAAGGTGGAGAGCTCTTCTTTTGATTTCACTCAGGCGTTATCCCAGGTAAAAATGCATGTTCCATTACTTGAGTTGATGAAAATTAAGGAATACAGAGACAATGTTGTTCAATTGATAACAAGTGAAAATGGAAAATGTATGAATTCTGAAAGCAAAGTAGTTAAAGTAGCCAGTAGGTAGGAGAAAATAAATAATTCTGAAGTCTGCTTGAGTGATATATTATCAACTCCCCCTCAAGTTGATCCTTTTTTCACTACGTTGCTTATCAATAATAAACTACTGAGGAATTACATGATAGACTCTAGTGCTGCTATAAACATTATGCCAGTAGGAGTTATGAAGCAGCTTGGCATGTGGGTTGATACTACTGGAGGCAAGTGTTATGCAATGGATAACATGCATGTTCTTGTGGTTGGTATTATGAAATATGTTGAAGTCAAACTGGCTACTTATCCATAGGTGGTTTATAATATAGACATAACAGTGATTGATACTCCTCCTCAATTCGGGATGCTCTTATCAAGGCAATGGATAGCAGCTGTTGGTGGAAATGTTCAATTTGATTTGTCCTATGCTACAATTCCAGTGAATGGTCAAGAGGTCAAGTTGTATAGGGAGCCAAGAATGAATCGGCTTGTTGACTGTGTGCCATAGAATTAGATTAATTGTTTTTGTGATGTTGATCTTGGGAATTTTAAAATTGAACCAGCTCAGCCAGAATTAACCAATAGTGATCCAATTGAAAAACATGCTACCCAAAATTGCAATGGTGTTTGGAAGATGTATTTTGATGGAGCCTGCAGCCAAGAAGGTAATGGAGCTAGGATTGTATTTGTTTTAGCTGAAGGTATTACTTTTAAATATTCATTTTTGTTAGCATTAGAATGTACAAGCGATGTGAGTATGAAGCTTTATTAATGACTTAAACATAGTTGTGAAACATATAAAATCAAGATTCTTTGGCTGTTTTGAGGCTGGTCCCCGAGTTGGTTGTTTCACAAATCAAAATCAAAATATTCGATCAAATCAAGGTAATGGAGTTGGGACTGTATTTGTTTCACCTGAAGGTATTACTTTTAAATATTCATTTCTATTAGAATTCGAATGTACAATGTGGCAGAGTATGAAGCTTTATTGATAGGTTTGAACATAGCTGTGAAACATAAAATCAAGTTGTTGGCTGTTTTGGGTGATTCTAAGTTGGTTGTTTCACAAATCAAATCAAAATATGCAACAAAGCATAAAAGATTAAAACAATATAGGAATGCTATATGAGATACAATTGAATTGTTTGATGCATTTTCAATTGAGTGGATTGACAGATCAAAGAACATAATGGCTGATTTCTTAGCAAATGTGGCACTCAAAAGAGATGATATTACATTGGCTGGGGTATCACAGATTGAGTTCAAAACAAGGCCTATTGTTCCTGACAACATTTATAGTTGGCAGGTCTTCAATGATGATACTGACCTACTGAATTTTCTTCATTGTATAGATCAATATGAAGCACAGGAAATTGACTTCAATGCTTTTGTTGAAGAAGTTGATGGGAAGCAAATGGTGTTTGGAAAGGAAATATTACAGCTCAAAATGAATAAGCTTCCTAAAGGTTTGGTGGCATCAGAAAGGATGTATGATGGAAATGATCGATCTACGATCGGTGGATATTTTTAGTGAAAATTGAAGTGTCTTCAAATCTCTAGATTTCAGCACCATTAGAAAGAGCTCGATGTCCTGATTCCAATGCAACTTGAATGGAGTCAAACAGAGCTACGGAGCCCAAGTTATTGCCGGTCAAAGTTCAGTCAACAATTGGTCAACTCAGGGCCCAGGGCAAGAAAAAAGGTGAAATTTTTATGTCACCAAAAGTGGTCAAAATTGATATCAATGTGAAGAGCTTGGCAAGAGCTTTCCGACGGTGTTCGTTCTGTGCAAATCGGAGCTCGTATGTGCAAGATATGGAAGGTCAAAGCTCGTGGTTGACTAGGTTGACTTGAAGGTACAATGATGACGTCAGCATGATGTCATCATGCTGACATGGATGAATCATGAGGTGACACATGGTGGCTTCCCAAAGTTACACGTGGCAGAAATTTTTTGGACATGGTTTTATTTGAAAAAAATATATAAAAATAATAATAAATTAATTAATAACAGCCATGCCCTCCATTTTAATAATTAAATCACTTCCTTAAGAAAAAAACGTGGCCCTCCCTATAAAAGGGGATCACCATTATTTTTAAAAAAAATCATGCTATTTTTTAGGCTACCTTTTTTTTAGGGAAAACAAATTGATCCCTATTTTTAAGGGATGTAAATAGCCCGTAACCAAACTCATCCCCTATTTTAAATGAGAATTTCAAACCAACATTGTATATTGTATGGTTTTGTGGAAATTTGGAAACAAAATACTCCTTAATTTAATAAATTCCCTCCAAGTTGTAAAACAATAATCCTTTTAAAAGGATTAGTTGTAACTTATACAAACAGGAAAAGCCCGAATGTAATATGTGACAGGGCATATAAACCATTTAATTATTTTTTTAGGGGATTTGTTTTGATAAGGGGGATTTTTCCAAAATATTTACTATGTAAGGGGGATTAAGTTGAAATTTCCAAATCAATTGGTTTTTCACCAATTTGGGAATATTTTGTGTATAAAATGGGAGTTTAGGAGTGAGTTTGGTACTCATAATTTTCAAGGAAATTGGTGCTAGGTGATACAGAGAGGAGTTCTAGGAGATTCTTGGAGCCATTTTCGTACATCGGAGTATGGATATGCTGCCGAAGTGCTAGAAGAAATAGTTTTGGTGCAATTGTAATTTTGATTTGGAGATTAATCGGATCGGTCACACTCCATTGGAGCGGACCCGGAGACGTAGTCACGTTTGTGGCGAACTCCGTAATCAAACTCTGTTTGCATCTCTCTCTTTCTTTCTCTCACTTTCATTCCTTCTGTTGTTATCACCTTGTCATTTTAATTATTTTAATTATTTCCATGAGTTAATTTTGATGTTATTAACTTGGAATAATCATTGTAAAAGTTAAGCATTTCAATACTCAGAAATAGTTCAGGGATCCCATACGTGACTAATCTCTCATGAAGCAAACACTAGTCAAGGGAAGATGTTGAAGAAGTCAACTTGGGACCTAAATACGCACCAAGAAAGGTGTACATAGGCAAGAAGATAAGCCCTACAATCAGAAGAATGTTGATGAGTTATTGAGAAAATACAAGCATGTTTTTGCATGGTCTTATGAAGATCTGAAAGCATACAGGGAGGATTTATTTCAGTATGAAATACCATTGAAGCTAGACACCAAGCCTTTTAGACACAAGCAAAGGCCTATAAATCCAACACTAGAGCCTAAGATGCAGGAGGAATTGACAAAGCTCAGAGATGGAGGAATTATCAAACCAATCAGGCACTCAACATGGGTTTTGAATTTGGTTCCTATGAGAAAGAAGAATGGTGATATCAGATTGTGTGTGGACTTTATAAATCTGAACATGGCATCTCTCAAAGATAATTATCCTCTACCCAATATGGAGGCTATATTGCATAAGGTGACAGGGTGTGAACTGTTGTCCATGATGGATGGGTTTTCAGGATACAACCAGGTTAAAGTCAAAGAATCTGAGCAATACAAAACAACATTTACAACTCCTTGGGGGATATATGTATATATAAGAATTCCATTTGGTCTCACTAATGCTGGAGCGACTTTCCAAAGGGCCATGGATGTAGCATTTCTAGACTTGATCAATGTTATCATGGTAGTATACTAGGATGACTTGACTGCTTATTCGAAGAACGCTGAAGATCATGTGCAACATCTTGAAAAGGTATTATTAAAGCTCTTGAATATGGTATTAGTTTAAATCCAAAGAAGTGTCATTTTGCAGTCATAGAGGGTAAGCTCTTAGGGCATATTGTTTCAAAGGAGGGAATTAGGATAGATCCTGAGAGGGTTGAAGCTATTGATAAAATTCCTATCCCCAAAATTGTCAAGGCTATACAATCATTCTTTGGGCAGATTAATTTTGTTAGAAGATTTGTTTTTAATTTTGCTGAGATCATTAAGCCCATATCAAAAATGTTAAAGAAGGGACAGAAAATGGACTGGACTGCAGAAGCTCTAGATGCTTTTATATCTATCAAAAGGGCCATCAAGGAGGCTCCTATTCTTAAATCTCCAGATTTTGCAAAGCCTTTTCAGATATTTTCTTTTGCTTCAATGCATACTATTGCTATTGTTATGTTACAAAAGAATGATGATGGTCATGAACAGCCTGTGTCTTTATTAAGTAAATCATTACAGGGGTTTGAATTGAAGTATGACATAATGGAAAAATAGGCTTTTGCATTAGTAAAGCCTGCAAAAGCATTCAGACCATATCTTGTTGGAGCAAAAGTAATTGCTTATGTCCCTCATGCAACTGTCAAAGATATCTTGACACAATCTGAAGTAACAGGAAAGAGATGCAGATGGATCAACAAGATTCAAGAGTTTGACATGGAGATACAGATCACTAAGCTAGTAAGAGGTCAAGGCTTGGCTAGGCTGATGGCAGAATCAAATATTGAAGCAAGTCAAGTCTGTAATGTAGAAGAAGGGATTGCAATTGCAAGCATTGAG
The DNA here is from genome assembly GCA_007258455.2 of Sequoia sempervirens. NCBI lineage: Eukaryota > Viridiplantae > Streptophyta > Pinopsida > Cupressales > Cupressaceae > Sequoia > Sequoia sempervirens. Next base: position 343,033,743 of record VDFB02000008.1, read on the forward strand.
CATACTCCTTGGTATACTGACAGCATGCATTATCTTAAATACATGAAGTGCCCAGATGGATTGAGTGACAGTCAAAGGAGAACTTTGAAGTTGCAGGCATCAAAATATGTTTTCATGGATGGAGATCTATTTTGGAAGAACAGGGATGGTATATTGTTATTGTGTCTGGATGAGTCACAAGCTAAGCATGTCTTGAGAGAAATGCATGAAGGAGTTTGTGGAGGACATTATTCAGCAAAGAAAACTGCACACAAAATTCTCACGGCAGGTTATTATTGGCCCAAGGTTTTTAATGACTCTTTTACACATGTGAGAAGATGTGAAGCTTGCCAAAAGTTTTTTGGAAAATTGAAGTATCAAGGTGCTTT
>VDFB02000008.1:343034210-343061099 GCA_007258455.2 Sequoia sempervirens
GTTGGAATGTAATAGAATTAATCATCAAGATTATACATCGAATCAAATTGTTTATCCATCATATATGATATGTTTTGAATTTATATTTTTATATTGTGTTGTGTTTACTCATGTTGTAATTGACAATGATTGTCATTGTTAATTATTTAACTTATATGCTTCATGAAGGTCATCAAGGCATTAATGGCCAGCTTCCACAGGGATTGAAAAGTTATCCCAGACAATTTAGTATTTTGCCCTACTATGAGCAGCTACAAATTGTGCATCTATTTGATACAATGCATATCAGAAAGAATATAATAGAAACGCCAAGCGGAAAATATTGGATGGAAGGCATGACAAAGAAGAAAAAAAATTCAAAAATCTGTGTACTAACATCTCGTGAAGCCAATCATGCAATGAAAATTTCATTCAATTAAATAGTGATGGAGACTAAATTAATATAAGTGCCCTTCCCTAGTTATTAACAGAGCAGCAAAGCAATGCTATAAAAGAAGTCATACAAAAAAATTGATTTCCCACAGGATTTACTGTGAACATAAACAATATAATAACAAAGAAAGGTGAATTTGGGTCAAGGATGAAAAATGCATGATTGAATACCTTCATTAAGGTAATTATTCGCATATTATATACACTTGTATAATGCATGTACTTTTCAATGTATTGTGTTTACTACTTTGGAAAAATAAATGAAAAAATATCATTTTATAATTGTTGCAAAGACATCTCTACCTCTCTCTCCTCCTGCATAACTTTGACAAATAAATGTCAAGCAAGTTATATATGATCTGGAAAATACATGAGGTAAGTAGTGATATTTGTTCAATTTGTTGTATACATCTTATAACTTCCATTTGTTTTATCAACATACTATATATTTTTTGTTAAATCTCACAATATATTTGTGCCTTGAATCACTTGAGATGGTTGTCATCTAAAGAAATCCATAAAGAAGATATAAATTATCTAAGAGAAAATTCCTCATCTAATGTGGAAATGCAAAAGTGTCTACCTTCAATATTTTTCAATGCACAAGAACACTACCTTATACACCAAGTTGAGGAGATTGAATTGTGTGGACCTGTACACACAAGGTCAATGTGGATGGTTGAGAGGCACTTGAAATTTTTGAAGGATTTGGTTAGACAAAGAGCACATCCTGAGGGTTCTATAGTGGAGGGATATATTGTATACCAAACCATGGTGTACATTACTAAATATCTTCCTAAGTTTGCAGCAAAGATCCCTATAGATCACATTTGGGATCCCAATTCCATTAACAAGTTCGAAGGGGAGTACCTGTTGGGGAAAGGTAGATTGAGGAAAGTGAGAGGTAATTATAAGATGGTCATGGATATTAATTAGAATACATTTTACATATGATTTTTATGTATCTTGTACTTATTTAATTTTTAATCTTCAATATACATCAATTATAAATTAAGGTCGTATATTGTGGTATTTAACTAATTATACGTCATTTGTGAATTTCAATTTTTTTTTGTATAGTTGGTCGAGAGTGGGATGCACTACATTTGCACATTGCCAACAATCTTGATTGGATGATAATATGGATTGAACGATGTCAACAATCTGGTCACGCATTAACATGGGAAGGTGTGGCTTCATTGGTTAAAGAAGATCATCGTAATGGAGATTCCAATGTTACACAAAGGGAATTTGATTTAGCATATGGTTTAAGAGATAAACAAGTATGTATAAATATATTAATCACCGATATTATTTAATTATTTTCAAGTATATTTATGTATATGTATCTTGAGATTGTTTTCTTTGCATACATTTGGCCAAAAATAAATATGTTTATCAACTAATGATATTGCAATAATTTTTACATGTTTGACATATTGCAGGTGAAACACCATGAGGCTATGTGGTGCAATGGTCATAAATTTTGAATCAAAATGTTGGATGAGATGAAGAAAACATGTGATTCTGGTATAACTACAGTCTTTCAGGTGACTGATGTTTCACCTAGAAGTGACATACATCCAGAAGTCTCAGAAAATCGATACTATGGGATTTTGGATGATATACTTGAGTGTGACTTTAAGTCCTTCAAATTAATTTTTTTCGTCATCCTATGGTACAAGCTATGATTGAATGAAAATGATCCTAAGAGAACTGTTATTGAACATGATAATGGATTTACCATGCTTAATACAAGGTTGATCGAGCGAGCTGGAAATGAGCCCTATGTTCTTCCAAGCCAATGTGAGCAAGTATTTTACTTAGAGGTTCTAGGTAAACTGGGTTGGTCATTTGTTGTTAGACATGATCCAAGAGCAAGGTCGATAAAGTATAATGTGGTGGAAGAAGAAGATACCAAAGAACTAGAAGATGATGTAGATGATGATCAGGATTAATGGTTAGTTGATGATGTCCTTGATGAAGATGTCGAAGAGGAGGAACTAGATCATGATGATGTCAGAGTTAATGTTCATGAAGATGATATCCTTGTGGATGATGACATTATCAAAACTGATATCGATGACAATGATGATGATATGACCAATCGTTATAATGTCGAATTTGGATCAGATGATACAGACAAAGAATTGGATGAAGAAGAAGATCAATGACATTGAAATGTATAAGTTATGCGGTTATATTATCTATTTGATATTAATTTCTTGATAGAATTATATTTGACTTATGTGGTTACATAATTAATTCATGATATTTTTCATTTTTATGCCATTACATAATTAATTTAATGTACTTTTTAATGTTTGAAAGGTCAAAAAATTAAAACATTTCAATAGTGATGTTAACAACCTTGAAATTAGTGTGTTTTATGTTTCATGTGATCATAAAAGATTAAAAAGTCAGTTGTAGAGGTGGTTGTTCAGTGGTTGACATGTATGTTGATTCTTTTTACAATGTAACCAGGTTTGTCTTCTAATCTATGTATGGAATTTCCAATTCCAATCGAAGGCAGCTCGAAGGACCTAGACCAACTGATGAGGACTTTAAAAGCCTCCTACACTTCGAGCTCTACAAGACCCTGAAGGGTGATCCCTTAATGTGTTTACAACCTCTGCACCATTATTATAAACAACATTAAGAATAGCAGATGATCTCACTTAATAGCTCAACACAATAAGATAATTTCAACTAGAATTGGTTTTTCATAGACAATATCAACTATCTGTAGCATGAGATAACTAAACACAATCCATTCTATAAGATAGTCAATGATTTGCAATTTGTAGCAAGCTCTAGGAAAAGACAAACAAATACTGAACTACATGAATAATTACAACTTAGATCAGTGCCATATATCCATTGCAGGAATCAAATGCATAAGCATCTAGAGGTTTATAATAGATTTAATACATCACATATAAGATCCTTGACAATATTGCATTACAGTTTTATCAGTATGCATTCTAACCCAGGACTACTTATCAAATCCTTATACAACACATATCCACCTATAATCCCATTCAAGCATTTTGATTAATTCCTTGAATTAAGGCTAAAATAGAATCATACACACCACAATAGTGAGATGGATAAAACAACCCTTAGTTATTTCATTGAAAGTTCATATATGCATGTACAATGGAGAGACATGAGCTCAAATTTTCATTTCAACTCAAATGTTAGTACTGTTATACAACATTAAATCTTTATGAACTCAAAACCTGTTATATAATGAATCAAAACCTAAATTGCATTTCTCTAAAACCATCGGACTTTGCAATTTTCTTTGCAACTTCACCTAGACTCGACAAAAATTGTCTAACTTGCTAACCCATACTTCTGGCCTTGAAATCCTTCTTATAGAAAATGAAGGAGAAAACAGGCACCAAGCCAGAAAGTGCACCTGTCACTAGTCAATTTGAGCACCTGGTGATATTCCAAAATTTGTTACAATAGCCACCACCTTGAAAAATATTCTTTTTCAAAAATCGTTACAACAGCAATCATCCTGGAGCATATTCTCATTCATCATGTCGGCGGAGGAAGGTTGATGCAATAACAAAAAACTACGCGAAACCCACGCCAAGAAAGTCATCCATACAAAACTAGAAACGTTGTAACCACAACATCTAATTTGCCACATGTCAGTAGCCCACTCTTTTTACTCATCATCATTCAAATACTTAGCCACCCACCTCTAGTATTCTTCGTCAATTGGCGAGTCAAAACTAATCACCTCATTTACCTTTGTACTATAAGACATATACTTTACCACTACCTAATTAGCATCTCTTTCAAAAGATTCCAAAAATGAGTCGGTACCAATAATCTTATCCATACAATTTACCAACAAATCATAATCTGAGTCATCACAAATTATTTTAATTTGATTATTGATGACTTTACTTGCTTGAACTTGCCATTGTTGGAGTGTTCGATTTCCCCTACTCATCGTTATATCACCAATGTGTGTTACCCCAATCATTGAAGTTCTTTACCAATTCCCTAATCTTCCTACTTAGATCATCTGGTAAGGTCTAAAACCTTGCAATGATTTAACTAATATATAAGTAGGCTTCAATGATTGGGGCATGTTATTTACATCAAACCTTGAGGCTTTATTCATAACATCTAGATCATTTTCCCTAGGGATCCAATTTTGAATTATTGGAATCACTATCCCATGATCCCTATCAATATTCTTTATTGCTTCAAATAGCAAAGAATACAAAGAATGTATAGAGGTAATTTTATTATCCACCTTTTCATTTAAATGCTCCAAAACAATAGTAACAATTTATTTTTCTTTTGAAAGAAAACCCTCCTCTTTTACCCTTAGTGATGTCTATAATTGATCAATTTTCTACATGAGCTGCCTCTTTGTTGGATCAACAGAGCACTCTGTTTCTTCATCAACTTGTTCTAGAGGAGGGGTAAGAGCAGGATTTTGAATGGGAAACCTTGGTGTAGAAACATTTGGAGAAGAAGGAGGCAATGACCCTACTGTGGGAGGTGATGTGCTAGTTCCTGGAGCATTGGATGTTTCCCCAGTATGTCTATACTTGAACCTTTCTACTATAGTTTGCAGCTCAACATTCCTCTATTGCATTTTACTATATTCTTCAATTAAAATTTTATACTTCTCCATTAGGCTCTTTCTTTCAGCCTCCTCCCTTTCAGCAGTCTTTTGGGCCAACTTGGCCACATTCATAGTTAAACTAGTGGCTTCAAATGTTGTAGTCTATGAAGCCCTCTTTATTATTAATCCTCCTTTGAAATTTGGATTAATATTAGCAATGTCTGGCTTTCTTCCTTTTGGAGCCAATGCCCAAATTGCCAAGGTCTCATATTCTTCACTGAAGGCAGAGTTTTGTAATGATGCCTTAACTTCTTCTTCAAAATCCTGAAAAGGATTCTTGGACTTTATAATGGCATTGAAAGCCACTGCATCTGCGATGTCCCATTTAGGAAAAATCAAAACACCAACCTGATTCACTAGTTGTCTTCCTTCTTTAGGAGTGATGTTTTTGAACTCTTCCATTAATTTAGCTTTCATTTCTTCATCATTCTCCCGATCTGACCTGTCAAGCCTTAGTTCTCTTCTCTCCTTGCATTTATTTTGATATTCCTCAAATTTCATCTTCCATGCCAATTGCAAGAATACATGAGTCTTTACAAATGCATTGTCATCTAAGAACTCCTTGCAAGCCTCTATTCTTTCATCCTGCACACTCTTACCCTTCATATCTGAATCGGATAGAACTAATTCAGTTGACCTAGGAGGGGACAACATACCAACCTGCATGTCTTGATCAGTAACAATAATTTCATCTGTGAGATCCTCATCAAGGTGATCAGTTATTTGACTCTTAGGGCTTGGCTTAGGTGGTGGTGATGGGGGACTATGCTCTGGTGAAGATTTTAATTCAATGATTTTGATAGCCCCGGGTACTTTGAATTTTGGGCCTGGTTGTGAAGGTGCCTTCATTATTTTCTTCCCTTTTTTGTCTACTTCTTCCTCATCACTGCCAATATCCCTTTTCCTCCTATAGATGGGCCACCTTTATGTAGGCTGACATACTGGCCTTGTTTCAATTGGCATATCACTTTTTCCTTGCATATCTAGACTTAGCCTTAAATTTATCTTTTTGGTTGTCAAGGTGTCCATTATCTCCTTGAAATTCTTCATTAAAAAATTAATTCTCTTGTGGTATGGAGTTAATTCCATCAATGGATCATACATCCAATCCATTTCATGCACAATATCCAATAGCTTACTATAAGATATCCACTTTTCCTTGTTCAATTCCTATCTATTTAAATCAATTTCATTCCTGATCAGATCCTCAGGGAAATTGAACTCATGTGCAAATTTTCCACCTTTTATTCTTTGTCTGAAAAGAGCAAAGAAACCTTCAAGATCATGTTGTCGCTTTGTACCAAATCTCAAATAGTAATCAACAAAGAATTTGTCAAAATGTGTTCAGCCTCCCTTTAAAAATATAAAGTCAAACACTACTATATAATCAGGGAATAATGTTCCCTTCCCCTTTCCAATTAGGTTATCTTCATTAATACAACCCATCTACCACATAACTTCTGCAAACCCTAGTCTTGGTGGCACATTGTATGGCAGTATGTGAGGGGTTCCTTGAAATCCATATATTCTCAGGACAGTGCTGACTAAATATGGGATAATGTCACCCCAGTTATGTAAAACACTCAATTCTTGTTTCCTCTCCTTTGGCCTAAGGAAATCATGCACTTCCTTAGGGATCCTAGGTACATTTGCCATCAATCTAGCCCTCAATCTTGCAGAAAAACAATTATCAAATTACACATAACTAGTGTTTTTCTTATTGCAGGACAAATCTGCAACCCATATCTGTACTGGCAATCTTTCTCCATTAACTGATTGTCTTAAGTTCATCTTCTCAACAAAGAAATCAGCATTCCTAAACAAGAACATATGCATCAATATGGAATACCAAAAGAATTGAGTACCAGTATCACCATTCTGCAGCTTTGACAGTCCTTCATCTATCCTCTCCACCAAAAAAAAGCAAAGTCATATGTTACAGAGAAGTTAGGGTGTTGTATTTGCACCCCCATGAACATATATGAAATCGGCATTACTATACCAGGGCTGGAACCCAAAATCTGACATAGTGAATAGAAAGTAGCCAGGAAAGGCTTTGCAAAACAATTCAATCTTAAGGGTTCCTAGTCACTAGGGCTGATGTAAAATTGTGAACCCCCTGCCTTAACCAGATGAGTTGGAAGTAGCTTAACCCTAAAAAGAGATTTCAATTTTGTATACTCCTGCTTCATTTCTTCAAGATTAATAGGAACCAAGTCATCACTTGGCTCACTCAAATCAAAATTCTATTGGATAGCATCTTTGTTAATTTCTAATAGAACCCCTCCATCATTATCTTTGATTACCCATGTGATAGGGTCATATCTTTTTGCCACTACTCTAAGTGAGTCCACATTAGGGAACACATTTGGAACAACCAGCTTTCCCATGTCATACATCCATCAATTTGAAAAAGGATGGGGCAAATTCTTCTGTCCATACCATAATCTGAACATTTATAAGCCTGTGAGTGGAACCCTAGCATCAGCAATGTTGGAATTATTACACACCAACCCCTCCCCTAGGATTTTCCCTTGCATCAACACCAAACCTTTCTTTCTGTCATTTGTTGATAATTGAAATTGATCTAGGAAATCATCGTACAAGTTTCTTTTCAAATAATCAATGTGGCCAGAGTGCTGCTTGGTTGGTGCCATTTTAGACAAACTAGGGCCTCACTACAATGTTACACTTCAAGTGCTTATGACTAAGCAGAGATAGGAAATTATAGAGTAAAAATACCGTAATTCCTCACAATTTATGATTAAACAATAGCCCTAACAAAATATTTTAATGAAATCAGTGACAAGCATAGCAGACTCCCCCTTCCCAAATTTAGGTGTAAAATGACTGGGAAATAGAGAAAATTAACTCATGGCTTTTTTCGCACAAACTTTAATTTCTGGCTACAGCTGCTCACAATTTCACCTTTGGCTCTAAAACTGTTTTCATGAAATAATTGGATGCTTTGTGATACAAATGAGATAAGTAAATTGATTTTATGTCGATCAAATCCTGCCAATAGATGTCTCATCTGCCATTAAAGCCCACTCGTGGGCTGCACGAAGGGCTCCAGCTATAATTTGATACATATTTAAATTTGAGTCATTGATCCTTCAATTTGATCAAATCATTGACGACCATCTTCAAAATAGGCTGACATAATCGCCAACATGGCAATAAAGGGGCCCACTATGTCATACATCGTGAAGGAATGCCACGTGGTGGTTGCCCACAATATCACAATCCTTTGATTTACCATCACGGGATGGTGGGCACCGTCGATCCTTCTACTATAAATCTTGCTCCTTCAAAAATGGTCGACATCCTTTCCTTTAACTGTCGAGCAACTTTTCCCTTAAAATCATAACATCTGCATTGAAATAAAACACGTCCATCTTACAAGCGCATTAGTAATCCGCCTCGTAATACATTTAAAACCAGAAAACACTTTCTTCACTCCTTAGGCTTCATTGGATGAGACACATGGCAGGCACCCGGGACATCGTGATCCCAAAATTCCTAATCGCGGGATGGTGGGCACCATCAATCTTGAAGAAACAGCTCATCAATGGTCACATAGATTTCATCCTTTAGGAAGGGCACGTGGCACCTGCTCGTGATAACACGATCCCTGTAATCCCTGAACGCAGGATAGCAGGCGTCATTGATCTCATCCCTTTAACACAGTCACCAGCCATGTCGTTAACCTTTGAGCATCTTTTCTAGTGAGATTATAACGTATCCATCGATTTAGAACATGTGCATCTCAAGAACACTTTAGTAATCCGCCCCTTAATACATCTAAAGTTGGCTAGTGTTTCCTTTACTCTTTAGGCTTCATCGGATGAGACACGTGGCGCCTGCCTGTGATTTCGCAATCAACCCAAGCACCATCGCAGGATGGCGGGGAACGGCTCAGATCAAATGGTAGTTGGTCAGCGATAGCTCAAATTTGATCCAACCCTTGCAAAATAAAACATTCATTAAAAGGAGAAGTGGGCATTACTAGGTGGATGACAAATAAAAAAATTATATTTATAGAAGAAAAATAAAATAAATTTACAATTTGTTTTATAATTTGACTTTTAACTTTAAATGTATGTTCACTCATTAAGTCAAGTATTTATTTTACAATCACATTTTTATTTTAGATGTTTGTTTATAAAATATAAAGATGCATTAAAAATATATTAGAAGTATTTTTCTTTATATTATATAGCATTCATAACATTAAATTAACATAGAATAATTTCACAATATCACTTAACCAATCAAGAAAAATTTAATCATTACTATGCAACATTATTCTCACATCAAACTAACAAATAAACATTGAAAACAATTTTTTTTTTTTATTATAACATTCATAACTTAAACCTTTTATACACAATATCAAGTTAATTATAAAAAACACATAAAATTATTTATAAGCAACTTAGATTTTTTAACAATTTAATATAATTAAGAAAAATTTAATAAGAATTATTGATAAATTTATGAAATATTGATTTACTTATCAAGAAAAAATCAATGATAAATTTACTTATTATAGATAAATTTACTTACCAATCTATTTTAACCATCAAGAAAAAATTAATCATTAGTGATTGCAACATTATTGGCACATCTTTTAAACTGACAAATAAGGTTAAGGTTCAATTAGTATTTAATTTGGGTTAGGGATCAATTAGGGTTATAATTCAATAAGGGTTTAATTAAGGTCATGGTTAAGGTTAGTCTTAAATTAGGGCTAGTATTAGAGTTAGGGTTCAATTAAGGTAAGGGTTATTGTCTATTTTAGGGTTAGGGTTCAATTAGAGTTCTCTAGGGTTTTGATACAATTAGGGTTAGGTTTCAACAATACCTAGGGTTATGATTACAGTTTAATTAGTGTTAGAGTTAGGGTTATAATACGAGTTCAATCAGGTTAGGGTCAAGGTTTAATTAGTGTTAGAGTTAGGGTTACAATAATAAAAAATTTCATAATGATATGGAAAGGCATTCAATTAGATTCATATACAAATGCACAAATAAGAATTGGTAATTAAGAATTCTCTAGAACTAAAGTTATAACAACAAATACAATCCTTAGCCTAATCATTTGTTCTTTGTTAGGGTTGGGATAAGAATTTAACGGGGCTAACCAAGACTTAGGAAATAAAACCCTGCGGAGGAAATAAAGTATTAAAATCAAAGTTGGGTTTTAATTTTAATCCGGTGATGTAAGCCTAACCCATTAACCCCAGTGGTCATGTCGCTGACGGCTTAGCCAAAGCCTTTCATTAAATACTAACCATGCAATGTGTAGGTTTTTCAAATTCAAAGATATGGGAGAAGATCTTGATTGTACCCCGCCAACTCGCAGACCTAAGGTGTCGCCCTATTATTTGGCGCGAGGTCAGTAAAAGGTAGATGTGTGTTCCGTATGGATTAATGTTATTGGTCATGAGGAAGGTGAACAATGCTTCGTTGGATGTCAAACCGAGTTAGCCCGAGATAAACCGTTTGATCTGCCAACTCTTATGGGGATTAGCGGGCAGTATTCAAAGTTGGAAAATGACACAAGGTGGTCATTTTATTGTACAACTGGTGAAGCATTAATGAATTATTCCTTGCTTTTGTAGTCACGTCGATCTCAATCTGTGTGAAGATGTTGGCAATCATGAAGGGTGATCTTTGGATTCTCATGCAGCTCTAGTTAAACGGTGACAGTACATACACCGCTAAATTGTCATGTTTGCACATGCATTTTTATTAAGCATTGATGAAGGTTGCCATTACCTCGCACAATAAATACAAGAGGAATTAACTGCTAATAGTTTCATTCTTGTAGTAGTTAGAGCACTTTGTGGGCTAAGTCTAATCAAGTTTGAGTGCTTGTCCGAGAAGAGAAAATGAGTAAGTCAGTCAGGAGGTCTATTCGTTTGAGCTCACAAAAGCTCAGTCCTGCTATTTAGGAAAGTGCTTTGGTTGACAAGCCCAGGCTTGTGTCCACTAGATGCAGTAGAAGGTTGCAATTCCAGGACGTTGCTACTCAACTGGTAGATGACAAAGGCAAGCAGTCAATGTTCTCTGGATGCCAACACTCGCCCATTGACCTTAAGAGCAACACTTCTGATGATGTAACTAAGACCGAATCAGACTACTGTCAGTATTTAAGTCGCTTCAATCATGGTCTGCCTTCTGATGAGGAAATGATATATGTGCGCACATTGACTATTAAAACCCCAAGCGGACGGACTAGAACCGTATTGGGCAAGGAAAAGAAAGAAGAGGAGGCTGAGGGTCTACCGTATTGGGCAACAACTAGAAGTGAGCATGTATACCGGGGTCTAAGTTTTGGTAAGGGCAGGGTGGCGAGTAAATAAGAAGTTTCTATGGTGTGCCTTCGTGGCAATTTGGTTGCCTGGTTTTTTTGTGTGGCCTAGCGACAAGGGGATTTTGATGACAATTTGTGTTCCCTATTCTTTTAGCATTCCCTAGTTCGTGCACCACTATGTTTTGCAGATTCAACATGTGGGAAGTTTTGAAATGAAAATCAAATGCAATGGAGATTTTGTTCAAATGAAAATTTGTGGTGAAATTACATTTGAGCCCGAAGCTTGTTGCTCCCTCGTCATATAAAAGGGAATTCAAGGCACATTTGTAGGGAGAGAACTGATGAAAGCTCTAGCTAGGTTTTGAGTTGAATATATGGGTAGAAAGATATATGTCCTCTGATGAGGAAGTGATATCTATGGTGCCATTGGCTGTTAAAACCCCAAGCGAACATAATAGAATAGATAGCCTGTTTTGAGTTTTGGATGAATATATGCAAATTATCTTAAATTGTATGCGGATATGACATATAAGCATGAATAAACATATGATTCTAATATATTTTCTCTCCTTATGTGGATTTGAGTGAATTTTGAATGAAATGTTAATGATGTTGTCGTTCTTCTTTTGAGAATTTGTACAATTGTGTGTCTATGTTTTGGGTAGAATTCAATTTTAAAGTTTTGAGGTTTCATATTTATATGTGTGAGATTGATCTAATATTCTAGAAAATGAATGTTAAAATATCATGAAAAAAATGGGCATACAATGAATGTAGAAGTAAAATTATATTTGCATATATTCATAAAATAAGATCTAATAAACAAAAAATATATGCAATTAAAAATAAAGGAAAAATAATTCAACCCAAATTTAGATAAGAGAGACAATTAGATTATATGATAACTTTAAGGCTAGGGTTAGGGTTTGATTAGGATTAGTGTTCGCTTAGGGTTATGATTAGAGTTATGAATCTACAATTAGGGTTCAATTAGGGTTATGATTAGAGTTATGAATCTACAATTAGGGTTCAATTAGGGTTATGATTAGAGATGAATCTACAATTAGGGTTCAATTAATGTTCACTTAGGGTTTCTTTCTTGGGAGAAGTTTATTGAATGGTAAGTGTATTTTATAAAATTAATATGTCAAGAATTAATTTTAGATAATACTACATGTGGTTTTTCATATGGTATTAAATTGTAGATTAAAATTGATAATAGATTTCCTTCCTTCTTTTGCATTGTAAGCTACCATAATATATGGCCTTAAAATCCTATCCATATTTTGAGCTTTTCTAAACTATACAACATGACATCCAACAAAAAAAATTGTTATGCATTTTTTCCAAGCACAAATCCTTAGAATTTTAATGTGTTACTTAGGTTAATTCTTTATTGCAATAAATAAATACACACTAATATATATATTATGGATTTGAGGGAAAATATTAAAATATTTATATATATAGAAAAATTTAAATGCAAGGGATTCAAGTACATACCTTTGCTTTTGTTAATGTTGATGAAGATACAAATCTTGATGAAGTGCCAAATTTGATGACATGATATAAAAAAATGGAATATCTTTGCTCTATGTGGCACTTGAAATTTTTTACAAAACTATAACTAACTCTACGCCAAATTTGTGACTTTGGACCTATTTTGCATCAATAAATATGAGCTTTGACACATGCCTCCTATTCTAGCATACAATATGTACTTAAATGCTCAAAATAGTTGTGAGTAGTGTTGAGATTGGTGGATCTTTGGGAAGGTCCAATGCTTCACCTTTGTATCTCTCCCTATAGATAGAGGTAGAGATGAGTATAGAATGAGAGAGGAAAAGGGATAAAAATAGATAGAGATATAGAAAGAGATAGAGGGAGAAGTAAATATAGAGAGAGATAGGGAGATATATATATATAGAGAGAGAGAGAGATGGCAAGATAGAGATATAAGGAGATATAGAGAGAGGGGAAAGAGATAGAGAGAGAGAGATAAGTAGAGAAATACAAATAGAAATGGAGAGGGAGATAGAAATAGGGGGAGATAGAGAGAGAGAGAGAGAAAGAGAGAGGGAGAGATAGATAAATGGGTAGAGAAAGACATAGATATAGAGATATATGGGAAGATAAAGGGACAAATAGGTTTAGATATGAAGATAGATAGGGGTATAGGGAGGGAGCAAGAGATCAGGGAGAGATGGGGAGAGATAGAGAGAGGGAGGGAGAAAGGGAGAGAGATATGTAGAGGAGGGAGAGATAGAAGATGGGGAAGAGGGAGATATATTTAGAGAGGGGGAGAGAGGGAGAGCGAGAGGGGGAAGCTAATTTTTTAGTTTAAATTCTATTAAATATTCAATAAATAATAATATAAATATTATAAGAATTATATAATTTGTATTTTAAATTACACACTATATTTTATTTTTTGAAAAATATGTAATTTTTTAACCATTTTCCTATATATTTAGTATTAAGATTTTTACATCTTTTAACAATTCAATATATAATACAAATAAAATATAGTTAATAATTTAATTAACTAGCATACCTATATTAATTAATAATATATGTAAAACACACCGAGAGTTATCTTTATCAAGATGCCTATTGACTTGAAAAAATGCTTACATTTTCATGAATATGAATTTGGAAAAATCAATTTGATTTCATTATTGTTTGTGTCATTGTTTATCTCAATTCATATTTTGAGCTTTTCTAGCTGGGAGAGGGTGGGAGAGAGTGAGAGAGGGTGGGAGAGGGTGTGAGAGAGGGTGGGAGAGGGTGAGAGAGGGTGGGAGTGGGTGGAAAAGGGTGAGAGAGAGTGGGAGAGGGTGGGAGAGTCAAGAACCGAGAGGGTGGGAGAAGAGAGAGAGGTGAGAGAGGGTGGTAGAGGGCAGAGAGTGGGAGAGAGATTGGTAGAGGGTGGGAGAGCTGGGAGAGAGTCAAAAGAGCATGGGAGAGGGTGGGAGAGAGAGGGAGGAGAGAGAATTGGGAGAGGAGTGCTGATAAAGGTGGGAGAAGTTGTAAAGGAAGGTGGGAGAGGGTGGGAGAGGGTGAGAGAGGGTAGGAGAGAGAGTGGGAAGAGAGTGGGAGAAAGGTGGGAGAGAGTTTGGGAGAGAGACGAAGAGAGTGGGAGAAGGTGAGAGAGGGTGGGAGAGAAAATAAATCTATAAAAAAACCAATTTTCTGATAATGTGAGCGCATTTAGAAGAAGTAGAGACATGACCATTTTAGCAAGGAGAGAGTGGGAGAGAGTGGGAGAGAGTGTGGGAGAGAGTGGGAGAGGGTGGGAGAGAGTGGGGGAGAGTGGGAGAGAGGAGGGAGAGAGAGAGTGGGAGAGGGTTAGGGTTCAATTAGGGTTAGGGTTAAGGTTAGGGTTGGATTTCAATCAGGGCTAGAGTTTAACTAGGGTTAAGGTTCAATTAGGGTTAGGGTTAAGGTTAGGGTTTGGGCTAAATCAGGGTTAAGGTTCAATTAGAATAACTGTTCACTTAGGGTTATTGTTATGCTTAATATTGGGCTTAAGATTTACTTATATAGTATTTTGGATAATAGAAACAATTTTGATTCATTTAATATTGATAAGTAGGAGGTATTTTTCCACAGCGTGTCAAATTATGATATTGCTATCAGGATTCAACCGTGTAGTTTCGAGTCAAACTCATTGACCCATGTTTCATAGTAGTGGTTCAACAAGAACCCATCTCATGATATCAAATGGTCCACTTAGCACCACATTGCATCTAGGTGATGCTCCACGAGAGGTGAAACAGCAGGTACTCATGGAAACATGGGTCAATGAGTTTGACTCAAAACTACACGTTGAATCCTAATAGCAATATCATAATTTGACATCCTGGAAAAATACTCTACTTATCAATTGATGAGCTAAAGGCTCTATTATGAATGGTTCATAAGGCATAACACTTGTTGAGGTTTTGCAAATGGGTTAACAACTCAAGTGGGCTTAACCTTGGAGAAACTCACAGTTAAAGCTGCTTCCAGGCGATCTTGGGATGGGTGACCTCCCGGGATGGACCAGTGCTTCACCTCTGTGAGCATCACCTAGATGCAATGAGTGCTAAGTGGACCATTCGATATCATGAGAGATGGGTTCTTGTTGAACCACTACTCATGAAACATGGGTAAATGAGTTTGACTCGAAACTAGACGGTTGAATCCTGATAGCAATATCATAATCATTTAATATTTTCTAAATTCATTATTAAATTTCAATCTTATAATTTATTGTCTAAATTCATTATAGAAACAATGTATGATAATTTATTCTCTTGATTTTGAGGGTGAAAGTGTGGCTACATAGGGTTTCTATACATAGTATTTGTAGGAGAATGGTATCTCTATTTTTAATTATTCTAAACCTTGTTTCTATGTAGTAGTTTTTAAATTCATTTTGTTGTTATACTCTATAATTAATAGTTTATATATTGTACTCTCTCTATACATGTTTTTTAGCAAGATTGGGGACACTAATAGAACCTTCATTTATTTTTTTTAAAAGACTAAGAAATGTATGAAAATTTGACAACATGAAAACCATGAAAATAAAAGTGAAAATAAAAATTTAACATAGTAAAAATGGCCAATCATGTGCCAAAAATGAAAAGAACCATTTTTTGTTACTCTAATATTTCAACCACATACTAAATTATCAAGTGCATTTTATAAATGTATCATGCAAGGAGCACAATATTGGGAATCAATGTGAATGATTCTCATCAAGAAATTAGACAAGCTTTGAGATTGAAGGACCCAAGCTCTTTGTAGGTTTTCAATGAAGATTTATTAGCCACTAATAGGAACAATAAGAAAATAGATAAATGTGAAAATAAATCCTAATAATCTCTAAGAGTGTTGTGCTAAGAATTACATACACATCTCATAAATTTCAATAGAGACATGAGACACATTTATAGAAATAAAGGAAAGAAATAGCTATTTAGATAGTTATTAATCTACAAAATATTAGGACCTAGGTACTTCAAGAGATTAATAAAAATAAGTTTTTATTTATAATTTTTAAATTAGATAATTTTGAAATTATCATAGATGTAAAGTAAAGATAAAATATTTTTCAACAAAACAAATAAAAATGACAAACAAATAATGTGATTAATTAAGAATAACATGATATTGCAAAAAATATAATAAATAAAAGAATATGCATAATTGTACATAAGCCATCAAAAGTCTAAATATACCTATCTTTATAAAAAAAAAATCTTTAAAATGACTAAAAATTATTAAAACTTATTAAGCTCCATGAAAAAAACTACCTTCCATATAAAGAGTATACAACATGATGATACTTATAGAAAACAAATTATGTAGGATACCAAAAAATTGCTAAAAAGATAAGATAAGATAAAATTATAAATGAAATTAATCATATTAATTTCATAGTTAAAAAGATAATTTTATGGATCTTTAAATATACATATATAATAATATTTAAATCTTTATTTAAAAATATATATATTATATTTTATAAACTTATACATTAAATTTTTTAATATTTAAGTTATACTAAAATCTAAGATGTTCAATATTCATTATTATTTTTAAATTATAGTATTTATTAAAGATATATAATTATATTTATAAGATTTAAATTCAATAATGAACTTAGAAAATATTAAATCAATCAAAATTGTTTCTATTATCCAAAATACTATATAAGTAAATTATAAACTATTATAATATAATATTTAAATTTTCTATTTCAAATGTTAAATAATTTTAGTGTTAAATTTTTATAATTATAAACTTACCTTTTAATGATGTTAGTAAGTTTTTAAATTAAAATTAGTTTTTCAAGCATATTAACATATCTAGATATATTCACCAAAATCTATTATCTATTATTGGTTATGTAATTTTGTATGTATAATATATATTTTTTAAAATAAAATATATTTTTGAAAAAATATATATATTTAAAAAATTAAACTATATATTTTTTAAATTAGAAATATTTTGAATGTATTCAACCATCAAAATATGATTTTTTTTAATATACCATTAAAATCACTAGTTGCCCTAATTTCTCTGCTTTTGCTCATTTTTAATGAATTTCCCCCCGGCCTTGTCAAATATTTCATTTTAAATGTTTTTCTTTGAAAGTAATGAAGTATTTAAAATATATCACACAAAGATTTATTCGGGCCCCACCTTGTACAGTCCACATGGTAGTCGCCCGTGATTTTGCAATCAACCAAAGCACCATCGCAGGATGGTGGGGAATGGCTCAAATCAAAGGACAGTTGATGAACAGTCACAAATTTGATCCCCAGATGGGACACGTGCCGCCCACCCATGATATCGCCATCCTACAATTCTCGATCACGGGATGGGGGGGAACGGCTCGGATCAAAGGACAGTTGATGAACAGTCGCACAAATTTGATCCCCAGATGGGACATGTGTCACCCGCCCGTGATATCACCATCCTACAATTCTTGATCACGGGATGGCAGGCAACCGTTGATCTTGAAGGCATTTTGATCGACGGAAGTGCGAATTTCATCCTTCTAAAAAATAAAACATTCATTAAAGGGCAAGGGGACATTACTAAGCAGATGGAAAACAATGACATAAGTTTTTTTAAAACTCTTCAGCACAGGGCCAACCAAGACTTAGGAAAATAAAACCCGCAGAGGAAATAAAATATTAAAACCAAAGGGACCAGGCCTAGATGGAACGATGGGGGATAAAATGTTTTTAAAACCCTTCAAAAAAGGTAATGGTGAAATAGATCCCGACCAAGGCATTAGGTAAACACAAGGGTTTAAGATGAAGACAAAGCTAAAACCCCTGCCCTAAGAAATTTTCCAACACCATGAAAGACCAGTGACATAAGGTAGGGCATGAGTGAAACATTAAGAACAAAATTTGAAGTTCCATCACTACAAGCATTGGATAATTTTATATTAATAGTTTTTCCTATCACAAATATAAAAGGTGAGCACAATAAATAAAATGTATTTTCCCATTAAATGTGAAGAATTTTCAAAAAAATTATTGTTCAACTATTGGTCCATTTTTGTTCAATATAAGTTGTATTTTAAATCATTATGTGTTTTTTTTATAACAACAAATAGATTTTTTGTGTTCAACTATTAGTCCATATGTGTTGTTTTTATGAAATAGAAAACAAAGAACAAAACTTTGAAGTTCCATCACTACCCATAACCCTAAACCATAAACCATTAACCCTTAACCCTTAAACCGCAAACCCTTAAACCCTCTACCCTCTCTCTCTCTCAAGTCTCTCTCTCCTACCTCCTCTCCCTCTCTTAGGTCTCTCTCTCAAGTCTCTCCCCCCTACCCCTTCTCCCTCTCTTAGATGCTTTCTCTCCTCCTCACTCCTCTGTCTCTATACCCTCCACCCTTAACCTTAAACCCTTAAACCATCTACCCTCTACCCTTACCCTCCTCCCACTCTATCTCTCTCCCCACTCCCTCCCTCTCTCTATCTCTCTCAACTATCTTCAGTATCCTACCCCTCTCCCTCTCTTAGGTCTCTCTCCTCACTCACTCCCTCTATCTCTATCCCTCCACCTTAACCTTAAACCCAGCAACCATCTACCCTCTACCCTTAACCCTCCTCCCTCTATCTCTCCCGCCCTCCTCTCTCTCTCTCAGCCTCTTCAATATCTACCCTCTTCCTCTCTCAGGTCTCCTCTCTCACTCCTCCCACTCCTCTATCTCTCTCCCTTAACCCTAAACCTAAACCCTAAACCTAAACCTAAACCCTTAGCCTCAAACCATTAAACCCTCTACCCTCTACCTTAACCCTCCTTCCTTTATCTCTCTCCCTCCCAAGTCTCTCCTTCTAGCACCACTCCCTCTCTAGGAGTCTCTCTCTCTCGATCGCCCTCCTACCCCTTCTCCCTCTCTTAGGTCTTTCTCTCACTCACTCACTCCCTCTATCTCTCTCCCCTCCATGCCCTTAAACTCTAAACCCTTAAACCCTCTACCCTCTACGTTTAACCCTCTACTCCATATCTCTCTCCCACTCCCTCCCTCTTTCCCTCTTTCCATCTTCAATCTTCATATTATGTTTCTTTGCCTTCTAATTTTGCATTTTAAATGAAAAAAACTTGGTTTTACACCTTATTTAAGTCATTTAATCCTTTATTTTTGTCTCCAATAGATTTATTTAAAACTATAGACACCATCCAATTGAATTATGAGATTCCTCTCTTCTTCTATTAGGATGTAAGAAAAATCATTTGAGAGGTCTTTTTGGATCTTAGCCATTCTACTTTCAAGGAGACCCTTTCTTTGAAAAGGTTTCTAAAGACTTGGATATTCCACTCTTTTAGTTTGAGTTTTATGAATTTTAACTTTCGATTGAATATGCACATCTTAGTGCAATGATCAACTGTTTGGGTGAGCCAAGAGTCAGTGACAACCATTTCTCTCTCTCTCCCCTTCCCCTCTCTCATAACTCATAAAGAAGTGACATATTTCATGAAGAAGTGAAATAAGTATTTTTCAAATAAAAATATCACAATCTCCACTATAAGTATATCATTTCAAAAATAAAATGGTCATTTAATAAAATAGACACTCATTGGAAACAAAGTGTTGTTATCATAGTGAAAAAATATTGTTCTTATCTATACAACAATTGGGGTAGCAATGTACAAGCATTGGGATAATTTTATATTAATAGTTTGTCCTATCGAGAGAAATATAAAGGTGAGCATAATAAATAACATGTTTCCCATTAAATGTGAAGAATTTTCAAAAGTTTAGTGTTCAACTATTGGTCCATTTTTGTTCGGTATAAGTTGTATTTTAAATCATTATGTGTTGTTTTTATAACAACAAATAGATTTTTTGTGTTCAACTATTAGTCCATATGTGTTGAATATAAAAGGTAGAGATATCAAAGATTTATGGTTATCAATAAGTATTTGCTCTCTCTCTCTCTCTCTCTCTCTCTCCTTACTCCTCCTCTATCTCTCTTCCCTCACCTAAACCCTAAACCCTCAAACCCTCTACCCTCTACCCTTAACCACCTTCCTTTGTCTCTCTCCCACTCCCTCCTCTCTCTCTCTCTCAAGTCTCTCCACTCTCTCTATATATATATATATCTCTCCTATTTCCTCTCTCCCTTTTTCCCTCCCTCCCTCCCTCCAACCCACCCTCCACCTCCTAATTACTCTCAGGTATATAGAGAGGAGTAAGAGGGAGATAAAAAGAGAAATAGAGATAGAGATATAGAGTAGGAGAGATGGATGGAGAGATGGAGTGAATGAGAGAGAAAGGGGGGAGAAGGAGAGATAGCTCAATAGATAGAGGGGGGAAGAGGCGGGAGTGGCATAGATAGTGGGAGATATAGGAAGCTGACAGAGAATATATCAATCACCTCCTATATATCTATCATTCATCCTTATCTCTTTATCTCTACCCTCTATCTCTTTGTCTCCCTTTCTATTTGTATGTTTGTCATTATCTCCCTCTCTCTCTATATTTTCTTCCCTATATTTATCTTTGTCTCCTGAAGTGTGCAATGGGTACATTGAAGAGGTCTTAAAGGAGAACTATCTTTAATCAAATGGCATGCTACCCTGAGCATAACTCCCCAAGGACACATGCCATCCTTGGATTCTTGACATGAAACAACCAATCAAAATTTAGTTTCTCTCTCTCATATTAATATATATTATATTAATTATATTTATTATTATATAAAAATACACTTATTATTAATTATTAATTATAATGATTTTGTTAAAGAATATAATATCTAATTATAATAAGTTGAATAATTATATTATTTATTATGTAAAATATAGCTAATATATACTTCACTATATTGTAGAATATTAAAACCTAGCTAAATGGCGCCAAAAATTTGAACTTAATTAACATACTGTAAAAGCTAATGAAACCAGGTTGTAGCTCATCAAATTGGAAAAGTGAAAGGTCAATGCTAGTGCCGAGGAAGAGTTTGGAGTAGTGAAAACAAGGTCAATGCCAGCGCCAAGGAAGATTTTGGAGGAGTGAAAACAATGTCAATACTAGCGCTGAAGAAGAGTTTGGAGTTAAAACAAGGTCAATACCAGTGCCAACGAAGAGTTTGGAGGAGTGAAAACAAGGTCAATATCAGCACCGAGGAAGAGTTTGGAGGAGTGAAAACAAGGTCAATACCAGCGCCAAGGACAAGGTTGAGGGCACTCATAGAAAATTGACGACTAAGGGGCAGTGAGTACTATAAGTTTGGCACCCCCATTCTCTTTAACATTCAATTTTCATGCCTAGTTTCCAAAGATCTTCTCGTACATTGGCACCCCCATTCTCATCAAATGGTATAAGATAAGACACAAAAAATAAAATAGCTTATACAAAACATATCCACCTACAATCCCATTCAAGCATTTTAATTAACTCCTTGAATTAAACCTAAAACAAGAATCATACACACCACAACAGTGAGATGAACGAAACAACCCTTGATCATTTTATTCAAAATTCAGATATGCTTGTACAATGGAGAGACATGAGTTTGAATTAATCATATCAATTCAAATGCCAAGATTGTCATAAAACATCAACCTCTATGAATTCAAAACCTGTTACATAATGACTCAAAACCTAAATTTCATTTCTCTAAAACCATCAGACTTTACAATTCACTCTGCAACTTCACCTAGACTCGACAAAAATTATCTAACTTGTTAACCCTGCATTTCTTTATTTTGAAATCCTTCTTATAGAAAAAGGAGGAGCAAACAAGCACAATAAAGCACACTGTCACCAGCCAATTGGACCGCCTTGTACTCTTCATCAGTTGGCCAATCAAAATTGATCACCTCATTCACCTTGACACTATAAGGTTTGTACTTAACTACCACCTAATTCACTTCTCTTTCAAAAGACTCCAAGAATGAGTTGGTGCTAATTATTTTGTCCATATAGCTCATGAACATATCATAATCTGAGTTACCCTATTTTTTTATGGTTTTGTAGTCCAAACATGATATAAAGTGGCTCTTACAGTTTTTGTGATTACTGTAGCTTGTGTAAGAGGCCTTGTGGATACTGTTGTAATTGTAGGATGCATGAATAGGGCGTAGGATGAGAAATAAAAAAGGTATAGTTGTTGTCCTCAATAGTTTGTGAAGAAAAGCATGTGAAATGAGAGGTTCAATCCTAGGTTTCAACAAAACATGTATGGGAGATCTGATTTTATGAATTTTTATCCATGTGCAGACCTAATGGGTTGTTTCTAAACACTGAATATAAATGATATACATACACACACACACACACACACACACACACACATATATGTATGTATATGTATTTTTAAATGTAAATATAAATGCAATTACTGGATGCTCTCCTAGAACAATAAATGCAACATATTATTAAAGAAATCTATATCTATGTGTATAAATGTGTATTTCTAAATGCAAGTGTAAATACAAAGAGCATATGGTTTTGTAGTGTTATAGATACAACATATCCATAAATTAATGTAATTGAAATTCTAAAGTCTTCAACACATATAATATGAAATCGATCAAACTATTAAACTACATGAGAAATAAATGAAAATAATAAATGCATATGTATGTGTATTTGTAAATGTAGGTGTAAAATAAATAAGAATAATGAAAATTATAAAAGAATACAAGGAAAAGTCTCCTCCCTTCTTGGTAGTGATAACCTCCTCCACACACAACCTTTAAAAATTATGAATAGAGGAATATAATCTTTGAAGAACTCAAAGTTGATTCTCTCCTACCTGATGCAATTAGTCATTTTATCTTTACAAATAGTTATAGTAATTACTAGAGGCACATAGACCAATTCTTCATAATAGAAGAATTTGATCATACTTTTCCAATTGTGGCATTATGAGAAAACCTTAGGTTAAATGAATAATTCTTAGCTAAGTTATTTAAATCATGTCCAATCATATAAGAGAAGACTGTTGCTATGTGCACCTGGATACCATGGAGAAAGGCTAGTCTTTGGGCTCTTTCGTCATTCATTTTGCCTTAAAACATACCAAAAATATCCTAGCCATTAGACATAGGAAGATTTAATATGACTTTAAAAAAAATTATTGCCAAAGCGTAAACTTATGATGACTTAACCAGGCCTAGTACACACTCCCTCTCCATTAACCACTTAGACATATGGAAATTAAATATAAATTTGCTACTATTTTTAGTCATGTAGGTGTCCAATAAACCACTTGGAGGTGTTTCCCTTCAAGTTTATTTACTTGAATGAAGAGAAAAATTCCTTTGATTACAATTAGAGAATACATTTGAGGCCTTGGTTGTGTAACTGGTGGACCATAGTCACATTTAACACTTTTTACAAATTTTGGGAGTTAAAACGTTAAGTAGATTTGATTTGTGATGGACACATTTGGACGGTAGAAATAATAGCTTGCAATCTATCAATACTTGATTACCTTATAACCTATGAAATTCTAGCAATGAAATGATAGATTAATCATAATGCCTACCTTGGGATCACATCACCATGAAAGAACTTCATCCAACATCCTTATGAGTGCGTGTACCACCAAATAGGTATTTGTCGATTCCGCTCTCCTCGAAAGTGAGGGAAATTCAAAGAAGAGAAGAGGAAAGTGAGACATGTAGTATGTCTAAAAGAGGAGATCAACTAGAGGTCAAAATATTAGAAGAAAATTCAGAAATGCATGGAATTTTTTCTTGCTGAAGGGGGGTCATGTTCTGATGATGAGAGCATAGGCGACGTCGAGGTTCCCTTGAGGTACAAACATCTACGGAAATAATGGGTACCCAAGGAACTTCCTCCAATAAACACCAATTTTTGTGTCAACGAGAGGATATATTGCATAGCAGCATCGTCATTACATGGTTTGGGCCAATTTTGCATGGACGGCATAAAGGTCTGTTACGACAAAGTTACTGAATTAATGGAGTATGTTGGACCTTGTTATAGTTACAAAGATTGGATGCAACTGGTTTGATATACACAAAGTATGCATAGGTATGCACTGTCAGCAAATTATATACAACTAAAAGATAAGGATCAAAATAAAGGAGTGGCTATGTACATTGATAGAAGGCCAAAAGCATCAGGGAATATTACAGGGTTTATAAATAGTACACGACCTGGGTCAACAAATAAGCAACCCAATTGCATATTCGAGGTGTGCAAGGGAAACTGTGTATTCGTATGTGCGATAGAATCAATAACTATAGGGGAAGAGTTGCTAATCGATTACAATTTGAATTGCTTAGTTACAAACACAGTTACTATGGGGGTGGTACATACTATGTACCATTTTACCCTACCTCCAATTAATGACTCCAATATACCATTTTATTCTTATGTTTTTTTATAAGTCTATTGGTTTCATTTTGGTAATATTTTTTTATATTTAATTTTTGTCATAGGGGGACATTGATCGTACGGAGAAGGCTCTGGCCTAGAGCACAAATCGTGATGTATCTTCAGGCGCTTCTACCTGACAGGTTTACCTCATTGTAATTGTACAAATTAGATATGAGAAAAAAATTATTATTATGTTTTTTTCATAAGTTTTTTGGGTTGATTTCGATAATGTTTTTAATATTCTTGTTGCAGTGGACTGATCGAGGAAAGGCACCAGCATTAGAGGAGAGCATCCATAGTGAGGTGGAGTCAATATTTTGTGATGATGACATCGCTTATTCAGCAAACCCTGTCAATATGATAAAGAAGCTCCAAAAAAAATGCAATGAAGAAATGGCTAAGTTGATGTTTGTAGTGCCTCAAATAGATGAGATAAGAAAGAGGGTTAAAGTATTGACTGAGAGATTATAAAACTTGCAAGTAAGTTGTCATGAGGTCTTTAATTATAACATAAATTCATTCATGGTTTTATATTTTGTACTCTTTTATGTCATGAACTAAAATATGTATTGTTTTTACAGGGTTATTTTCCTCCTCATGATGCTCCTAGCCATGATCAGGGTACTGCAAGTGCTTCCCGAGGAGTAAGGGTTGGTACAAGTGTCCATCCTGATCTTCCTACACATACATCACATTATCTGACCCCATCATCCATGCCTATATTGCCGTCTGAAATGTCGGCAACACATACCATGCAAACATCTGTTAATGCACCATCTGGCAGCAAACACATACCAGAACATGCGTCAGGACATGTACCTAGGGATGCAAAGGCCACTAGTACTGGTGATGTTTTAGCAGCATTTCCTAGATCTTCCAATATTACTAGTACATGAACACTGCCGGTCACACTTGTGGTGACCGAGGATTTCATTCCCATAAAGATAGAGAAGGTCCTAGGTACTTTAAAAAAATTTAATTATTATTCTATATAATCCAATTGAAATTTACTTATTGATCGCTCTTTTTAGACTATTGATCCCATGATCATTTTGCAGGAAATGATGTTTTTTATAAACATCTAAGTGATATTACATTGGAGCTCTTCGGGCCCACCATATGTACATGGTGGAATTCCCAAAATGAAGATTTAAAAGATGAGCTCATTAACCATTTAGTTGTGATGTTCGGTGATAAAACATGCAACCGAACCAAGGTCCTTAAGAAAGCTGGTACCTATCTAAAGTATGTGAGGGACCAATATAGGTCACATTTAGAGAAGAAAAAAAAGTACGAGTGTTCCCCCATGATTCCGGAGAGGGAGTGGAAGGACTTGGTGTCTAATGGAAAGGAGAAGGCTGAAAAGAAAAAAGGAAAGAGAGACCACTAGGCCAAGGAAGGTATGTGATCATATAGAAGCATAAATCTGCAAAAAATACTGATTAATTGCGATTTTTAAAAAAACTACAGGCTGGACGATTTTTTCCCTGATTTTTTTCCATTTCAAACTACAAAATCGCCAAAAAAACGTGTTTAAAATCTGCAAAAAAATGTTAATAAAATTGAGCTGATTTTCGCGCAAAAAAAACCATGAGACCATGGCTCGTTGCTTACTATTATGCTTTGATAGATTTTTTCCAAGCATCCATAGCTTGTTTGAAAGCACCTTTTTTAGGATTTTAGCCATAGCAGCAAGGCAATGAACTGTTTGATAAAATGCTTTGGTAGACATGTATGAAAAATGCAGTAGCATAGACAAGGCAGTGAATTACTTGAAAAGAATGTCTCAAAGAAATGTAGTCTCATGGTGATGGAATGCCATGACAAGAAAATTTCTATGGATTGTCATGGCATTCTATCACCGTGAGACTACATTTCTTTTAGGCATTTTTTCAAACAATTCATTGCCTTGTCTATTTTATTGCTTACTATTATGCTTTGGTAGATTTTTTCCAAGCATCCATAGCTTGTTCGGAAGCACCTATTTTAGTTTTTCTTTTGACCCATAGCATGAAGGCATTGAACTATTTGATAAAATGCTTTGGTAGACATGTATGAAAAATGTGGTAGCATAGAAAGGTAGTGAACTA
>VDFB02000008.1:343061199-343084852 GCA_007258455.2 Sequoia sempervirens
AAAGAAACAAAAAAAAAAGTGATTGTAATCATATCATGACGACCATATTTTGATAATATGTAAAAACTAAAAGAATGAATATACTATGTTAATGAATGAATGTGAATATGTTAATTAATGAATGTTATATGTTAATGAATGAATGTTATATGTTATTAATGGATGAATGAATGAATGTTATATGTTATTAATGGATGAATGAATGATTAATGTTATATGATTGGGTATGGGGAATTGAGAGTGATGTGAGGGGGGGGGCAAATGAGCTTCCATCGTCACGTGGTTGTCCCTGTTAAGTAGAGAATATTAAACTATTCTCGAAACAAAGAGAAGCTCAATAAGGTAATGCACTTTTAAATATAAGAAATGCATCGTTTGAAGCATCAAACCAATATGTAGTCTATATGTATGATCAGCCGTCAGTCTCTGCGATGGTACATTTTCACGAATATTTAAAAAAAAAAATTGCATAGCTTCATCACAATTTTGACGAAACCCACCAATGAATCAATGAAAAGGTTCAACGAAGTTGCTATAGCTGCGATGAAGGTTTCATTGTAACTCATTTCCCATTTCATCGCGATTTCGACGACCGTTTGGCGTTGTCTCCATGCTACTCCTTGCCCATTTCGTCGCACTTTCGATGAACATTTGGTGTTCTTCCGACGCTACTCCATGCTATTTTCATTGCAAAGTCAACGAGCTCTTGGTGTTCTTTTGACGCTACTATTTTCCTATTTCGTCGCACGTTCGACAAAGTTTTAGTGTTGTTTCAACGCTACTCCTTGCCCATTTCGTCGAAATGGTGACAAACATCTGCTGTTGTTTCGACGCTACTCCTTGCCCATTTCGTCGAACTAGCAACAAACTTCTGGTGTAATTCGTCGATGGATACACGAAGTGTTCGTCAATATTCTGATGAACGTCCAAGCCATTTCATGATGTCGACGACCAACGATTCTTTGCCGTTATTTCGATGTTCAATTCGTTCTCAGCCTTTCGACGAAAAAAAAATGACGAAAATATTTTTTCCGTTTCGTCGCATTTCCAACAAATATTTGTCGAATGACCGACGAACGGTCATCAGAAAATGGTGTCAAATTCGGTAGTGGGGCATTGTGTGGAAGAAAAAGGTCTTGTGGGAGATGGAATTAAGAGTTCTAGGGATGTTTCCCCTATTCAAACTGGGTTGGAGACTCCTTAATGTAAGGGTTTCTATTAGCTTGATGATAAGAAGGGGTTGTTGGAGCTGTTGGAAAACTCGGTGCCGAACTCTAACAAGAAGCATGTGGATGTTGAAGTGGTAGATTTTGAGGATTCTCTAGCTGGTGAAGATTTGAAGGGTGAAGGTTTGGATTTGAAGTTTCATCCTAATAATTTTTATATTCTTTCTTTTGAGCTTTTGAATTGGGAAAAGATAAACCTGGATGTGTTTTGTATAATGGCAGAGGATGGAATGAATAATCTCCTTTCATTGTTAAAATGGATTTTCTCGAAGGTCAAGGATCTTAATGCCAAGTTGAATGAGTTGCAGAGTATATGTGTGGCTCTAGTTAATTGTATCAAGGATTGGATAATGAAGATAAAGTTTAAATATATGAAGGTTGTTCTTGACAAGGTGGAAATGGATGCTGAGAAAATGGGTAGAGATCATGAGGACAAGTTGGTGTCCTTGGAGGATAAATTCAGTAAAATTTGTAATGACTTGCAGTCTGTGCTACAAATTAGTAATCAGTCTCTCAATTCAAGTGCACAGGGGCTTACTTTTTTGAATGAAAAATCCCTTAATTGGATTGGTAAATAGTTGGATCTTGGTGAGAATGCAATGTCCCCATTATTGGAGTGATATCATGGTAACATGATTCTAGCCCATCTAGCATTCCCATGGGTTAGATGGTGTGATTGGGGAATGATTTTGGCCAAGAGAATCAAATTTTGGTAAGATGTGTTTAGAGAATTAAGAGGGAATTATCCTTAATCCAACAAAGAAAGAAAGGAGGTCTACCTACAAGTCAAAGCAAGTAAGGAGGTCTATTTGCAAGTCAAAACAAGTAAGGAGGTCTATTTGCAAGACCAAGCAAACAAGGAGGTGAGTCAACCACATCAAATCAAATTTGATTCTAGAATATTCTCCCTCCAATGGCAGTTTAGAAGACTTAAGGGAGAAGCAACCAATAATTAATATTTTAAGAATAAAATCAGATCTCTTCCTAGGGTGGCTCAAAGAAGCTTCCAAACTGAAATATTATAATATTCAAGGAAATCAAATCTTCTCTAGGGCAGTTCAAGAAGCCTTAGTAAACAAGTTATTGAATAATTTAATTTAGCAAATCATATCCTCTTTAGGATGATTTGAGCTAGGTGCCTTAGTCTTGAAGTTAAGTGAATATTTTAATAAAACAAATTTGATTCGTTCTGAAGGGTGGTTTTGGCTTGGAGCCTTATTTAAGAAGGCTTAGAAGGCTGAGAGAAGTCATGTTTTAGTGTTGCTTTTCTATTAAGACAGTTTTCACTTGACTAAAAGTAGTTTTTAGTCGATTCAAGGTGGTTCTCCCTTGAATATTATGGTATGGTGATGGCCCCATTCCACCATGTGGGATGAATTCAAACAAAATTCACAATAGAGCTCAACCAGATTTCTTTAGTGAAGTTACAGTTGAAAATTCGGATCTTGTTTTGTGATACTTTCATGAATACTTGCTAGCAGAAGGTTTTCCAAGTGGTTCGCTTGGCCCAAGGAGGGCATTTTTGGGAAATTTCTAGCTTCAAGCATAATCAGACTTATGTAACAATAGACATCAAACTAATTTCATCATCATTTATGAGGAGTATCTAGCAACTATGACCTCCAGTGTGTTGCTATAGTCGCATTTCAATCATTTCCAGTTGGGCATATCATCCCACTTCACATAGCCATGGTTTGGACTTGTGTTTTGGCACAAGTGGATGTAATTGAAGGTTTGAAATTCAAATTAGACATGACTGTTTGTACTTTCCAACCCTCTCTATTTGTAATCAGCTTTTCAAATCAAATAAGAAGTTGAGATATCATTGCTAGGTATGTCCATCTATGTTTATGTGCCTTATTTGATTGCCTAAATTATATGTTCAAGTTCATTTCTCTATATTTTTCTTGGAACCTTTCAATCTTCATGCTATAGTAAACCCTTGTTCAAATCAAAGTTGAAAGCAAATTAGAATTTTTAGACCAGCAAAAGGAAAAAGTTTTTGTTTGAACCTATAAGGGTTCTTACAGTGGTATCAAAGCCATGATCTTGCCTTCCTTGGGTTTATGTAGCCTTTCGAAGTTGGGCCACATAGGTACTACACTAGAAGAAGAGCGCAACAAGGAGAGGGTAATGAATTAGTAAGTTCATCTTCAGAAATGGGCGATCCTAGAAGAGAAAATATTGGTGATTTCTTGCAAACATTTGCACAACAGAAAGAACAATTGCTCCAGTAGTTTCAGGATAACCTAATTGTAGCTATTGGACTATTTAGGATGGATCATTCAAGGTATAGAAGGGCACGTAGTGAAAGTAGTGGAAGAAGTAATACAGGGAGACAATTTGGAGCCACTCCAAATAGTCCTTTTTAACCCACCCTCACTCCTATGATAGAGGAGTTACCTAAAGAAGAAGAAGAAGAAGCTACAGGGTAATCCCACAATACTAGTTTACAATTTTTGGCCAAACTGGACATTGAACTGATTTTTTCTAACTAAATCTTCACTTTCGGGCACCTATAACAGCTAAACCATGAGGAATTTGAAGATGATGCAAACTATTGATTTGTGAAATTTTTTCTGTAGATTCTAAAAATTATTTTTTCAAAAATTTTGGAATCATAGTGCATTTCTTTTTCCATCTCAGGTTTGAAAACTAGTTTTTTTCAATAAACACCATTTTTAAGGAGTGACACTCACCATATACAACATAGCTTTTTTTCCATGAAGGATAAAATTCTAATTTCTTCGAATTTAGATTTTTAACTACAATATCTAGTGCTTTCATTTGGTTTCATAGTGTTTCATTGAATATTTTTTCCTTAATCAAGTTTCGAAGTCAAACCAATTATAATTCATACATAGGTGGACCGTATACAACATAATTTTTTTTTTATGTATCAAAACTCAAATTTTTTTTGTTGGATCAAGGACTTCAATATCTAGTGCATTGATATTTTTCAAAAAAAAAATTGACAATCTGCTATTTTTCCACATGTGCAGAGCATAGAGCTTGATTTTCAGTGAAAAACCTATGTTTAATCAAACTAAGAAACAAATACATAATAAAACCAAAACATATTAAAATTATATTTGTTGGATAGCTCGTTCCAAGGACTACCATCATCTAATTGGGTCTGTGAAGTCTCCTCCATTTTCATCCTCAACTTGAGCTTCGAAGGGAAAAATTCTAGAGATTTTTGGTGCCAGAGGGTGAGAAGGGGGGAAAAGGGGGTTCGAGCAAACCTAGGTTTGAGTGAACCCCCTTTGGAGGTTCACTTGAACTTGGGTTCGATCGAACCCCCTTTCCACAAAATTTTTCTATTATTTTTTTCCCAGGAAATGTGGGACCCAACATTTAATGGGTTCGTTCGAAGGGGGATTCTAGTGAACCCCCTTTGGGTTTACTTGAACCAAATGTTCGTTTGAACCCCCAAAAACCATTTTTTTTTCCATGGGGGAATTTTTTGCAATTTTCCTTCCTCACTGGAATTGTAAACCAATTTTGTAGGTTTACCCTATAGAGGTCTCTAATGATATCATGGAAACATATAATGAGTACTACGCTCTTCCTGATGTGGTTCGATCAGCCATAAATTTGAACCAATTTATGAATCAAAAGGATAAGAAAAAGAAAAAGAAAAAGAGAAGAAATCCCAGAAGGATCCCAAAGAATACAAGGATGCATTGAAAAAAATTCCCCTACCTAATTTTGATGGCAATGGTAGGATGAGTGCACATACCTGGATACATAAACTTGATACCTTTCTTACACTCAAGCCTATCAGTGAAGAAAAGGCTATACAATTTGCTACTATGCACTTAGAGGGAATAGCATATGATTGGTGGCACCATGGACTTGTGTCCCAAAGGCATGACATGATTACTTCATATGATGAGTTCACTCACAAACTCATTTCCAGATCTGACAGGAAGGATGTCGAGGTTTACTACAGATATTGGGCACAACTAAAACAAGATGGTAAAGTGGATTCCTATATCAATGAGTTTCAGAAAAAATTGTTGTTATGGTTCCTAAGATGCCTGAGAAAAGGGTTATTCTGCTCTTTGTAGAGGGATTAAGTGACAAGTTATGAGGCTTGGTGAAGGTTCACAAGCCTAAGACACTAGATGATGCAACAGAGTTTGCGCTAGACTTGGACACTTACCTTGGCACTCCAGCTCAAGGCCAAAAGATGAATTTCAAATATAAGAAGTCAGAACACAAGGCGGATATGGGAAAACCAAATTAGTCTAAGTCTACGCACCCTATGCTGGATTTTGAAATGAGGAATGAGCTTAGGAGAAAGAAGTTGTGTTTTAATTGCAAACAACCATGGGAGCCTAGTCATAGATGCCTTGGGAAAGGTATGTCAAATCTTATATAAGTCATATCTGATAATGATGGGATCCCTAGTATAGATTCAGAGAGTGAGGAAGAGCATGATCATAAACAACCAGCACTAGAACCAATAAATGATGGTAACAAAATTTCTAGGATTTCTTATCTTTCAAGAGCTCTAAGGTGCAATCCCTTTATCTTTGAAGGCATATTGTTAGGTTACAAAGTTTTGGCATTAGTTGATAGTGCAGCTACACATAACTACAATGATGAAGGTTTGGTAAAGAAAAGAGGTTTGCATTGTGATGATTTTGAGGGCTTTGATGTGACTATAGTAGGAGGGCTTACTATTCTTTGTAAGAATAAAGTAAGTAAGCTTAGCACTATCTTTGGTGTGTATACTTTTTGCGATGACTTTTATGTACTTGAATTGAAGGACAATGAAATTATACTTGGTATGCAATGGCTACATTCTTTTCAAAGGGTCATCCAAGACTTACAAGAAATGGATTTGAGTTTCATACATGATGGGAAACGCATTATTATGAAAGCTCTCAAATATAATTTTCCTCATAAAATAATAGCCAAATCAATGATATCTTTGGGTCATGATTGGCTTCATGAAGGCATACATCATGAATGTGAAGAAAATTGTGTTGAATCAACACTTGATGGTAAGCATTTCGATGTTGAAGTTGAAATGGATGACAAGTTTATGGATTGGCATGACATTATACCTAATTTATTTGAGGAAAGCAGTCCTATGGTTTTTCATTCTCATGAGTTAGTCATGCTAACACCATTGGATGACAGTTACTTGTGGTCTACTAACGATGGCATACAAAATTGGAGTGTTTAATATGATATTTTTGCTAAAAGATAGGGCACTACACAATCTGATTTTGTATATCAAACCCATGAAGATGTGGAAAAGACACAAATTTTGTGTGATATATGGTTGCAAAGGGCCAAGGAGGCTAAGTTAGTGGTTTCCCTTGCAAAATAGCATCTACTTCAAGTCAAAGAATAGGTTCACCGCATAGATCAAACAAGACAACAAAGGGATGCTTATCTTAGATCTCTTGTTCTAAATAATGAAGTTAATAAGGTTGATCATGTCATAAAAAAGCCTCTTATGATAGCCAAACACAATGAACAAATACATTCATATGAACCAGAAACTTCATATTGTTCACATGTTTGTAGTGATTAGATTGATGAGACATATCATTTGGATGGTTTAGTAAAGACTTCAAGCTTGATGGAACAGGATAACAAAATGCCTGTACATGTTTTTGGCACATGGATAGATGGGGATAATTCAAAAAAAATATTTTTTGTTGATCATTTACTTGATAGTATTGCTGACTATATTGATGACACTCATAGTGGATCATCCACTCAAGAGTTGTCCTTGGGTTGTAATGAAGACATCCATAACTCATCTTTGGTTATATCACCGATTTCTTATGATATGGCATCTACCTACTTGTTTATTGGTGACTTAATATTTTTATATTCTTCATTGGTTAGTCCTAATTGGGTTTCCATTGCACATTCAGATTTGACATGGATTACACTAGCTATTCAGTTGCTTGGGAATGTGTGGAGGCATATATATTTGGTGGATATTGCATATGAGATCAATTATCTACTTATACATGGGTATGATGACACCACTTACATTGGACTTAATTATGGTTTAAGTCATCACAACAATTTTTGGTGGCTTTATGAATTGAAAGTTCAAATTCACATAGATCTTCTTACTGATCTACCATAATGGATGGGTCCTTCATGGAGACTTTGTGAGAGATTTCAATTGCATCTCTTATAGCAGGTTCGATAGATTGGTTTGGGATCTAGGTCTTGGAATGTCATTTCACATGGATTCCATTATGTTGCTTCATGGATTATGGTATATTGGCATTTCAATCAGATTGGAGCAACGGGTTGTATGGCGATTGCTTAAGGATAAGCAATCTCGAGAAGGGAGGACTGTATTGTCCCCATTCTTGAAGTGATATCATGGTGACCTGATTCTAGCCCATCTAGCATTCCCATGTGTTAGATGGCATGATTAGGGAATTATTTTTTCCAAGAGAATCAATTTTTTGTAAGATGTGTTTATAGAATTAATAGGGAATTATCCTTAATCTAGTAGAGAAAGCAAGGAGGTCTACTTGCAAGTCAAAGCAAGTAAGGAGGTCTACTTGTAAGTCAAAGCAAGCAAGGAGGTCTATTTTCAAGACCAAGCAAACAAGGAGGTGAGTTGACCACATCAAATCAGATCTACTTCTAGAAAATTCTCCCTCTAATAGCGGTTTAGTAGACTTAAGTGAGAAGCAACCAATAATTAATATTTTAAGAATAAAATAATATCTCTTCCTAGGGTGGCTCAAGGAAGCTTCCAAATTGAAATATTATAATTTTCAAAACAATCTAATCTTCTCTAGGGTGGTTCAAGGAGCCTTAGTAAAGAAGTTATTGAATATTTTAATTTAGCAAACCAAATCCTCTTTAGGATGACTTGAGCTAGGTGCCTTAGTCTTGAAGTTAAGTGAACATTTTAATAAAACAAATTTGATTCATTCCTAAGGGCAATTTTGGCTTAGATCCTTATTTAAGAAGGCTTGGAAGGCTGAGAGATGTCATGTTTTAGTGTTGCTTTTCTATGAAGACAGTTTTCTCTTGACGAAAAGTAGTTTTAAGTCGATTCAAGGTGGTGCTCCCTTGAATATTGTGGTATGGTGATGGACCCATTCCACCTTGTGAGATGAATTCAAACATAATTCATCATCTAGAGCTCAACCAGATTTCCTTAGTGAAGTTACAACTGTAGATTTGGATCTTCTTTTGTGATACTTTCATCAATACTTGCTAGCAGAAGGTTTTTCAAGTGGTTCACTTGGCCCAAGGAGGGCATTTTTGGGCAATTTCCAACTTTAGGCATAATCAAACTTGTGTAACAACAAACATCAAATTGATTTCATCATCATTTCTAAGGAGTATCTAGCAACTATGACCTCCAGTGTGTTGCTATAGTTGCATTTCAATCATTTCCAATTGGGTATATCATCCCACTTCACATAGCTAGGGTTTGGACTTGTGTTTTGGCATAAGTGGATGTAATTGAAGGTCTGAAATTCAAATCAAACATGACTGTTTGTACTTTCCAGCCCTCTCTATTTGTAATCAGCTTTTCAAATCAAATAAGAAGTTGAGCTATCTTTGTTGGGTATGTCCATCTATGTTTATGTGCCTTATTTGATTGCCTAAATTCTATGTTCAAGTTCATTTCTTTATATTTGTGCTTGGAACCTTTCAATCTTCATGTTATAGTAAACCCTTGTTGAAATCAAAGTTAAAAGCAAATCAGAATTTTTAGACTAGCAAAAGGGAAATTTTTTAGTTTGAACCTATAAGGGTTCTTACATAGAATGAGGAGGTTTGATTGTTGATATTAATCAAAATAATAAAATAGAGAAGAGCATGGATGATGGATCGTGTGTTCGAACGAAAAGAAAGACCAAAAAGAGGGTTTATATTCCCTTCCAGGAGCTCGAAGAGGTGGTGGAGATGCATGATAATGCTATCTCTAGTAATCTAGAGGCGGCCAAGGTTTTAGATAATTTTCTTTAGGTTATGTTTGTTTGGCATTTTTGTTGTTGTTTTGTTGTGCATTTAGTTGTTTGTGTGTCAAGGTTTATCTTGTAATAACTATTTTTTTTTTGGGTTGTATGGTGGTAGTTGCTTAATATTTTACAACCTACTCTCATTGTAAAGGGTTTCAAGATCCCTTCAAAACTTTTTTTTCCTTATAAAAAACATTCCACAATATACCGAGTCTTATTGTGCCTTTAATTTTTTTTAGTATCTAGAACTTTCATGGCCCTCTTTTGAGTTGTTAGAACTAACAATTGCACATTGGAGTGCAAAGGGTATGTCAAAGCTCGGTATGAAAGGTCAACTTGAAAAAGAATTGGTATATATTTTTTCTATACATTTGTAGTGTACATGAGGTCAATTGCTATGCCATTTAAAAAATGATGTTGTTTATGCAACAAAGGTTTCAATGGAAAAGTGTCAACTTCAAATCAACTATGCATCCTCTTATAGGTATCCAAACATGATTGTAACAAAACTTTTGATTAATAATCAGACTCCATTACCAATAGGCTCATGTTATGTTTGCAATAGAAAAAGAGGGAGAGAGGAGATATTGGTATAGAAAGAGGGAGAGATAGAGGGGGGAAGAGCAAGAGAGAGAAAGGGGGCTAAGGAGATAGAGGAAAAATAGAGTGACATAAAGAAAAAAGAGATGACCTAAGAAAGAGAGAGATGGAAGAGATAGATAGAGCTCGAGACACACACATATTGAGAGAGAGAGAGAGATGGAGAGAAAGATATATATAGAGATGCAAAGAGATAGAGAGACTAAGAGGTAGATGGAGAGATCTCGGATAAACGAAAATAGATATTGAGAGAAGAGAGATTAATAGTTAAAATTGCATAGATATAACATCTAACAAAATCCCCTTCCATTATGTTGTGATAGATGTCATACCCTATTATAGAGCTCCTATTTTGGTACAATTAAGGAAAAGGTAGGAAAAGATTTTTGAGCTTGAATTTATACATGTCAATTATATTTTCTTGAAAGTTTCCAAGGACTTTTCAATGAATCCATTTTGTGTACATATTCTATGATTGTTGAAATCCATGAAAACACATCTTTAGGGAATTCTACCAAACAATTTTCTCCCACAAAATTTGATCACTTTGATTTTAGGCTCCAAGTGCCACCCATTAGATTCAAGTTGAGAATGTGGATTTTCTAATTGGTCTCCAAGTATAAAGCTTCATTTACTTCTTACCCAAAAAATGATGGGTGAAATTATTTTTAGTTGACGCATTGACAAGGACCTCAATGTAGGCTGATATGTAGGTATGATGGATACCATATAGCATAGAATTAATTAAATCCCAAAGCATTTTTAGTGGTAAGCTATGTTGTATTATACATTTTAAATTGATATTGATAAATTTTGTGATTGACTCTACTTATCAAACAATTTTTAATAGAACACAATTATAATTATATAAAAAAATGATATAATCTTATTTTAAAATGATATTTATTTTTAATAAAACACAATTATCATTATATAAAAATTTAAAATTTATTCAATTTTTTTCTTTTGTATATAATAACATCTTCCCAAAATTGCATTATATTTTCCAACAAACATTCTTGAATAAAGCTATATACAACAATCAAATTTCAAATTTACTCATCTTCAATTAGAAAAAATGAAAATAAAAACCAATTCCACTTTTTTTTGTCACAATACAAATTAATATCATATATACTCATTTGAGTACTAAATAATATAAGATTGTTGCAATCCAAAGTTAGGAGATATCAGTAGAAATGAGACATGGACCTCACAAAATCATCAAAAGTTTTAAAAGAAAATGTTCCAAAAGCTGTTATAACATTTGTTGATTTAATGCCCAATATTTGAGTACTCATAACTGAATGAAATGTATTCCTTACATCTAAAAAGAAACAAATCACCTGATGCCACATTTAAGTGCACTAATAAAACATGACTTAGTGAACAACTATCAATCTTTTTTTGGGGGGGGGATTGGAAACCTCAAAAAAATTCATGCTAATATGGCATCATATTGATGATATGGCCATGAAACCCTAATTCTAAGTAGGGAAATTTCCAAGTAAGTTGCTCAAAAAAATTGGGAGTCATTTAAAATTGCCAAGTAGAATTTTGAGAAGTGCAAAGGTAGAATGCTCAAGTATTGTGTCCTCTCCCTTGTTCTCTCCCTTAGATAAAAAAATATAAATGTTGGGGTCCATAACAAAGAAGTAGTTGGCAAAGCGTGGTGATGGAGGAAATTTTCTTATGCTTTGCAAAATATTGCTTTTATAATTTGGGCCTAAATTCTCTCCATTCTCTTGTCGTATGTGGCACCTAGTTGTATGCAACATGCAAAGTAAAACCCCCTACCAATTCATCTATAGAAAAACCCATTGCTATG
Organism: Sequoia sempervirens; assembly: GCA_007258455.2. NCBI lineage: Eukaryota > Viridiplantae > Streptophyta > Pinopsida > Cupressales > Cupressaceae > Sequoia > Sequoia sempervirens. The sequence goes on from VDFB02000008.1 coordinate 343,072,830, forward strand.
TAAAATAGAGCTTTTGTTTATGCAGAGGATGAAATGTCATTAAAGCAAAAGTGATCCCACAATAGTGGTTTACAATTTTTGGCCAAACTGGACACTGAAATAATTTTTTTAAACTAAATCTTCACTTTTGGGCACCTATAGTGGCTAAACCGTGAGGAATTTGAAGATGATGCAAACTAGAGTTTTATGAAGTTTTTTTTGTAGATTCTAAATATATTTTTTTCAAGATTTTTGAAATTAGACTGCACTTATTTTTCCATCTCCCTCGAAAACTAGTTTTTTTCATAAAACAACATTTTTAAAAAGTGACACTCACTATATAACGCATAAATTTTTTTCCATGAATGATTAAATTATAGTTATTTTGAATTTAGATTTTTAACTCTGATATCTAGTGCTTCCACTTGGTTAGATAGTTTTTTATTGAACATTTTTTTTTTAATCAAGTTTTTAAGTCAAACAAATTACAATTCAGACATAGTGTGACCGTATAATGCGTAACTTTTTTTGTATGTATCAAAATTCAATTTTTATTTTTTTGTTGGATCAAGGACTTCAATATCTAGTGCACTCATATTTTTCAAAAAAAAAAAATTATAATATGCTATTTTTCTACATGTGCAAAACAAAGAGCTTGATTTTTAGTGAAAAACCTACATTCACAAGAAATAAAAGATAAATATAATAATCAAATTAAATTTAATTAAAATTATACTTTTTTGGAATCTTATAATAAGGACTACATAATTACAAAAAAATAAATTTTAAATGAATTCATTTTATCCCCCAAAAGGTAAATCAAAAGTGGTTTTTTATCAGCATTTTGATAGGTGTAAAGGAGACTCCATTATAGATATGATTTAAAACTAGCGGGTTTCTATCCAAGGGGCTTGGTCTAAGGTGGTTTGATCAAACCCTATTCAATAGGAATCATTTAAATGGAACTTTTCAAGGTTTAAATCATTATATTTTCTAAAAATATGTGATTTCAGCAAAAATCAGGATCTCCCAGAAAGTGTAAACCACTATTGTGACAACACCTGCTGCAAACGTAAGCTCTTTAGATCTACCATCTTTAGACCCTTTAATTTCATTGTATGTGATGATCTATAGATTATTTTATCAATAATTTAACTACCATTTCCAATTAAGTTTTGAGTGAAGAAGAAGCCATTGCAAGTAATGGTATGCTTACAAAAGAAAATAGCTTAATCTATATGCAAGTGAGTAAAGAAAGAGCATGCGACATTTACAAGACTAAGATCCCATTGCAAGCAAGTAGTATGCCTGCAAAATCAAATAACTTCAACAATTATATCTAAGAATTTTGGACAAAATATGCATAGTGTGATGATGACTAGACATAGGTGGAAGAATGAAAAATATTGTTGAGGGTGGGACATCAAAGGTGAGAAGTGGTGCTTACTAGGAGATAATCTTCTTCATATCTATTGATTTGTAACATGGAAAATGAGAGAGATCAACTATGTGTAAAAGGGGGATTAAGAGTAATATACAAACTTTATATATATAAGTTTACTCTCACCAGGATGGTTGCTACTAAGCACAGAAAGATAGATGCCATGAAAGTCATGAGGACAGACTAGGAAGGAGAAGATGATAAATGGTGGGCTCTATACAAACTAGTGAGTCATCTAATAATGGTAACTTTGAAAGAATTTGCAATTATAAGAATTATGAGCTTCCATATGAATGTTCTCACTCTAAGCGAATTCAAGATTTTAATTTTCAAATGCTAGAACAAAGAAAAACTTTCAAACTAACTTTACTCCAAATAATGAATGGTATGTGAAAGATTATAATAGGCCAAAAAGTGGCGATATGATGGGTATTTGTAGGATATGTGGTTGATGACTTTTTTTAACCCAAAATTGATAAAACAAAAAAGATTTTTTAAAAGAGATTCTCAGCTTTCCACCAATATAAATTATGTTTTACTTTAAATTTAATAAATAATTATTATTTATTTTCTATTTGAATTACGACTAAAGTCCTGATTGATAGGTTGATTGAAAAACATCTATAGCTTTCAAACGATATCACATTTTTTGAAATTGAAACATGTGTCACATTTTATGTTTCACATATTATAGGATTAGAAAAAAAAGAATTTGATAAGGGTGAAGCCACAATAGTGGTTTACAATTGAAGCGAGGAAGGAAAACTCACAGAAAATGAATGCATGGAAAAAATATTGATTTTAGGGGTTCGTACGAACATACTGGTTCGACTGAACCCATTAGGGGTTCGCTAGAACTTGGGTTCGGGTGAACCCTTTTTATGCTTTCCCGCCAAAAATGAAAATAAAAGACCTTTATAAAAGGGGGGGGTTCGAATGAACCCTGGTTCGAGCGAACCCCTGGGGGTTCATTCGAACCCCCCTTATTCCTCATCCCTCCTCTGAGACACCAAAAAACCCTAAATTTTTGCATTTTGGAGCTCCGGTTGATGATGAAAATGGATCAATCTTCACAAACCCAATTGGAATCAGGTAGTCCTTGAAACAAGCTATCCAACAAATATAATCTTAATATGTTTTGGTTTTATTATGTATTTATTTTTTTAGTTTTATTAAACATAGGTTTTTCATCAAAAATGAAGGTCTATGTTTTTCACATGTGGAAAAATAGAAGATTATCAAAAAAAGGAATTGAAAAATATGAGTGCACTAGATATTGAATTCCTTGATCCAACCAACAAAAAAATTTGAATTTTGATATATACAAAAAAAGTTATGCGTTATGCGGTCGTGCTATGTCTGAATTGTAATTGGTTTGACTTCGAAACTTGATTAAAGAAAAAATATTTAATAAAAACTATCTAACCAAGTGGAAGCACTAGATATCGGAGTTATGAATCTAAATTCGAAAGAATTATAATTTTATCCTTCATGGAAAAAAAGTTATGCGTTATACGGTCTGCGTCACTTTTTAAAAATACTGTTTTTTGAAAAAAAAAAAGTTTTCATGGGAGATGGAAAAAGAAGTGTAAAATGGTTCCAAAAATTTTGAAAAAAATGTTTTTAGAATCTACAGAAAAAATGTGATGAGACTCTAGTTTCGTTATCTTCAAATTTTTCACTTAGCTATAGTTGTTCCGAATGTGAAGATTTAGTTAAAAATAATAATTTCAGTGTCTTGGCCAAAATTGTAAACCACTATTGTGGGATCACTCCATAAAGTTTTGACCAAGTTAAGGTGGTCAAACATACGAGTTTTATATTTTTAAAAGTTGTAATAAAAATTCATAATTAATTATTTACTTGGAAAAAAATTACAAAAAAATATGCATCACATCGAGACATGAGTCATCTACTTATATCTAAAATCTTATAAAAGAATATTATTATTTTATTGTGGTTAGAGTAGTTAGACGACACCTACTTCAGATTTTTTCTTTGAAATTTAAGTGCTATTGCATTGAAATTTCAAATTTTCACCAAATAGATTTTTTCTTTTTAAATAAACCTAGTAGTTTAGAAACTACATTCAATTTGCTACAAATTCCATTTTTACATATTTTTGAAATAATATAGATAACTTATTCAGATTTTTACGTCAATTTTTCTAACTCTGATTTTTCTGAATTTTATCGGCACTTAAAGGCCTATTTTTTCCATGATGATCCTGCACATACTCTAAAAACAATTTTTTTAAAGAGCTCATAGATTAAATAAAACCATATAGAACAAAGCGGGCTAAAAAATACTTGTAAAATGATTAGTCACTCTAAAAACTGTCAAAGCTTCACTACCTATAAGAAACTAAACACAATGTAAATGAAATAAATTCATTCCAAATATCTCCAAGAAAATTCACCCATTTTTCAATGATAATAAATGCATACATGGATGATATTAATGATATTTAATCTGCCACCTTCTCAATATACTATCAACTTGTTACTATCATGCCACCTCACTCAATATTGTCATTTCATGATGTGTATCCCACGTCAAAAGCTCTACTATGCCAAGATTATTTTCCATGTCAACCATCGTTAATGCTACCTCACTTACAATACATGCTAAGTTACATGTCTATCATTGGGATATTTTAAAAGCATGAAGTTTTGACAGTCCATGATAGTATCGTAATAAGATTTTTGGATTGAAACTGTGTGTCAGTTTTTTACATCGACGTTTCCAATCATACTCCATGAGATGTAAAAACTGACACACAATTTCAATCCACGGATCTTATTGCAATACTGAGAATTTTTTATCTTGATGGATCATGGAATATGATCCGAAACGTTGATGTAAAAACTAACACACAGTTTCAATCCAAAAATCTTATTACAATACTGAATTCCTTTTTTTTTTTTTAACATTATAGACTCCAAAAATAAATGATATATTAAATGGTAGCCTCGTAGTTTTCACACTCCAATTACAATCATAAAATTCCATTGCCATCTCAATCTCGTATAGAGAGGGACAGTTGAATGAAGTGTTACTCATTCTGCTTACTACTCACAACCCCCTCTCCTTCACCCCCGCAATCCCACCCCGCATCCCCGAAGACTCCTCTAAACATCTTTAAGTATTGCAGATCTGCATTCTCAAGAAATCGCTTTCACAAGGGAAGAATGTATACTCTTTCATCACTCAGAGGCGATTTGCATTGGTTACACGCACAACTTTACATAATAAGCTTGTTTACATGTATGCCAACTGCAAAAGTTTGGTGAATTATGGTAATGTGTTTGACCATATTAAAGAACGTGCGACATCGTCTCATGGAAAATGATTATTACAGCGTACAAGAAGAGATGCTTATCCTCGGGAGGCAGTCACTCTGTTTTACTAAATGCACCGAACAGGTTTTCAACCATATCAGTTCACATTTACCAACGTACTCCTCGTCTGTGCCACAATCGAAGATTTGGAAAAGAGTATGGAGATCCATCATAGCATAAAGGATACAGAAATTTCATCAAATGTTGTAGCTGCAATTGTCCTCGCAGACATGCATGCAAAATGTGGAAGCATAGAGAAGGCACATGAACTGTTTGACAAAATGCCTCAAAGATATGTCATCTCACGGACTTTGAAAAATATTTAGAATCTTTCAAACCAAATTTCACAACATTTGCCAGCATCCTCCCTGCCTATGCTAAAATTGGAGCTTTGTAACAGCGTATGGAAACCAATCAAATCATAATGGAAGGAGGATTTTTATCAGATATTATAGTTGAAAATGCTCTGCCTCTTCCCATAAATTATATCCCATGGTCGGCTCTGCTTTCAAATTCTCGAGAAATCATCACGGATTTCTGCAATGGTTCAAAGATATACTCGGGAAGATTGCCACGAATGCTTTTTTCAGACTCCAACGGCCTGGTGGAATCAGAGTTATCTCATAACTGCAAGGCAGAAAGCAGATAAACTGTTTATTTTTTCATTTCATTGAATAAATAAACTTTTAATCTAAGTGGTTCTAATGTATTTATTTTGATTTAGTGTGGCTTAAATTATTATAAAATAATTTTATGTTAAATTTTCTAATAAATAATTATGTACAATTAAATTATTGTTACTTAAAAATAAATATTATTGTAATTTTATATTTTAGAAGTTTAAATATTAATGTTAATTTAAAAATAACTTAATTAAAAAAAATCAAAATATTTAGAGATTTTAATTGCTAAGCCTAATAAATGTTTTGAATAAAATCTACATAGTCAATAAATTTAATAAGAATATTTTTTAGGTTATATAAATATTTAATAAGAAAATTGTTTTTTCATTTGTATTTTTTTTTTTTCTGTATAATCTTATATCCTACAAATTAAATATTTAATGTATATATTTATATTTATCTAATATTAAAATTAGTCGATACAATTTAAAGAGGATAAGAGATGATATATAACCTCAAATTTGAAATATAGAGTTCTAGTTCAAACCCACCTATGTATGGTATAAAGGATGAGGTGTCCCCACTGACTTTGGTGGAATAAGTACCCCTCAATTCTTGGTTCTCAATCGAAGAGATATCAGAATAAGCTTGTGCTTCCATATTGAATAACAAAATGAACTTGTGAATGATATAAACGGACCATCAAGATAAAAATAAATAAAAACCTTCCCTATCAAACCAACTCAAACTGTACTGTAATCAATAGACTGAATGACAAGTAAAATATAAAAACATCAAATAAAACAAAACATATAACACAAAACTACAAATAATATTAATGATGGAAATAGAAAAAGAATGTCATTATGTTTGCAAATCTTTTGGTATAATTTATTGCCCTACAATTTAGATTCGAAAAACTTTTGGTACAAGTAATACCTCCTGATCCCTTATTTCCTCACAGCTGTACTAAACTCTTGATAAAATTATTGTACACTTGTAGTTGTCCACATGCATACTGAATTTCAGTGGCTGCCTACTGCAAACTTCTGACCTTGCTAGTAGGGGTGACACCCAACTTGAATATTATGTAAGGAATAGTACACAACATTATATGTAGTGAATACATTTTCTAATAACTGTACAAGTTTAGTTTAAAAGATAGAACCTAATACATTGTTGGTGTTTAACTGCAAACATGTGCAATGACGGAGTCCAACCTTATAGATAGTGGTAAAGACCACACATACTGTCATGCTTCTCAAAATACCCTGAGTCTTAACTGCTATTAGCAGCTACCTTTCTTGGATCCAGGGTGCAAATTATTTTTATAATTCATTGATGTTCTCCCATTCCCACTACTTTAAGGATTATTTAATTTGCTTAAAGAATGCCAACTCAGCCCCTTTTCAAAGGGTATGCATAGATGAATGAAATCTCATGTACAAGCTACTGATTAATGTAATGTTACTTTCTGGTGACTCTTGTACCCAAATCTCCATACCCTCTAGCAATAAAGTAGCTGTAAAGAAGATGATTCCATTGGTCTGGCACACCTGGTAAACACCAATGGCTGCAATCTTGCCTTTTCATTGGGGCTGGTCCATTTCCTTTTGCTACATAATATATTGAGGGATGACCATCTTTCCTCATCTGTGCCGAGTAAGTTATATTCAAAGACTGTACAGTCTTCCTGTCCTGAAGATGTTGGATTGCTTCAGATATGATTCGGTTTTTCCATGAATCACTGTGAGAGGAAGAAGAATTTAGGTCTGGCCAAGTTTCTTCATGACACTGTCCTCCAGTCTTCCACGTCCCATCCCTGCATTTCAACACAAGCAAGAACTTGAGATATAAGATTTTGGATGAATTTCTAGAACATACTGTACAAGAGAATTACACAGTGTAAACTGACCAAACAAAGTTATCGAAGAGAATCAGTCAGTCCATGGGTTTGAGTTGTAAAGGTAACAAAGGATGTTTGCAAAAGCATTAAACCTGTCAGCTCACTTGTGGTTAAACAAGAAAAAGAAAACTAAAGGAGAATTGGTATAATACCAACAAACAAAAACTGAGTTCCTACACTGCACCAGAGACAAACTAAGTATCTCAGGAAAAATATACAGTTTCTACACTGCAACAGAGGCACACTGAGTACTCCAAAAACAAATTGTATTTTATGAGATGGAGACAACTCACTATCTAAATCTATGAACACATACATAATTGGATTTTTTTAGCTTATTTAGCACATGATTTCGTATTGGCAGTATTTGCCAGCAAAGTTTACATTCCTTAAAATTTACAGCAGTGAGCAGAAACAATACCTAAAATGAACAGAGGAATAGGTACGGAAGAAAACATGAGTTTTTTCAGAATCAACATTATGACGAACCCATTCAATCCAAGTGCTCATTGATTTCTCGAATGCAATTTCGATATCCATCTTAATGTTCACAGTCTTCCCCTCCTGGAAATAACATCCCCTGCCAAAATAACTATCTTTGTCGTAAAAACCTCTCGTAAACTGATTAAAAACTGTTTCTTTATTGCCATAGAAAATGAAACACACACCATCTTACTGTCTTCTCATAGTTCCACCAATGTCCTGTGTTAAAGACAAGAATATCTCCATTAGCCCAAAGATTTGAAGTATAGTCCATTGTATCAACCTTCAGAGTCATTCTAATTTCAGGAGGAGATCCTACTGGAGGGCGGCCCTGGTAAACCAAAAATGGTGCCCTGTAATACTCTACAGTGCAGTTATAATCTTCAAATCGGAAAGACAAATATCCCATGTGCTTTGAGATGGGATTCCCATTCACTTCATATATCCGAGTCTTATCAGAAATTGCTTCAGCCAGCATGCAGACCATGGATTCCCACTGGTTCCTTCCAATGGAATCACCCACAAACACAATACGCCTGTTTTAAATGCTTTGGAGAAACTTCCTTGCATCAAACCTAATGTTCCAATTCAAAACCCCAAATTGCAAATGAATATCAGATTTATCAGAGAGAAAAATAGGGACTCAGAAGTAAGTAACATAATCGGATATTAATCACAATCTCTTGAACGCATAGCATTAACAACTTGCACTGGCTGTTGCAAACGCAGTTGTTGGATGGTGATATTATATCATACAAACAGATCTTGACCAAAAGCATCTCCTATGTTGGGACTACATTTTATATGCACATGAAATTATTTGTTTTAATATGCCAAGGGGATACTATTGCTCTGAGCAGATCATTAAGGAAATAGTGTGCCATTTCTGACATCAATCTGTTTAGTCCATGGTTAAGGCAAATGTTACAGGATATACAAGGTAAAGAATGTTGAGTTTTCACCATTAGCGATGGTGGTGGGGATTCCTCCTGCCAGTAGAGGTGTAATCTCTGAAATACTAGTGGTACATACACTTACTGAAGAAGTTTGCCCCAACCAAGCTGTGAACTCAGGCATCCTAATAAGTATTGTTTAGATTGGATCCCTATTCCTCACCAATACAAATTATGCATCCTTGGTACTGGATTTTCCGAGGCCAATTATCTGTCACATATGGTTTGGGTAGGGATGGGACTCAGCTGGACCTGAAAATCGGTAAATGATTTGGTACACTGTCAATCTCAACAGTGAACTAAGAAGAATACTCTGAACAGGGGAACTTTATTTGCCAAAAAAATGTTACCATTTCTGAATTTTGAAACCAAAAGATCTAACAATTCATAAGAATGACATTCTTCTTTCGAATGGAAAAAATATTGAGGGTATCTGTTCAACCAAATTCGAAAGGAACTACCATCCACCATATCAGAGTCGGACAAAGCTCAGCTGGAATTGGAAAATTCGTAACTATTCAAACTCTGTCAAACTCAACAGTGAAGCAAGCTCTCATTTGCAAGGAACAATTCTCTAAATAAAGTAAGTATCCTATATGTCAAAATGCATTACAAATTCAGAACTATAAAAAGCAATGTATTCGACCATCCATATGCATATTGCACAATTGTTTGGAATATAAATCCAATGTAACAGAACATAGGAGAATCTACGAAAATGTTTTACAAATCCAGATTTTATGAAAAATCAATTCATTATTATTGCACGGTTCTTTGGAGTATAAATTCAATGCAAAAGTGCATAGGGAACCTATAACATACCCTGGAAGATCACAATCAGAGGGCTGCCATCGCCATTTCAAGTAATCTGTATCAGGCCTGCCATTTTCCTGACAGCGAAAGCCTGAATCCATAAAAGGACAATTGTGTGACTGATAAATTGGATATGCTTCATCCCGCACCCACATACCCACAGACAAATCACACTCACCTAACTGCTTCTTCTGCCCTTTTACGCCCACCAATCCTTCACCACTATTATTGTCTTTCACACCTCCGAGCTGCTTCTGCTGCCCTGTATCATCAACCATAACTCCGTCACCACTAACATTATCTCCAACACCTCCAAGCTGCTTCTGCTGCCCTGTTTCATCAACCATAGTTCCTTCACCGCTATTATTATCTCCCACACCTCCAAACTTCTTCTGCTGCCTTGAATCACCACCCATATTTCTTTCACTGCTATTATAATCTCCCACACCGCCAAGCTCCTTTATCTGCCCTGTTTCAACAACCACAATTCCCTCACTACTATTATAACTTCCCACAGCTCCAAGTTTCAAAGGTCCCAAGAATCCAAATCCACTGTCAAAATACACGGTGCAAGATAGGACTACTAAAATAGCAGAGAACCCAAATATGGTGGCACTGCAGATACAACGATGGATACTCACTGTGTATGCCGCAGGAAATCTTAGTGGGTATCCGTATACTCCATTTGTATACATGCTTATATTAAATAAATCCTTCATATTGGGAATTTGAGCCTGCAATTTGAACCCACGTTCCCTATTTGCCTGGTTGCCGAGGGAAATAGCCTTATAGTCCGTGCATTCCTAGTCCTAGACAGAATTTTGTACTCTAATTTTACTATGATTGAATTTATGCTTCCAAAATTTCTGTGTTCCTGCTTTGTTAACTTTCCATGAACCGAAATAGTAAATAAGTGCTTCCATAATCATGAATTCCGCCGTTAAATCTTGCTGTTTTTTGTCAGTTTATGCTAAAATTAACTGCGAAGTTTACGAAAGTTTGGCAAACTCTTTAATTTTCCAGCTCATCCAATTTTGTATCCCATATAAAAATGACTGTCTTCACAAGTAACCGTTCTTAATTTCTTTTTCATTTTTGCTTTTATTATCTGTCAGTGGCAAAGCAAAAGCTTTATTCTGAATCTGAATCCAGATGACTTGGCCAAGATTTTGGTTTACTTTATTCGTTTGAACTAGTTGCATGCCGTATATCACTCACTTTTGAAGATGAGTTCGAAATAGATAATTACATTGCATTTTTGCCGATGGCATTTGAGGAGTATTCCATATTTTCTTGACAGCGACTTCCATTTTATTTTTTTTAATAGAAACCTTAGGCTATATAAATATCTATCTATGATGGTTATAGATTATAAAGAGTGAGGTGATAGAAGACTACAAGCCAAGAGTTTTTGTCTTTATTTAAATAGTAAATTAAAATATCTCTAGAAATAGGAATTTTGTTTTATATCATTGTAGGGAAAATGTACTTCACATTTTAATTTAATAATTGAGACAATTAAAAAAAAATAAAATTGAGTAATATCTTTTTCTAGTTTAATTCTATTGTAATAAAAATGTTTAAATTAAAATTGTTAAGGAATATGCTATTTGATTTGAGTAATTATCTTACATTCATTTCATTTGGATTGGTTAGGTGATTTTAAAAGTTCAATACACACTATAGGAATTGGAAAAGAGACTCAAGTGTGAAAAGTCCACCATAGTTTAATTTCTTAGTTCATTACAATAACTTTTCCTCCTTGATACTAGCAAATGCTTCATGATGCTAAGAAAAATAAAAATCATTGCTCACCTTATATTGCTTTAGTTTAATTTTATTGCAATAAGAATTAAATTAATGTGAGTTTTAACTTCTAAGATAGTGTGATAGAGACCTAAAATTTGATGTTCAAAACTACATTAGGGATCAATAATATGAGGTAATGATGATCAAATAATTTGAATATCTAGGACTTGATTGTTCCTATAATTTAGTCTAACTAGTATATTTTTGTCTTTGATGGTATTATTTTGTTTGTTAGAGATGATTCATAAAGTATTGAAGATATTCTTCTAGCATTCACCAATTAGAAATTCATTCATGTCAACCCTACAAAACACCTTCAAATTAGTCTCCACTACCAAATAATGTAGTAATAGTCTAACACATTCATATTGATGCAATCACATTAAAAAGTATTAAATGAAAGAAAACAATGCAAAGAAACATACACATAGACTAAAGACACGTGGTTATATTTGGAGAAACCCTCAAAAGTGAAGAAAAATACAAAAGAGTGAGATTTTACTCCTCATGCCACTATCTTCCAATCTAATGCAAGTGTTGTATAATGTCTCTAGGGTGAACTGAAGATTCAACAAGGGTTACAATAAGATCTAAACACTTGTAACATGTTTTTGCACCATAAAACCCTTTTCAAAAAATTACAACAAAAGTGAACATAAAATGAAGGTTACTATG